>BSBN01001478.1:3750000-5000000 GCA_027924645.1 Cunninghamia lanceolata | reverse complement strand
CTAACATCTTCATCAAATCTACCACACTTTTAACCACATACATAAGATAAGATTATCACAAAATGAATTATTGAGAAGACTTTAGAAGCTAACAACAATGTAAAATGTGAAAGCATAGACAGAGCATGCAAACTGGTTGATGGAATGCCTCAAAGAGAGTCATATGATGGAAAGCAATGATCATAGGATATGCACAAAATGAATTTGTTGAAAAATATGAGAGAAACCCAATTCAAAAATATAGATTTATTGGTGACGCAACTAACTTTTTAAAGACAGATGAAACCAACGAGAGGTACACAGTCACAAAATATTCATATCTCTAAAATGACAAGCTGGGTATGAATAATTTTTGGATATGATTTAGATATCTAGGTCTTGCAGCATATGTAAAGTTTTTAGAGAAACCTGGTTCGTAAAACTAAAGTTATGGCTAATGCAACAAACTGATAAAACATAGACGAAATGGCTGAGAGGTAGACAGTCACAAAACATACATATCTCCAAACCCATGCACTGGGTATGGACAAATTTTGGATATGATTTGGATAACTAGGTCATACACCATATATCAAAAATTTAGAGGAATCCAGTACGTAAAACAAAATTTATGGCTACCGTAAGAGACTATAAAAACATTGATGAAATGGGCAAGAGATAGACAGTCACATCAATTGATGATTCCCAGAAATACAATGATATAGACATGCACAATTGGATCTGACAACAAGGTTTCTAACCTCTCAAAAAAATTACAATCAATAGGAAAAATTATAAATCAAACATTTGCTTCAACAGAAAAATGAGACAGAAATTAGAACCAAAGGAACCTAATTTCGCTTGCTTGACTGGGTAAAGATTCGATGCCAGGTTCAACTGTTGCAGCCACAAACTATTCTCTCCCCTCCAAAAGTTCCATCTGCTCAAGATTCTTATGAGAGAGAAATCCCCCATAAATATAGTCCAAAAACTCCCTATTTAGAGAAAGAAATCCCCTAAAATCTTCTAGAAGATTCCCCCCAAAAGAGGCAATAACTCCTGCATGAACAATATCTTACAGTTTGCTATTTTTAACATTTTACAACTAGACCAAGATAAATATATTTTATGGCAACACAAATATTGTTTATTTATTTAACTCTATTACAATTACATTTATTACTATTATTATTATTATTATTATTATTATTTATTAATTTAATTTCTAGAATAATATATTTTTCATAAACTAAATTTATATAAGGACATTTATATATTTATTTATTTAGCAAAAATGCTTCATAACTAATTATTTTATTTTAAGGCAACAGTAACCTAACCAATACCAACAAAATAACCCAACTGTCAAACCATACTCGACTACTATGCAAGATCAGAAAGCAAGACCACCACAACAATGACTAACTATCAGGACCATACCGACAACACTGACAGGGTACACAACCAGATACTCATCATCTTCAAGGATGATGGCTAGGTTAGGGGACCATATGTTATCTCCATTCAACAACTTCCATTGGTATGAAGGCATGCTCAGACCTGCCAATTCAGGTGGAGTCGATGCCTGGTACCTGCAACCTGCAACAAACAAAAGTGTCGAATACATACATATAATCATCCAAGCAGGCACATAGTGACAGGGAATTGCAGCATAGTAGGGTACTCATTATGAGCAATACTACACTATCCCTTCACAAAACACATCACAAATATCCACATTAAGAAAATTCATTAGTAACTAAACAACCAGATAACACATAGATAGATAATTGCATTAATTATGTAGTAAAACTAATTTACATAATCAATTAACCTATAACTGATCACAAAATAAGCATAACATATTAATCATAAAGTATCAACAATGTCATCATAATAAACATCAATGAGTGTCATCAACTATATCATAACACCACCTACTCATATAGGGTGAGAATGGAGGGGCACTACATGAGGTGAAGAGAACCTAAGGTTATTCTCCAGTGTCTGCTTACAGACCGGTCCAAGGTGTTCGATCTTCTCTTAGCCGTTCACCTTGTTGCTCCTTGCTCAGTCTTGTCTCACTTCTCCTACAAGTTCTCCTCTCAAAACTGACTCTTACCATCCGCTAAATCCCATCTAACTACGAAGGATAACTGTCTCCTCCACTCACAAGACCATGCCTATCGATAAGGGTAACTAGCCGGCATGCAACAATGTTCTCCTCCTTACGTGACCACAACCAGAAAATGGTTTGGCCATTCCACTCATTCCGCGATCATTCTCCAAGATGGAGCTTCATACTTAGCGAGGTGGCAGTTGGTAGTTTTAACAAACTATCATACTAGTCATATCCACTTATGAGTCTAAATCAAATGCATGGACTATGAACTAAAAGCTAGACTGACGACCATGATGAGGTCTAAAGTTTGAAGGTAAAAGATTATTTTGAAATTAAAGACAGCAAGAAAGGACTTAAGTGAGTTCCCCTCAAGCTTCTACCTCATTACTAACATCACTAAAGAATAAAGGAATTATCTCAAAATGACACTTTAACTATAACTAACAATAATATTACATATTCCAATACCATACGACCAAGGGTACTACACACCATGGTCTCTAGATTTAAAACATTATTTAAATCCTTTAATATTCAATAATAGCCCAATAAAGAACAATTCAACATCCATTGAATTTCACAAGGAGACGTTTACGTCATACGCTCGTAGAGCTTTATGACAATAATGACAAATTGAGCGCAAATGCAAAACAAGGTTTAGGATCAACTTACGCACAACTTTTAACTTTTGCGCCGAACCATTAACAAGACACGACTTACAACTTGACCACAATTATATACATATATATACATATAAACAATATATCAGTCATTCATATTTGATGACACGATTCAAAGTATTACGACATTGATGTCGATTTCCCATACTGAATACGATGACTTACGAAAGGAGAAAGATCTATTCTCAACATCTCGACTAAAATTGACTTGGCCCAAACTCAAAGCTTAACTCAAAGCATCTAGGTTTGTCTATCTGATATTCATTTTCAGTGGCAAGCACCCATGGGTTATTCCAGAGTCTATTCTCTCTTTCTCAAAGATATTTTCTCTTCTTCTTTCTTCTTGGTGAATATGTTCCATCTATTCCTGTCATTGACAATCTCACATACAATTTATGGTCAAAGTACCAATGTTCTTATGAAAACATATTTATATCAAATTATTTCATTTTCATATCAAAAGACATTTTAATTCATAACATCAAATTGATCATAATCAAGTAGATTTCATAATTTCAATAAATTAACCTTTTCTATTCATATCATCAGTTTCTATGATGTTAAAACATATCCACATAACTGTACTATTTAAGAAAAAGTAAATAGTAATATTGAATCCAAAATGGGGATGTAACACTATTCTTATTCTTAATTCCTCATATCTTCCTTGTTAGGATACTCTTCAAATCATATCTTATTCATTGAATTCCATATAACTCAAGTGTGGATTTGAATATATCAGAAATACCTATATTTCCATTTAAGAGTATATATCTCCTTCAATCTGTATATCTACTGATCTCTTATGTGTATATCTGCTGATCTCTTATGCTTAAGGCATATTGGAAATTAGGACTGTTATTTATTCTTCTTACTTTCCTATTGCAAATTTTTATTTTACAACTATCTATCTTTTTTTCTTTTTCTTTTTCCCTTTCACTAACTCCATACTCCTCTTATCCTTTATTCCCCCTTTGTACCTTTTCATTGGAGAGTCACGTTTGCAATGTAACCTTTGGAATTTCAATCGATGCCTCTAACCTTTCAAAACTAATATTAATTATGTCTACCTGCTAATGAATTGCTGCCAATATTTTATTTTTCACATTGACTTTATTCTAATAACCCAAACATTCCGTACAAGGATCATAGAACTATCTATCTTTTTTTTCTTGTCTTTTTTTTTTTTCCCTTTCACTAACTCCATACTCCTCCTATCCTTTATTCCCCCTTCATACCTTTTCATTGGAGAGTTATGTTTGCAATGTAACCTTTGGAATTTCAATCACTCCCTCTAGCCTTTCAAAACTAATATTAATTATGTCTCCCTACTAATGAATTGCTGCCAATATTTTATTTTCCACATTGACTTTATTCTAATAACCCAAACATTCCGTACAAGGATCATAGACTTCACAAGCACTAGATTGAAGAATTCTTTCCATACATATTTTTTGTTAACATTTTCCAAATGTAACTTTTGATTCTACAAACATAGAAATGCATCACCTCTAAAAAGTTCTCAAGTAAGAATCTAAAATATTCTAAGCACTCATTATCTTCAATGAATTCATCTTCAATACTCTAATAAGATGCAATTACAACCTTTCTTGAAATAGTTATATTGTTTTAGTTTAGAAATAATTGTCAAGACAAACTTGCTTCCTTTCAACATAAATCTAGTCTTTATTAACAAGATTATACTATTTCCCTCAACATCAACACTTTATTTTTGATAGAATTGTACAAATTTATTAGAAAAATATTCTCCTAAATTACAACTTAGTTAAAATGTTGAGATTAGGTAAAAATATAGCATAACCCTTCTTAAATATGGCATGACACAATAGATGAAGTTTCATATCTCACAATTGTGACAAATAAATCTAAAATTCACCCACACAAAAATTGATCAAGTCAAAAAATGTTCCATAGGCTTCTAAATGATTTATAAATATTATAACATTGTTCATGTTTGTTTACCCTAGAAACCATGGTTATAGAACTCTATATTACCTTTTCTAAGGATTTTCAAATAACAAATCATCTTTTTTCATTAAACCGATTCAATGGGTTAATGGTTTCCACCCAAACATTAGTTATAAAACTATATATTGTATTATCCAAGGATATTAATCAACAAATCAACTTTTCTTATTTCTTTTGAATTGAACACTCTCAATATATATATGTTAGAGTTTGGGAACAATTTGCAATAGTAGCTTTGATCAAGACAATGCTAAAAACAAAAACAAAAATCATAACATTGTTCTTGGAAGTGATTTTTAATTTATTTTAAAATTCATTTTCATTAAGTAAGTCTTAATATCTCATATACTCTACAAAATTATGTGGACATCTAATATTTAACTCTTCTTTTAAAAAAAAAGTTATGCCTAACAATATTTAAAACCTGTTCTCTTTTAAGATTTCAAAGTTTGTATTATAGATATATGTACTAATAATATTTTAAAAATATATTATAACGACTACCAGTTTTTTACTTATACTCCATAATTATGGCTTAAAATATTTAAGCCTTCTTTTTTAAAAAAAGTTATGGCTGACAATATTTAAAACCCGTTCTCTTTCAGGGTTTCCGAGTTTGTAGTATAGATATATGCACTTGTTTTTTTAACTTAAATAAAAAACTAGAGATGCAAATATTTATAACGAAATTGTATACCTGTATAAAGAGAAATAGAAGAGCAATAATTAAAGACCATTTTAAGTGAGAAAGACCATTTAGACCATTACATGACAGAGGGCACATGTACAATTCCCATTATAGAGAAGGAATATGCATTTATTGATTGATTAATTTTGCAAGCGTCCTAAGCATGAAGAACAAAAGAAGAGAGGATCACTCATGGAGAGGAGGAATGCTCTGAGCATTCTTGAAAATATTGTTAGGATCAAATTTGGTCTTCACACGAACCAACCTCTCGAAATTGCTCCCGAAATACCTTTCGCCCCAGGATTTTGCCTGTTCCATTGTGGAGCTTCCATTGCCCAAGTCCAGATCTAAATAGTTGACATAAGCAGCCCTGGGTGATTTGGAAACATAAGGAGCCATGTAGTCGTAAAACTTTCGCATCCAGGACAGAGACTGACTATCCTTGGCGGCGTCGTCCCAGGTAAGTATATACTGAATGTCGTATAAATATCCTGCCCGATGGGGGAAGGGAAGCTGATTGGAGGGTATGTGATTCATTACTCCCCCAAGAGGAGCCAGTATCATAATGCTGTTGCGCTGCTCTAACATAATCTTCCATGCTCCTTCTAAGCCTGATGCCGAGATAGGACTTGTGACGAAATCCGACTTCATCTTGAAGTAGCTTTTGGTGGGCAGAAATCTGTTGCGGAGGTCAGCAGAATATCCATTGGAGACGGCGGTGTAGGTTACCGAGCCGATCCAGTCTGTCTCCTTACAATCGGCGGCGACCAAACCCATCTCCGGGAAGCTCTTATTGACGAGTTTAAGGAGTTTATGGAGGGTACCCAAGTACATTCCATTGAAGGTAAGTTTCACCTCAGGCTTCCCTCCGAACACCAAGGCACGAACATACAGATCCTTGTGGGCATTTGGTGCAACATCTTGCCATCGCTGGAGCAGCCGAGTCACATTAGCACTTCCCGCCCTGTTGACATTGAACACCGTGATTTTGGGAGGCACTTTGACAAGCCTTATCTGCCAGGCAACAACCACGCCCCAGCTCCCTCCGCCGCCGCCTCGGATGGCCCAGAACACATCTCTTCCCATGCCCTTTCTGTCCACCAATTTGCCATTGGCGTCCAACAGAAGGGCATTTATAACGTGGTCTGCAGAGAGACCATATTTCCTGGACAGTAAACCGAGTCCACCTCCGCTCAAATGCCCGCCCACGCCTATTGTTGGGCAGACTCCGGCAGGGAAACCGTAGTGTGAAGTGTTTTCAGCAATGGCGGAGTAGAGTTGGCCGACGGTTGCACCCGATTCCACCCAAGCCGTCTTTGATTTCATATCCACCTCCACCCGATCTAATTTCATGAGATCGATGATGAGGAAATTTGGAAGTTGAGATGTGGAGGAGAGGCCCTCGTAGCTGTGCCCTCCGCTGCGCACCACAATCTGCCACCCGTGTTGTATACCGCACTGCACCGACTTTTGCAGTTGCTCTTTGGTCTCCGGGACAATCACAGCGAATGGCTTCCGCACGCTTGGTTCCGCATAGCGCAGATTCTGCAGAGAAAATTTGAGCATCGCATCGTAATTGCCGGATGAAGAAGAGCTTTGCAATGTCACGTTTTTTACCCCGCCTCCGCTCAGACATGAGATGAGCGCTGGGGCATTTGCAAAGCCCAACACTACATTTCCATCTCCCAAATTCACTACCAACAGAAGTACAAACAAACTAATGAATTTGAAGCAACTCCAGAGCGCCATGATAATCCTATCCTCTAATGCGAATCTGATCAGATCAGTTGTTGTCTAAGCAATGCAGCCCCGGCTTATTTATAATGTTTTGGATGACCTAGACTAGGGAGGAGACGAGAGACCCACCGAAATCTTCCTCCTAAAGCGCCCTGGAATCCGCCAGAGATTAAATGGAAACCGCCCACGCGTCGTCGCCTACGCTTTCTCTTTTAATGCGGCCTCAACTCAAGGGAAGAGCTTAAACCGCGGCACCGTGGCACGTATCTTAAACGGCTGGCCCTTTAGTTCGGTGGTCTCCATTGTAAAGTAAAGTGTTCCCAAGTGAACCATAATATACTTCCAATGTGATGTGTTGATTACAATTAGAATATCGAATATAAAATTATTTGAATGGACGATTTTATCTTCACTTTTAAAGCTCTCTTTTCTATGAATTTAATCAGTTTCAATATTGTCCTTTCATGGCAAAATTTTTAATTCTCAATCGTATCTTACAATACAAAATAGAAATATGTTATTACAATAATTTAATTTATTTTATAATTTAATTTATATTAATAACCAATATAGATATCTTAATTATATTGAAATAAATAAAAAATTAATATAAATATAATGATTTCCAACATCTTTTTATTGGTAAAATCTTAAATTGTCAGTTTATCCTCAAATAAAAAATAGACACCTTGATTATCATAATCACACAATTTATTATACAATTTAATTTATATTAATAACTAGTATACATATCTTAAATACACCTACATAAAAGTTAATAAAGAGAAATATCTCAAGCATTGTTTAGATATGCATGTAAGATATTTATGCCACTTTATTTACTTTAAAAATGACTATAAAAATAAGTAAGTAGGACATAAAATTATTTTATTTATTTAAAATTTTACATAAGACACAATATATAAATAGATAATTAAAATATAGAGCTATTTTATTAATAAAAAAATATTTTATTCTATTACGTAGATACACACATAAATTTTAACTTCTATTTGAAGATTTTTAATTTTTCAATAGTTTTTAAAATGTTAAATGAAAGAAAATTATTTATTGTATATCTTAATGTAAAGGAAAATACACCTTTCTTATACTTACTCTATGCTAATCCAAAAAATACATTGCACATGAATAATTAATCTAGAGTAATTAATTATGTGAGTTTAAGAATATTAGTATAATTTGCACAAGTAATTGAACAAGAGATATGTTAATAAAAACAAGTGTGCTTAGCACTATAATCTATGAACACATAAAGATAGATGTGGAGATTGATATGATATACATGGGGGATCAAAAATAGTGGCTATTTGGCTAATAATCAACTCAAAATCATAATATTCTATTGACATTATGCAAGGATGAGTTTGGATCCTAGGGATGAATCTATGACCACAAACTTGTATTGTAACATTGTGTACTATGTGATATGAAAAATTATATTCATCACTTTGTTTAATGTGTTGTAACTTTTCTTGTGGTTCCTAGTATTTTTGACTTGTTGTATTTATAAATACTTCTATGAGGCTACCACTATGTCACTAGGGGACATGTTCTCCTCGACCCCTCAACCCCAAAAGATGTGTAGAAATAATAAAAACTAGTAATCTTTCATCATGCATATGTTTCTAAAGGAATTCGTGTAGAAACTAGATTCCCTTTAATGTACCAATTGAAGTGTGTAAATTTGAGTGGTTCATTTATTCTTATTATTGTTAGAATGAATGGATTGAATGCCTTAAATACAAGGGTATATCAGCACATCATGCAAATTTATGTTTAATTAGCCATAGGAGGGTGTTCGATTTATTACATCTTTAGTTTAGTATATTTTAGATAATAAAAATATCAATAGTTAGAATGTTAGTTTTATGTTAGTAATAAAAATGACTTAGTAAATGAAACATACCTTAGTCCTTCGGAAGTTATATTCCCATAGGTATTTGGTTTTTACAAGGAATTGTAATGGCTTTATAAGTTGATGTAACACAATGTATTGATTATCTGAAGGCATCAATATAATATATTATTTTGTGTTATTTTATCTACAATAATGGTTTGATCTAGTTTATTGTGTATGTGCTAAAAAATTCAATAGAGGGACAGTTAAAGGTAGGAGTTAACTGAAGTTTGAATTTAAATTTTTCAATTTGTGCAAGATTAGTCTATCACCTTAAAGATGTCCTTGTGATAGTCAGCTTGTCTTGGGATATGAAAGGGGATAGATCACATTGGAAACATATCTATAGAATAATGTCCATACTAGGTGAGATGAATGGATAGGTAGGCTGAATGTATAAGAATGGGTGGCAAGTTTATAAGAATATGTGTATTGGGTAGGTAGAACATAGGCTAAGGGAGCTAAATTTCCACAAAATATTGTCATTTGTCAATATATCTATATACCAAAACACTTTCATCAAAATAGGCACAAAGATAAATGAGAAATGACATTGATATGCAAATTTGATACTACACATGTGAACCCCATAAAAAAATTATTTAATGGTCTTTCAAATAATAAAAATTACCCACATGTTGTCATGTGTTCCACCATGTATTCCATCCAAAGCATCAATTTTAATTGTTAAGGGCAAATGACAAAAGTAAATATGACAATTTCCACCTTCGATTGTCCCCCCTTTACTCATAGTAGCTAAACATATAGCTCAATCTCAATATTGTTGCAAAGATAAAGAACATATGTGGTACTTCACTAATTGGATGTAAATGGGTCCACCATATTACTAGTTATGATAGTGTGGCCGCATTGTATTGGTCCACACAACAAAGACCCTTAAGGATCATCCACATAATTACCCATTAACAAATTGGGTTGCAACACATAAGCCACATGTCTTACAAGAGTGACCACTTCACCTTATATTACCACTAATAAGCTTGTGTATCACTTTATAGATTAGATAGTCTCAATAAAATCTCATAGATTAAGAATATGTATGAAATACACTAGGAAAAGATGCACTCCAATTGTTTAGTTATTTCACTATCACTAATCATAATTAAACATGTTGCCAAAATGTGATGTCTTGATATTAAGGATTTGTTTAACTTAAAAGATTTAAACCATGACGATAAAATGATAAAAATGCTTTCTTATAATTTAAGGTTATCATGGACCGCCATGATGAATAACAAATATAAAAATATAAATATATTATTTTATTATTATTATAATTTATAATCATTATAATATAATAAAATATATTTACCAAAGATATTATTCATATATAAAAAAGAATTATTATATAAAGTATTATCCATATATTAATAAAATATTATTATATATTTTAATAAAGATATTATAAGACATTATATTAAAAATGAGATATTATCATAAAGCCTAAACACGTAGCGGTCAATAATCATATGAGTGACTAGTGTTGAAAGACAAGTGCGAATCATTTTACATAGTGATTACCTTTAATACAAAAGTAACCTTAAGGCAATGTTGAATTCAAACAAGTGCAACCGTCCCATGAAGAGCTATGAACTTAAGGATCAATTAGTGTATATAAGATAGAAGATAGATTAGAAAATGGAAGGCAGTGATTCAATATATAAAAAACAAATATATAATGTATTAAGGCAACACTAATCATAATAAAAGTGGAAGGTGACGATTAGGATAAGGACATCACCTTTGGGGAAAGATATTTCTCTACATAGAGATATATGATATATAGAAACATATACTTTTGAGTTCTAGGGGGGATATGGAATAGCTACATATGGAATAAAAGAAGATATATAGTTATGATTTTATAGTCTACAATAGATAGATATATCAGAAAAGAGATATACATATGTGGAGATATGCAGATCTAAGTTGGAAAATACATTAGCAGTCTAAGATCTAATCTACAGTTATAAATAGAGGAAATCAGTGAACAGGGAAAGACATACAACAAGCAGGAGGTGTATTAATAACCATGAAATCTGATAACCTAGTTGCAGTCAAAGAAATGATATTTCTTTCATATTGCATTACTTATGTAGAATGGATAAAAGTGAACAAATAGAATATGAAATGCTAATACAACAAATGATAATGTTAGTATTTATTATGTATTAATGAATAATCATCTTTAATGTATTTCAGATGTAAATAATATTGAACCTCAGCATGGAAGAAAGGAAGGAGATGTAGGTAAGAGGGTATAAGGTTTCCATCTAAGTACGCCACCTTGGATGGATGTCAAAGCCCCACCATCAAGGCCAAAAGGGTCAAAGTCCTGCTCTTGGGCTTCGATTGGATAAATTGAGAACCCCGCTATGATCCCCATACCACTCCTACCATGATGAGTTATTAACCGTATAGGATAATGCATGGATAGGGAAGAAACAAAAACACTATACTATGTATGCCACTTTCGTGGATGTCAAAGTCCTGCCACCAAATCCAGGAGGGCCAAAGTTCCACTCTTGGACTTAGTATGGGTAGCTAGGTGAAACCTATCATGTCCCTATCCCTATGCTCCAAAATGTGTTTGATAGTAATAGTAATATTGAAGTTGTATTCTAAGTTTAATATATTCTTAGCTAACCTTAACAATGGCATTAGTTTATATGTATATATGGAACTTGTGTTTTTTATATGATGAGTGTAGGATTTATATTCAAGAGCATAATGAATAAATAACTACATGTAAGTCATCTCCCTAACCCTAATTATTATAATTGTGATTATAGGGTTTAATCTAGGGCAAATCTAGAAGGGGAGATTACATGATAATTCAGAAACCCTAACCCTAAAGTTGTGGTATGTGAATTTTTAGAGTAAATTTAGTATTGTTCCAATCTAGGGGACATTACAAGTGGTATCATAGCATCTGTCTTTCCATCCTGTGAATGATAGTTGACTTAGATACATTTGAGTGTATACACTATGACTTTGTTTTGTATTAGAGTGTATACTCTATGACTTTGTATTTGTATTCGCATATATACTCTATGACTTTGTATTCAAGTTTATACTCTATGACTATGTATTCGAGTTTATACTCTATGACTTTGTATTTGTATTCAAGTGTATATGCTATGACTTCGTATTAAAGTGTATACTTCATGACTATGTATTCGAGTGTATACTCTATGACTTTGTATTTGGATTCGGGTGTATACTCTATGACTTTTTATTCAAGTGTATACTTCATGACTATGTATTTGAGTGTATACTCCATGACATTGTGTATTCAATTGTATACTTTATGACTTCATGTATACATGTATTCTAGTGTATACTCCATGACATTGTGTATTCAATTGTATACTTTATGACTTCATGTATACATGTATTCTAGTGTATACTCCATGACATTGTGTATTAAATTGTATACTTTATGACTTCATATATATGTGTATTTGATTGTATACTCCATGACATTGTGTATTCTATCGTATACTTTATGACTTCATGACTATGTATTCGAGTGTATACTCCATGACATTGTGTATTCAATTGTATAGTTTATGACTTCATGTATACATGTATTCGAGTGTATACTCCATGACATTGTGTATTCTATTGTATACTTTATGACTTCTTGACTATGTATTCGAGTGTATACTCCATGACATTGTGTATTTAATTGTATACTTTATGTCTTCATGTATACATGTATTTGATTGTATACTCGATGACATTATGTATTCTATTGTATACTTTGACTTCACGTATATGTGTATTCGAGTGTATACTCCATGACATTGTGTATTCAATTATATACTTTAGGACTTCATGTATACATGTATGCGAGTGTATACTCCATGACTTTGTGTATTCAATCGTATACTTTATGACTTTATGTATTCAAGTGTATATTCTAGGACTTTGTATGTTCAAGTGTATACTACATGACTTATGTGTGTTCAAATGCATACTCCATGACCTATGTATGTTCAAGAACACACTTTGTGACTTACTTGTATTCATGTGTATGCTTCATATTCATGTATCACATGCATATACTTTGCATGTTACATGTATGCTTCATGCCTTATGTATTACGTGTGTATATTTTGTATGCTTCATACTTATGTATTACGTGTGTATACTTTGTATGCTTCATACTTGTGTATTACGTGCGTATATTCTATATGCTTCATACTTATGTATTACATGTGTATACTTTGTATGCTTCATATTTGTGTATTATACACTATGTTCATGTTTCATGCTTTGTATACTTTTGTATATTATGTGTATGTTCCATACTCCATGTATTAAGTGTATAAGCTTTGTGTATGCTTCATGTATTATGTGTACACTTCATATATCTCATGTATGATATTTCTGTATCCATGTCTATGCTTCATACGTGTATACTTCATGTATCACATGTACTTATGTGTATGATTTGTGTTGGTAAGAGACATTGTGTGGCTTCATTATTGTTGTCATTGATGGCAACACTTAGTGAAAAATGACTAAGTGTCATAGCAAACTCCCCCTTGGTTGATGCTCTATCTTGTGCAATATTTTATTGGAGCTCCCCCTTAGCTAGATTCCACATTTTTCACTACTCCTCACTCCCCCTTTGACATCAATGGAAAAGGGTGGAATCTGCACACTAAAATTTGCAAAAATTAACTTATACATAACTGCATAAGTATATATACATGTTATACTTACATATACTTAAGTATATCCATAAAGGTGGTCTTCAACTGTACAACTTTTGTCACCTAACTTTGCTTCATCCTGTCCAAAATTGAAATGTGGCCACTCAACAAAAATGCAAAAGCTTCTCCCTTTTTTAGGTCTATCGGATCACTGGTTTGGGCTGTGGTCTGAGTATCAGTTAAGGCCTCATGCATGGCCTCTAACTTGGGGATAATTATCCCTCTTAGTTCACTCATCCTACTTATTATATTCTTCCTCTCCTTTTCAAGATTCTTTATTTCATTTATAATGGCTATGGCCTGGCACTCTTGATTCATTATAGATGTGGTGGGGGGATCAAAATTATGAGATAAACTTGATAGTTTATCTTCTTGTTCCTTTACCTTCTTTTTGATATCCTCTGTCACTTTAGACTAGGATAGACAAAATTTGTATATTTCTCTTCCATCTTTAAGAGCATTTTCTAAGCTCTTTATCCTAATATCCAAGGTCCTCCTGTCATTAGTTATGAGTCCTTGCACCTCAGTGAATCTCTTTTCCAAATATTCTTTTCAGACTTTCTCTTATGCTGATTTCTCCAAAGAAACAAAATGGTTGCTAATAGAGTTAACCAAAGATTTCAAGTTACTAGATGAAGAGGCTGAAAGATCCTTTTGGAAGGATGGCACGATCTTCTCTAGCACACCGGATGCAATCTCTATCAGTTCATAGTCTTCCACGTGAGACTTCAGAAGGTTTTCTTTTGCTTTATCTTGAGTAAAAGATGCTACTTTCATTGTTTGGACTAGAGAGAGGGAGTCAAAATTGAGTGGTCCTTGAAATAATTTCAGTTCATCTATTTCTATCATCTCTTTGGTCAAGAAGTTTTTCACTACTTCTGTAGTGTCTCTTGCTAGAGACAGAGTCTTCTTTTCTTTTGCACCCTCAGAACTATCATCAGAGATCTTCTCTGTGTGTTCTTCTTCTCTTCCCTTTTCCTCCTCTACTTGACTCAATTTCTCCTCTTTTCTTCCTTCTCCTTCAGTTCCATAGTCTGTTGGGGGATCCGGAAGAGAGATGTTAACTTCTTCATGGACTTCCTCTTCTAGAACAGAGGAATCCAAGTCCTTAGACTTTTCTTCACCTATCTCCTTTGACTCTTCTGCATTTTTCTCAGTGGATTCTTCTTTTGATGTACTTAATCCTTCATCATCCATGGCAGAAGGTTCACCATCTATGTCCTCTATAACAGGAAGATTGAATCTCTTAAATGCATTTTGGGGGATGTTCTTTGCTTCTTTGGCTACCTGATCAATCTCTCCAATCATAAGTTTGTTCATTCTGGCTTTACTCCAGAACTCATCCTTGCAATCCTTAAAGATCATGGTCATTTGTTTTGGAGTAATGGAAGGGTAGAGCTGAATTGCAATCTATTCCCAGATCTCTAAATCCTTTTCCTTGGCATTCTCTTTTCTAAGTTCAAGTACCTTCTCTAGACTTTTGGTAATTAGAGAAATGATTTCAATGAATGCTTTATTATAAATGTTAAGGTACTTAATTGTAGCTTCCTCCCAAATTCTTTTGTCAAAACTGTTGATGATTACAATATACAGCCTTCTAGCCCTCCTTCTAGCGCCAAAAAAACTGTTGATGACTGTTTTGATGCAATCATAACAATAAGTTAAAATTCACATATAATGAACTGAAACTATACTTGAAAGATAAGAAGGAATCATTTGAGATTCAACTAATCCCAAGTCTACAATGGTTCAGTTGGTCAAGTTCAGTTGGTCAATGTGAAGCTGTAATGTTCAAGGGGCCTTACGTAGTTTAGGTTTGTTTGGTAGTTTACTGGCCTAAGAATATGCAAAAAGGTCATAGATTTCAACAAGTATTCTGTTCATTTGCATAAAAGTGATATTGTGCTGCAAGTTTCAGAGGGTTTTCTTGGATTTTTTGCAGCTTTCTTCTTTATCTATTTATGAAAACTGTCTACTTATAGCTCGGTTATGCATGCTTCTTCAAATTTGAGACAATTTCCTTTGGATTTCTATGTTTTCAGCTAAATATTTCAGATGGGTTGGGAAAAGTTAGAAAGATCTACTCTATACCTCATTTAATCTACCGAAGGATCTAATTGTTTCTGTTATGCATATGTAAATACCACAGTAATTTGATCAAATCCACAGTAAAAACCCTAAATGTAAGTTCTGAGCATTTTCACAAACATACATTTAAAATTGCAAGCTCTCAAAGAAGATATTTCAAAACACAAAGAAGAGCAGGAGAACACTCAGAAGATAGATGCAGAACTCCAGATTCTATTGTATTAGAAACGAATAGTCATACATGATTTACAATGTAGGAATGACTCTTAGTTTCATTGATCATACTACAGAGAACTTACAAGCTTTATAGATACAGTAAGGTAGCCAGACATTCCACGCGCACCTTACTACAGACAAACAGGCGACCTCCTTCTTCTACTCTAAACTATGCTAAGCTAACTTGCTGTGTTTTCCTAGAATCCCTGTTGTAGCCCCTGTTGTAAAGTATTACAGTGTAGAGAGGCACAATATATAACATTCTGATTGTCCTCACTACAGCAAAAACCTAACTGAACCCCTGGTTAAAGCAATAAATACAGGTGAACCAGCTCTCAAAAAATATCTCTGAGCAGTGTCAAATCTGGGCGAAATATTGCCCCTTCTGAGAAGTTCCGGCAGCTGGGTAATAACTTCTGTTTGTCTGTTGTAGTAATACCTCCAGCTGCAACTCTGTCTTTCACTTGAATGGCCTTGACTTTTCGCACTTTATCCTTATCTTCTTGCTCCTGAGATCAGATTTTCTTTCCTTCATGAGGTCACTGTGTTGACTTTCCAGCTGCTTCCTCAACTGCAAGCCTGCAAGACAAGACAAGCAATAAGTTTCACATTTATCACAAAAACAGCAGGAAATTAAAATAAGCGTTTAAATCCAGGTGACCGCGTAAGATTGTGGAAATCGGATCAGAAATCCTCTCAAAACGCGTCAAAAATGCGTTCAGACTGCTCAAACTTCATCAGGTCAACCATCGCTGACCGAAAAATGCCAGAGGCGCCAAAAAACACTTTAAAACTCCACCGCCTCATTTCCCGCCCATCGGCATGACTATCGCTATCAGTGCGTAAAAAAAAAAATGTGTTGGTCGATATTCACTTCATCATCATGATATTCCGCTTCTGCATATCAGGGAAAAGAACAACATCATCATCATCATCATGTTGAAGAAGAATAGGAGGATATGAATATGATCATGCTGCCGAGGAAAGGAAAATGATGGTGACGTCATCATGATATTCGGGCTTCATTGAAATGCTAAGGATGATGTCATCGTCATATTCGTTAAGATCAGGGGATAAATGCAATATCGGGTCACCTAAGGAGCATGATCAGGATGATGAACGTAATATGATCCTCTTTGCGGCCAAGGCAACCCTCTCGAAAGATCAAGATGATGAGGATCATCAACATATTTGGGGCTTCTGTCGAACATAGAATAAGACATCATCATCATATTTCACGAACCAGATCGTGCCTGAAAAATATCCTATTGAAGGAAAAATGTGATGATGATGATCATCAGGATATTTGCTTCTTCGTTTCTTAAATCGGGATGACGTCATCATGATATTTCGGAGCCTTCGTTAAATTAAGAACATGACGTCATCATGATATTTCGCCAACCGGATCATGTTTGGGAAATATCCTGCCGAAGGGAAAAATGTGACGATGATGATCATCAGGATATTTCAAAAGGTTGTATTTCATCGGCAGGAGGACTTTACGAAATATCGGGTGAACAAACAAGATCATGATGATCTTGACAATAGGACAGGATAAAACAATATGATGATGACCCTCCTCATCAAATTATCATGATGACGTCATCATGATATTTTGTCTTCGAAGCACAAGGATGAGTTGAGGTCATCATGATATTTGCGCTAGGGTGATATTGTAAAAAAATGATCATGCTGTTTAAGGAACGAAATATCGCCCTCTTCTGAATAGATAGGGTGATCATCATGATATTGCAAAAAAAGGCGATCAGGAGGATATGAAGTTGTTATCATCATATTTCAAACTTCAGCAAATATCATGATGATGACCTTGCGATAAGTTTATAGCATGCGCATGTAAATATGCCGATGATGAATTTTCTAAGGGTGATCAGCATGATATGATAAGATTAGGTAATGTTGAAATATCATGATGATGCTCGCGATACAAAGACCGCTCGACGGGGAAACTTACCTTGACTTAAAGTTGATATCATCATGATATTTGGACCTCAGGATATTATTGGGGGGGGTTCAAATATGATGATGATGTTGTTCTTCATGTAACCAAAACTGAGTTTATAACATATGACCCTCCTAAAAGAAATCATGATGCTGACAATGCGCCTAAGGCCATTTGACGGGCAAAGGGCACTACCACCTAAGATTGACGTCCGGATGTTGCGACTGCATGATTTTTATCGGGTGATAGACCAAGATCATGATGATCTTGACAACATGACTTAGGATATAAAAATATGATGATCCTCCTGCGAATATCAGGTTTGACCAAAACTTTGACCGTGCATAACTTTCACATATGGAAGAATTTTCGAGTGAAGTAAAAGGCAAACCTGCATGGAATTTCAAGCTCTTTCTAAATATGAGGTCATAGAAACAAAATATGAACTTTGACAAACTAACCTCATGATGATGACCTACTTTATCCAATATCATGATGATGATGCACCTGACCTTCATTTTTACCAAACCGCCAAAAAGCAGAAAAACACAAGCAGAAGCAAAAAGCAAACATCAGCAGGGGTCCCCATTTTGCTAAGGAGCATAATGGGGCGTGTTGTGAACATCACAACAACTAGCAACCAAAACAAAACAATTAAATTCAGAGTGTTCAAGGAAACTAGATGAAATGAACTCGTAACTTCCAACTATCTTTTCCTGCAAATTACTATTCAGCTTGAGACTCAAAGTATTCAATAAAGATGCATGAATTTCCATTTTTAGTTTAGTTGTGTGCATGTGATTAATTATCCTCATCTTGAAGATCGGTTGAACAAACCAGTGACTGACATTAGCCTACGTAGGTGAGGATATTCCCTCATAGCCGACCGGATAGAGCCTTGCTGCCAGCGAGCGTCTATAGCCTCGGCAAGGTTATCGTTACAATTCTCCTAAGTAGAGCCCCACTGCCAGCGAGCGTCCATAGCCCCGGTAGAGTTACTTAGATGGCTTAATCTGGATTTTTAGTATAATCTGCTTTATTCATTTATTTATTTATTTTTTATTTTCTAATTTTGAAAGATTTCATAAGATATAGCAATTTGTAACTTCATGATGCAAAGAGTGGACACTTGCTGAAATTAAGCTGAGAATTGTAATGGTAGCAAGGGTGACCTCTGATTTTTCACCTAATATCTACACTGGTATGTTCAACAAACCCAAGGATTTTAGGTGTGTCATCGTGAGAAACCTGCTTCGAATTCTCAATCACATTTATTGAATACAAAATTTTAGAAGATGAACAACTCTCTACATTCATGACAATGACAAGTTATGTGTAAATTGCAAATGGTTAACCTGAATATCCTAAATTTTATACTATTTTGAATGGTTGCTAGTTTTGCTCCTTAATACTCTAAAGTAAAATAAAGATCCCTGCTGAGGAGACAACAAACAAGCCAAACAAACAGGCTGTACAAACAACACAACAAAAGAAAAAACTGTACAAATAGAAAGAAACAAAAAGCAAAAAACAAACAAAAAGGAACTATACAAACAACTAACCTAAAAGAAAACACAAAAGAATAACACAAAAACAAAAACAACTACCCTACCAGACTATATACAAGCCTCTACAAGGCCAACAGAAACCCAGGAAAAGACCCAAGAACACCCCTACTTGCATATTTCTTTAGATTGTGCAGGAGTAATAGGGTACTGGTCATGGTTCTCATCCTAGCAGATTTATCTTTGAATTCTGAAAAAAATTCTGATATTCTAGATTCATTGTGTTTATCAGAATAGCTCTTAACTAGTAACTGAGGCAGCTCATCAGGTTTATGATTAATCCATATGCATGTCCTATCTCTTGAATTTCCATAATCAAAATAGCATCTACCATTGTTTACTAAGGAAAGGAAAGAGACAACCTGATGTGCCTTTAGCTCTGTGGAACACACTTGTTTATTAATAGCTGGCTTTTCATTTAGCTCTGCATTTTCATTACCCAGCTCTATGTTTAGTCCTTTTTCAAGTTGAAAGAGGAATGACTCTAGATGTATCATTTCTTCATCTTCATCCAGCTTTGTTCCTTCATTCTGGATGTTCAGTTTATCCTCAAATTCAGCAAACCTCTCAATGTTCTCATTAGTTTCCTGCACATCAGCACTTAAGTAAGTATCTTCATCATCATAATCTGACATACAGAAATTAATTATTTCTAAATCACTTGAGAGTAAAGGTGGGACAACATCTTTTGATTGACAGGAGTACTCCCCTGTTTTATTTTCAACATGGCATGAGGGGGATGTCTGATTGTGTACAGCAGCTCCATGATCCTCTGTATCCTCTTTTTTCAAGAATTGTTCATCAGATGACTCACATTTGTCATTTAGTGAAGAGTCTAATCTTATTGACCTGCAACAATCTTGATTTTGATCATTTAACTCAAAGAAGTCAGTTGTAACACTAGGATTTACTTTCTTTTCTATGACTTCACTAGTTGCTGTAGTAGGGATCTCATCAATTTCAGTGCACTCTAATTTTTTCATTTGCCCACATTTCTCCTTTCCATAAAATGACTCAAGGAAAGATGTTTTACTGTCTTTACCAAAAGCATTAGGATCAGCAATAAAAACCTTATCTAGACAAATGGTTTCCTCTCTACAAGATTTAAAAGACTTATACTTGCACTCCCCTTTTCCTGTATTAGGAAGTAGAGACCTACTATCAATCCCCCCATAATATGACCTAAGAAAAGATGCTCTGTTATCATTCCCTTCCAGAATTGATTTTTCTATTGTATTTTCTAACCACCTATTAGTTTCTAGTGTTGTATTAGCTTGTTGCTGCAAAATTTCTTTTTCCTGCCAGCTTTCAGCCCTGAACACATCTGAAAAAATAATTAGTCCTTTCAAATATGAATCTATCCTAGTGAGGAATGTTAAACATTTAAGTTCATTGTGTTTAATAGTCTGGTGTATCCTGCAACAACTAGACAAACAAAAATTAGATAAACTTTGAGAATAAAATTGTTCATTCAAAGCTCCCTGAAATAAAGGACTGTTAACTTGAAAACTGTCCCCATATGTGTCCATTAAAAAAAAAATGGGACCTTCTTTTCACCCTTTTAGGCCTTTTGAAATTTTATGAGATCTAACATATCTCAGAATATAACATTTAAAACTCAGAATTTTAACCCTAAACCAAATCAGGCCCTCCTTCTAGCGCCAAAAAACTGTTGATGATTACAATATACAGCCTTCTAGCCCTCCTTCTAGCGCCAAAAAAACTGTTGATGACTGTTTTGATGCAATCATAACAATAAGTTAAAATTCACATATAATGAACTGAAACTATACTTGAAAGATAAGAAGGAATCATTTGAGATTTAACTAATCCCAAGTCTACAATGGTTCGGTTGGTCAAGTTCAGTTGGTCAATGTGAAGCTGTAATGTTCAAGGGGCCTTACGTAGTTTAGGTTTGTTTGGTAGTTTACTGGCCTAAGAATATGCAAAAAGGTCATAGATTTCAACAAGTATTCTGTTCATTTGCATAAAAGTGATATTGTGCTGCAAGTTTCAGAGGGTTTTCTTGGATTTTTTGCAGCTTTCTTCTTTATCTGTTTATGAAAACTGTCTACTTATAGCTTGGTTATGCATGCTTCTTCAAATTTGAGACAATTTCCTTTGGATTTCTACGTTTTCAGCTAAATATTTCAGATGGGTTGGGAAAAGTTAGAAAGATCTACTCTATACCTCATTTAATCTACCGAAGGATCTAATTGTTTCTGTTATGCACTATGTAAATACCACAGTAATTTGATCAAATCCACAGTAAAAACCCTAAATGTAAGTTCTGAGCATTTTCACAAACATACATTTAAAATTGCAAGCTCTCAAAGAAGATATTTCAAAACACAAAGAAGAGCAGGAGAACACTCAGAAGATAGATGTAGAACTCCAGATTCTATTGTATTAGAAACGAATAGTCATACATGATTTACAATGTAGGAATGACTCTTAGTTTCATTGATCATACTACAGAGAACTTACAAGCTTTACAGATACAGTAAGGCAGCCAGACATTCCACGCGCACCTTACTGCAGACAAACAGGCGACCTCCTTCTTCTACTCTAAACTATGCTAAGCTAACTTGCTGTGTTTTCCTAGAATCCCTGTTGTAGCCCCTGTTGTAAAGTATTACAGTGTAGAGAGGCACAATATATAACATTCTGATTGTCCTCACTACAGCAAAAACCTAACTGAACCCCTGGTTAAAGCAATAAATACAGGTGAACCAGCTCTCAAAAAATATCTCTGAGCAGTGTCAAATTTGGGTGAAATATTGCCCCTTCTGAGAAGTTCCGGCAGCTGGGTAATAACTTTTGTTTGTCTGTTGTAGTAATACCTCCAGCTGCAACTCTGTCTTTCACTTGAATGGCCTTGACTTTTCGCACTTTATCCTTATCTTCTTGCTCCTGAGATCAGATTTTCTTTCCTTCATGAGGTCACTGTGTTGACTTTCCAGCTGCTTCCTCAACTGCAAGCCTGCAAGACAAGACAAGCAATAAGTTTCACATTTATCACAAAAATAGCAGGAAATTAAAATAAGCGTTTAAATCCAGGTGACCGCGCAAGATTGTGGAAATCGGATCAGAAATCCTCTCAAAACGCGTCAAAAATGCGTTCAGACTGCTCAAACTTCATCGGGTCAACCATCGCTGACCGAAAAATGCCAGAGGCGCCAAAAAACACTTTAAAACTCCACCGCCTCATTTCCCGCCCATCGGCATGACTATCGCTATCGGTGCGTAAAAAAAAAACGTGTTGGTCGATATTCACTTCATCATCATGATATTCCGCTTCTGCATATCAGGGAAAAGAACAACATCATCATCATCATCATGTTGAAGAAGAATAGGAGGATATGAATATGATCATGCTGCCGAGGAAAGGAAAATGATGGTGACGTCATCATGATATTCAGACTTCATTGAAATGCTAAGGATGACGTCATCGTCATATTCGTTAAGATCAGGGGATAAATGCAATATCGGGTCACCTAAGGAGCATGATCAGGATGATGAACGTAATATGATCCTCTTTGCGGCCAAGGCAACCCTCTCGAAAGATCAGGATGATGAGGATCATCATCATATTTGGGGCTTCTGTCGAACATAGAATAAGACATCATCATCATATTTCGCGAACCAGATCGTGCCTGAAAAATATCCTGTTGAAGGAAAAATGTGATGATGATGATCATCAGGATATTTGCTTCTTCGTTTATTAAATCGGGATGACGTCATCATGATATTTCAGAGCCTTCGTTAAATTAAGAACATGACGTCATCATGATATTTCGCCAACCGGATCATGTTTGGGAAATATCCTGCCGAAGGGAAAAATGTGACGATGATGATCATCAGGATATTTCAAAAGGTTGTATTTCATCGGTAGGAGGACTTTACGAAATATCGGGTGAACAAACAAGATCATGATGATCTTGACAATAGGACAGGATAAAACAATATGATGATGACCCTCCTCATCAAATTATCATGATGACGTCATCATGATATTTTGTCTTCGAAGCACAAGGATGAGTTGAGGTCATCATGATATTTGCGCTAGGGTGATATTGTAAAAAAATGATCATGCTGTTTAAGGAATGAAATATCGCCCTCTTCTGAATAGATAGGGTGATCATCATGATATTGCAAAAAAAGGCGATCAGGAGGATATGAAGTTGTTATCATCATATTTCGAACTTCAGCAAATATCATGATGATGACCTTGCGATAAGTTTATAGCATGCACATGTAAATATGCCGATGATGAATTTTCTAAGGGTGATCAGCATGATATGATAAGATTAGGTAATGTTGAAATATCATGATGATGCTCGCGATACAAAGACCGCTCGACGGGGAAACTTACCTTGACTTAAAGTTGATATCATCATGATATTTGGACCTCAGGATATTATCGGGGGGGGTTCAAATATGATGATGTTGTTGTTCTTCATGTAACCAAAACCGAGTTTATAACATATGACCCTCCTAAAAGAAATCATGATGCTGACAATGCGCCTAAGGCCATTTGACGGGCAAAGGGCACTACCACCTAAGATTGACGTCTGGATGTTGCGACTGCATGATTTTTATCAGGTGATAGACCAAGATCATGATGATCTTGACAACATGACTTAGGATATAAAAATATGATGATCCTCCTGTGAATATCAGGTTTGACCAAAACTTTGACCGTGCATAACTTTCACATATGGAAGAATTTTCGAGTGAAGTAAAAGGCAAACCTGCATGGAATTTCAAGCTCTTTCTAAATATGAGGTCATAGAAACAAAATATGAACTTTGAAAAAATGACCTCATGATGATGACCTACTTTATCCAATATCATGATGATGATGCACCTGACCTTCATTTTTACCAAACCGCCAGAAAGCAGAAAAAACACAAGCAGAAGCAAAAAGCAAACATCAGCAGGGGTCCCCATTTTGCTAAGGAGCATAATGGGGCGTGTTGTGAACATCACAACAAAAATCACTGTAATCATCATAAAATTTAGTGACTGGTTGCAGGTTCCCATACACTATGACCGCCTTGATGATATCATCAATAGAGAGAGTAGGCCTTTCAACAAATTCTTCTACCTCTTCTTTCTCTGTACCAGTAGAGGATTCACTTGATGTTTTCTTCTTCTTCCTTATTTTCTTAACTTTCTTTTCTTCTTTAATATTAATGCAACATCAAAACATGAGAACATATATAATCATGAGAGCAGAAATAAAATCAACACACATAACACAAGGATTTTTACGTGGAAAACGTGTTAAGGGAAAAACCACGGGTTGACTAACCCAAGATTATATTCTCTATTAAAAGAATAAGAAGTACAAAATGGCACTTGCCAATTAGGGCTCACTGCCCGAGCACACTGCTCAAAAGAGGCACACTGCCTACAAGAGACTCACTATCTACAAGGTATACAGAAAGTAACCAGGTGTTTGAACTGATGAGAGGCATCCACATATGCTGAGGTTCAGTTCTAGTTAGGCTCAATATACTAATCTTATGCACTTCATTTTTCACTAAGTGTTGCCATCAATGCCAAAGGGGGAGATTGTTGGCAACAGACACTGTGTGGCTTCATTATTGTTGTCATTGATGGCAACAAAATCTATCCCACACATCCGCAGTACATAATATGCCTATACCGAAAGTCAGATTGAAGAGTGTTTTAGTCTGGTGAACAAGAATAGAGCATGTAGCAAGGTCCAACAATCAGGTCTGGATCTCTTAGATGGTGTAACTTAGCAAGTTACAGACTTGGACAAGTCAAGAGGAGTACCATGACTACTACATTCTAGAGATTGAGCCTCTGGTGATGAAAGAGTGAAAAGATATGAGCACCTAAGTGTTGGGTTCCTGACAGGCAAAGTAGAGTGAGGAAGAACTGACTGGTAGAGCATCAAACTTTAATCTGGATGAGAAATTGTTGGTGGTCAAGCTATTTGAGAGATCATACATGGTTGGTTGACATGAATGATGACTTCTATGTCTATGTCTTTGATACGCATCACATAGTAAGCATGGATTCAGCCGACAGATTAGTGTTTTGTAAATATCTTAAGTATTCCAATTACCGACTGGGAAGATGTTGAAATCCTTAATGTGAATATATATACCAAATGGATTTTGGTATGAAGTGTTGAGTTGTGTGTGTAAGTGTGTGAAGAAAGGAAAAGAAAAGTGTGGAAGCAGCAATACAAGTCTGGTATGTGACTGAACAACAACATTAGAGCAGAGGAAGAATAAAGTGCATAAGATCAGTATATTGAGCCTAACCAGAACTGAACCTCAGTATATATGGATTCCTCTTATCAGTTCAAGCACCTGTTTACTTTCTATATACCTTGTAGATACTAAGTCTCTTGTAGTAAGTGTGCCTCTTGTGAGCAGTGTGCTCGGGCAGTGAGCCGTAATTGGCAAGTGCCATTTTGTATTTCTTATTCTTTTAACAGAGAATACAATCTTGGGTTAGTCACCCCGTGGTTTTTCCCTTAGCAGGGTTTTCCACGTAAAAATCCTTGCGTTATGTGTGTTGATTTTATTTCTGCTCTCATGATTATGTATGCTCTCATGTTTTGATGCTGCATTAATATTAAAGAAGAAAAGAAAGTTAAGATATTTAAGATAGCTGATTCACCCCCCCTCTCAGTTATCTGCCTTGTTTCCAACAATTTGTGCCTCGCATGTATCACATATGCACCATATATTACATATATCTATGTGTTTCCTAAAAAATCTTACTCCATGTGTGTATTAAAATTACTCTATGCTTTAAAATTATGAAAATACTAAAACCATCTATCAAACCCTTCTTGAGTTGTAACTAATGAGAGTCCCTCAATCTTGAGGTAAAAAAAAGGGGAGAGCATTTCATACAAGAATGTTATCCAAAACATCATTAAAGAACTCAATTGAGATGTAGGAGGGTCAATTTCATAAAATCCAAAACAACAATTTTGAGACGACATAATAAAGACGACTCAACTCTTTAGGAAACAACAAATGGGGAGAAAGATCTTAAAAGAAATGTGGAAATTTATAATAAAATATATTCATCAAACTTAATTGTTCTATCCATTTAGAAAAAGATCAAATGTACAACAAGCATCCCTCATTTATTAAAATAATTCGAAGCAATCCAATCCATATCATATGATCTAGTGACCTTCGTCTTATTTTTCTACATGTAATAGCTAGGGTAGATCATTTCGTCCAAGGGTCTTCTTGTCTTAATCTCTTTAAAGTACTCTCTTTAAAGAAACCCTTCATTCATGATTAAAGATCATTATTGATTACCAAACCCTAAATTAGTTGATATTATCTAAATAGAAAAAATACTTTCCCCAAAATATGAGAAAACAAATTTAGTGCAAAAACAAGACATAATTGAATTTTAGAGTAAACCTATAGAGGTAAGTCCTATTACTTTCTAAGGAATGACTAACTATTGTACATCTTTCATTTAGAAATTTGTACATATAGGTATAACAAATATTTGGCTAAGATAAGTGATTCAAATAAAATCCTCATAAGAAATCAACTTATCACAAACCTTGTTTGAATACTTATACAAATTTTCTCTCTATGACATTATATAATTATTCCTTAAACATGGTTATCTTTTCCTATCATCATTGGATTTGAACATGACTCTTCTTTTAGGTCAATAACTTATCAAAGAGTAAAATTACAATATAACAAGTACAAGATTGAATCTCATAACCAAATATCAATATGTCTTTTGGGTTCTTCACTTTAAGAATGAGAGAAACTTGTCCTAAGTTACGAACATCACTAGTTACCAACTCCCATTATTTAGAGATATCGAGAAATACAAGTACACAAACAAAAAGAATGGATTGACAAATTACTTCATGCTTTGGAGAATGTTAGTGTTGATAGTTGGATTGAGACAAGAACACTAACAATAATTCTTTGAAAAGAAAGATTTAGGATCCTGATGGTTTTTGTAATTATGATTGCTTGAGGACAAGCAATCTTGCGTGGGGTGGACTATGAAGCCCCGATATTAAGGAATTGTTTAAATTAAAGATTTGAACCATGATGATAAAATGATAAAAATGCTTTCTTATAATTTAAGGTTGTCATGGATCACCATGATGAATAACAAATATAAAAAAATAAAATTATTTTACTATTATTATAATTTATACTCATTATAATATAATAAAATATATTTACCAAAGATATTATTCATATATCAAGAAAGAATTATTATATAAAGTATTATCCATATATTCATAAAATATTATTATATATTTTAATAAATATATTATAAGACATTATATTTAAAGGGAGATATTATCATAAAGCCTAAACAGGCAGTGATCAATAATCATATGAATGACTAGCACTGAAAGACAAGTGCGAGTCATTTTACATAGTGATTAACTTTAATACAAAGCTCAACCTTAAGGAAGTGTCAACTTCAAACAAGTGCAATAGTCCTATCAAGAGTTACGAACTTAAGGATCAATTAGTTTATATAAGATAGCAGGTAGATTAGAAAATGGAGACATTTATTTAATATATAAACAAGAAATATATAATGTATTAAGGAAGCACTAATCATAGTAAAAGATGAAGGTGACGACTAGGATAAGGATATCACCTTTGGGGAAACATATGTCTCTACATAGAGATATGGGATATATAGAAACATATAATTTTGAGTTTTAGGGGGGGATATGGAATACCTACATATGGAATAAAAGAAGATAAACAGTTCTAACTTTATAGTCTGCAACAGATAGATATATCAGAAAAGATATATACATATGTAGAGATACGTAGATCTAAGTCAAAAGATACATTAGCAATCTAAGATCTAATCTACAATAATAAATAAAGGAAATTAGTGAACAGGGAAAGGCATACAACAAGCAGAAGGTATATTAATAACCATGAAATCTGATAACCTAGTTGCAGTCAAAGAACCAATATTTCTTTCAAATTGCATTACTTATGTAGAATGGATAAATGTGAACAAATAAAATATGAAATGCTTATACAACATAATGATAATATTAGTATTTATTATGTATTAATGAATAATCATCTTTAATGTATTTCATATGTAAATAATATTGAACCTCATCATTGAGGAAAGGAAGGAGACATAGGTAAGAGAGTATAAGGTTTCATTCTAAGTATGCCACCTTGGATGGATGTCAAAGCCTTACCATAAAGGCCAAGAGGGTCAAAGTCCCACTCTTGGGCTTAGATTGGATAAATTGAGAACCCTACTATGACCCCCATACCATTCCTACCATGATGATTTATTAAATGTATGGGATGAGGCATGGATAGGAAAACCAGACAAGCACTCTACCAAGTATGCCACTTTGGTGGATGTCAAAATCCTGCCACAAAAGCTAGGAGGGCCAAAGTTCTACTCTTGGGCTTAGTATGGGTAGCTGGGTCAAAACTTTCATGTCCCTATCCCTATGCTCCAAAATGTGTTTGATAGTAATAGTAATATTGAAGTTGTATTATGAGTTTAATATATGCTTATCTAACCCTAACAATGGCATTAGTTTATATGTATATATGCACTTGTGCTTTCTATGTGATGAGCGTAGGATTTATATTCAAGAGCATAATGAAGAAATAACTACCTATAAGTCATCTCCCTAATGCATATTTATTATAATTGTGATTATAGGGTTTAACCAAGGGAAAATCTAGAAGGGGACATTACATGATAATTCCAAAACCCTAACCCAAAACTTGTGGTATTTGAATTTTTAGGGTAAATTTAATATTGCTCCAATAGGGGACATTACACTAAAAGTCACAAAGTGGTCCCCACTTTCAATGGTTGTTGAACAAAAGGGTATCCCCCACCACATACAAATAAGGAGCTACCAAATACACTTTGACTCGATCACTAAAAACTTTCTAGTGAATAATGATCACTAGACGCAAATAAGAACATGACACATCAGCAAAAGGTAAAATGGAAAACTCCAAAGTGCAAGTTAATGCACTTCTACCATTTTTCCATGGAGCATAGAAGATATATGCAATTGCATACTACCAAATTGTCATAGAGTTATAAGAAATCTACTTAAGTTATATGGCAATCACACATAGAAAGTTAACATTCAAATAGACTAAAAATGTGCAAGGACTAAGGAAATGAAAAAAATTGAACTAGGCCTCCATGACTATAACACTGAACCTTGAAAAAGCTATAATGAAGGAAAAATAATGTAGGGCAAAGTAAGGATGCATAAATGTGATGTCCCTTTTTCAAATTTAATAATTAAGTCATTTAGGGTATTATTTTATTTCTTGAGGGAAATAAATGTAATAAAATATTAATAAGTTGGTCCTCATATTATTTAAAAATTATTTTAAAGAACAACTTAGTATTTTATTTTTTATGAGGCACCTAAATGTGACACAATACAGCCATTTGTAACCCATATGAATATTTTAATCTTTAGGAGTGGGAGTTATTAATTAAAATTAGGGGTAATCTCTTGAGGAGATTTATAAGATAAATTTAATTAGAATATTTAAAGAAAGAAAAGTTATTAAATTATGGTAGTGGAGGGGAAAAATGAAATAAAGAATAATTAATTACTCCCTCAACAAATCTATAAAGGAAGGGCAAAAGATTAAGAAGATATTCAACTTGATATTATCAATGTCTCATATTTTCCATAACACTTGTGTTGAAAGCACTCCAAGGACAAAACCCCTTGAGGTTGTAGAATCCAAGGACAAAAACCCTTGAGGTCTTTGGGATTTGAGAATGAAAGATCTTGAATTCCAATAGGTAAACTTAGCACAAGAATTACATTGGTCTTCAAGACATTTTCTTGAGTTTCAGTGATAGAGGTTTGTAGAACACCTCATTTTAGTTTGTTTACAATGTTCTAGATTGATAATATTTTATGAAGTTTGATATTTGTTCATTTTGGATCTTTGTCCATATTTTTTATGCAATAGTAATATTTGGATTTCTAGTTCAAATTTATGGAGTTTCTATTTCATATTATTGTTAATAATTTATGTTATCATACTTTAAAAGAATATTATGTTCACAATTATTAAAATTACCTAAAAGTTCAAAATATATATCATCAATTCTTGAACCGTCGTAGTCATATAATGGTACTTTCCATAACATTCTAAGTTAATTGGTAGCAATAGAAGATAGGACTAAACTATGGACTTACCATTGGGTTTGAATACCATGCAAAACTTCTCAAACCTAGTATTAACATACTCTCCTGCATTATCTATTCGAATAACTTTGATGACCTTCCCTTATTGTTTCTCAATAAGATCTTTGAAATCTTGAAAGTGGTCAAAGAGTTCAAATTTCTATCAAAGGAAGTAGACCCATGTATACTGAGAGAAGTCATCTATGAAGGTGAGGACATATCTAGGCTTGGTAAAAGATGGAAGGGGAAAAACCCTAGATACATCACTGTGACCAAGCTCCAAGATCTGTGTCACTCTCCATGATTTACCTTTTTCAAATCTCTCTTCAAGATGCTTCCTAAGGGCACATCCCTCACAAAGACCCTTAGAGAATCTAACTCTAGGCAATCTTGTAACCATATCATGCTGACTAAGATGCTCAAGATAGTGGCAGTTTAGATGGTCAAACCACTCATGGGCCATAGTTTTCCTACCCCATATGAATGAGTAAGCAATGTGGTAGGAGAAACATAAGGGGTAAAATGTGAGAAGGTATACAACTTAGCATGGTGATTTGCCCTTCCCAATGCTACTAAGTTGTTGTTGTGCAACTCTCTATTCTCAACAAAATTTGGGGTAAACTAAACTCTGATGCCCTTGCCTATGTGAATGATTTGGTACACAGATAGGAGACTAGATGAAAATGAAGGTACACTAAGAATATTAGTGAATATACCCCCCTCAATTTCAACAGACCCTCTCCCAACAAGTGTTACTGAAGTTTCATTACCTAGGGTAATGGTGGACATGCTGTGGGATTCTAAGGAAGTGAACTAAACCTATGAAGAACCCATATGGTGTGATGCACCAGAGTCAATGATCCATGAATATTATTAAGAGCCAACTATAGCAAGATCCTTACCCTTGAATTTCTCTTTACCTTTTGACTTAGAATTTTCTAGCATGGATGAGGATACTTTTAAGGATTCAGGTATACCTATGTTGTTCTCTAAGAGATGAGTGAGGTGATCAACTTTTTTCTTCATACACTTGTTCTCATCATGCCTTGTCTTCTATTGAAATATGGTGAGCACAAACACATATAACCAAATCAAACCTTTTTAACACAACAAAACATAAAACATAGAATAATATATTATTGTCTTTAGATAATTTTCACATTGCATTACAGTGGCTTTATTAAAGCCTCTTCCCTTTAACTATTTGATAACTACCTACATAACCTCCATATAGGAATGTAACTCCCACAAACTAACAAACTAACTATTACTTTATTTACTAACATTTATTTAATATGCATAAACTAACCTATAGATGCAAATTTAACAATGTAATACCATTGTTACTATTCCAATATTCCCCCCTTATTACATTGTTCTTCCAATAGTACCAAGGCACCCCCCCTAAATGCTAATATACTCAACAAAGCTAATTACATAATATGAATACATATTTTATAGAATATATTCTCCCAAAGAACAAATCCTAAACCAAGCGAGGCTCCATCATGCTATCTCATCTACCGTCAGAAAGGCATAGCTTCGAGCTTTATTCTTGAGCTCTTTAGTCCTAAACTCTCAAATCACAGTGTCCTAAATTATTTGACAACAATCCCTAAGAGATATGATAGATCTCTATCATTGTCTAGTGACCACAAAATGGTATAATTCTCTATCATATACTCTGAAGCTCACTAGACAACAATCCATATTGAGCTCAACACCAAATTCCAAACCTGTCTCCAAAACAAAATCTTCACAAAACATACATTCTTCAAATCCTTCAGCATCAACAAAGAAAAGAAAAACAACCAAAACCAAAAATGCTCCTCATGCAAAGCATCATCTCAAAGTGAGAAGCTAAATTGAGATGATGGAAAATCCCTCCATCTTCTGATGCCACCTACCTTGAATATGACCCTATTACACTTTAACCAATTGGTGTCTTAGATGAGTCTTTGGAGGCCTCATCAGGTGTAGTATAAATGGCCATGAGAGCATAAGAAATGTTTGATGTAGCCATGATAAAATAGAATGAACAAGGTGTTGGATACCACCAAAAGTGAACCTTTTACAATGTAGTGTAAAGACAAATATATCCTTATAACTCCAAAGTTTTTCACCTTATTACTCCAAAAATTTAATAAGTTTAATCAACAAAGAAAATTCAAACAACTTCTCATTTCACACCTTATATAGTTTTCATCCTGTGACCATCTATAATAAAATCAAAATCATATACCAACTCCACTACACATATTTATATGCGAGGTTTGTTGAATTGCATCGACTTGAGTGAAATTTAGGTTTTACTTACAAATCTCTTCCTATATGTAGTAAGATCACAATTCTCTTCTAGAATAAATAATATTGAAAATCCATTCAGCAATCTAGCAGCCATAGAGGCCAAAACACCTTTATATAGACTTCAATGCAACATACAATTCAGATGCCATGGTTTATTTGGTTGATCTCCATTCTAGCAACGGTGTAGGGAGACTCGCAAACTTTGCAGATGTCTTCAAAAATTCTCAAATACCTTCTTAAACTTTGCAAATCTAGAAAGAACTCTCACCTCATCATGACATATCTATTCATATCTACATTGGGCCAATTTTAACAAATAGATGTAGCACTTTCAATTATACACAAATCGGCAACAAGATAAATCTATATATCAAAGACTGTTGGCAATGTATTCTCCATCACACGTAGGCATACTTCATCCACCAAGATTTATGGCACCTTCATCATACCTAGACCTCTCTTCCACGTAGGTAATCCCTTGGAAACATTTTCAACAACCTTATGTAGGATTCAACAAATGCACATGAATTTATTCTGCTATCTCAAACACAATATTACTGTTTGGAGTCTCCAGAAAACCCCCCACTCATATTCTCACAAACACAAGAATGAAGTTCACTCTGATACCATATTGAAATATGGTGAGCACAAACATACATAACTAGATCAAACCATTTTAACATAGCAAAACATAAAACATAGAATAATATAAATATTATCTTGGGATAATTACATTGGCTTTATAAAAGCCTCTTCCCTTTAACTATTTGATAACTACCTACATAATCTCCATATGGGAATGTAACTCCCACAAACTAACAAATTAACTATTGCTTTATTTACTAACATTTATTTACTATGCATAAACTAACCTATAGATGCAAATTTAACAATGTAATACCATTGTTACTTTGCCAACATCTTCTTACAGTAGGCACATTGAACTTTGTCCTTTTTAGGTTGGCCTTGTTTGGATGAAGTTTATTGTGACTTTTAGATGTCTTAGGTTTATATTCTTTCTTTATCTTCTAATCCTTCTAAGTTTTTTGTTTCTTGAAGCCTTTTGGTGTTTACCATTTCTAGCTACTAGGGCTTGAGGTTTTGAGGACTTCACAATGCCCATGTTGATTAACTTGTCTTGCTCTCTGGTTAGATCAATAATGAAGTCATCTAGAGATGGAATTTTCCAAGTGTCTCCAAGGGTTCTTTTGGTGAAATAAAATGTAGACACAGATATAGAGTAGTTAGGACCAGGTTTGGAGAGAATTGAGAGAACTAGTTGGTCATCTTTTCTAACAATGCCACATTCTTTTAACTATAATTTGATAGATTTAAACTTGGTAAAAAACTATTCTAATGTGTTAAATATGCTCAAACTCAAACTAATTAACTTAGTCTCTAGTTCATGACCTCTAATCTCATCTACCTTACCAAAGAGCTTCTCAAGAGTGAGCCATACCTCATTGTGGGTTGGAAAATATTCTACATGAAAGATTAATTTTGGAGAAATGTTGAGACATAAACAACCTAGAAGGCATAGTCACACTTGTTAAACCATTTAACTTTAGTGTCATCCTCATATGGTTTCATTTCAGTTCCCATTGTAACCCTATATAACCCTTTGTTTTTCAACATAAGCTAGATTTTGGATTTCCAGACATGATAATTAAATGGGGTTAACAGTGAAATAGCATTATTAGAATCCATATTTCAAGTTGAACTTGAAGAAATGTGGAAAGAAAAAAGATAACCACACAACTTGAGACAAGTCCCTATTATTATTATGTGATCCCCTCTTACTTTGGCACTTTATAAGTAGTGTGAGGGCCAAAATTTGCCTATTAGACAAGTTTAAATGCACTATTAGTTTATTTTGCAAAAGAATTTTTGGACAAAATTAAACTTTACAAGGAGAGCACTTTGATTTTTTAAAAACTTTTAAAAACATGTTTAAATATAGCTTTTCTTTAAAAAAGCCCTAATTTTTAAAAAAATCACAAAACAAGGCAAATAAGGTAGAAAACATGCCCTAGTTGGGTTTAAATCTACAAAAATAGGTAAAATAGAGGTTGAATCACCACTGATGTATTGTTTCTAGGCGTGATTGAGCCACTTTCTATGTGAATTTGGGGTCGTTGAGTTGTTTTGAGACCTCTGATGTAAGATAAGTCCCCAAAAAATGTGTCGGTGCAGCATTTTCTTAAAAATAAGGGTGAGAAGGTAGCTTTGAGGGTGAAATGAGAGAGGCCATGGCTTGTGCTAAGGCCCACACCCCCCTCTTAGCTGAAGAAAACCAATCAAAACAACATGTTTCAAACAAAAATGGGGTTAGATGTAGGAAAATACCTCACAGAGCAAAAAACTACCTCCTTTTGAAGAAAAACACCTTAAACTATAGATAAAATGCCTCAAGAATAGTTAAAACTCCTTTGTAGAAAAAAAATCTTCTAAAACTAGGTTGAAGGCTGATTGGGGTGTCAAAAAGATGTTGAGCTGGTCAATTTTGATGATTCTGGTGATTTGTTCTGATGTGGGAGCATGTAGACAACTTTAGGTTCCCTACAAGGACCCTATGGGCTAGTTTGAATAGGCTACAGCCTCTATGCAAGCCTATTGTGCCTATAAATAGGTTATGGGCTACAAAAAATAGGGCACACTTGTTTAAAAATAGTCACAGCCCTCGATACTAGAAAGTATGTGCAAAAATAGGAAGCTAGCATGCAAAAAGAACTCCCAAACATGTAAAAAAGTAGGCCACAATGCTTCAACAAGGGCCTTCACAACAATAAAATGGCTCTCTGTTGAACCAGTAATGCATAAAATATTTTCTCAAACAAATTTTATAGATGAACATGTTCACAACCTTACCATTCCTGCTCTGATACAATGTGGAAACCAAGAACATTCATGGAAAATTGCAAACACTGATGCAAGTCATGAGAGATGAACAAATCCACACTCAATACTATCAAATACATAAGAAATATGCAAAGCAAAACCAGATGATGTGTTAGCTCACATGAACAACTACATATAGCCACGAGTCTTCTAAGAATAAACATGCCATAACTAAGAAAGTAAGCCTAAGAATAGTAGTGACCCAAAGATAGGCATGTAGCTACTTAACTTAGGATAAGCTAAGTTAGACACCTGTTCTAAACATAGACATGCTAATTAAAGCACAAAAACACCTAAATTTAGCATAGCTAAATATAGTCAACTAAGTGAGCTTAATAACACTAACAAAAACCAAATAAGTTTTTTACATAGCTCTGAACAGAAGGTTAACATGTAAAAGAGAAGAGAGAAAGCCTAGGAAGAGACACTGGGGCCTATGTCTCACTGTTAAAATGTTGTTTAAAGATCTTAGATTAGTAAAGTGGATGAGAATTTGAAAGATTTCTATTATCAAATTCCATATTGTATTTTGGTAAAATCTTTAGAAAAATGACAAACATTCAGCAAATATGGACCAATATAGAAAGATATGGATAAGTTCAAATCATAAAACAATATAGGAAGAGATTTGTCCTCATCCAAAATATGTTTATTTTATTTATTTACATTATTTAAGATAAACTAACTTTTTATTGTTTACACTATATAGATTTACAATAAAAGTAACTACAGATTTATGACTTCAAGTTGAATAATATTCTATTCTAAAAAAATAACTACAAATAAGTGAAGCATTAAAAACTCATCTAACAAAAGTCAAACTCAACTAAAAGTTATAAAGGTAATGGTGGTCAAATTTAAACAAAACTCAAGGTATTATAAAAGAAACATTCAAAGGATTATAAACAGATATATAATATAAACATATGGTACATCAAATGCATCTATTTGTAGACTATATTCTTTATACATCAAAATTGTAAATTATATAACATATTTTAACTTTATTTTATTTGAAAAAGTTGTTTTATTTTGTATGTAAGTTTTAATTTTATTTTAAATAAACCTCTCTTATTTACTTTGTAAAGTGAATATTATTTTGTAATTATTAATTTCATTTTTAAGTATTTATATGACTAGAATATTTATATTTTTAAATTGATTAAATATATCTATCCTAATGGATATTTCTAACCCATTTATAGTTATGTTGCCAGGATCATAGTGTTCCTATTAAAATGGTAGAGATAAGGATAAAAGATAGTGTGTAGCAAGTTCCTTTTTCTAGAAACCTTTTTACATCCCCTAGTGAGGAAGTGCAAGAGTTCTTCAAGCCTTAACCATTCTTGTAGACAAAGCTTTTCATTCCCATGACTTTGAAGTTGTCCCTCATGATATTATTTTTAATTTATTGCCTTTCTTCTATCATCCTAAATGTCCTTTTAATCTCTTCTAGCTTTTCCTCAAAGCATTGTTATACATGGTTTGTTGCAAAACTAATAACATAGTTATTATTTTTACAATTGTGAAGCAATTTCTTGAAATAGGGGAAGACCTTCAAGTGCAGAGGCTTGGTTGTGAGACAATTTTATATTTTTTTGAAGGTGAGATTCTTGAATATATCATTGGAAATAATATTTTTCCATTCCTTGTTCAACTTCTCTTTCATGAATCTCCATATATACTACATTTTTCCATGGAAACTATGACTAACATTATAGAGTATGGGAATTATAAAGAGATTGTGAATGATAGAGTAATCTTGCACGTATTGTGACAATTATTTGAAGTGGTGACAAGAGAGATTTGAACACAATGAGTCATCTTCATATGGAGATTTGTAGGTTCATCTTAAATATCACAAAACTCACCCAATATGACATTGAGCTTACAATTAACATAGGAGTAATTTTTGCACTTGTGGGGCTCCTTGTAGAGTCAATAGATTATATAAAGGAAGAAGCAGCTTATGCTATTGTTAGTTGTATTATAGGCAATAGTGATGAGCGAGTGAAATACTTTGTTGATCTTGATTGTATAAATCTCCTTACTAATTTGATTACACTTGGCAACAAAGGCCTTACACAAACTTGCCCTAAAAGCCTAGAGAAGATGTTGAATCTCACAAAATAGAAAAACAAACACCCACATCTTTTCCATACTAAGCTCAGGGATTTCATTTAAACACGAGTGCAAAGCACTATTATCAATTATTTTGATCAATCGCTAGATCTAGAGCACTATACTTTTGCATTTCCTTCTTCTAAGAAGCCTCATACTAGTTTCAAAATACATCTAAAAGAATGAAGTTGAGATGAAAACTTTCAAATTGAATGCCATATAAATTTTGAACTGATTTTTTCTTGAAACACAAAAGTTGAATGGTGTAGAAAATTTTGATTTATGCATATGCCACCTCTTTCTTTATTTTCAATGACTTATATAACTTCTCAAGTTGACTAAATAGTTCCAGTTGAAATATATATAACCTTTATATAATACTTTATCTATATACTCATCTCTCTATATATATAATCATTATTCCTCTCTCTCTCTCTCAATATTTTAGTGTATAACTCAATTATTTTATAGTTTAACTTGCATCCATGGGATACAGTTATGGTTAGAATTATAGATAGGGTTAGAACTAGGTTGCATATAGACTTATGATTAGGGTTAGAATTAGGGTCAAGGTTTAGGTTAGGATTAGAATTATAATTAGGGTTAGAATTAAAATCAGGGTTAGTATTAGGGTTATTGTTAGAATTAGGGTTAGGGTTAGAATTAAGGTGGGTCACTATTGGAATTGAGGTAAGAATTAGAGTTAGGGTTAGAGTTACAATTAGGGTTAAGGTTAGTATTAAACTTAGGGTTAGGGATTGATTTACAGTCAAGCATAGGGTTAGGTATAGGGTTAGTGCTAGTTTTAGAATTAGGGTTAATGTTAAAATTAGGTTAGGGTTATAATTAGGGTTAGGGATGGAATTGTAGCTATAATTATGGTTAGGATTAAGGTTACAATTACAACTAGAATTAGGGTTATAATTTGAAATAGGGTGACAATTAGAATGGCAAATAGGGTCAAAACTAGGGTTAGGTTTATAATAAGGCTTAGGGTTAGAATTAGAGTTAGGGTTACATTACAATTAGGGTTGAGGTTAGGGTTAGCATTAGAATTAGGGTTATGACTATAATTAGGGCTAATGTTAGAATTCGATTAGGGTTGGAATTGTAATAAGAATTAGGGTTAGTATAAGGGTTAGAATTACAATTAGAATTGGGATTAGAGCTGGAAATAGGGTGAGAATTAGAATAAGAATTAGAGTTAGGGTCAAAATTAGAGTTAGGTTAGGATTAAAATTAGGGTTAGGGTTAGGGTTAGGGTTACAATTAGGGTTAAGATTATTATTAAGGTTAGGGTTAGGATTTCAATTACAAGTAGGGTTAGGATTATAAATAGAGCTATATTTAGGGTTAGAATAAGGGTTAGGATTAGGGCTAGAATTATGGATAGGGTTAAGGTAAGAATTAAAGTTAGGGTTAGTGTTAGAATTACAATTAGGGTTGAGGTTAGGGTGTTATGACTATAATTAGGGTTAATGTTTGAAAAATAATATTAAAACTTAGAAGTACACCACCAGAACCACCAACATATGTTATGGTGGAGTTTGATTTAATTACATACGGTTACGATTTAAAGATCAATCTCCATGTGTAGTTTCAATTACACCAATACAAAGGGGCCACACAATTCAAATACCCTTAAGATTGATTTGGGTATTGACAATACACAAATCATAAGTTCTAACTCTTTTAAAATCCACAATTGAAATAGGATAAAGAGAAAGAAGATGATTTACATTTGTGGCTATATCTCATGTAAAGTCATTAAGAGGAATCTAATGAATTCTACCTGTTGTGCATTTTCTGCACAACACCATCCTGAAACTTTTAATATGTGATTCTATTTCTTTCAAGAAGTTTCTAGTTTCTATTGTTCTCCAGGGAATTATATACAAATAGGCATGTGAACTCTCAGATCTGTAGGGGGTGACCTCTTGAGTAAACATAGCCTATCATGGTGTCAGAGAAGTAATTTTAAGTCATATGAGTGACAGCTACATATTCAATATAAGGCACTGATCAAGAATGATGGCGTGTCCATTTCAAAGGAATTAGCCTTGCCACACAAAGACATTGCTATTTAAAATGTGTAGGTTTAGTATCGGCCTCTATCAAACACTCAACATTATGAAATGGCTTCTTACATCACATATTGAAGGATACATGAAGCCCAGCTCAATCCATATTCAGGTACAACACATAGCATATAAAGAAAGGTATGATCATTTTAAAAGATAAGTAGGTCATTGCCACAAAAAGCCTCAACTGCTATTGTTCCATGAGACATTGCTCACTTCAAAGATCAAGGTGCTAGGATGGTGAATACAGGGAAGCAAGTTTAAAAGGTGCGATTATTGAGAAACAAAGAGGTTCGGTTTAAAGAAATAGTGCTCTAGTATTCAGTAAGCCATCATCCAAATGGGAAGTACCTCACTTGATAGTGACCATGTATATGTGGTTCACTGGCAACGCTTGTTGTTATGAAAAGATCAATGCACATAGTTGACCCCAATTAAGAGCTTGTCGCCAACTACAAGGATGTTGCTATTCTATAGTAACACAATAGTATAAAGATGAAACTTAGCCTATTGATAAAGGTGTAGCAAAGTTTTAAGTGATGGTGTTTCATCTTTTAGGAGAGGAAGGACCTCAGAATGATGGTGTAGAGGTTTAGAAAGATGGCATGGCCATTATGAGCTAGTGACTCAACCATTCCCAATGGTGCCACTCAATTAGGATTGAACACCATTAAAAGTCACAACATCATATAAGGATGGCACTGTCTATAGAAATAGGGCATCTAATAAATTAGTATAGTCTCAAGGTTTAAAGCCACACAAGCTTTAAAGGCAAATTGGTTGATAGGGAAGCTGCTATAAGAAAAGAGCAAGATGATACGCCTTGGCCTTATAAAAGGTCACTCCATTCAAATGAAGCGCGCATGGTAATAATAGGCATAGGTAAGATGATAGTACAACCTATCACAATGAAGGTAAAGTCTAAATTCCAACAAGAATAAAGAATGGTGCATTAATATGAAGACTTGATATCATTAAAGCAGTAGTCACAAATCATATGGTGCAGCTAAGCAAAAAATGTGGCGCTACATATAAATAAAGACATGGTTTAGCTTGTATAATAAAAGCACTACCCATTATGAAGCACCTTGAAGTTTCTATGATGGCATATCTATTTCAAGACCAGTTCATTGCACAAGTATGAAGATTGGCACTGCCTAATTAGAAGTAAAAAGCATACAAAATGTCATTATCAGATAGAAAGAAGTGTTATAGTATCAAGAAAAGTCATGGCTATCAGCAATAAAAAGGATTAGCATTTAACATAAATGATTATAGCCATTATTTGAACAGATTATATCATATGAGACAAACATGAATAAGGTTCAGGTAATCAAAAATGGCGTGGGGTATAATGAATAATGTATGACCATCATTGGATAGCTCAGCCTTCAAGAGTGGCTCATTTAGTTTCTAGAATCCCACACGAAGATAGTAGGAGAGACTCAGCAACCGTTGGATAATAAGGAGAATCAATGGTGTGCAAGGATACAAAAGGAAAACACTGAGGTTTGCCACTTGGCAAACCCTAGTTCTTTAAAGGGGCAAGAGAAGAAACATCAAAGGCCACCATGTGTAACTACTAGAGTTTGAGACAAGTGGAGTCAAGCACATGGAGGCACATGAGGTATCGAGAAGCAAATACAAAGGAAGCTACGGGATGCACCATGTGGTTTAAGCACGAGGAGAGGAAATAAATGTTTCATTTCATTTTATTAATGCTGAGGTCACGTGAATTTGAAAAAAGCTAAGTCTTTTTAATAAGTGTCTTATTAAAATGCATCATAGTGGGGCCCTCTTTTTCACATAAAGCTGATGCTTTATTTTAGAAAAGTGTGTCAAATTTTAATGAGTTATTATATTTTAATAACTCTATCCTCAAGGGAAGGCAAAGATGAAACCCTAAATTTACATAGCAATTTTTATTGTAACAACAATCAAGTATAGAGGTAGAGAAATATTTTGTAGCTATGAGGGAGTTACTATTTAAGTTGCAATTTTAGTTTCAAGTTCAGTTACTGACATAGTTATCAGCTGGATCTTATGCTAGATTTCATGGAGATTGTTGCAAATTTTTGGGAGACAGTTGGGATATTTTCTTTTGGGTTTTGGCTATATATATGCATATCTGCTAGTTTCACATACAGAGAGTTCCATAGAGTTTTGAAGGTTCCACATAGAAATTTTATGCAGCCAACATACAAAGATTTTTCTTTTACCTTAGTAGTGTCTTTTCAAAATGAGAATGTAATATTTTACTTAGTGCAAGATTTTCAGCCTCTGTAATCTATTGCCATTCAAATAATGAGAATAATGTTCTGTGCATATCTGGGTATATCTATTTTCTTGTTTCTTTAAGTTTCTATTTCTTTTGCCTCTATCAAATATGTGCTTACAAACTAGATGATTAATATGCCTCTCAGCTCTTTAATTTCTAGTTAATCTTTCAAAGTTTGACACTGTGCAACCGAGTTAAGTTTTAAATCTAGCATATCGCCTTAGATCTAGGAATTTATTTCTACAAATCTCATTTTCCTTCTAAACCTTTTCTCAAACCCCCACTAAAAGAATGAAAGAGCCAGCTTCCCTAAAACCTGGAGGTTGTTTTTGAGAAGCATTCCCCCATCTCAAAAATTTTGCATGTTGTTGCTGGACTAAACCCACAAATTTATGCATCAACAATTTTTGGCACGCCCGGTGGGACTGGATTCAAAGACTTGGGTGTTTTTTTAAGTGAATTTTTGCCCTGCATTTTGTGATTTTGGTGGTAAATCATAGAAATATCTACTCATAGGAGCATGAATCTTCCATCTGGCAACTCTATTGGAGGTTCTTTCTTGAATCTTTGCTCCTATGGATCATGGCAGCCCCTAGTATATATGTGCATCTGAATATTCAAAGAGATCTACCCTTTGTGACTTGGGATTCAAGTGCTCTCATTCTTTAGTAGCAGGGTCAAGTTCCTAACACAGCATGGAAGGCACTACCTCACTTTCTTGGAGATGGCTTAGTTTCTCTTATAGATCACATTCAAAATGTAGCCAGTCTATGCTTTGTTCATAATGTCACAACTGAGAATCATATCCTTATGTTACTGGCATCTTCCCTCAAAGGAAAAGTGAAAGAATGGTACAGAAGTTTGCAGTCTAGTTTGATTTCTAGATGTGATCAACTTGGTGGGCTCATCTACAATCAGTTCAAAGATAGAACATATGTTAGCACTCTCACCCATAATATCATTACCATTGAAAGGAATCCTATGGAGCCCATACATGACTTTAATTCAAGATTTGATAAGGTATGGAAGAAATTCTCTGTTGACATGAGACCTCCTCCAGTCTTTGCATTCTTATATTTTTTAAAGGCTTTAAACCTTGAGATTTCTGTCATGATATAATCTTTAGGAGGTGAAACTCTGCCTCAGTCATATGATCTTGCTATTAAGGCTGAAAATAACCTCATAGAGGCTAGTAAAATACCTCCTCTGCCTTTAACATCTCTGATGCCTCATGCAAATAACCTATCTCAAGTTCTTTCTTGTAGCCAGATACATACAAATTTTAATCCACCCACCCTCCCTGCTGATTTGTTGAATCATGAGGAGACGAGTGTGGTAAGGAAACTTATAAAAACCCTCACCTATAAGCTAAATGAGTGAAAATGTCAAGCCCTGTATAATGCTAACCCAAATTTAATGCCTCCAAGTCTGTATGATCAGTAAAACCAATATGGCTAGTTTCTAGAAGAAATTCTCCCTTAGGCACAAATGAGACCCCATAATCTTCAGAATCATGCATTACAAGCTTTTATAGCTGCAAATCAACCCATAGAAGTCCTAGATCAGGTGTTTTTTTCATTTTGACATTGAAGAAAAATTGAGTCTCAAAGATCAAGATACAAGAAAAATAAGTAATGAAGAGGATTCAGAAGATGCTAATGAAATGACACTTCTAGAAGCTGAAAGATACTTCAAGATGGGCTTTGAAGATAAAAAGTACTAGATAAGCAGTGATGAATAGCCTGTGCCTCATCTAGAGGGAGATACCACAGAGATACATGAGCAACATTTGGAGCATGATGATGATTTGTTCTCACTTTTGCAACAAGGATATCAGCTATTGAATGCAGAAGATCCTATGATTGAGCAAGTGGATGGTTGTTTTATAAGTCCTCCTATAGCAAATTATGAAGATGAGTTTGAAAGAAAAACAAATGCCAGAGCTGATTTGTTTTCTATTCTTGAAGAGGGTTATTGTCTTCTTCTTGATGAAGATCCATAGATGAAAAGAATGATTCAAGATGATGAGGTCAAGAGAAACATTTGCAAAAGTAGAGAGTTGCATAAAGAGTTGCCACATCATAAACCCTTCTTCTTGGCAAAGGGATTCCTATCAGATTCATGACTATTCTAGGCAATTCTGTCACCTATCAACTTGATTTTGATGCTATCATGGATCATCATTCAGATGAAGAGTTAGCAAAACAAGTCACTGCTAGAGTCTTGTTGGCAGAATTTTTTAGATACAAACAGAGGAAAGAGCTTCAGTGTTTTATTTTCCCTCTCCACCCTCCTCTGAAGTAAGAGCATCATGCAAATAAGCTTGACTAGTGTTTTCACACCAAAGATGAGTCTCCAGAGAGTAGAAATACCAAAAGGTACAAAATCTTGTTATACTTTTTTATGTATTTCATCCAGTCATTTATTAGTTTATTGTGGGTCAATTGGAGCAACATCATCAAATTCAACAGTTATTTTTCCGTTCCTGTGAATGGACATGTCCCTATGCTTTTAATTTGTCAGCAATAAGTTTCAGTGGTTCGAAATGAGCTACAACAGTAGCATTAGATTTCAATTCAGTCAATTTGCCAAATAAGTCTTTGCTTCTATGAATGAAGATAAGTTCTATGGTTTGACATGTCTCATGTCCGAAATTTAGTGGTCAGATTCAGTTATGGTTGGTTGGTTTTAGTTGCAGAGTGTGTTTTCAGCAGTGTTTCAGTTTCAAACTCACAGGCTTTCTGGGTAGTTCAGTATTAGTTTGCTTGCATATGCATTGATTGCAGATCTATTTTTAGTTGTGTGGGTTTTCAGTTTGATCATAATAGACTCTATTGCCCAATTCATAAGGCCACTCTACGAAACTAGAGATTCTAGATTCAAGCGAGTAGGCTCACTCTCCCAGTCCATTGCCAAGAACTGTTGTGTATTTTCTGCACAACACCATCCTGAAACTTTTAATATGTTATTCTATTACTTTCAAGAAGTTTCTAGTTTCTATTGTTCTCTAAGGAGTTATATACAAATAGGCATGTGACCTCTCAGATCTGCAGTGGGCAACCTCTTGAGTAAACATAGCCTATCATGGTGTTAGGGAAGCAATTTTAAGTCATATGAGTGACGACTACATATTCAATATAAGGCACTAATCAAGAATGATGGTGTGTCCATTTCAAAGGCATTGGCCTTGCCACACAAAGATATTGCTATTTAAAATGTGTAGGTTTAGTGTCGGCCTCAGTCAAGCACTCAACATTAGGAAATGGCCTCTTACATCACATATTGAAGGATACATGAAGCCCAACGTTACCTCCAATGATGCTCAGCTCAAGCCATATTCAGGTACAACACATGGCATATAAAGAAAGGCATGATCATTTTCAAAGATAAGTAGCTCATTGCCACACAAAGCCTTAGATGTTGTTGTTCCATGAGACACCGCTCACTGCAAAGGTCAAGGTGCTAGGATGGTAAATATAGTGAAGCAAGTTTAAAAGGTGCGATCATTGAGAAACAAAGAGGCTCAATTTAAAGAGATAGTGCTCTAGTATTTAGTAAGCCATCATCCAAATGGGAAGCACCTCACTTGATAGTGACCATGTATATGTCATTCACTAGAAACACTTGTTGTTATGAAAAGATCAATGCACACAGCATATGGAAATAAAGGAATGACTTGAGTTTAGAGAAAGGATTGGCCTCTATGAAATGTCGAGGCTATCAACACACATCTAAAAGGCACCAATGAAGATTATTTTCACAGTATATTATCATAGAAACTAAATGTAGGAAAAAGGAATGTAGGTTTTAGCATCTCGACGTTTCAAATGACATGCATAGCCAAGGGAGCTACGACCAATTGACACTAAACTACAAGGATGTTTCTATTCAGTAGTAACGCAACAGTATAAAGATGAAACTTAGCCTATTAATAAAGGTGTAGCAAATTTTTAAGTGATGGCATTTGGTCTTTTAGGAGAGGAAGGACCTCAGGATGATGGTACATAGGTTTAGAAAGATGGTGTGGCCATTATGATGGCACTATCTATAGAAATAGGGCATCTAATAAATTAGTATAGTCTCAAGGTTTAAAGCCACACAATCTTTCAAGGCAAATTGGTTAATAGCAAAGTTGCTATGAGAAAAGAGGAAGATGATATGCCTCGGCCTTATAAAAGGTCACTCCATTCAAATGAAGCTACTACAATAATAATAGGCATAGGTAAGATTCTAGTGCAGCCTCTCACAATGAAGGTAAAGTGTAAGTTACAACAAGAATAAAGAATGGCACATTAATATGAAGACTTGATATCATTAAAGTGGCACTCACAAATCATATGGTATAGCTAAGCAGAAAAATGTGGCGCTACATATAAACAAAGACTTGGTTCAACCTGTATAGTAAAAGCACTGCCCATTATGAAGCGCCTTGAAGTTTCTATGATGGCATATCTATTTCAAGACTAATTCATTACACAAGTATGAAGATTGGTGTTGCCTGATTAGAAACAAATTGCATACAAAATCTATTTATCAGATAGAAAGAAGTGTTATAGTATCAAGAAAAGCTGTGACTATCAGCAATAAAAAGAATCAACTTTAACATAAATGGTTCTAGACATTATTTGACATAGATTATGTCATATGAGCCAAATATGAATAAGGTTTAGGTAATCAAAAATGGTGTAGGGTCTAGTGAATAAAGTATGGCCATCATCAGATAGCTCAGCCTTCAGGAGTGGCTCATTTAGTTTCAAGAATCCCACATGGAGATAGTAGGAGAGACCCAACAACCATTGGATAAGAAGGAGAATCAACGGTGCTCGAGGAAGCAAAAGGAAAACACTAGGGTTGCCACTAGGTAGAACCTAGTTCTTTAAAGGGGCAAGAGAAGAAACATCGGAGGCCACCACATGCAACTGCTGGAGTTTGAGACAAGCGGAGTCAAGCACGTGGAGGCACCCAAGGTATTAAGAAGCAAATGTAAAGGAAGTTGCGGGATGCACCACATGGTTTAAGCATGAGGAGGAATAAATGTTTCATGTTTCATTTTATTAATGCTATGAGGTCACGTGAATTTGAGAAAAGCTAAGTCTTTTTAATAAGTGTCTTATTAAAATGCATCATAGTGGGGCCCTTTTTTTCACATAAAGCTAATGCTTTATTTTAGAAAAGTGTCTCAGATTTTTAAAAAGCCACATCAAGCAAATGTGAAGCTTCATTAAAATTATATTTTAATAACTCTATCCTCATGGAAGGCAAATATGAAACCCTAAATTTACACGGCAATTTTTATTGTAACGGCAATCAAGAATAGAGGTAGAGAAATATTTTCCAGCTATGAGGGAGTTGCTATTTAAGTTATAGTTTCAGTTTCAAGTTCAATTACTGACACAGTTATTAGTCAAATCTTATGTCAGATTTCATGGCGATAGTTGTAGATTTTTAGGAGACAGTTGGGATATTTTCTTTTGGGTTTTGGCTATATATGTAGATCCGTTAGTTTCACATATAGAGAGTTCCATAGAGTTTTGAAGGTTCCACATAAAGATTTTATACAACCAACATACAAAGATTTTTCTTTTGCCTTAGTAGTGCCTTTTCAAAATGAGAATGTAATATTTTACTTTGTGCAAGATTTTCAGCCTCTGTAATCTGTTAACATTCAAATAATTAGAATACTATTCTATGCATATCTGGGTATCTCTATTTTCTTGTTTCTTTAAGTTTCTATTTCTTTTGCCTTTGTCAAATATGTGCTTAGAAACTGGATGATTAATCATGCCTCTTAGCTCTTTAATTTCTAGTTAATCTTTCAAAGTTTGACACTGTGCAACCGAGTTAAGTTTTAAATCTAGCATATCACCTTAGATCTAAGCATTTATTTATGCAAATCTCATTTTCCTTCTAAACCTTTTCTCAAACCCCCACTGAAAGAATGGAAGATCTAGCTTCCCTAAAATTTGGAGGTTGTTTCTGAGAAGCATTCCCACATCTCATAAATTTCCCATGTTGCTGTTGGATTAAACCCACAGATTTATGCATCAACACTACCATTTACATATCGCCATTATGAAAAGATGAAAAAGGGAAAAAAACATGGCAAGAGAAAAGTTGAAGAAAAAAGACTAAATTTATTTGAACATCAATGATATAGACTAGGACACATAGAATAGACTAAGGAATACAAAATAGACTAGGGCATAAAGAGAAAACCATAGAGAGCATACTAGAGCAGGGCATATAGAGCAGACCAAGGACTATAGGGTATAGCATAAAGAGTAGACCAGATCATACAGATTAGACCAAAGCATAAAGAATAGACCATGGCATATGGAGACCATGGCATATAGAGTAAACTAGGCTGTATAGAGTAGAGCATAAAGAGCATACCAAAGTAGGGCATAAAGAGCAAAGCATAGAGAGAATACAAGATCATATAGAGACAGGCATAAAGAGCAAACCATGGAATACATAGTAGAGCACAAAGATTATACAAGAGCATATAGACTAGATTATAGAGAGCAAATCAAAGCATACAGAGTAGAGCATAGAGAGAAAAATAGAGCATAAAACAAAGTACAATATATAGAATTAAATAGAACAAGACAAAGCACACATAATAGAGAAGAGCATATAGAGCAAAGTAGACTATGGAAAGCACTATTTTAAAATTTTATCACGTGTATTACACATTTCAAAAGAAAATTCAAATATCTTGTAATTTTGAAATCCTATTTCTAAATATGAATATATAATTGGTACTCTCTTTTGTGTTTATATGTTTTTCTAATTTAATTTGTTATTTGTTCATTTATGCATCTACACAACATTTATGGTAATCTTATAAATAAATAAAATTCATATTTGCAAATTCTACAAATTTCTTAGAAATTAACTTTATTAAAGTAATAAAAAACATGAAATTATCCTTCACTAAACTAAATAATTAAAAAGTATAATAAATTAAATCTTAATTCAAAAATAATAAAATTTAATTACATTAATTCCACAACACATAATTATTATGACAATTAATATGAATTCAAGCAATACAATATTCTATATTGAATGGAGTTGGAAAAATTATAGATAAAAAAATTATATTTTTCACAACAAATAAATGTAAAAGTGATAAAGAATATACTCTTTTCCATTTAAGTTTTGTTTTTTAATAACTAAAACTCAAACATGGACATGGATGCTCTGTAAGGGCGATCTACCAAATGATTATTTTATTAATTAAAATGAGTAAAATTACTCTTCATTCTAAAATTACATATACTAATTTTAAAATTTAAAATTGTATAGTGACAATTTAAAATTATAATGAGCTACAACTTATACTATGAGTTTCATGCCACAATTCACAAGCCTAATTCTAAATCTAATTCTAAATTTAATTCTAATCCTAATTCTAAATCTAAATCTCAATATAAACCTAATTCTAAATGTAACCCTATTTATAACCCCCTCCCTAACTGTATCCCTAAACAATACCCTAATTCTAATCTAACATTGGTTCTCACCCTAAATGAAACCCTAATTGTAATCATAAGCCTATATATAACCCCATTTACAAGCCCAATCATAACCCAATCCCTTAACAAAACCCTAATTCTAAATCTAACCTTCATTCGAACCCTAACTCTAACCTAATTCTAACCATGATCCAAACCCTAATTCTATTCCTTACCATAAACATAACCCTATTTGAATGTTGAACCCTTAATTTATAATTTGGACCTGAAGTGTCAACCTAAAACCCTAAACCATGTACTTTAAACCCTCATATGTACATGTTGAACCCTCCTCAAGTAATGAGCCTATGATTGTAAAGCCTAAACATTAAGCCTTAAATTTCAACTCTAAACTTTCAACAAATAAACTAAAACAACTTAATTTGAACCTAAAACAATAAGTACTCAATATAGACAATTCAATATCAATGCTACAACATTGAACGTTGAACCCATAAAGTTAAAATTTAGACCTTCAATGTGAACCTTAAACCCTAAATACCCTAATTTCAAGCATGACCTCAATTTTGATCAAAGCACTAATTATAATCATAACCCTCAATCTAGACCTAATTTTAAATCTAACCATATTTATAACTCTCTCCCTAACTGTATTGCTAAACAAAACCTTAATTATAATCTAACCTTAGTTCTCACCCTAACCAAAACCCTAATTGTAATCATAGCCCTCAATCTAACCCTAATTCCATACATAACCATAAGATTCCACTTACCATTGATTTATAATCCTAACCCTATATCTTGTTAGAATAAGTAAGGTTTCACATAGTTTAGAAATAAATTAATTAATTAACATGCAAATGTTGATTTATAGATTAGTTTCTAGTTTATAAAGAAAATGATAATTAGTTTCCTAGGAAGTTATATTCCCATAGGTAGTTGGTTTTTACAAGAAAATGCAAGGCTTTAAAAAGCCATTGCAATGTATAATGTCAATCATCTTGATTGTACTTGAAAATAGTTAATATATTTCCATGTTATCTATCTATGAACTATGTAGTTAATATTCATTTTCATAATCTACCATTTTCAATATGGTATCAGAGTGCTATCATTTTTGTGCCTATGTGTAATTCTATAGATTGGATAATGTGTTTAAGAAAGAATGGATGAGTAAGTGTATGAAAATGAGTTGTTATGAAAATAGTTAGCTGGGCACTGAATTGATTCTGCCTAGAGTTGTCCCAAAATACATTTCTAGGCATGTAAGTTTATAGAGAGGTGTGTTGTAAAATGAAGAACATTAAATGTTGCTAGTCATGTGAAAATTTGCAGGAATCAAAGGTGTTTGGAAGTTCTTTCTGCATGCATATAGAGATGTGAATACCTTCAAAGATCACACAGATGATGAATTTGATGTTTGTTGGCTGTGTAAACCTATAAAAGGCAAAGAGATTACTCTTCCTATTGCATAGGATGTAGGTGTTTGTGAAAGTGAAGAATAGAAGTTTGTTGTTAAATGTTTGGCCCTATGAAAGAATAAAATAGAGTCTCAAAAACTATTATTATTGCAAGCAAAGACTTTCTTTAAGGACCTTCTATCAAAAGAAAATAGGAGAGATCTTGGGAGGACTGTCCTTTTAGATATTCTCATCCTAGTAAAGGAACAACATAACCATGAACTCATGAAAGAATTTTCTATGGAAGAGGTGAGGGCAGTTGTCTTCTCTATGCCAAGTGAGAAAGCATCAAGCCCTAATGGTTGGATAGGCCTGTTCTTTTAGATCTGTTGGGAGGTGATGAGTAGAGATATCTTTTTCGTTGTTGAAGAGTTTAGAAAGAACAAGAACATCCCAAAAGAATTCAAAAATACATGTCTCATGCTCATTCCAAAGGTGAAACCCCTTCAAGATTTGAGGATTTTTATCCAATCTCTTTATGTAACTTTATCTACAAGGTCATTTCTAAAGCTGCATCTTTAAGGTTAGCATTGATTCTACCTAAAATTATCTTAGATGAGCAAGAAGGCTTTGTCCCAGGTAAGGAGACAGTGGAGGAGGCAATTTTAACATATGAGATCATGCATTATCTGAAATACAATAGAATCCCAATAATGATAATCAAATTATATATGGCTACATCTTATGATAGGGTAGATTGGGAATTTCTATTAGTTGTATTGGAAAGGTTAGGTTTTTTAGATGCTTGGAGAAAATAGATTTTTTCCTTTGTGTTAGGCTTCAGGATGTCGGTACTCGTCAATGGAATTGAATCAGAGTCCTTTGAACCTACAAGGGGATTGAGACAAGGGGATCATATATCCCCGTATTTGTTCATTCTTATGTCTGAGCCACTCACATGGATGATTAGAGGAGCTAAGAGGAGAGTTCTATGGTAGGGGTTAAGCTTTAAGAATCAGTTTGAATCCTTTACACATGCACTTTTTGTGGATAATACCATTTTTTTTGGTCAAGCTACGGTTATGGAAGCCAAGGTGATTAAGGTGATAATTGATCATTTTTGTGAAGCTTCAGGCTAGAAGGTTAATGATTCCAAATCTATGATTTACTTCTTCAATCTAGATCCAAGTAAGAAAGTCGATATAGCAAGTATCTTTAGCTTCAAACTTGAATCCCTCCCTAGAAAATATTTGGGAATTCCTCTCTTCAATGGGAGACATAGAAATAGCCTTTGGAAAGGTATTCTTAATAATCCACATTCAAAGATGGCCATGTGGAAGGGTCGTTGGATTTCCTTGGCGAGAAGATTAACCATGGTAAGGGTTGTCTTAACAATTGTTCCTATCTATATGATGTCAATCCTCCAAATCCTAAAAGATACTAACATGGAAATTGAGAGAATCTGTAGGAAGTTCCTCTAGCAAGGGTCTTCAGAGGGAAAAAAGATTCATTTAGTGGCTTGGGATAAGGTTTGTCAAGATAAGATCCATGGTGGGCCAGGGGTCCTCAATATAGCATTATAAAATCAAGCATTGGGAGCAAAAATTGCATGGAGCCTTTACAAAAAGCCAGATTCCAAATGGGTAAGATTGATAAGAAGTAAGTGTCTAGATTCATCAGGTAGAGAAAGGGTTTTCACCATAAAAATATTCCAAGAGGCTCAACAGTATGGAATTTCATCATCAAATCTAGAGAACTTTTGCTTCCCAGGTTAACATAGCTTGTTCACAATCGGGAAAAGGTAGAATTTTGGGATGACTCCTAGAATGGAGAATCTAAGCTTGTAGATCATATTGAGCTCAGGAAAGCAATGGAATATCTAAAACTGCATTGGGGAAGGAAACTTAAGGATTACTAGAGGATAGGAGGCCCAGGCCAACAGAAAGCAATATGGAAGAATACCTAGGACTGTGACTTCCCTACTAATCAAAAGGTATTGTTAAGGAGTCTCTTGTCAAAATGTGTCCAATTTTTTATTCTCTAGTAGATGATGAAATTGTTTGGACAACAGTCAAATCAAGCTCTTATATTGTTAAGGAAGGATATCGGTGCACGGTATCCCTAGAAGAAAGATGGATTGACCAGTGAATTTATGGTAGAATGACACCTTGCTCCCAAAAGCTGGGGCCTTTACTTGGCTAGCTTTACATAACAAGATTTTAATAGGTGGGAGAATCAATAGATTAGGCATTGGCTCAAATTTTAAATGTGTTTTGTGTTAGGAAGCAGACGAAAACTTGCACCATCTTCTTCTCTAGTGCCCTTTTAGCAGAGAATGTTGGTTATGGTTCCTAAGGAAAATTAATTAGGTATCTACTTTGTCTAGTTCATTGTCCTCATGTTTAAGAATTCGCCAAAGCTTTTCTCAGATTCCAAATTTGGTAGTCTATAGGATGTGGGGCTATTATTAATTATCTAGCATATTTGGCAAGAAAGAAACTATAGAGTGTTTAGAAAGGAAGACAAATCTTGTGTAGATATCTGTTAAAGCTTAGAGGAGGCAATCTCAAAGGTGGTGATTTCTAAAATTAACAAATCTAATGAGTCCACAACTTGGTCAAATTGGGATGACTACATATTAAGGAATTGGCCTCAGTTACAGAACACTGGGAGGAAGCGTTTGGGTATGCCAAAAAATGGGGTGAAGAGTGAAGTAAAGTAATCTTTATTCATATCATTATTAAATGTAGGTGCATCCATATATATTATGTGGTGCGAGTTCGGATATGAAAATAAACAATAACTACTAGTCTAAAACCAAACAAACTGAACATAACTAACAATGTAATACAATGATGATGTATTACACTAACATTCCCCCCCTTATTACATTGTTCCTGCAATAGTACCAAGGGAGCCCCCTGAATGCTAATATACTCAACAAAGTTGATTACATAATATGAATACATATTTTATAGAAGATCTTCTCCCTAAAGAACAAATCCTGAACCAAGTGGGTGTTAGTTTCAAGATAGACGACTGAGAGGAGGGGGTGAATTAGTTGTCTCAAAACATTCCTTTTATTAACCACTTAAATCCTTCTTTTAATTTAGCAACATAATAATAAATCAATCATGGAAACACAATGCAATAAATCAAGAGCAGAAACGCATTAGCACATATGACACCTAGATTTTAAGGTGGAAAACCTGGTAAAGGGAAAAACTATAGGGTGACTAACCCAAGATTGTATTTTCTATTAAAAGAATAAGAAGAACAAAATGACACATGCCAATTAGGGCTCACTGCTAGAGGACACTTCTCACAAGAGGCCCACTACCTACATGAGACACACTATCTACAGAATAATAAATATTACATACTTGAACTGAAGATTAGCATCTTGACCATGCTTGAGTCAGTTCCATTTAAGCTCAATACTTCTACTCTGCCTTTCACTTTTCTCCTTTCTACCACACTCTCATCTTCTCTTTGATGCATTTGAAATGAATTCACAACTCTTATTTATACAAGACATCGACTTTGGGATAATCATCAAAGTCGGCATAATTTACAGAGAAAATACACAAATACAACTTGAATTATTACAAAAGACTTCATGCGAATCACCACATTGTCAGCCACATAGATCTTGGACTTAAATCTTCTTTGAGGAATATGCCATGCTTTGCAGAACATCTTCAAGATCATCCGCAAGATGTGTAAGTCATCTGGTCAGCCAAGTTTAGGAAGAACATCATCATCCGAAAGTAATTCTTCAATTGTGAGCTCAATCTTCAATGCGAACCACCAACACAAACTAGACACAATCTAGAGACCCCACAAGCTTGCCTAAATCACCAAGAATATCCACACCACTTCTGATTACTAAAATCATTCTCTTCTTCATCCAGAACCTCAAGAACACAGTCTGTCATCACTATCATAGTGGAATAGATGCTTGCGGACCTCTAGACCATGAACCAATTTAGTTTTCAATTCACATTGACTTCCTAAACACTCCACCAAATCTACAGAACAAGATATTACATTTCTGGATCTCACCAGACCTATTTGTGTCACTCTGTCACCTCTGAACATCTACCAAAACTAGTTTTACTCATATAACCATAACTTCTTCAAATCTTCTTGCAGACCTCTCAAATCTTTATTGGATCACCTTTAGACACATATCTACAAACCCTTTGATGCACATCCTCTGATCTTCATCTTACCTGGGATCTTGACTTCATAGAGCTTCACTGTCTTCACTGTTCTTCTCTATTTCTGATAGGACTAATTTTCTCAATATCCTCAGCACACAACTCATCCAATCCTTGACATCAATGCAACACAAGTATGTTAAGATCAATGACAACATCAGTTAAGCCCATACTTGCAACAATCTCCCCCTTTGTCATTGATGGCAACATATGACGTGAAAAACTATTTTAACCATCAAGACAAGTACTTCTCCTCACTGACTAACATAACTCCCCCTATCAATAACAACCATTCACATGTCTTCTCTTCCTTTATTGCTCCCCCTTTGATCAGCAACCACTTTTTGTTTTTCACATGTCTTCTCTCCCCCTTTGACATTAATGGCAAATGGCACATACTTGCATCACTCAGAATCATACAGACTGCTCCCCCTTAGTAGCAACTTCCCATCATCAATCTAGACCACAAGATATGACTATGAGATCCACCAGACTGATGCACATTAGTGCACCTTAATTCATAACTAGAGGGGTAATAACCCCTAACTTCTCCCTGAGATACTCAAAAGAGTCCTTAGGTAGAGGTTTAGTAAAAATGTCTACAATATTATCCTTGGAGGGCACAAACTCCAATCTAACTTCATTCTTGTTCACCTGCTCTCTCAAAAAGTGAAATTTGATGGATATATGTTGTCTTGGAATGCAACACTAGAATTTTTGATATATTTATTGCACTTGAATTATCACAGAAGATTGTGATAGGGTCCTCATACTCCACTCTGATGTCTCTTAGTATTTGCTTCATCCACAATACTTGAGTGCAACTACCTGCTGCTGCAATATATTCTACTTCTACAGTGGACAGAGATATTGCCTCTTATTTCTTGCTCAACCAAGAAACCAATCTTTTCCCTAAAAAGAATGCTCCACCATTGGTACTCTTCTGGTCATCCACATCTCCTGCCCAATCTACATCTGTATATCCATGAAGAGAGAAATCATCATCTCTAGGATACCATAAACCATACTCAACTGTTCCTTTTAGATATCTGAGAATCCTCTTGATTGCCATGACATGAGATTCTCTAGGATCAGCTTGGAATCTAGCAACAAGACCAAAAAAATTCATAATGTCAAGTCTAGTTTGAGTAACATACAGTAGTCCTCCAATCATTGACTTGTACTTTTTCTGATCAACCTTAGGAGAGTCATCATCTTTTCTCAGTTTACATCCATTTGCCATGGGAGTATTCATTGGTTTTGAGTCTTCCATCACAAATTTATTCAACAATTCTTTCACATATTTGGTCTATGAAATGAAGATTCCTTTCTTTGTTTGAGTGATTTGCAAACCCAAGATGAAATTTATTTCTCCAAACATGGACATCTCAAATTCACTTTTTATTTGATTTACAAAAGTTTTGCACATACTATCTCTTCCTCCAAAAATGATATCATCAACAAATACTTCAACAATCAAGATATTTTCATGATCAATTTTGAAATACAAGTTACTGTTAGCACTACCTTTGTTGAAACCAATCTTCAAAAGATGCTTATCCAATCTTTCACACTAGGCTCTTAGGGCTTGTTTGAGTCCATACAGTGCTTTCTTCAACTTGTAAACTATATCACCATGATTAGACAATTGAAATCCATCTAGTTGCTTAATGTATACTTCTTCCAAGTTACCATTTAGGAAGGTAGACTTGACATCCATCTAATATACTTTGAAATCCTTGAAGGCAGCAAAGGCAAGAAATAATTTGACTGCTTCAATTCTTACCAACAGAGCAAAATTTTCTTCAAAATCATCTCCTTCTACTTGGGAATAACCCTTGTAGACCAATTTGGCTTTGTTTCTGACTACTTCACCATCTTCGTTCTGTTTATTCTGGAAGACCCATTTGGTTCCAATCACATTTTTGTTTCTAGGTCTGGGAACAAGATCCCAAGTGTGATTTTTCTCAATCTACATCAACTCTTCCTTCATTGCTTTAGTCCAGCTTTCATCATTGCATGCTTCACTTACTATTTTTGGTTCATTTTTTTAAATCAGACAATACTTTTCTGAGTCTTGAGCAATCTTTCTTCTTGTTTGAACACCTTTTCTTTTATCACCTATGATCTGATCTTTAGAGTGATTCAGTCTTACATACCTGGGAGTTTTGGGATTTTCTTGCACTTCTATTTCTTAGACAGGTTCATTCAAACTTATCTCTTCTTCCTAATTCTCTAGATTAGTCTGGATCTAAATTTCAGAAGGGACTTAAACTTCTTGGACCAAAACATCATTCTGATCATCTTCTTCATATTCATAAAACATTGAGGGTTTTTCAATACCTTCATCAACCTTCACATTTGTACTTTCTATAATCTTTCTCAATCTCTTGTTATAACACTGGTATGCTTTTCTTTGAGTAGAATAACCCAAGAATATCCCTTCATCACTTCTAGCATCAAATTTGCCAAGGTCTACATCTTTTTTAATGTAACATTTGCTACCAAAGACTCTAAAATACTTCACAGTGGGAGTGATGCCAAACCAGAGTTCATAAGGGGTCTTACCAGTATTGCTTCCAATTTGTACTCAATTAAGAGTATAGATAGTAGTGCTTACAACTTCTCTCCAGTAGATCTGAGGAATATTTTCTTCCATCATCATGGTTCTAGATGCTTCCTGGATGGTCCGGTTCTTTCTCTCCACTACTTCATTATACTATGGAGTGCTTGGAGTAGATAACTATCTTTTTATCCCATGTTTCTCATAGAATTCTATGAACTCTCTGGATGTGAATTCTCCACCTCTATTAGACCTAAGACATTTTATATTTAATCTGGTTTCATTCCCTCCCATAGCTTTGAATGTTTTGAATTTCTCAAGAGCCTCAGATTTTTCTTTCAAAAAAGTCACCCACATCATCTGGGAGTGGTTATCAATTAATAATATGAAGTATCTATCACCTTCCAAACTCCTGATTCTTGCTAGTCCACGTAGATCAGTATCTACTAAGTCCAACAATCTGGTAGATGATTGTTCCTTACTTTTGAATGTGACTCTGCTTTGCTTACCCAACTGACATTCTTTGCACAAACTATTAGTAGGTTTCACTAGTGTTCAAAGATCTCTTACAACCTGACTATTTCTTATCTTGATGATATTATCAAAACTCACATGACACATTCTCCTATGCCACAACTAACTTTGATCAATTTGAACAAATTAACTTTTGTGAGTACTAACCAAGTGGAAGATGTTACTTTGTTTAAGTACCAGATGCAATCTATGTTCTAGAACTTTCAAAGATCTTACATTTTCCATTTTTGAATCAGAGATCATAGCCTTTGTCCACCAACTGTCCAACACTGAGAAGATTGTGCTTCAGACCTTCAACACACAGTACATCACTGGTTTTGTTATTCCATCAAAAGAAATAGTTCTTCTACCTCTGATTCTATCAGTATAATTATCATCAAATTTTACAACTCCTCCTTCATATCTTTCCAAATCTATGAACTTATTTTTGTCACCTGTCATATGGTGGGAGCATCCACTGTCAATGACCCAATCATATTTTTCTTCAACTTGGGTAGCCAGAGCTCTTTCTATCATTTTATGATTAACAGATTTAGAGGGCATTGAATCTTCTTCCTTGATGGCAATAAACACCCAATCACTTCTGGATTTGTTTCTTATCTCTAATTCATCTTCTGTTACTATTGGCAAGAGACACTGTGTGGCTTCATGAGTGTTCTCATTGATGGTAAAAAAGTCTATCCCACACATCTGTAGCACATAGTATGCCTATACCAAAAGAAAGATTGAAGATTGTTTTGGTCTAGTGAACAAGAACAGAGCATGCAACAAGGTCTAACAATTAGGTCTAAATCTCTCAGATGGTGTAACTCAGCTAGTTGTGGACTTGGAAAAATCAAGAGGAGTATCATGACTACTATATTCTAGAGATTAAGCCTTTGGTGATAAAACATGGAAAATATATGAGCATCTGAGTGTTGGGTTCTAGACAGGCAGAGCAGACTAAGGAAGAACTGACCGACAGAGTATCAGACTTCAATCCAAATGAGTAATTGATGTTGATCAAGCTATTTGAGGGATCATACAATATTGGCTGACATGATTGATGACTTCAATGTCTATGATTTTGATACACATCACATATCAAGCATGGATTCAGCTGATAGATCAGTATTTTGTAAATATCTTGAGTATTCTAGTTGCCGACTTAAAAGTTGTTGAAATCCTTGGTGTAGCTATATATACCAGATGGATTTTAGTATGAAGGTGTGTGTGTGTAGATGTGATGTAATAAGCTGCGAGGAAGGGTAGAGATAAGTGTGGAAGTAGCAATACAAGTCCAGTATGTGATAGAGCAGCAACACTAGAGTAGAGGAAGAATGAAGTGCATTAGATTAGTATATTGAGCCTAACAAGAACTGAACTTTAGCATTTGTAGATGCCTCTCATCATTTCAAACACTTGTTTACCTTCTATAAACTTTGTAGACAGTGAGTCTCTTGTAGGTAGTGTGCCTCTTGTAAGTAGTGAGCCCTAATTGGCAAGTGCCATTTTGTACTTCATATTCTTTTAACAGAGAATACAATCTTGGGTTAGTCACCCTGTGGTTTTTCCTTTAATAGGGTTTTCCATGTAAAAATCCTTGTGTTATGTGTGATGATTTTATTTATGTTCTTATGATCATGTATGCTTATATGTTTTGATGCTGCACTAATCATTAAAGGAGAAAAGAAAGTTAAGATATTTGAGATAATTGATTCACCCCCCCTCTCAGTTATCTACCTTGTTTCCAACAATTGGTATCGGAGCTAAGTTCCTCTAAACAGAGCCTAACAACTTGAGGAAGATCTGGGAATCTCAATGGATATGTATGGTATGAAGGAATAACTTCAGTCTGCCCTAGATGATCTTGAACAGTCCCACTTTAAAGTCAATAACTTGAGAGAAAGACTCAAACAAGATGATGATATCATAAATGAGATAAAAGAAAAATTGAGTATCTCTATGAAAAAGAGAAGGGAACTACTTCAAAAATTAGCAAGTTAGAGTGAAGCCAATGATACTAATGAAGATCTGGATGAGAAAAAAAAGCTATGTGAAAATCTATCAAAAGAGGTCATTATGGTAAGGCATGAGATGGAATCAGTGGTTATGAGATTCACCCAAGAAATTGAAGATAATCTAAAACAATCCCTCAAGGAGAAGATAGAGGACTGCCACAAAATGGATAGAATAATCAGACATCTTGAATCTAATCTTGAAGAAGCTAGAGATAATGAAGAACAACTTGAGAATCAGATAGACACTCTTAAACAAAATCTTCAAACAACAAATGAATACAAAGATAAATTCAGGATAAGCTCAGACCAACTTGAAGTTCTTCTTGAAAGCCAAAAGAGGGTAGATGATAAGCGTGGTTTGGGATATGAGAAAGGTGAGAACTCTAGATCTGGTCAGAAGAATTTTTTATTAGGAAATCAAAGAAACAAGCCTAGAAGACCTCTGGTAAGACAACCAAATGCTCAAAGATATCCATCCTTCAATCGATATTGCTTCAATTGCAACAACTTTGGTCATAAAGCAACTCAGTGCAAAAGGAGAATGAATTAGACTAATCAAACCTTCTCCAGACAATGTTTCAATTGCAAAAGGTATGGTCACAAATCTCATGAATGCAGAAATATGCAAATAAACAATTCATTCAATGGTAGATGATTTGCATGCAATAGAATGGGAAATATGGCTAATCAATGCAAATCAAGAGGATATCAGTCAAATATGCAAAGAAATGTTGTTTGTTACAATTGCAATCGATCCAATCACATTGCCAAATTCTATAGAAGTAAAAATCAGGATAAAAAGGGTCTGGTGCATCATAATAAAAAACAAGATAAGGAAAAAGGCAAGGTGAATGTAGATGAAATTCAAAAGGAGATGAGAAAGATTTGGGTGTAGAAGACTATAGAAAATGTTGGGGATGGATCTGCACTAGAATCTGGTGTTGATATTCCTTTCGGAAACTAAACAGATGAGCTCTAGCTCAAGAGGAGTCACAAAAAAAAAAATTTCCCACATCCAGTCAATTGGTGCCTAAATTTGGCACATGGAATGTTGTGAATTAAAAGGTTCTCAGAAAAATATCTAAATAACCCTCAGTACAAATATGAAAGATCCACATAGAGTTTTGTAAGAGTTTAGTCATCCAAGATTGATTCGGTTTGACAGCCATCTGGTATGATTCAAAATTGAAATATCTTGATCTGCAGATTCATGGCATGATTGGAGGAAAGAAGATACATTGTCAATTATCAATGAAAATGGTTCTAAGTGCATCTCAGTGATTCAAAAAGATCTCTCTCAGAACAAGGTAACCGGATGACTTAAGTTGTGCATTTATTACAAAAGGAAATTAGGGTTTGTGTAGAGATAAAAGGGTTCACTTACTTATTATTCACACATTTACTTTCAAGAAGAAGAAAAGAAGAGCTCTGCATCAAAGTGTCTACAACTCTCTCAAAGATCAACTGCAAAATCCAATTCAACCAGTGATTTGTTCCAGATCTTTTTCAAACCCTAAAAGTGTAAAAAGGTACTTCCATTCTAAAAATCTCTCTTTGAATCCTTTGCAAAATGGCTACCCCAATGGTTGTTAAGATCACTGATAGGCTACGCCCAAAATTCAAGAAACACCCCTATAAATCCCTAGAAGTTGATCCATTAGGCACTTTTTATAGCATTCTACATGGGGTACTGCATGTAGAAGATGTTAGGGTTTACATCCACGCCAATATTGAGGAATTTGGAGAATGTAAGTTGATGGACATCTATCATAATCAGTTAATAGATGAAATTTTTGAACTCAAACCTCAATACAAGGCCCTCCGGGATAAGCACTTTGGACATTGCATCCACTTTCCCTATTTTTCATAAGATGATTGGGTCCAGTATGTTCCTAGCAGAATATATGACAGTTTCATGTGGTTAATGAAGCCCTTCAAGATAACAAAAGATGCTATTAGGGAAGTAACTGGACTGCACTCATCCGGTGGGCTACCTGCAATCAAATCTACCAAGAACCAGACAATTACTGAAGTTACCAGATCCAAGTTTGACAAAAGACCAATGACAATTGATGACATCAGAGTCCAAATGTCAAGTTTGCTTCAATGATAATTGGATATAAGATCTATCATTCTAGCAGGGAGAACTGTATGTATGGAACTACAATATATACAACATATCAGATGTTAAGGGAAAATGCAAATTATGATCTATGCAACCACCTCCTGAATCAATTATTAGAAAACTTGCAAAAGATCAAAAAGGATAAGAAGAATTCCTTCAAATACAGTTGTCTAATACTATGTTTGTTCTTTTACTATATGAATGAGCTACCTAGATCAAGTGGTTGGGTATGGCAAAATGATAGACCGGTTGCAATACAGATTAGAGACTATATGTATGGACTTGGTGATGCTAAGGCTCAAAGCACAGCACTCTGGAGATACTTTAAGAACTTCCAAAGTATGATGCAAGCTAGAGAAAGAATTCTTCAATCCATAGTTGAAAAATACAAGGATATAGTGTGCTTCATGGTTGACACTGATCAATGCCTAATGGAGGCAATTGAGCCCAGAATAGTATGGATAACGCCAATGGGTTACGAAGTAGATGAGAAAATCTTGTAGCTACACATTCAACACCTGTTGAGCCAGCTAAAGGACCCTGAGGTAGAAAGGTTTGGAACCTTTCGAGAATTAAGTGTAAAGATACATGTTGAGCTGAGACAACTAGAGATAAAAAGGAAAGTTAGAAGGGAAGTAGAGGAAATTGCTAAAAGATATGGCATATCAAAAGAGGTAGTTGATGCAAATAGAGAGAAAATAGAAAGAGCTGAGAAAGAGAAACAAGAAGCAAAAAAAAAGTGTTCCGGTACAAGCCTCCTCCTGGACTAGATCCTCAAAGAGCTCTGCACCTGCTACTCCTAAGAGCTCAAAAGCCACCAAACTGGAAGTCAAGACATCTAGAAAAGGAGAAAAGAGAATGAAAACAAAAGCCACAAGGATGATGAAGAAACAGAGTTTGATGAGCAAGTTAAGAAAATGAAGAAGAAGAAGAAAACATTTGGGGAATCCTCTACCAGTAAAAATAAAGAAGAAGAGGTAGAAGAATTTGTTGAAAATCCCACTCTTTCTATTGATGATATCATAAAGGCAATCACTGTGGATGGGAACCTGCAACCGGTCACAGAATTCTATGATGAATATAGTGATACTGACAAGAGGATCTTGGAAGATGCTACAGTTACATACCTGAATATTTATAATAAAGCATTCATTGAAATTATTTCTTCAATTCCCAAAAGTCTAGAGAAGGTACTTGAACTTAGAAAAGAGAATGCAAAGGCAGAAGACATAGAGATCTGAGAACATATTACAATTCAGCTCTATCCTTCTATTACTCCAAAGAAAATGGACATGATCTTTAAGGACTGTAAGGATGAGTTCTAGAGAAAAGTAAGAATGAACAAACTTATGCTTGGAGAAACCGATCAAGTAGCAAGATAAACAAAAGACATCCTCCAGAATGCTTTCAAAAGATTCAATCTTCCTATTATAGAGGAAATAGATGAAGAAACTTCTACCATGGATGTTGAAGGATTAAATGCATCAAATGTAGAATCTTCTGACAAAAATGTAGAAGGATTACAAGAGATAGATGAGGAGAAGTCTAAGGACTTGGATTCCTCTGTCCTAGAAAAAGAAGTTCATGAAGAAGTTAACATCTCTCCTCTGGATCCCATTGCAAACATTCTAGATTTAAGAACTAAAGGAGAAGGAAGAAAAGAGGAGAAAGTGAGTAAAGAAGAGGAGGTAAAGGGAAGAGAAGAAGAACAAACAGAGAAGATCTCTAATGACAATTCTAAGATTCCAAAAGAAAAGAAGACTCAGTCTCCAGCAAAAGACATTGCAGAGGTAGTGAAAAATTTATTGAAAAAAGAGATGATGGAGTTAGATGAAATGGAACTATTCCAAGGACCACTAAATTTTGATTCCCTCTCTCCAGTCCAGACAGTGAAAATAGCATCCTTTGCTCAAGCCAAGGCAAAATAAAAACTTCTAAAGTCTCACATGGAAGACTGCGAGCTGTTAGAGATTGCATCTGGTATGCTAGAGAAGATCATGTAATCTTTTCAAAAGGATCCTTCAGCCTCTCCATCCAGTAACTTAAAGTCTCTGGTAAACTCTGTCAACACTCATTTTGACTTTTTAGAGAAATCGGCTAAAGAAAAGGTTTGGAAAGAGTTTTTGGGAAAAAAGATCACTGAAGTATAGGGACTCATTACTAATGATAGGAGGACCCTAGATATTGGGATAAAGAGCCTTGAAAATGCTCTTAAAGATGGTGCAGACATGTACAAATTTGTCTATCTTGGCCCAAAGTGATAGAGGATATTGAAAAGAAGGTGAAAGAGAAAGAAAGTAAACTATCAAGTTTATCTCAAAACATTGATCCCCTCACTACATCCTTAATGAACCAAGAATGTCAAGCCATTGTCATTATAAATGAAATAAAGAGGTTGGACAAAGAAAAGAAGAATATAATAAACAAGATGAGTGAACTCAGAGGGATAATCATCCCTAAGTTAGAGGCAATGCATGAGGCCTTAACATATGCTCAGACCATAGCTCGGACTAGTGATCCAACAGACTTAAGAGGGGTAGAAGCATATGCATTTTTGTTGAGTGGTCACATCTCTATTTTGAATAGGATGAAGCAGATTTGGGCCACAGAGTTTGTATAGTTGAAGGCCACTTTTGCAGATATACTTAAGTACATGTAAGTATAACATGTATATATACTTATGCGGCTATGTATAGGTTAATTTTTGCAAATTTTGTTGTGCGGATTCTACCCTTTGTTATTGATGTCGAAGGGGGAGTGAGGAGTAGTGAAAAAAGTGGAATCTAGCTAAGGGGGAGCTCTGGTAAAATGGTACATAAGACAGAGCATCAGCCAAGGGGAAGTTTGCTATGACACTTAGTCATTTTTCACTAAGTGTTACCATCAACACCAAAGGGGGAGATTGTTGCCAAGAGACACTGTGTGGCTTCATGAGTGTTGTCATTGATGACAACAAAGTCTATCCCACACATCTGCAACACATAGTATGCCTATACTAGAAGGCAGATTGAAGATTATTTTGGTCTAGTGAACAAGAATAGAGAATGCAACAAGGTTTGACAATCAGGTCTAGATCTCTCAGATGGTGTAACTCAACTAGTTACAGACTTGGAAAAGTTAACAAGAGTATCATGACTACTATTTTCCAGACATTAAGCCTCTGGTGATAAAACATGGAAAAGATATGAGCATCTAAGTGTTGGGTTCCAGACAGGTAGAGCAGACTGAGGAAGAACTGACTGGCAGAGTATTAGACTTCAATCTGGATGAGTAATTGATGTTGATCAAGCTATTTGAGGGATCATAAATTATTGGCCAACATAATTGATGACTTCAATGTCTATGATTTTGATATGCATCACATATCAAGCATGGATTCTGCCGACATATCAATATTTTGTAAATATCTTGAGTATTCCAGTTGCCGACTAGAAAGTTGTTGAAATCCTTGGTTCAGATATATATACCAGATGGATTTTGGTATGAAGGTGTGTGTGTCTATGTAGATGTGGTGTAATAAGGTGTGAGGAAAGGTAGAGATAAATGTGGAAGTAGCAATACAAGTCCGGTATGTGACAGAACAACAGACTAGAGCAGAGGAAGAATGAAGTGCATTAGATCAGTATATTGAGCCTAACTAGAACTAAACTTTAGCATTTGTAGATGCCTCTCATCAGTTCAAACACTTGGTTACCTTCTATAAACTTTGTAGATAGTGAGTCTCTTGTAGGCAGTGTGCCTCTTGTGAGCAGTGTGCTCAGGCAGTGAGCCCTAATTGGCAAGTGCCATTTTGTACTTCTTATTATTTTAATAGAGAATACAATCTTGGGTTAGTCACCCCATGGTTTTTCCTTTAACATGGTTTTCTATGTAAAAATCCTTGTGTTATGTGTGATGATTTTATTTCTGTTGTTATGATTATGTATGCTTATTTGTTTTGATGCTACACTAATCATTAAAGGAGAAAAGAAAGTTAAGATATTTGAGATAAATGATTTACCCCCCCTCTCAATTATCTACCTTGTTTCCAATAGTTACTCCTTCATCATCATCATCTTCATTAACATAGTAACATTTCTTTTGGAATCTTGATCTATTTGGATTTGCCCTTGAAAATCTTTCTGGACACCTTGAGGCAAAATGACCAATCATGTTGCAGTTGAAACATTTGAAGGGCAATTTTCCTTCATACTTACCAGATCCTCTTGGTAGTCTTTTTGCAATAAGGGCTTCAAGTTGAGCAACTTCTGCTTCATCTTCTTCTAGATCTTTTCTTTCTTTTTCATACCATGATAGTTTCTTTGAGGAGTTCTCTCCAGGATTAAACTTTTGTTTGCCTTTTATAGAGGCACTAGCTTTGAATGCAGATTCAGTCTTGGGACTGTATCTCCAAATTCAGCCAATTTAAATGCATCTAATTTTCCAACCAAGTGATCTCTTGTGATATTTGAAAAAGATCTGAATTCTTCAATAGCAGTAACCTTGTGTTTGTAAGGAGGTAGAGATCTGAGAACTTTGGCAACAATCTCATCTTCATCCAAGATTCCACCAACACACCTAATGCCACAAACAAGCTCATTTACTTTTTGCATAAAATGTAGTGATATTCTCATCTTCATTCATCTTTAGGTTTTCAAATTTTTCTTTCAGACTCTGTAGCTTGGCACATTTAACATATTTATCTCCTTCATGCAGAAGTTGCAATTTTTCTCAAATCTCATATCCAACTTTTAAATCTATAACATTTGTCAGATCTGAATCAGATAAGGCACTTAATAAAGCTTCTTTGGCCTAAGGATTATCTTCATCATCTTTTATTTCATCTACATTTGTCAGACCATTCTTTGAAGGAACATACTTCTTTGAAGTTATGGTCCAATATTGCATTTCCATACATTGCAATTGACATTCCATGTGACTTTTCCAAAGAGTGTAATTGGTTCCATCAAACCTTGAACTATCCTTCTTGTAGGAAGACATCCTGGATCTCCTCAAGTGGTTAAGCTCTTTTAGAGGAACCTAGCTCTAATACCAATTGTTAGTTTCAAGACAGACAACTGAGAGGGGGGGTGAATCAGTTGTCTCAAAAATTTCCTTTTATTAACCACTTAAATAATTCTTGTAATTCAATAGCATAATAATAAATCAACCATAGAAACACAATGCAAGAAATCAAGAGCAGAAACACATTAACACATATGACACCAAGATTTTAACATGGAAAACCTAGTTAAAGAAAAAACCACGGAATGACTAACCCAAGATTGTATTCTCTGTTAAAAGAATAAGAAGAACAAAATGGCATATGCCAATTAGGGTGCACTGCCTGAGCACACTGCTCACAAGAGGCCCACTACCTACAAGAGACACACTATCTATAGAATAATAAATATTACATACTTGAACTGAAGATTAGCATATTTACCATGCTTGAGTTAGTTCCATTTAAGCTCAATACTTATGCTCTGCCTTTCACTTTTCTTCTTTCTACCACACTCTCATCTTCTCTCTGATGCATTTGAAATAACTTCATAGCTCTTATTTATACAAGACATCAGCTTTGGGATAATCATCAAAGTTAGCATACTTTACAAAGCAAATACACAAATACAACTTGACTTATTACAAAAGACTTCATGCAAATCACCACACTATCGGCCACATAGATCTAGGACTTAAATCTTCTTTGAGGAACATGCCATGCTTCATAGAATATCTTCAAGATCATCTACAAGATGTGTAAATCATCTGGCCAGCCAAGTTTAGGAAGAACATCATCATCTAGAAGTAATTCTTTAATTACGAGCTCAATCTTCAATGCAAACCACCAACACAAATTAGACACAATCTAGAGACCCCCACAAGCTTGCTTGAATCACCAAGAATATCCACACCACTTCTGATTACTAAAATCATTCTCTTCTTCATCCAGAACCTCAAGAACATAGTCTGTCATCACTATCATATTGGAATAGATTCTTGCAGACCTCCAGACCATGAACCAATTGAGTTGTCAATTCACATTGACTTCCTAAACACTCCTCCAAATCCGTAGAACAAGATATTGCATTTTCAGATCTTACCAAACCTATCTATGTCACTCTATCACCTCTAAACATCTGCTAGAACCAATTTTACTCATATGGCCATAACTTTTTCAAATCTTCATGCGGACCTCTCAAATCTTTACTGGATAACCTTTAGACACATATCTACAAACCCTTTGGTTTGCATCCTCTAATCTTCATCTTAGCTGGGATCTTCACTTCATAGAGCTTCATTGTCTTCATTATTCTTCTCTATTTCTTATAGGACTAATTTTCTCAATATCCCTAACACACAACTCATCCAATCCTTGACATCAATGCAACATGAGTATGTTGAGATCAATGACAACACCGGTTAGTCCCATACTTGCAATAGTGGGGCTCCATCATCCTGTCTTGTCTACCCTCAGAAAGGTGTAGCTTCAAGCTATGTTCTTGATCACTTTAGTCCCAAGCTCTCAAATCACAGAGTCTTGAATTATTTGACAATGAACCCTAAGAGATATGACAAATTTCTGCCATTGTCTAGTGACCACGAAAGGGTATAATTTAAGATCATATACTCTTTGAAGCTCACTGGACAACAATCCATATTAAGCTCAACACCAAATCCCAAACCTGTCTCCAAAACAAAATCTTCACAAGATATACATTCTTCAAATCTGTCAGCATCAACAAAGAAAATAAAAACAACCAAAACCAAAAACACTTCTCATGCAAAGCATCATCTCAAAGTGAGAAGCTAACTTAAGATGATGGAAGATCCTCCATCCTCTGATGCCGCATGCCTCCAATATGACTCTCTTAGTCCTTACCCTCCAAAGATAGCACTAGAGGAAATACTACAGTCCTTGAAAGCCTCCAAATATATGTCAGTAGGAACAACCAATTTGTTTCCATCCATGGAACAAAAAGATTACATGATATTGAATAGATTTTCTCCAACCTTTATTAGTAGATGCTCTATGCATTGTTGTTAACTAACATTGAGAGCAGGCACCATTCTTAATTCTTTATCCTTTCATACCTCTTTACACCCTCTCTCTTGATCTAGCATTACACACCAATAGCACCTTTTACAATATGATAAAAATATCCTAACCTTATCACTCCAATAGCTTTGTAAAATGCATAATAGAATTTCTATAAGCTTCTAATCATAGGCATCTTTACACTTCCTACCAAACCCTAACAAGCTTTCACGTCAATAAAAACTAGTAACGATCACATCTGTAGTAGAAGGAAATTTCATTGTTCAATCCAAAGTGATGCAACCTCTGTGGCCCACTAAGACATCCACACCCCTGGCCGTTGGATTCAATGTTGTGAAAAATACTAAATCAAGGAAGTTGAAGAATTTAAAAGCGTATTTGCAACACACACAAAAAGTTTTTGAATGGATTCCAAACCAAAAATCTCAAGTTTGAACCTGGGTGGATTAGAGGAGCAAGGTCTACTAATTTCAACTTATGTAGGGAACTCTTTTCGGAACCTTTTCTTGCTCTGTCAAGCCGCTTCACTATTTTCTCTGTGCTATCCTCGTATGAATCCTCTACACCATATGTTGCAATATTCTTCACACAGCAATCATTACAGAAAGCATGGTTGTATTCAAAAGAGGTTAAAATGTTGCAATCCTAGGTATGTATTCAAGGAAATTTATTTTTAAAACTATTTTTCTGCATGATTTTTAATTGCTCCAAATGGAAGGAATGATAGTTTTGAAGTAGCAACCATGAATAATATTGCAATATTATCGAATGAAAGGCAATCTTCTTTTAAACTTAAACAAATCTACACCTTTCTCTTTTTGTTCTTCTATTTGATGGCAGGATCTTCATGATAACAACTTCCTTAATTTTTTTAGATATTCAAAACATCTTTCATTAGCATATACAAACATGTAGAATCAAGAAAAAGAGGCAAAATGTACCTATAACTGCCTATAACTACCTTATTCCTGTGTTCCCTTCTCTGTTTCCAATGCAAGTCTAATTTTTTTGGAATGAACACATAATAATAACAATTTTATCTAGCTGATTCTTCTATGCCAATAACTTATGGATCATAAAATGCTCTGCAAGTGTGCTCCTCTACGAACCTTGCTGATTATAATTGCCTATATGTTGGGGAATGTGATCTTCTAATGAGAGAACTTCAGAGTTGATTCTGTAGAACACCATAATGCAGCACTCATGGTTGTGCCTTCTTTGTCCATAGCAAGATCCATTCCCCAACTGCCAGCAATATCAAATGCAAAGAATTGATTTCGTTCAACCCATTCTCAAAATGCTCTGATACCATTTGAAGTAAAGTAGTCTTTATTGATATCATTATTAAATGCAGGTACATCCATATATATTATGTGGTGGGAGTTTAGATATGAAACAAAACAATAACTACTGGTTTGAAACCGAACAAACTAAACATAACTAACAATGTTAACTAACAATGTAATACAATGATGATGTATTACACTAGCAAAGAGGGACTAGATTAAATGGATACCCCCCTCCCAAGACTTTATTATGTTAAATTTTGATCCAGAGCTTGTAGGGGTAACCTGGGCATGTCAAGTACAGGATGTGTTCTAAGAAATGAGTGAGGAAGTCTATTGGCTGCTAAAACAACTAAAGTACCCAAGGGCTCCAATAGCGAGGCGAAAGTGTGGGCTTTGGTTCATGGCCTCTAATTAGAGACTAAGGTTGTTTTCCTTGGAATCTATGGATTAAAGGAGACTCAATGATTATCGTTAATGCCTTGAAGACCAAAGGCTTAGATAACTGGAAGTTAAATTATATCCTTTAGTAAGCTATAGGCCTCCAAGAATGTTTTGATAATTTTTTAGTTTCTTACTACTATCAAGAGGGGAACAAGGTAGCCGACGGCCTAGCAAACCTTGCCATTGATCAAAAGGATGACGTGGAGGGTTTGGCTTCCAATAGAAATTGATGTTTTATTCTCTCTGGGATGGAAAGGCCGCAGGTGTCTAATGGCTTGTTGTACGGGGAGGGTTGTTGACTCCTAGTTTTGGATGGGTACCCAAGGAGGGTGTTGAGGAGGAATAATGGGGGGACAAGTGGAAGGAGCATACCCCTCTTCTAACCTAGAGAGAAGGGAGTGGCTCATCTCTTTCATTTCTCTTAGGTGGTGTGTATTAATGTTCATCATTCTATCAGCCTTGAGTGGGTAGAAAGCTCTTCCGAGTCATTTAGAATTTATGAACTTGTCACTTCCAAGGCACTTCTACACAATGATAATATTATGTCAGGGCTTAATGGGGAGATGGATGTGATGGTGGAAGACCTTTGCCAAATTGGGGAGACGCCAGACCCACCACGTCCACATTAAAGGACAATAGTTATTAATGGAAAGTATGGTAAGGTGGCTGGTACTTGGTGGATCCTTTAGATTTTATTTTGGTCTTCATGTTTAGACAATTAACCTGGCTTCCCAAGGATCTCCTAAGGATTTATCAAGGATAGTTTATTTATTCCTCTATATACCAACATACGATGTCATTCATGTGACTTACAAGATTTTATCTACCTCCTCTTTGGTCGAGGACTCATTTTCTTAACAGCTTCTTTCCATAGTATTTTCTCTTTCTCGTAGGTTTCATGGTGATACTAGGTTGAACCAAAGAATATTCTTTCCTCCAATGGAATGGGAGAGTGAGATCCTTGGGAAAATCAAGATCATTGATATGTTGAGTTTGGTGGATTGCAAATGCATAATGGTACAATTTTTGGTGAGGAACATCACTGGCCATAGGTGGATGAAAGGATATGAGGGTAGAACCCTTAACCCTTCAGACATTGTTTCACATATCCTCTCAAATATAATGGATTTGGTGCTGGATAGAAACTATATCCATGCCATTATGGCGGACCTGCTTTATAATCACTTCTATACTACAGAGAGATGGGTGCTGACTGTTAGGGATTATGACATCTTGCAAGGAGACACCTTAAATGGTGGCTTATTCAATGTCCAAAACCTAAGATCCTCCCCAGTAATCCAAGAAGTATTCAAAGCAATGTAGGAGAGCCTTTGGATGGTGTGCGTAGATGAACTCCAAATAAGGAGCTCAAAGCTTATAGTTTTTATGTCTCTAAAAGGAAGGTGGAGCATATTAGGAAGGTCTTCATTGCCATTAGATTCTTACATGTTCATACCCCCAATTGGTCACCCCATCTACCCAAGGAGTTCTTTGATAATCCAGAGGATGATGAGATTGACCTGGACGATAACTAGGATGATGACTTTCCCCTGGTATAGGTCATCCTTTTAGGTGCTATAGATATGAGTGTCACGTTGTATGCAGTTGGACCAGACACCAATCAATGAAGAAGCTATTTTATTTTGTATTAGATGGTACATGGGTGTGGGGTACTTCTCCCTTGTTTTGTTATTCTTTGTGTTGTGGGTTGGTGAATTGTATGCTCTTTTGGTCTAGTTTAAAACTATTTTATTAGGCCTATTAAGGGCCATTTTCTTGTAATATTTTCTAATGGACTTCTAGACATGGAATCCTTTCTACTTTATGTATAAACTCTTTAAGTAATATTATGGGTGTTCTATCACCTTTTTATAAAAAAAATATTATTATTGCAGCATATAGAAGACATGAGTCTCCTCTCAGTGCAGTCTTGGACTCTCACTAAATTGTAGAAGCATATACAAGGACTCTAGTTTATTTGAGTAAGGATTGTGTTTTTATTGGGTGTTTTTATCACTTTCATTCTCAGTAAAAGCCAAATGTTTCTACTGAATTCTTCATTAACATCGCCTTTCTGTTGTTGAAAATAATTTATTTAATAGTTCAGTTGGAAAAACTTTTTGTTTTAAATTTGTGAGTGAGGAAGTTGAAAGTGTGCCTAGGAATAGTAAAGGCATTCAACATTTGAAAAAATCATGAATGAGAAAAGCAAGTTGGTGAAACTGGTGGAAGTTTTGAGTGTTGATTACAAAAGGTCATGAGTTCCAAATATGATTACGGCTCTTGTCATCTTGTTGGTTATGAGTGGTTGCAATTTCATGTAGAAGTTATTTTATTTAGTTATTTGAGAATTCTTTATAACTTATTACACCAACCAATCAATCTCAATGTGGCATGGGAGTTTATAAAGTCAAACAAGAAGTGGATGAAAAGAATTATATTTCAGTTTTGAAGTACATTGTTGTAAAGTGAAATGAGGTAACAAAAGAAGCAGTTTGATTTGGTAAAATTCAATATTTTTTTATTATCTTATTTTGGAGATGGCTTTACAATTTACATGCATTGTGTGAATGAATTGAAGGAAGCTAACATTACTGAGAAATGATAAAACTTTTCTTTAAGTCAAAGGTTTTTATGATAAAGGGAAGTGATTGAATTTTCAAACCTAATGAAGACTTCTTTGTTCTTGGAGAGATAAGGTTTTATAGGTGTGGAGTTTATTTTTGGAATCTATTTTATTTGGAGAGATTTATTGTAAGGGTGCATTATCTATTGAATCCAACACCCGATTTCTTGTCTTTTTAAATATGGCCACACATGTATCAAATATTGTTCATACTCTCAAGATCTTCAATGATACATTTGATAATGCTTCTAGAGGCTCACCTGTGACATCAACTAAATAAGGTGTAACATGTCATATTGGAGGCAAGAGGTACTGGAGGATGGAGGTTTTTTGTCATCTTGAGTTAGTTTCTCGATCAGGGGTCATTTATTGCATGAGAAGCACCTTTTCCATTTGTGTCCCTTCATGGAGTGAGGGGGCTTGGTAGTGTTTGATATAGCTTGGCATTTCTTGATAGTGCATGATAGTACTTGGTTGTGGATTTTGGAATTGGTCTCGATCCACAAATCAATGTGTATTACTATGGATTTTGGAGTTAGTCTTGATCTACAGTTGGTTGGAGTTTGTATTGTGAATAGTTGAGCGAGTCTCGATTCACAAGTATTTTGGAGGTTTGATAGTCAGAAGATCCGCTGGTGAGTTCATTTTGGTGTTTCTTGGGGAGCGAGTAGAATTGGTGGATAATTGTGTAAGTCTTGATATATCAATGTTTCTAGAAGGGTTGTTGTGATAAACTCTTGCAGTGTTCCACCTTTTGTTTAGATTCATGTAATAAGGGGGAAATGTTGGATGTAAACCCTTAAAGGGGGTGTTAAATAAGTAAGGTTTTACATAGTTTAAAAATAAATAAATGAATTAAGATGCAAATGTTAATTTATAGGTTAGTTTCTAGTTTATAAATAAAATGATAATTAGTTTCCTAGGAAGTTATATTCTTGTAGGTAGTTGGTTTCTACAAGAAAATGTAAGGTTTTAAAAAGACACTGCAATGTAATGTCAATCATCCCGATTGTACTTGAAAATGATTAATATATTTTCATGTTATCTATCTATGAATTATGGTGTAGTTAATATTTAGTTTCATTCTCTACCATTTTCAATATATCTAATCCTATTTACAAGCCTAATCATAATCCAATTTCTTAATAGAACCTTAATTCTAAATATGAACTTCAATCAAACCCTAACTCTAAACCTAATTCTAGCCATGTTCCATACCCTAATTATAATCATAACCCTAATCTATTCCTTATCATAACCCTCTAAGAATTCATAGAATCGACTAATAGAATGCTAGTATCAAAATCAAGTACACTGATAGTCAAAATGATAAGTACATATAGGTGTTATAAAGTGAGGAGGTTGAGTCAACTTAAACACTCCACTCACCAAGTGTCGAACTAGCATCAACATGTGTCATTGGAGAGTTGTGTCAAACTCTCCAAGTTGACACATACCTAGCTAAGGTGGCTTAATGTCATGTGCTAATTATATTACTTAGAATAAGTAATATATGACAAAGTTTAGCACTAACACCCCCGCTTAAGCATAGCTTAGGTGGGTATAAGAAGAGATGGGTCCCAGCTACTAGCCTAATGAGGTACCCATGTACAAAAAAGTCTCTCATAAAAATAGGAAAGGAGAAAACCTAGAGGGAAATAAAACTCCTGTCCAAAAGAGAGAAAGAGAAGGATTTAAGACCTTCTGAAAAAAGATGTCCCTTGATGATAAAAACATCATGATGAAGAACTCCTAAAGCATGTAGAAGTTGTAAACTCGGTCGATGATGAGCTGGTGTTTGCTAGAATTAATGAATCTTCAAGAAATATATATCAAGATAAGAGATACAAAATACTGCATGAGTGAACATTCGAATGCTACTTGGCAATGTACACAAAGTCAATCAAACTTTGTGAAGTCAAAAATACAGATTGTACTGTGATTAGGAGTAGTAGAATCATAAAATGTGATCTACTGAAATGATCCCCCATGTGAGAGATAAAAAATGAAGGATTTACGATCTTCATCAAAGAAGATTATGCCACTACTTCATAAAAGAAGCATTAGCATGTAACACATCATAGTCCCCCCTAATGCTAAGAGATATGAGCAAACCAACTGAAATCAGAAGTGTGCAAGGAATGTAGACCAATATGTAGGTCCAAAAAATGTATAAGAACCTAAAATAGGGTGTGCATCAAGGCATGTACATGAATGAGGTGAGAATCATGAGGATCCATTGTTGTGATTGGTACAACCCTCCATTGCACTTTATAATTAGTATAAGTACAAATTTCCCAAATTCCCTCCATGTGGAACACACATTCATTTTTGTGGCACTTTATGTGAGTGCATTTACCTGCATATTTTTTATTTGAGTTCTTACAAGTTTATTGTCATGAGGTGGTTTAAGAAGATCTAGATTAAGTTACGTCTTGCAAACCTCGATAAAAGACAAAAAAACACAAAATTACAACCCCCCCTTCCATTTGCAAGTTATTGCAAAATGAAAAAGAAAAAAAACTCTAGGCCCCAAATGTTATTTTACCCCTATATTGTGTATTTATTTTATATTTGCATGTACTTGTTACCATTTTTCACCTATAGCTCAAATTGGTAGAGCTGGTATGGCAAGTTCATTTTTACGTTAAAAGTTTTAACATTTTTCTACTATGATTATTTTGCATAGTTTAAGGTACATGAAGACTTTAGTTTTCATTGCTATAACAGAAGGGAAAGATTCAGTTGATCATTCATTTGCATTGCAAAAAGTTGCATAAGAGATAAGATGTTTCGTTTCACTACAATGATTATTCATTTTACAAATGAGACACACAAAAGAAATAAACATTGCATAGAATGGAAACATAACAAATCAAATGTCCCACACAAGCCATGGGAATAGCTGAACCAGTACAAATATAGGAAATATACTATGCATCTGGAAATAAGAAAGGGAAGGAACATAGCCATCATTGCCTAATTAGTGCCTTTGGTTTTTGAGGTTACTTTTTGTCCTTGATCTTGATCTTTATAGGAGCCTGCAGGATTGGAAGAGATGTGTAAGAAGCTCTGGATATGAATTCCCTACGTGCCTATTAACAGAGGCATAATACATTGCCTATAATGCACTAAATTAGATACAAATCATTCACATGTAGGAGAGACCGAAAAAGAAACAATCATTGAGCTTTATTGTTCTATCTAATGTGTTTGTTTCATGTGCAAGTATAGGTAAAGTCTTGTTGCTATTTTGAAGACCAATTTAGCATGTGGTGTAAAGTGGGCTCTCACAAGGGTTGAGCCCAACATGCTACCCCTGATTCTTAGAAGGGGATGGAATGCAAATGTACATATGGAAATCAAGGCATATTGCTCTACTACATTAACTAAATGTGAGAACTTCATACTCACTATCCATCTATGACTATTAATTTAGAACATGATGAAGTGAGAGTCATAGGTGAACATTGAGCTCATTCAAAACAACTCAGTAATGTCTAAAATTGAGTAAAGACATTGATAGGATTATACATCTTTCATAATGTTTACATGCAGCTTTAAGGCAGATGTAAGAAGAACTATCATAGACATAGTGGAATAGTCAAAACATCAGGTACAATTACAATATTTGTATGCCAAACAATTGCAAATGAACAACATCATTCAATGATGTATTAGTGTTTTAGTCATAGCATAGCATCAAAAATAAGTATCATTCTATGCGTGATTGAGTACCTGAAAAGTACAGAAAAGAGCCATACAAATATAGTAATCAAACTGATACCATGAAGATGCAGTTGTAAGTTGTGTTCAAATATATTCATGCTAGTAAACTGGAGAAGTTGCAACAATTCAATGTGGTATGTATATATCTACATTTGATATGATACAAAGAACTAAATGCCAAGTATATATGCCATAAGATAGATCTAATTAGCACATTCAAAGTATGTGCATATCAAATGTAAATAGTAATTCCAGCCATCAATGGAACACATAAGTACATGGCTGCACAAGCTTAAGACAACAGATGCACTTCACCATCATGGTGGTAGAAATATCAAGAAAGTGTTTTACCATGAATCTTCAATGTCATAAATAGCTATAGGAGGTAGCACATGTAGTTACAAGTGATACACAAGATGCATGGCAGATGTATTCATGTTAGTGAAATGAAGGAGCTCCCTCTAGACAGTACAATTTGTACGATTACATTTGATGCAATATAGTGAACCAAGTTGGAACAGCAAAATATCATGGAAATCAAATTATTGTAAAAGAATAGCCATACTTTTAAAGAACAGATATCAGTTACATAGTGGTGTCATGAGCTAAAGATAAAGGTATTCTTCAAATGATAAAATACATATCACAAGAGTCATGAAAAGATACCTATAGGTGCAGCATTCAGAAGATACATTGAGTTTGAATAAATAAAAATGAGCTTCATACTAAATGCTTGCATATTCTATGAGCATAGAATGTATCCATCAGTTAAGAAATAACAAGAAGAGAGTTAAGTTTCAATACCATATTCATCTACAAGAGATAGTAAGGAGGAGCAATATGTATTTTCATACATTCCTTAGCCTTCACACAGATGAAGAGTTACAGTGTGCAAATTTTTTTAGAGACAACAAAGATAATGAGTTGCAAGTTTATTTGCATAGAGATCATATGCAGAGGGGAAAGAGAGATTTTGAGTTCATATAGACAAGAGATACTTAGAAAAATGAGTAAAGATGAACATATGTAGCCACGGCTCAAGATACAGAAGGAAGATAAAGTTTCAAAGATCATTTCATCTCAAAAATACTTAGAAATTCTATACATGGCCGTGACCTATGGGAGAATGAAGCTCTGTTCTCATAACGCCTCAAATCATTTGGGGTTTTGAATCTAAAAGTCATAGATATGGTGGGAAGGTAAAGAGTTTTTGAACTCATATAATCAAAAGTACTCAGATTTACCAACCAAGGCCTTCGATGTGTAGAATACCCAAAAATGTGAGTTATGCCAGATTTACCAGTCACGACCTAGTCAAAAGCTAGACCCATTTGGTTTTTTACATAGTAAAGACAAAAATAGAGGAAATAATAAGATTTGAGCCTTGAGGGTTTTAAGAGAACACCCAGAAGTGAAAAGAAAATAGTATTGAGTCATGGTCAACATAAGGCCTGTATTTTTGCATTGTATGAAAATAGACTAGTTGTAACCAAAAAACCAGTTCAATATCATCACAGTTGCAGCCTGTACCAGGCTCCTATATCAACAAGAGATATTCAGAAATGCAATTACAACCAAGATTTTTAATTGCCATGACAAGCTTCATGGAAATAAGGAGAAGTAGATACAAAAGAAGTATGTAGGGATAAGAGCCAAAACTTACCTTTGAGCAGGGCAGGAACCTGTGTATAGAACCAAGGGTTTTCCCTCTTTTTTCTTTCATTTTTCTCTCAAATAGAGCTTGACCTAGTCAACAATGGCAGACTAAAACACAGAACAAAGAGGCAAGGAAAATGTATTAGAAAACTTCAAAATCATGACCTGAGAAAGCCACAGATATAACCTAGAGATGGAAGAAAATGGATAGATTTTTTTGTAGAGAAAACTTACCTTCATGTCCCTGTTTGATATGCATGAAAAATCCATCAAAAATAGTGAGAAATCAAAGAGCCGAGCTCCAAACCCTAACCCTATGGTGGCCATAGCATAGAGCATTTTTTCTTAAAAATGAGAAGTGTGCAATGAGCCCGAAAAGTTAGGGCTAGGGCTTATTTTGTTTTAGGGTTTTCTTTTTCCCTAGGACTGAAGGTGGAATTTTTGTCACATCAAATTCATTTTTTTTATGCCTTGAGTAATACCCTTCATGGTATTAAGGTCCCCTTTGCAAATGCCTAGTGCCTTCATGATTTAGAATATTATCACATGCATTAGGCCCCTTTGAAAATTTATTGCCTAGGATTTATGCCTTAGGGTTGTTTGATCAGATTTTGTCCTCAAAACTCATTCAATCCCTTGAGCATAGATGCGAACTCCACATGTTGTTAGATTATTTTTGCAGATCAGATGAAGGTTAAGCCTTATAGGCTTCTATTTTTTGCACAAGCCATATATGCCTTGATGTATTTTTATGATTTTTTATAGAAAAATCAAATATTCTCAAGATGTGATATACTTGGCGAAATTTAAGCCTTAAATTTTGTTCTTGCAAAAATTGAATGGAGACAAATCAGGAATTAAAACTACAACCATTCTAAAATGATGTTTTAAAGCAATGTGTTTATAAATTGCTTTAAAATATTATTATTATGCAATTAAAACAAAATAAAGCAAACAATATCCTTTTCTTGAGTTTTCTTTCTTTTGAGGCAAATATGGACAAAAATAAAGTTTTTATGGGCAGAAAAAACTTGTTTTTTTAGTGGGACTATCTTGGAGAGTTTTTGGGCAATTTTGGAGGCATTTTGGGCATTTTGGAGGCTTGTTTTTTGGCATTTTTTGGGAGCTCAAAAATGGATCAGAATAACTATTTTTAGGAGCTTTTCCTCTTGGAGATCTTTTGGATAGGCTTATATTGAAGAGAGCTAGTTCTTTCTAGGGAGTTCAGATCATTGTTTCTTCTCTCTTGAGTGCAAGAATAGAGTTTGTATACATTTTTTGACTCAGTTTTTACCAGATTTTCATGTACTCCTTCCAGTTCTATATAGTAGATCTTTCCTATTTCATTTATGTGCCTCAAATTTGTAGTTTTTTTAATCTATTGTTTCATTGTGACAGCGCTTTGTCCTTTGTCATGTCTCATTACTATAAAATTGTATGTAGCTATTTATTTTGATCTTGGTTATATGTTGTGTCCAAATTGAGCCTTCATATAAATTATTTTTGGATTGAATGTTCTCGGTGCAGTTGTGAAAGATTATGCTTAAGGGGTTGTTTGTGGGTGAGAGAATTCAGATAGATTAACGTTTAGAGTTTAAAATTTTATTTTAGTTCATCCTCTCCCTTTTCCCTCTGAAATTATTTAGATTAGAAAAATAATCAGGAGAACCAACTCACTCTGGAGGTTCACTCCGAGTTTAGGCAACCCACAGGCCTAGGAGTGTTCCCATGTGTCAACAAATAGTTAAGTTGAATAACTTAGCATAGGGTGCATATCTGATTGATAACAATACTTTTTAGCATACCTAAAAAAATTGCAAAATAAAATCAAAAATACATTTTGAATGCCCAAAATTACAAAGCCCTAATTAGGGCACGGGTAGATTAGGGTAAAAAAGACCAACAATATGTTAGGAAAAGTAATAAAACAGGGGTAAAGAGAGGAAAATGGTGATGGCGGCTTGGTAGATGAGTGCTCTAATACCATCTAAGAATTCACAAAATTGACTAATAGAATGGTAGCATCAAAATCAAGTAGATTGATAGTTGAAATGATAAGTACTTATAGGTGTTGTGAAGTGAGGAGGTTGAGTCGACTTAGGAGTCAACTTCAACACTCCACTCACCAAGTGTCAAACTAGTGTCATTGGAGAGTTGTGTCAAACTCTCCAAGTTGACACATACCTAGCTAAGGTGGCTTAATGCCATGTGTTAATTATATTACTTAGAATAAGTAATATATGACAAATTTTAGCACTAACAAACCCTAATTCTATTCCTTACCATAATTACAATTAGGGTTAGAATTAGAATTATGGTTACCATTAAATATAGGGTTAGAGTTAGGTTTAAAATTAAGGTTGAATTAGCATTATAGTTCTATAAAAATTAATATGCTAACCTTAAAACTACTTTAAATTGTTACTATAACCCTAACCATACATGGAACCCTAACCCTAATCATAATCATAATTTGATACTGGAATAAAAAATTAAATGTAACAAGATTTATAAATATAACCATAACCCTAATTAGATTAAAACCTTATTCTAACCCTTGTTTTAATCCTAACCCTAATTTTAACTATGATCCAAACCCTAATTGTAATCATAACCCTCAATCTAACCATAGTTCTAATATATAATAATATATCTAGCCTATATTACAATATTGTATATAGTTAATATACTATAAATTATAATACTATATCTAACCTATATTATAATATTATATTATATAATTATAATAATTCTTAAGATATATAATATAGTTAGAATTAGGCTTGTTGCGGATGCTACTAGCATACCTATATTTAAAAAATTTATCTAATGTACCCAACTAGTGATTATTAGTGATTAAAAGATAGGTGTCTTAAGAAGAACCTTCTCTCCATGTACTTTATATCTATTCTTTAAATATAGGTATACTAGTTAATAAATATTATCTTAATAACTCATATGCTCCACAAAATTTTGTACGCATCTTATAATTATAATATTATTTGTAAATATATCTTTTACACAAACTAAAAAATCATAATACTATTTTAAATCTCAGTTGTAACCATAAACACTCTTTACACCGCTTCTCTTTTAGGGTTTCAGAGTTTGTATCATAGATATGTATTTGTTTTTCTTTTTAAAGAAAAAACTGGAGATGTAAATATTTATACTTCAATTTCTAACGAAAATGTACACCTGTCTAAAGAGGAATAGAAGGGCAATAATTAAAGACTTCGTGTTTAGTGAGAAAGAACATTTAGACCGTTACATGACAGAATGCACATGTACAATTCCCATTATAGAGAAGGAATGCCCATTTATTGACTTGATAATTTTGCGACCGTCCGAAGTATGAAGAAGAAAAGAAGAGAGGATCACTCATGGAGAGGAGGAATGCTCTGAGCATTCTTGAAAATATTGTTCGGATCAAATTTGGTCTTCACACGAACCAACCTCTCGAAATTGCCACCGAAATACCTCTCGCCCCACGATTTTGCCTGATCAATTGTGAAGCTTCCATTGCCCAAGTCCAGATCTAAATAGTTGACATAAGCAGCCCTGGGTGTTTTGGAAACAAAAGGAGCCATGTAGTCATAAAACTTTCGCATCCAAGACAGAGACTGACTATCCTTGGTGGCGTCGTCCCAGGTAAGTATATACTGAATGTCGTATAAATATCCTGCCCGATGGGGGAAGGCGAGCTGATTGGAGGGTATCTGATTCATTACTCCCCCAAGAGGAGCCAGTATCATAATGCTGTTGCGCTGCTCTTCCATCATCTTCCATGCTCCTTCTAAGCCTGATGCCGAGATAGGACTTGTGACGAAATCCGACTTCATCTTGAAGTAGCTCTTGGTGGAAAGAAATCTGTTGCGGAGGTCAGCAGAATATCCATTGGAGACGGCGGTGTAGGTTACTGAACCGATCCAGTCTGTCTCCTTACAATCGGCGGCGACCAAACCCATCTCAGGAAAGTTTTTATTGATGACTTTAAGAAGTTTATGGAGGGGACCCAAGTACATTCCATTGAAGGTAAGTTTCACCTCAGGCTTCCCTCCGAACACCAAGGCACGAACATACAGATCCTTGTGGGCATTTGGTGCAACGTCTTGCCATCGCTGGAGCAGCCGAGTCACATTATCACTTCCCGCTCTGTTGACGTTGAACACCGTGAGTTTGGAGGGCACTTTGACAAGCCTTATCTGCCAAGCAACAACTACGCCCCAGCTCCCTCCGCCGCCGCCTCGGATGGCCCAGAACACATCTTTTCCCATGCCCTTTCTGTCCACTAGTCTGCCACTGGCGTCCACCAGAAGGGCATTTATAACGTGGTCTGCAGAGAGACCATATTTCCTGGACAGTAAACCGAGTCCACCTCCGCTCAAATGCCCGCCCACGCCTATTGTTGGGCAGACTCCGGCAGGGAAACCGTAGTGTGGAGTGTTGTCAGCAATGGCGGAGTAGAGTTGGCCGACGGTTGCACCCGACTCCACCCAAGCCGTCTTTGATTTCATATCCACCTCCACCCGATCTAATTTCATGAGATCGATGATGAGGAAATTTGGAACTTGAGAAGTGGAGGAGAGGCCCTCGTAGCTGTGCCCTCCGCTGCGCACCACAATCTGCCACCCGTGTTGTATACCGCACTGCACCGACTTTTGCAGTTGCTCTTTGGTCTCCGGGACAATCACAGCGAATGGCTTCCGCACGCTTGGTTCCGCATAGCGCAGATTCTGCAGAGAAAATTTGAGCATCGCATCGTAGTTGCCTGATGAAGAAGAGCTTTGTAATGTCACGTTTTTTACCCCGCCTCCGCTCAGACATGAGATGAGCGCTGGGGCATTTGCAATTTGTGTTGCATTTGCAAAGCCCAACACTACATTTCCACCTCCCAGATTCACCACCAACAGCAGTACAAACAAACTAATGAATTTGAAGCAGCTCCAGAGCGCCATGATAATCCTATCCTATAATGCGAATCTGATCAGATCAGTTGTTGTCTAAGCAATGCAGCCCCTCCTCATTTATAGCCGTTTGGATGACCTAGAGTAGGGAGGAGACGAGAGGCCCACCGAAATCTTCCTCCCAAAGTCCTCGAGAATCCGCGAGACATTAAATGGAAACGGCTAACGCGTCGTTAAGGGAAGAGCTTAAGAAGCCGCGGCACAGTTCGGTGATCTCCATTGTAAAGTGCTCTCAGGTTGACCATAATATATTCCCAATCTAATGTGTTAGATTACAATTAGAGCATTGAATATTAAATTATTTGAACATTCTCTGATTGGTTGTTTTTTTTCTTAGCTTTTAATATTCTCTTCTTAGTTTTTAATTCTCTCTCTTCTATTAATGTAATCATTTCTAATATTGTCCTTTTATGGCCAAAATCTAAAACTGTTGGTACTTTAGTTCAGTGGTCTCCATTGTAAAGTGTTGGCAGTTTGACCATAATATACTTCCAATGTGAAGTGTTGATTACAATTGGAACATTGAATATAAAATTATTTGAACATTTTTTGATTGGATGGTTTTTTCCATAGCTTTTAAAGCTCTCCCTTTTATAAACCTATTCATTTCCAATATTGCCCTTCATGGGCAAAATCTTTAATTGTCTGAGCTTGTCTTGCAATATAAAATAGACACCTGTATTATTACAATCATTTAATTTATGATACAATTTAATTTATATTAATAACTGGCATAAATATCTTAAATACATTGATATAAAATATTTTTTAATACAAATCTAATCATTTCCAACAATACCTCTTTATTGGTAAATCTTTAATTGTCAATTTTGTCCTCCAATATAAAATAGACACCTTCATCATCGTAATCTACATAATTTATGATACAATTTAATTTATATTAATAACTAGTATAAATATCTTAAACACATCTATATAAAAGTTAATAAAAAGGAACATCTCAAGCATTGTTTAGATATGCATGTAAGATATTTATGCCACTTTATTTACTTAAGAAATGTATACAAAAATAAGTAAGTAGGACGTAAAATTATTTTAATTGCCAAGCATGTCCTCCAATATAAAATATAGACAACTGTATTGTTATTATAATCATTTAATTTATCATACAATTTAATTATGCTAATAACTAGCATAGATATCTTATATACATTGATATATAATATTTTTTTAATATAAATCTAATCATTTCCATCAATGCCTTTTTATTGGTAAAATTTTTAACTATCAATTTTGTTCTCCAATATAAAACACACACCTTCATCATCCTAATCACACAATTTATGATACAATTTAATTTATATTAATAACTAGTATGGATATCTTAAATACATCTATACGCATGTAAGCTATTTATGCCACTTTATTTACTTCATAAATGAATAAAAAATAAGTAAGTAGGACATAAAATATTTTATTTATTTAAAATTTCACATAATATACAATACATAAATAGGTAATTAAAACATAGAGTTATTTTATTAATAAAAAATATTTTATTTTATTATATAGACAAGCACTTCAATTTTAACTTTAATTTGAAAATTTCTGAAATTTTCAATAGTTTTAAAAAAATTAAATGAAAACAAATTATTTACTACATATCTTAATGTAGGGGAAAATACACCTTCATTATACTTACTTTAGGCTAATCCAAAAAATACATATACACATAAACTATTAATCTAGAGTAATTAATTATGTAAGTTGGTAAGAATATTATTATAATTTGTAGAAGTAATTGAATAAGAGATATGTTAATAAAAACAATTGTACTTAGCGTGAAAGGGGTTGTACTTAAATGGCAAGGCCAGAAGGTTCTCAAGATGGAGATCCAAGTTTGAATCCCCCAAGTAACACCAGTGGCTTCTATGTGGCTTCTAAGTTGGATATGTTGATGGGCTAGAAATAGCTCCTCTTACCAATATTAGGCTAGTAATCGGCTCAAAATCATAATATTCTATTACACTATGCAAGGATGTGTTTGGAGCCTAGGGATGAATCTATGACCACAAACTTGTATTGTAACCATGAACTTGTACTATGTGATTTGAAAAATTATATTCATCACTTCGTTTAATGTGTTGTAACTTCTCTTGTGTTCCCTAATACTTTTTTGCTTGTCATATTTATAAATACCTCTGTGGGGTTGCCACTATGTCACTAGGGGACATGTTCTCCTTGACCCCTCAACCCTAAAAAATGTTTAGAAATGATAAAATATGGTAATCTTTTATCATGCATATGTTTTTGTAGACCCCTAACATTGACCGTGTCACTTTAATCACCTTGTCGACACCACCTTGTGACACTTTTTTCATAAGAGTCCCCTTTACCCTATCCCTTCCCCAAATTACTCAAATACATTATATTTATTTAATTAATCTATTCCCTCCATCACCTAAATTAAATAAATAAATTATATTTATCCATTTATCCCTTTTTTAGCCAAAATTAATTGAATAAATCTTACTTATTTAATTAATTTATTCTCCCATCATCCTCTCTCTAATAATTAATTAAATAATATTATTATTTAATTTAATTTTTGAGAGTCACATGACTAGCTTGTCCTCATTCTCATTCACTTGCCACAATCAATAAATGAGTGTCCACAAACAATAAATGAGATTTTCATCTCAATCATCCATCTCATACTTCATCTCTCAATCCTAGCAATTCAATAAAGATAAGCCCTAGAATCTTCCTTTGTTACCCTAGAAATTGTTATCCCTGCCCTAATGTGCTCTCAACCAATTCTAGCCCTTGATCTAATCTTTTAATCCTAGCCCTTCATTAATCATATCCAACCTTTATAAATCAAGCCTCAACAAGCTATCTTACAACACATCTTAATGTAATGCCAAGATATCAAAATGTTAATAGATCTCTCATTATCATATCTATTATCTTTATCTAATGTTATGCTATCAAAATGAGAAACCAACATGTCAAAATCATTATCAAATATCATAGGATTTTTTATTCATTTCATTATATTTCTCAATCCTTTGATCATTATATGAGGTGATGTTGAATATGGAATAGGTTCTTTGATGTATTATTTCCTTATTTAATATTCATATTTCTCAATACACATTTTTGACACACCTAGTGGGAACCATGTCCTTGACTAACCCCTTTTTTGGAAAGAAATTTCATCATTTTTGCTTGTAGGTTAAAGATCCATGCCTACAATTGTCAATCTGTGTCTATGTTATGACTCCATGCCTTCGTTTGATGAACCCATGTCCCTATTTCCTAAATCAACACCCTTGCAAGCCAAAGGCACACCCTTGCTTCATAGATTCATTTTAGGGTTATTTTTGCCTCTATCATAGTTTAGCACCTCTATTTCACATTTTAGCACCCTTGCAAGTCAAAGGCATGCCCTTGCTTCACAAATTAGTGCCTTTGTTTGGGTAGGGTTTCAAACACTCTTGTTTGGTTTTCTAGAAACTTGACCTATTGTACATCAATTTTCCATCATTAGTTTTTGGTTTCTAGTAGATTTGACCTTTTTTTGCATATCTAAGTCCAAAACATGACTATGCACCTGTGTTTCATAGTTTAGCACCCTTGCAAGCCAGATGAACGCCCTTGCTTCATAGATCAATGCCTTTGCTTCACAAATCAACACATTTGCTTCATAGATATGCACCTATGTCAGGAGGTAAAATATTGCAATTTTCAAATTTCTATTTATCTTTGATTGTATGCCTTTGGCTATAATTTCATGCTTTTGCTTGATTATTAGTTTTTAGCTAAAATTTTGGGGTTTTATTAGAGCTAACGCTTTAGGCTTATCAAATATCATATCTCAAACTACTAACAAGTGTGTTGCGGGTTTTCTCTTGTCAAAGACATATCATTTGAAACTTTGTGTTTTCTATTATGTTTTCTTTATCTGGTAGATTTGAGTGTGACTTAGGGTGTGTATGCTCTTCTCTTTCACTTTGTGTGATCTTGGGAATCAAAACCATCATTGAGCCACATTTATCTTCACACACACACATCATTTTTATCTAAGGGTTAATGAATCTTGTTTGTGGAGATCAAGTGTATGTGTATTCTTTGCTCTCACACCTGTAATTGATCTTGAGGATCAAAAGCATCTCTTGATTAACTTTTGTCACCCAAGGTGGGTTAAGTTGTGTATGCTCTCTCCTTGTGCTTGTATGATCTTGTAGATGAAAAGCACTTAACATCATCTTTCCCTTAGGAGGCCTACCTTTAGAGACATGCCCACTCTAAAGGGGTGACCTCAACCACACATTTTAGTGGGGTATATCAAAGGGCAAGAATTAAATTTGTACCTCAATCTAGTCAGATAGTCATTGGGAAAGCCTTGGGGTCCTAGGTGATTCTGGACACAAGGTAAAGTGGTGTTTTCTTGATTACTTATGCCACATCCCTTTAAAGGACTAGTGTTCATGGACATGGACCCCACGTACCTTGTGTGTATAGGGGAACCTTTAGAAGCTTGTACATCCTAGTTTAATACCTTTCAACCATCTTAACTTGTGGTGCATCACTACTGGGGAGAAGTGCTCAAATGTATCTTTATGTGTTGATATAAAGCTTACTTTAGGAAAGGTTTATCTTCCAAGATAAGGGGTGTATGGTTGTACATGACCATACATTCCCTATCTATCAAAATGCATGGTAAATGGAATTAAGGGAATGGATGTCATCATTATTAAATTAATGAGGACAGAAGTTAGCCTTGTGAGTCCACAAGATTTAACACAACTACTTGAATAATCTAGGTGTTGTTGTGTATTGTGTGTGTGTTCATTTGCATTAGACAAATCCTTATCATTTGAAAACCTTATGCATGTGTGTATGAACATTGTCATTTTCCAATTTTCCCAAGTTAAGCTTTCAAAACCATTCCAAACATTCCTAACATCTTAAAGTCCATAGTTCAACATGTTGAGAGAATATTTATTACACTTTAGATTAAGGTTGATGTCTTTGATATCCACATCCATAATCCACACTGCTTACATCATTTTCATCTACAATATCTTCCATCCACATCAAACTTGTCTTAGACTTTAAATTGAAATTTTAGCAGTTGATCAAGACCATCACCTTTTTCATCCTTTAATCAAATCCTAGTCAATAATAGATCATCTTTACTTAAGACCATAAGGCTATCTTAAATATTTAAAATCTATCCTCATCCATAGTCAAATCAAGTCCAATTTGATCTTGTCCCTTGATCTCAATCTCAATTTTAGTCCAAGTCATAATCATCCTTCTGGGCTAATCATCTTTCCATCCACAACATCCTTAGTCTTGTTGTCATCCAATTATTCATTATTTCTAATCCAATCCAATATCTCCAACACATCAACCTTTTGTCACATCATTAAGATCTCTCATCTTATGCCCCCCATAACTAGATTACAAGTCAGCAAAATCATGGACTCCCACATTGATAACCAACCCCCTTCAGCTCCTCCAACAACTGTGTATGAGGATCAAGTTAAATAATCACTTGCTTATATGAGAGGGGGGTGAATCAATATTCAATCAAATCTCAAACCCTCCGGAGTAGATCAAAACTTAAAAATTATAGAATTAACAAAATCATAAGATATCAACACAATGCACAACACCACATAACACTGGATGTATGTGGAAAACCCCAAAAGGGGAAAAAGCATGATGAGGATTAACTTACAATATATGAAGCTCAAAATTACAACTTTGTTTTAGGGCTATAACCCAACAAAGCTACTACTTCCTACAGACTTTGTTTTAGGGCTACAACCCAAGGAACCTACTACTCCCTAGAGAAAGGTTTTAGGGTCACTCACAAGGAAGCTACAACTCCCTACAAACTTTGTTTTAGGGCTACAACCCAAGGAAGCAACTACTCCCAGATATGAGAATGAACTCATAAATGATTATAGCATGACAGTCCTCCTACTATCTGAAACTGACAATGAAGCTCACTCCTTTAATGATTGCAATTCTCCTCTTTTGATGATTGATTCAGTTAGACACACTCTTCACTTCCTTTCTGTCACAAAGATGTCTTCAAGATGAATCCAAATAAGATCTATCACTTATGTTCTTCTCTTTTAGTCACACATCATAATGCATTACACATTCATATTCTACTCCTCACATATTCATTTTCACAATAATACCTCACCTAGATCAACTAGGTTTACAATATATATGATATTACATTGATTACATTACAATTCAGCTAAAGACAACAAGAATAAATTACAATTACAAGTCGGTAAAAGATCAAACAACATGAAACAGGTAGAGGGCAAGCCCTAACATGAACTACATGCAACACTAGGAAGAGGAACACACCTTGCGGATCCCAACACATGCTTAACCCAATCCTAAACATCCTTCACAACATCATCCTTCATAGAATAACATCCACACACTTCACACAATTGCATTAGGTCACCTTTAAGCAAGAAAACATGAAGCTTGTAGCACATCGATCAATACAACTTGGCAGTACTCATGAATGATTAAACATTACTTGTGCTTTTATGAGATGAGTTAGCATGACCCATACATCATCTCCAAACACTCCTTGAACTCTGCACAACAACAAATTGTGGTGCACATCACCAACATTACCAATTTTGCCACAGCAATAATAACTCTTCACAAATTGACTTTGAAAACATTGTGTTGTACTGGAAACATGAAAGATCTGCATGTGCTTCAAACTTGAGAAACATAGAGACATTTAGAATGTCCACATAAACTCATATAATTGATCTGTACAATCTCCAACTGGCACAAGTACTCAACCATATGTCTTGAGAATAATTAGGCATCTAGAACTATTTGTAGCACACTATCATTTAAAAATTGAACTTGTAGACCACCAAATCACCTAATACTGCAAAGTAACATGTATTTAGTATCTCTGAACATGTCCACAAAACTACATGAACAAATCTTCACTTGCGAGGGAATGTGGAGCATTCCAACAAGCCTTCATCACCACTTTACTCTGCCAGAGCATGGACCAGAACTCTGTCACTTATAACTTTCACTGTGGAGGAGAAAATGATATGAAACTTTGAATGTATCACCTTCTCAACATGCTAAGCTTAACTTTTGAACCATAGGACCATATCTTCAAATGCGGAGGAATGTGGAGCATTCTAGAAACTAGTCTTCAAGGCAAATTCCTACATCAAAAACATTCACCAACATCTGTAGACCAGATTCTTCTTGTAATGACATATACTTCCATAGGAATGATAAGATAGAGAATACAACATATTACATACCATCAATAGCATCTCCCAACATCAACATCACTTCTAATACTCTTCTCAGTGCTTCCAATTCCCATCTTAATTTATTATCTTTGCTGACAAGTGCTTCTAATTCCCATCTTAATATATCAATATGTTATCATCTCCGCTAATAACAAGTACACTCAAGACACTAAACAAGGCATGATATCCAACCATGAACATCAGAAACATCATCAACATAAGCATTAATGATAGCCCAAACTGAGTGCTGACATCAATGACAATAACAACAATAGTGACAACATTAGGTACAACATATGTGGAACAATCTCCCCCTTTGGCATTAATGGTAACACACACCTACTCATTCTCCCCCTTTGACATTAGGACAAAGGGAAACAATCCCCTTAGGGTACAACCTCTCTTTTTCAACCTTCTCCCCCTATCAGCAACAACCACTACCTACTCCCTCTAAGAGGTAACCGCCATCAATCCAGGAAAGAGATATAGCATGAATTACTCCCCTTGATAGATGCACCAACTATGCATCTAGCAAGGAGATGGAGGGGAAATTACCCCTAACTTCTACTAGAGATACTCAAAAGTATCCTTTGCAAGAGCCTTTGTGAAAATATCTGCAATCTGATCCTTTGTTGGAACATAGTCCAACTTCACTTCTTTATATGCAACCTTCTCTCTTAAAAAGCGATACCTGATTGATATGCTTGGTTCTAGAATACATCACTAGATTCTATATTGGTAGCACTTGTATTAACACACAAAATAGGAATAGGCTCATCATACTATATCTTGATATCCTTCAATGTTTGCTTCATCCACAACACTTGTGTATAGCAAGATGCTGCAGCAACATACTCTGCCTTTGTAGTTGATAAAGATACTGAATCTTGTTTCTTACTCTGCCATGAGACCAATATGCTTCCTAATAAGAAAGCATCACCACATATACTTCTTCTATCGTAAACACAACTAGCCCAATCAACATCAATGTAAGCACTCAGATCAAAATCATTACCTCTTGGATACCATAATACATAATTTAGAGTACCCTTCAAGTATCTGAATATTGTTTTTACTGCCTTCTCATGAGTTTTCCTAGGATTAGCTTGATATCTAGCAACCAAACATACTGCATGCATAATATTAGGTCTAGAAGGAGTCAAGTACAATAGTCCTCCAATCATAGACTTATAAAGAGTTTGGTCAACCTCAGGTGACTCATTAGCCTTTCTCAAATGACAACCAGTAACCATAGGAGTACTTACTAGTTTGGAATCTTCCATACCAAATTTATTCAACAACTCTCTAACATACTTAGCCTGAGAAACAAAGATACCATCATCTAGCTAAACAATTTGAAGCCCAAGGACAAAAGACATCTCACCAATCATAGACATCTCAAACTCTTTATGTATCTCTTTTGTAAACCTCTTCCACATATCATCATCTCCACCAAAGATGATGTCATCAATATATACTGCAACTATTAAAATCTTGTCTCCTCTTCCTTAATGTAAATAGGACTATTTGTGGTACCTTTCTTGAAACCTTGTTGAAGTAAGTATCTATCCAATAGAGCATACCAAGTTCTAGGAGCTTTCTTGATTCCATATAAATCTTTCTTGAGTCTGCACACCATGTCTAGATCTTTTGATAGCTAGAAACCATCAAGTTGCTCAATGTAGACCTCTTCCTCTAAATCACCATTCAAGAATGTTGACTTGACATCCATCTAATAGACCTTGAAGTTATTATGAGCACCAAAGGCAAGAAACATCCTAATTACCTTTATCCTAGCTACCTGAGCAAAAGTCTCCTCAAAATCAATGCCTTCAACTTATGTCTAACCCTTACATACCAACCTTGCTTTGTTCCTCACAACTTCACCATCTTCATTTAGTTTGTTTTGAAACACCCACTTTGTTCCTATAACATTCTTATCATCTTGTCTAGGACCCAATTCCCATGTCTGATTCTTTTTTATTTGATTCAATTCTTCTTCCATTGCTTCCAACCATCCATCATATTTTCTAGCATCAGCAAAGGTTTTGGGCTCTACCTTTGATAGTAGGCACAAATTCACTTGCTCACTTGATTTTTCAAGCCCTCTCCTGGTCTGCACACCTTCATTCTTGTCCTCAATGATCTGATCTACTGAGTGATTCTTCTGAATATACTTTGTTGGAGTCTTAGGGATCATCTCTAATTCTTGTTTCTTCTCTTCTTTATCCTCTTCTTCTTCTTCTTCTTCAATGTAGGGAGGTATATCAAATCCGCAATCCTTTAGTCCTTGTGATATCTAATATAAATCTTCATCTACCTTAACATTTTTGTTTTCAATCATATTTCCCAATCTCTTATTGTAGCATCTATAAGCCTTTCTTCTAGTTGAGTAACCAATAAAGATCCCTTTATAACACCTTGAATCAAACTTTCCAAGGTCTTCTTCATATCTCCTGATGTAGCACTTGTTGCCAAAGATCCTGAAATATTTGACAGTGGGAGGTCCTCCATATGATAGCTCAGAAGGGGTCTTAGTGCCATTGACCCTCAACTGTACTCTATTAAGAAAGTACATAGCAATGTGAACTGCTTCCTTCCAATACATATTAGGTAGATCTACATATTTCAACATTTCCCTAGTCATCTCTTGCATAGTCCTATTCTTCCTCTCCACTACCACATTCTATTGAGGGGTCCCAGGAGTAGACATATGTCTCCTAATACCATTGTCTCCACAAAACTTTTCAAATTCATTTGAAGTGAACTCATCTCCTCTATTAGATCTTAAGCATTTGACCTTAACATCCATTTCATTCTCAAGTATTGCTTTGAAAATTTTAAACTTATCAAAGGCTTCCTTTTTTCTCTTAAGAAAGCAACCCAAGTCATTCTAGAGTAATCATCAATAAGCAATATGAAATACATTTCACCTTGTTGACTCTTTGTTATTATAGGGCCACATAGGTTAGTGTGAATCAAATCCAATGGCATTGTAGAAGAATACTCCTTGCTCTTGAAATGTCTTTGTCTTCTTTCCCATTTGACATTCCTTGCATAAAGTGTTTGTAGGATTGATTATCTTAGGCATATCTCTCACTGCATGAATAGAGATGATATTTACCATATTATCAAAGTTGATGTGTCCCATTCACTTGTGCCATATCCAACACTCACTAGATTGAGACAATGAACAGGGTCTTCCATTTACTTCCTTTAGATGATAGATATCTCCATATGTCTTAATACCTTCTGCAATTAATCTTCTAGACCTAGCCTTCTTGATCTCACAACCTTTTGCATGAAATGTAAGATTGTACCCTTTACTGCACATATGACTAACACTGAGAAGATTGTGTTTTAACCCTTTGACATAGAGGACATCCTTAGTCTTGTTCTTCCCATCAATAGTTATATCACCCTTTCGACATATTTGTGCTAACTCATCACCACCAAAATTGATAGCTCCACCATTCCACTTATTAAAGATGTTGAACTTCTCCTTGTCACTAGTCATGTGGTTAGAGAAACCACTGCCAATTACCCAACCATTGTCTTCTTCTTTTGCATGAAAGGCAGTCCACACAACCATTGATTTTCCATTATCTTTTTTAGTTTGCAAGGTGTCAAACTTTTTACATTTCCCAATATCACCCTTTTTGTCACCAATATTCAAGGCCATGAAAAGTGTTTCATCATTTGAATCATCACGATCCTCATCTTCTGAAGAGAAGCTATTCTCCATGAAATAAAGACCTTTTTTGAACTTCTCTCTCTTGTTGCTACCCCTTGATTCTTTGAAAGGACATTTAGAAGCAAAATGACTAATTTTCCCACAATTGAAGCATTTGAAAGGTAACTTACCTTTGTATTTGTCGGTGCCCTTCTTCAATCTTCTCACAAAGTTTGCCTCTACCTCATCAAGATAATCATCTATATCAACTACTTTTTATTCTACCTTCTTACTGACTTTGAAAGTTGCTTTCTTCTTTGGAGCACCTTTTTGTCAAATTCTCTCATTTCAAAGGCTGTGAGAGAACTAAACAATTGATCTACTATATATTGATCTAAATCCTTAGTTTCCTCAATAGAAGATACCTTATGACTGTAAGATTTAGGGAGAGTTTTTAGAACTTTCTTCACAATCTCATCTTCTTTCACTATTCCACCAAGACCTATGATGCCATTAACAACTTCATCCACCCATAGCATATAATCAACAATGTCTTCATCATCTTCCACCCTCAGGGTGTCAAATTTTCTCTTGAAGATTTGTATCTTGGCTTGCTTTACTTTACTATCTCCTTCATAAATGATGCTAAGTTTATCACAAACATCCTGAGCAGAAGTGCAATTCATTACCTTCAGAAGTTCTGAATCAGCTAACCCACTCATGATAGCACTCTTTTCCTTGGAATTGTTATCATACAACTTAATCTCATCAACATTTGTAGGATTAGAAGCAAGAGTAGTGTAACCATTCTTGACATATTGTCGAACACCAAACCCTAGAGATGATAGATAATTTTGCATCCTTAGCTTCCAAAAGGTGTAATTTGTTTCATCAAATATAGGTGCCTTGTGAGATCCATTATTGGTGCAGGGGCACCTAGTTACTTTAACTAATTTCATGTTCTTTTTTATATTTTGGTGTTGTATAAGGTCCAAGCGACCAATTGTAAGTCCTAGTGCTATGTGTGAGTCTGGTAGTGGAAGAGCAAACGCATTGTAACTGAATGGGTTGACAGTTGAAAAACGATTGGCATTCCCATCGATGCAAACTATCACGAACAAGAACATGTATAAACAATTCAGTGAACAAAAGGAAGAGAGTAGAGAAGAAGAGTAGTACAATAATTGTGTGGTTTTTTTGGTAGAACAACAGTGAGAAAATAGAAGAGTTGTTTTCAGTGCAGAAGTTCCCAAAATAAATAAAAGATCCTATTTTGTTTTGTGTTCTTTCACCATGTCACTGTAATTAGTTTCCATTTTGTCATTCAGATGGATTACTGAGCCATTCCACCAACAAGATTTCTTCAAAATTGGTGGACTGGGTCTGTCTATACAGTTTGTGTTTTTTTTGTTTTTGTTTATGTTCAGTGTTGGGATCGGGCATGGGATGTGCTAGTCGAGCCTAGTATTTCTATGTGCTAGGGTTTCGTCAAAAATTAGGTGAAATGAAGTTTTGCCTAAGTGTTGGAGTATCATCGACGAGACTAGGGGTTATCAGCAAAAGTAGTAGTCTACCCAATGAGTAGTCGGGGTGACCAAGTGCATCAGCGTAAGATTTGTGTTGTTGCACCGAATATACATTTCGTGTGTATCTCGCAAAAGTATGTTGAGTGTGCATATTGTAGAGGCATGTTGAGAATGTATGTTATGAATGCACATTGAGAAGATACATTGGGTCAAATACAAGGGGTGACTGGCTGTATCAGTGAAACTGGGTTAGAGATACATTAGACTACTGGTGATAGCAGGTCAACTAATGTAAAACCTTGCCGATGATTAATGTCTCACCAAAGCGTCAGGAGGAAACAGGGTGTCGGCAGATCTTAGTCAGGCTTTACCGATAGTGACTTGTCTGACCGAAGACAAAGATCAATGTTAAGCATATCAGGAAGAGGTGCAGATTAGCGGAAGAGTTTTAAGTTACGTCGACAAAGTAGGTCTTGGCGAAGGGTTGCTAAAGTTGACTAAACAATAATTTGGAATTGAAGCCCATTGTTGTGAAGGAGGTTTCAATTACTTGACTTCCACTATGCTGTCTGCATCATTTTGGTATCAAAGCTTTGGATGTTCTGTGAATGATTATGTCAGATAGAGAGAGCGAAGGAGAGGCCAGTGCCATGCCTCTAGAGGGGATGATAGTAGAAGTGCTTAAGAAGTTCCAAGAGATGGAAGAAATGATCAAGGTTGGAGTCAAGGAAACACTCTAGGCTGAGTTAAAGGCACTGAAGATAGGAAAGAAATTAGATGGTGACTCTGATGAAGAAGAAGAAGATGGGGAAGAGGAAACAGCCCCAGAAACAATTTATGGAGGCCATAAAATCACGTGGTAAGGAGTCGTCCGAGGTAAAAATGGAGATTCTAATGTTTAGTAGAAAGATAGACACAGAAGAAGTCATTGAATGGGTTGAGGCTTTGAATAATTACTTTGAGTACAAGGAGGTACTAGAGAATAAAAGAGTCAAGTTTGCAAAGATGAAATTGAAAGGTGCTACACTCACGTGGTGGAACTAGACCCAGGGAGAAAGGGTGAAGAGTGGAAAGAGCATAATCTCATCTTGGAGTCAGATGGTAGAGAGGCTTAAGGCTCAGTTCCTACCAGTGGATTATGAAGTGCAAATATACAGGAAAATGCAGAATCTCAAATAGAAAGATATGGATGTATCCACCTATATAGAGGAATTTTACAAATTGTCTCTAAGGTGTGGACTTGCTGAGGACGAGAAATGAAGAGTTGCCAGATATATTAATGGCTTGAAATATAGTATACAAGATGAGATTACCATATTGACACCAGAAACTGTGGACAAGTGTTTCCAAGTGGCACTAAGAGTAGAAGAGAAATTGAAAAGAAAAGGAAAATAGCAGAATAGAGGCAGAGGTGGAAGGAACTTCAGAGGCAGAAATAGATTTGGTGGTAGAAATCAGTTCCAGAAGAAATAAGGGGAGTCTAGTCAGCAAGAACATAATGGAGAATCTGGTTCCAGAGGGGGTTTCAAAGGAAGGAGACCCAATGGAAGAGGCAGATTTGGTGGACCAGGTAGAGGTCCTAATGTCTTCACGGGAAGATGTTATAATTGTAGCCAAATTGGGCACATAGCAGGCAAGTGTCTGGAGAAAGCCTCAAGCTCTCATGGAGGAGAGAGAAGGAGCCAACTGATTCAGGAAGAAGATTGTTAGAGTGTAACTTCACCTATGGGAAGCGCAACTCCAGCACAAGATGGAGAGAATCTCATGATGAGAAGGACAATGCTAAAAGTGCCATAGAACAAGGAACCACCCCAGAGGAAGACACTATTCAGAACTCTGTGTAAAGTTTCCAGCAAAAGGTGTAAGGTAATTGTTGATTCTGGCTCAACTAAGAATTTAGTTTCAGTAGAAATGGTAGAGAAATTGAATTTGAAAATATTGCCACATGTTAGTCCATACAAAGTGTCCTGGCTAAACAAAGGACAACAAGTTTTGGTTGATGAATAAGCTTGGGTAGAATTTCAGATTGGGGAATATGGGGATAAACTTTTGTGTGATATAATTTCCATGGATGCATGCCATTTACTATTAGGAAGACCTTGGTAGTATGATGTACAAGCCCAGCATGATGGTAAATCTAATTCCTTTGTTATCACCAAGAATGGTAGACAATATAAGATGGATCCTTTACCAGAAGAGGGTGTACACAAGAATGTAGGATCAAGTGTCATGTTAGTAAGTGGGAAAGAGTTTCTCCATACTCTAAAAGAAGAGGGAACCCAAGGGTATGCTCTGATTTTTAAACCTAAAGACAATTCTGATTTGTCTAAAAACAGCAAGGAAAAAGTCCCTAAGGAAGTGCAGGAATTGTTAGACAAGTATAAGAGTATCATCGTGGAGGATATGCCCAATACCCTACCCCCTGTGAGAGATGTAAGTCATCAGATTGACTTCATCCTAGGATTCACATTGCCAAATAAACTAGCCTATAAAATGACACCTGCTCAGAATGAGGAAATTGCTAAACAAGTGCAAGAACTGTTGGATAGGGGCTTGGTGAAGAAAAGTCTTAGTCCATGTGCTATACCCATAGTTTTAGCTCCCAAGAAGGATGGCAAATAGAGGTTATGTACTGATTCAAGAGCCATAAATAAGATCACCATCAAATATAGGTTTCCTATGCTCAGAATAGAGGACCTCATGGATTGTTTGGGAGGAGCTCGGTACTTTTCTAAAATTGATCTCAAAAGTAGATACCATCAGATCATGATTAGACAAGGGGATGAATGGAAGACAGCCTTTAAGACTAATGAGGGTCTTTAAGAGTGGGTGGTGATGCCATTTGGACTGTCCAATGCTCCAAGCATTTTCATGTGTCTAATGAATGAGGTATTGAAAGATTTTATTGACAAATTTGTTGTTGTCTATCTTGACAATATTCTGATTTTTAGTAGGACAAAGGAAGAACATTTGCAACATTTGGAATAGGTGTTGAAGAAGTTGCATGAGGAGAAACTGATGATCAATATGGAGAAGAGTGTCTTCATGAAGGAAGAACTCACATACCTTGGATTTGTGATATCCCAGGGTAATTTGAAAATGGATCCGGAAAAGGTAAATGCTATTCTGTCTTGGCCAGCACCTAGAATAGTAAGTGATGTGAGAAGTTTTCATGGGTTGGCAACTTTTTATAGGAAATTCATAAGAGGATTCAGTCATGTTTGTGCACGCATTCTGGATACCATAAAAGGAGGACAGAAATGTAAGTTTGTTTGGAATAGAGCAACTAATGAATCTTTTGAGATTCTCAAATAGAAAATAGCAGAGAAACCCATTTTGGTTTTGCCTGATTTTAATAAGTTATTTACTATGGAATGTGATGCCAGTAACCTTACCATTGGTGCTATCTTGAGTTATGAAGGCAGACCTGTTGCTTTCTTTACTGAAAAGTTGAATGATGCTAAAAGAAAGTATTCCACATATGATCTAGAATTGTATGCAATGGTGCAAGCATTGAAAAAATGGAGACATTATCTCTTGCTTAAGGAATTCATTGTTTATACTGACAATCATGCTTTGAGTTTTCTAAATTCATAGGAGAAGCTAAACCATAGGCATATGAAGTGGGTTGAATAGCTCTAGGCGTATACTTTTTCCATCAAACATAAGAAGGGACAAGCTAACAAGGTGGAAGATGCTTTGAGCAAAAGAGTGTGCACTATACAGGAAATCTAGTTGCAAAGTGTGGGAGTGGATTCTCTCAAGAATATGTACTAGGATGATGAGGACTTCAAGGAGATATATGTAGTTTGTTCACAATTTTCAGATTCCTATCATTCTGATTTTTCTAAATTTTTGCTACAGCAAGGGTTACTTTTTAAGGGCAACTAGTTGTGTGTGCCTAGGTGTTCCATGAGGGAGAACATCATAAAAGAGAAACATTGCGGTAGTATTGGAGGTCATTTTGGACTAGACAAGACATTGGAGCAAGTGAGAAGGCTTTACTTTTGGCCTAAGATGCAAACAGATGTCAGAAAATTTGTAGACTGTTGTCACATTTGCCAGAGAGCCAAAGGGACTTCATCAAATGCAGGTCTCTATCAACCACTTCCAATTCCACAAAGGCCATGGGAGTGCATTAGTATGGATTTTGTTTTGGGTCTTCCCTAGACTCAAAGAGGATTTGATAGTGTGTTTGTAGTTGTTGACATGTTTAGTAAAATGGCTCATTTTGTGCCATGTAAATGTACTAATGATGCTTCATACATTGCTGGTCTATTCTTTAAAGAAATAGTTCAAATTCATGGTTTGCCATTGAATATTGTCATTGATAGAGATCCCAAGTTTGTGGCACATTTTTGTCACACTTTGTGGAAGAAATTGGGCACTCAATTGTCTTTCACATCTGCATATCACCCTCAGACAGATGGACAAACTGAGGTGGTGAACAGATCACTGGGTAATCTTTTGAGGTGTTTGACTAAACAACATGGAGAAGCATGGGATATGGTCATCCTACAAGCCGAATTTGCATAGAATGACTCTGTCAATTGGAGCATAGGAAAGAGTCCTTTCTAAGTTGTATATGGGATTCACCCAAGGGGAATTTTGGAGTTGAGATATCTCTAGAACATGGAGAAAAGGAGTGCACAAGGAGAAGATTTTGCAATCAGCATGAAGGATATCTATGATGCTGTAAGGGAAACTATCCAGAAGAACACAGGGAAATACAAGGAGAGAGCTGATCAGAAGAAAAGGGATGTCCAATACAAAGTTTCAGATTTGGTAATGGCATATCTGAAGAAAGAGAGACTTTTGAAGGGGCAACCCATGAAGCTTCTTATGAAGAAAATAGGTCCATTGAAGATTGTACACAAGTTTGGGCCTAATGCATACGAAATTGAACTTCCTCCAGGTTTAGCAATATTGCCCATTTTCAATGTGTCTAACCTGTTTCCATTCAGAGGAGACTATGTTGCTGGTTCAGATGTGAGAAGCAGGGGATGCAGAATGGATTTCTAATCTTCCACTGAGTCAGCCAGTACAGCTAGAATGTATTTTGGACATAAAGGTTCAGAAGACAACTAGACATAAGACCTACAAGCAGTATCTAGTCAAATGGCGTGGTTTACCTGATGAGGATGTAACCAGGATGAGTGAGGAGGACATCATCAAACATGGGGTTACTGTTTCAGACTTGATTCCTCAAGGGACTTGAGTTCTTTTGAGCCCTGGGAGTATGGTGTAGGGGCACCTAGTTACTTTAACTAATTTCATGTTCTTTTTGATATTTTGGTGTTGTATAAGGTCTAAGCGACCAATTGTAAGGCCTAGTGCCATGTGTGAGTCCGAGTGGAATAGGATAAGTCGTACAGTCTAGTAGTGAAAGCGTAAACACATTGTAATTGAATGGGTTGACAGTTGCAAAACGGTTGGCATATCCACCGATGCAAACTGTCATGAACAAGAACATGTATAAATAGTTTAGTGAACAGAAGGAAGAGAGTAGAGAAGAAGAGTAGTACAGTAATTGTGTGGTTTTTCTTGGTAGAACAACAGTGAGAAAATAGAAGAGTTGTTTTTAGTGCAGAAGTTCCCAAAATAAATAAAAGATCCTATTTTGTTTTGTGTTCTTTCACCGTGTCACTATAATTAGTTTCCATTTTATCATTCGGATGGATTACTGAGCCATTCCATTTTATCATTCGAATGGGTTTGTCTGTACAGTTTGTGTTTTTTTTGTTTTTGTTTATGTTCAGTGTGGGGATCGGGCATGGGATGTGCTAGTCGAGCCTAGTATTTCTATGTGCTAGGGCTTAGTCAAAAATTAGGCGAAGTGAAGTTTTGTCTAAGTGTTGGAGTATCATCGGCGAGACTGGGGGTTATCGGCAGAAGTAGTAGTCTACCTGAAGAGTAGTTGGGGTGACCGAGTGCATCAGTGTAAGATTTGTGTTGCTGCACCGAATATACATTTCGTGTGCATATTGCAGAGGCATATTGAGAATGTATGTTACGAATGCACATTGATAAGATACATTGGGTCAGATACAAGGGGTGACCGACCGTATCGGTGAAACTAGGTTGGATATACATTAGATTACCGGTGATAGCAGGTCAACTAATGTAGAACCTCACCGATGATTAATGTCTCACCAAAGCGTCGGGAGGAAACAGGGTGTTGGCAGACCTTAGTTAGGCTTCACTGATAGTGACTTGTCTGGCCGAAGACAAAGCTCGGTGTTAAGCATATCAGGAAGAGGTGGTGTAGATCGGTAGAAGAATTTTAAGTTATGCTGACAGAGTAGGTCTTGGTGAAGGGTTGCTAAACCTGACTAAACAATAATTTGGAATTGAAGCCCATTGTTGTGAAGGAGGTTTCAATTGCTTGACTTCCATTGTGCTCTCTACATCAATTATTATCCATCTTAGATCTTACTCAAGTGGTTAATCTCCTTCAGAGGAACTTGGTTCTGATATGAATTGTTGAACCCACCTAATACTGAGAGGGGGGTGAATCAGTATTCAATCAAATCTCAAACCTTCGGGAGTAGATCAAAACTTAAGCATTAGAGCATTAACAAGCATAAGGTATCTACATTTTTAGGATTAAGGTGCCATCAACCTTGTAAATATTATGTAATTAATTACTCCTAATATTATTTGTAAATCACCCATAAGAGATGAAAGGTTTCACCAGCAACAATCTTGGTTCCACTGTTTGTTTATATCTAGTACATGATGCTCATTCATTTGTGACAGGGGGTTTCCCCCCTATGAGGGGTCCATGGGGATCATCCCCTGGTGGGGGGTCTAGGGGCCATGCATCTCAACTGGGGTTTGGGGGCAGCACCCCTGAAACCTCATTTCATTTATATTTTATCATTGTGAATCTAGACTGTTCATCATTAGGTCACAAATTGAAGGTTGATATTTTGTTAGTTATCTTTCCCTAGAAGGAAACCCCCTTTTATAAGGATATTTATAGTACATTTTTATCAGATTGAAGAGAAACATGTAGTGCTAGATTGAAGACTAAAGAAATAGAGGAAGTGCATGTATTGTAATCTCATATATTTGAAGATAATACAACTTGGAGCCTCTTTTCTTGGTGGAATTTTTTACCTGAAATGGTTTTCTCTATGTTACATATTGTGTTATGTGTTCTGTTCTTAATGCTTTTTATTTCTGTGTAGTGGGTTTTATTTCTATTGCAATCTCCATTGATTCTACATTGTTTAGAGGGCATAAATAAGGTTTAAATCAAATTTCCGTTGTCTAGTTTGCACCTTCATTTCTAACAAACACAATGCACAACACCACAATGCATATTTGATTTTACTAGATCAAATATGACTTACGATTTCTCTTTGAGGAAATCTAGGTATATAGTTATCCTAGAGCCTAGATAATTTTGAATGTAGAATATGGTATTGGTGTAAGTTATTTTTCTTTCAAAAACATGTGAGATCCTTTTTTATTGTCGAATGATATTCTTTGAGACTAGTGTTCCTCATATTATTGAGTGGATTAGTGAAACAAAATATATGAATGTGAAGATGTAAATTTATTTGTGAAATTGCATCTTAGAAGATAGATAAATCATTGGACAACCAAGTTAGGTTGGAAGTCCAAGTTGGTGAACTATGGAGCCTCTGATCACATTACATAGGTAAAGCCATCTTGTATGAGCCCTCAAGGCTTAGGTATGGTCCTTAGGTTTTGGATTCTTAATTATTTTATTAATAGTTGTTTTAATTATTATTTAATGTTGTTTAAAATTTTATGTTTCAGAAAATTTGAAATTTTTCTTTCCTAAATTTTATGGTTCAAACAAAAGTATCTTATTTAGCACAAATTTATTTGCATTATTTAATTCATTGTAGGTCTGATAAAATTTGTGTTCAATCATCTTTATTATTTTTAGTTTAGATTAAAAAAAATTAGAAGTCTTTTAATGAAAATTAACTTGTTTTCTTTCCTAATAGTTGGTAATTTTGTAAGTTATTAGTGTGACTATGTGTTATGCTCAAGTAAAAAAAAATTAGCATGATAAGATATGTAGAATGTAGAGCTCTTGCAAGAGAGATTCAAGAGGCAATGTCTCTTACAAACTTCATTAAATTTGAAGAAAACTAGAAGTGAACTTAGATTTAAGTCCAGACCTCAAGCAAAGTGGAAAGATCTTTAGTTTAAACATTGGGGAAGATGAAACTTCTTACTTTTGATGGAACTAAAAAGTGTATAACTTGTGCCTAGATATAGAAGTTGGACACATATTTATCTCTCACACCTATGGGTGAAGATGAAGCCATTAAGTTTTCCATTCTTCACCTTGATTGCATAGTTGATGAGTGGTGGTATAATGGGTTTCTCACTTAGAGTCATGGTTTCATCAACACTTAAAATGAATTTAGTAATATGTTGATTGAGTGGTTTGATAGAAAAGATCTTGAGATCCATTTTAGAGAGTTGGCTCAACTTAGACAGGATAATAATGTAGAGGAATATGTAGTTGAATTCCAAAAGTTGTCGGTGATAGTTCCTAATAATATGAGAGAAGGCTCATTGTGATCTTAATGGAAGGTCTATCTAAACCTCTTAAAGGTTTGATGAAGGCTTTCAATCCTTCATCCTTACAAGAGGCTATCATGAAGGCTACAAATTTGAAGACTTTAGCTCTCAAGTATAAATCTCAATCAAAGACTTCATCTTGGAGCCAATCAAAGGAAGTTTCACAAAAGGAAGAATATTATTCACAACCTCAGAAGAACATGCCACCAAGGATCAGGAAAGAAGATTATACCAAGAATGATCTCAAGAAGAAGAATCCATGTTTCACTTATAGTGAACCTTGGGAACCTAGTCATAGAAGTTTGGACAAGGGAAAAATCCATTATATTGAGGTAGTTTCCAGTGATGAGGAAGAGAAAGACGAACCTAAACTTAAGCCACATTTAAATTCTAATGAAAAAGACACCAATGGAGGGAAAATTGCTTCTCTCTCAGGAGTGCCAAGATATTATCCTTTCAGATTTCAAGGAATTATATGTGGAAATAGAATTTGAGTGATTCTTGATAGTGCAACCACTCATAACTTCATTGATGAAGGCTTGGTAGCTAAGAGAGGACTTCAAACTAAAGAATTTGAAGGATTTGACTTCATAGTAACTAATGGGTTCATATCACTTGCTTGGAAACAAAATATGTCAACTCAACATATTCATATCAAGGCATAAGGTATGTAATTATTTTTATGTCATTGGTTTATGAGAAACTAACATAGTTTTGGGTATTTAGTAGTTATGCCCCCTTGGGGAAATTACTCAAAACTTTGGAGTTTAAGTTTCATTTTGAAGGAAGAAAAGTGGTTCTTAAGGGACTTCCAAATAAGAAAACTAGTTTGGTCATGGAAAAATGAATGTAAGTATCCACCCTCAAATGTCCACTCAAATCCATGGAGATTCTTTACATAGATTTCTCTATTCACATTAGAGTGGCATAGTGGAAATTAGATGGAGCAAACAATTTTTTGGGAGCTTACAGAAGCCTTGTAGAATATTGTTGAACATCTAGTGAGGCAATTTGAGGAGATTATATTTTAAGATGTCTTCAAGACAAGTACATTGAGTATATGGATGCACAAACCTCTAAGGTTAATTTAGGATCCTAGTATTTCAGAGCTGTGTAGTCAAGTTGGATTATTAAATATGCCTTGCTTAAGGAGAAGCAATCTTAGGAAGGGATGATTGTGATGTCCATTTTCCAAATTTAATAATTAAGTCATTTGGGGTATTCTTTTATTTCTTAGGGAAATAAATGTAATAAAATATTAATAAGTTGGTCCTCATGTTTTTTGAAAATTATTGTAAAGGACAACTGAATATTTTGTTTTGTATGGGCTACCTAAATCTAGTAGAATTAGGCGATTTCTAATTCCTAAAATTATTTTAATCTTTAGGAGTGGGAGTTACTATCTAAAATTTGGGGTAATTTCTTGAGGGGGGTTATAAGCTAAATATAGTCTATAATATCTAAAGAAAGAAAAGATATTAAATAATGGTAGTGGAAGGGAAAAAAGAAAGAAAGAAAAATAATAATTAATTACTCCATCAATGAATCTATAAAGTAAGGGAAAAAGATCAAGAATATATTCATCTTTATATTATGAAATTTTCAAATTTTCTAGAACACTTGTGTTCTAACCAATCTAAGGATCAAACCCCCTTAGGTTGTAGGATCCAATAATGAAACTCTTGAGGTATTCAAGATTTGAGAATGAAAACTCTCAAACACTAGTGGGTGATTCCAACACAATAATTAGATTGGGCTTCATGAAGTATTTTTTAAATTTTAGAAGTAGAGGTTTGCAAAATATTTTAGTTTAATGTGTTTTAAATTCATAGTATTTTATGAAGTTTGATATCTATTTGTTCTAGATCTTAATGGTTTTACTTTATGGAGTTTCCATTTCATATTATTAAATTATTAACATACTTTAAAAGAATATTATGTTCATAGTGATTGAAAATGGGAAAGTGTGAAATATATATCATGAATTCTCAAACCTCATTAGTCATATATTGGTGCTTTCCATAATATTCAGACTTAATTGGTAGTAGTGGAAGACAATACTAATGTATGGAGTAACTACTGGGTTTGAATGCTAAAGTTTTGAATCCTTGCAAAGGCTGATTCACCTAAAGAAGCCTCTACTCACCCAAATTAAGTGTCGTACAAAATTTTAATCTACTACTCCACTCTAGAAAAATACAGATTTATATTGTTTGTGGCTTTTGTGGGTTTTGATCTAGCTGTTAGGGGAAAATTGTCACTTGGGTATGCTTGTTTGTGCATACATTAGGGTTGTTCTATAGCAAATCAAGGTCTATTGAATGCAATTTGAATGCAGTCCAAATTTCAAGTATTATTTCTATCATTTTAAGCCCAAACTCCAACTACTACTCCACTTTGATTTAAGCAATCTTTTATAATGTTGCTTAGCCGCACCTATTGCACAGTCATTATTATGTAGTGCAACATTATTTAGATTATTTTGGAAACCTTTGAGGATTACATCTATGGTATGATATCTAGTGAATTGTAGATCCTTTTATTTAGACATGCCATTTGATTTATAGTTGGTAATTCTATAATTGGTTATTATTGCTCCAACATTCTATTGATAATCCTAAGATAAATTTTTTAACGTAGCATTAATATAATGTTGTTATCATTTAATTGTAAAAATTGGATGGCTTACCATCAAGTAGGATAGAGATGTTTAGTCTAGATGGCTATACTGACAAGGCTTAAACAATTTCATTTCTATAATTTGCATTCTTTTAGATTGTGGAGTTTGCTACCAGTTTCATTCCTGAACATTGTATGCTCTCACCTTTCCTACATTAGGATTTGGGTGATTAGAAAGTGAGAGGGTTTGCATTTTCATCTTTAAATATTTGAAAAAATTCAAAAAGATCCGTCAGGAACATTACAATGAAGGCCCATAAAATGAAGATTAGTACAACTATAAGAATGAAGGCCTAGATTAGAATGTTTCAAATTGGTGCTAAAAAAAATGGACACTAAACAAATACCTAGAATTAGGTCATGTCAAAATGTGTTTCAATAACTAGCACCCTAAGGATTAACACACCAACTCAGACGGGAAAAAATCAACTCCGTATTTCTTTAAAGGAGATAAAATCTGCCCCATGTTTATCTCACAAGGATTTTGCATGTTGAGATAACATTATCAAGGTGAGTCATGAGTCACCACACAAGGGACATAATATTAATTAACAACCCTTCTAGTTAAGCACTATTTGATTTGTTATTTTCCTTATACAAAGATAGTTGTGCATAAACACAAAACTCTTAAAATTGATAGCATTGACTAGTGAGCCTATGAAAATATATTTAATTAAGATCATACTAAAACTAATATATTTCTAAACCACTCCTAAATTAATTGAGAGGAAAGAAAGAACAAAAATTCAAAAGTAACAGAGAGAAATGAAAGTAATAGAGAGAGAAATGAGGGATGAGAATGTTAGATAAATCATAGATCAAACACAATTATTCATATAATATTGAGATGATATTTAGAAGCATACACAATATGGCTTTTATAAAGCCTTTAAAATATAAATTTCTGAACTACCATCTTATAGGAATGCAACTAATTATTTTACTAACAATACTAAACTATAAGTCACTAAGGTGACTTTATTAACCCCCCCTTCAGGTTCACATTACACAAATAGAACATATAACAAAACATATTGATAAAACAAATACACATTCTTGAGAAGATTTTCATTTGAAGAAACAAATCCTAAATTAGGTGGAACTCCATCAAGATGTCTCTTAACCCTCGTAAAGGTGTATCCAATCCTGAATTCCCAAGTTCCCAGATTACCACCTCCTAGAACTCCCAAATCACAGATCTCCCGAATTATTAGACAATAATCCATGTTGAGCTCCACAAGGCTCCATCAAGTTGTCTCATGACCATCAGAAGGGTATAATTCCCCAAATCACAAACTTTCAAACTATCTAGGCAAAATCCCATATTTAGTTCACCAAATCCCTACCTATCTTCAAAAACAAACTTCACAATATATGCATTCTTTTAATTTTGTCAGCATAAAAAAGAATAGTAGACATGATATTTCCACAGTCCATGATATCATATCAAACTTTTGGGAAAACTATGTGTAGCTAATTTTGGATCGACGTTTTAGATCACACTCCATGATCCATCATCAGGAAGAACACACAAGAAAAAAACAAAAACATATGCTTCTTTTGCAAAGCACCATCTTTGAGAAAGAAAACACTTGAGATGATGACAACTCCTCCAGCCTCTAATGCTACCAACTTCCAATGCAATATGCTTACATTTTATCCACCCGAGGTTGCATGTGAATCTCTAAAATCCCTATCAGGTGTAACATTCAAACCTTTCATAGCACAGGCATATGAATCTCCCAAATTTCTATCAAGGATAGCATGGATGGCATCGAGAACACAAGCATAATGTCTGGCCACATTTAAATGTTAAAAATAATGATATCAATTTCAACCAATGATGGAGTCATACACTAGTCAACCTTATAACTCCAAAAATAAAACACAACCTTAGTTTCCTTATCACTCCAATGCATACAATTTTTATTTTTTAAACAATAATACTCCAAAACCCCAAATAAATGATTACATGCACAAAACCCACACAAAAATAATGGAATGATAAACCTATAACTCCACACCTTTTTAATGTCTATTCAAAAATTCCTTATGATACTTATGCCTCCTAGATGCATAAATAAATGTCTACAAGTTTCAAACAGTAAGCCTTCAAGCTTCTTATTGCTCTAAACCCATATAGTGAATATACAAAAATTTGTAATCTCTACTCAAAACATTCAAAAATCTCACCAACTCACCTATTTACCATGCTTAATTTTCACTAGCACGTTATTCTCCTTAACACATATCATGGCTTCACACAAACTTCCCATGTAGATTTGTTTTCATGACTTTCTATTACTTGGAAATTGCACCTTACATGGTTGGTAAAAAGAGGCTCAAATAAATAAGTATTCACTAATAATAGCACCAACAATTGCATACATTAATAAATATCAAAATAAAATTTGAATGCAATCCTATGCTTTCTCAAATTTTAGTTACCCAACAAACTCAATGCTTGGCAGCCTACAATAACAAAGTAAAGTTCCTTAAACCACACCTTCCATACACTGCCAGTGTGTACCTAGGTATATTTCTTCATTTACCAGGATTTATGGAACCTTATACTACATCATATGTATTCCATTAAACTTGTTCTCCTACAGTTGCGGCCTTTACTTGTGAACTCAATCTCCAAATTAAGTGATCATAAGAACTACGACTTTAAATCTTTCAACAATGACTCTTTTGGGTGATTAATGCAAATACTTGGTGACTGCTTTTGTTAACCTCCTACAACCTTTTGTCATGATTTTCAATATCCTTAATGACTTTGGCTTCAGTCATATCATTCACATCTATCTTTGATCTTCTCTTTAATACTTCAACCTCTTAAAGAGAACTCATAACTCCTTTCTAGATTGGTGGTGGTAGATCTTTGTATTTCTTTTTGTGCCTATAGGTAGTTTATTAACCGCTCAATCTCTTCACACAACAAAACCTAATAACTTCATCACCCACTGGTTCTTCTTTTGATGCTGCAAGAATTTCTTTTTTCTTATGGCACAAAATTAGACATTTTCTCTTCTTCAAACACACAAGCACACAAAAATTGTTAACTCTCTAAAACCGTATGTTAGATAAATCAAAGATCCAACACAAATATTGATATATTATTGAGATGATATTTAGTTGCATACACAATATGGCTTTTATAAAGGATTTACAATATAACTTCTTGAACTACCATCTTATAAGAACACAGCTAATTATTTTACTAACAATAATAAACTATAAGTCACTAAGGTGACTTTAATAAGTAAACCTTAATATTCTAATATAATTTATATAACTCACTAGTAGCAAGCCGCATAGCTTACAACCAATACTAAATTGGTAGATAAGTATGCAAATATGATAAATGCCAACTAGAAAATTACAAGTAGATCTAATCAATACCAAAATATCAAATAACAAGTAGATCTGATCAATGTCAAATGGATATGATACTAATATGCAAATTCTAAATTAGGAATTTAGCATTAAACCATATAGATTAGCAATATTATTCTACTTTTGACTAGAGAAGAACGATCTAGTCTCATAGATATTATCAATAAACAAGATTAGTGAGATTGCATGTAATATTTCAAATGTATAGTAGCACCAAACTTCATAATCACTATTTATATTATTGTTGTCAATCAGGATTGCACCACTAGCCAAGTTAAACTTGACTATCTTGTTGAAACATGGAAAGCCTCCCAAATTGTTGGTGATCTATGTCGAGAGGGATTCTTTGGAGTGAGTTGGTTCTCCTTATGCTTTTTCCTAATCTCATGACTTGTCTAGGAAAAGGGATGGGAGAAAAGTACTGCAATAAATAATTGAAATAAACTCTAAGATGATGCACCAATACTGAAATCCTATTAGATCTTACTCACAATTAGACCACGGAACATTAATCTTCACAACACTTTGATTTTACCCAATTCATAAATATTTAACATGAAGGTTTGATCAAACACGACATGCAACCTGAATTAAGAAAAATAGCTGCATAACCTATCACAAAACCAAGACAAAAATAGAGGATTAATGTTTATCACAGTGTAATATCAAATTAGTTTTGCAAAAAGAGAGGCAAAAAATGAAGGAAAACTGCTGCTCTATAACTGAAGGAATAATGAGTACATATATTGAATACAACACTCTCAATGTGAGAGGAAGACTCTGATATCCCTACACTCTGATCTCTACTCTATGCTATAAAACTCTAACTAGAACTGCTGAAAAAGAAGTGTATCTCTGACATACATCCTATGAAATCAATCTCTACATGAAAGCTAGAAAAAAGATCCTAAAAATAGACCTCCAAGTCCATTTTCAAGCTCCTCAGAAAAGCCAAAATAAAATCTCTCAAAATGAGTCCAAACTGTGAAAACAAGATGCCAAAAGATTCCCTCATGTGGCCCCACCAAAAATCTGCTTTTCTTTGCCCAAGAAATCTCAATTTTTGTATTTATCTGCCTCCAAATAAAACAAATCAAGAAGAATATTTCCATTTGCTTTATTAGCTTTAATTGCCTAAAATAGTTTGATTTGATTTGCAAAAAATAAATACCCATGGCTTATTAATTGCCAATTTTATTGCCATTACAATACTTGATTTTTCCAAAATAATCATGGGCACTATATGATGTTTGCAAAAAGTGAAAAGCCTGAGAGTTTATTTGCACATGCCCTAGCATTCTCTAAGGCATATGAGGTATGCAGACTTGTCTCACATCAAAATGAAAGGTTTGCACATTATTCTTAGGGCACGAACTCCATCTCCAAGGGGTCGAATATTTTTGAGGTATTAAATACTTAAAGGGAGCCATGGGCTTGACCTCACCATATGTCATGGCCTTAGGCATCATGTTGTGGTGACTTAACACCACAAAGGTATTAATCTTGTGCCTCAAAAAAGAATTGAATGCGACAAAATGTATCATTGGGCTAGGGCTTCATTGAAACCCTACTGGCAAAACAAGACTTGGCTCCTACTTTCTCGCATCATTTTGACTTTGGCATGGTAGAATTTGCTCTCTACTACCAATAAGAAACCTAGGGTTTCAAGCTTGGAAATCTCCATTACTTGGTATTTTGAGCTCAGTCTCCATGGATTCTTGCAGGAAAGAAAGGTGAAAGGTTTTCAGATGCATATATAATTCTTTCTCTATGATTTCTTTCATTTTTCAAGGTGAAAATGGCTTCAATAGCCATGACCTCTACATATTTATGATGGGTTTATTTGGAATTTGTTTTCACTGTCATTCCTCCTAGATTTTGTGGCCATATTGCTGACTATATTGAGTTATTTGAAAAAAAGTTGAAATAAAGAACCCACTACTCTATGCATTTCTTCAAACACAGGTAGCATCTTCAATCTGTCTCTGTATATTTTACTATATCCATGGCATCTTGTAATTTCTATGGTCAAAACTCGCGGCCATAAGTCTATTTATGTTGTAGCTATGTTATTCAATACATAATGAAATGGGTTTTCAAAGTTCTGAGGAAAGTGCCTATTTAGCTCCTCAAAAAAGCCAAAATAAAATCTCTGAAAATGAGTCCAAACTATGAAAACAAGATGCCAAAATATTCCCTCATGTGGCCCCACCAAAAATCTAATTTTCTCTGCCCAAGAAATCTCAATTTTTGTCTTTATCTGCCTCCAAATAAAACAAATCAAGAAGAATATTTCCATTTTCTTTATCAGCTTTAACTGCCTAAAATATTTTGATTTGATTTGCAAAAAATAAATACCCATGGCTTATAATTTTGCCAATTTTATTGCCATTACAATACTTGATTTTTCCAAAAAAATCATAAAAATAATCATCGGCACTATATGATATTTGCAAAAAATGAAAAGCCTGATAGTTTATTCACACATGACCTGGCAATCTGTAAGGCATATGAGGTATGTAGACTTGTCTCACATAAAAATGAAAGGTTTGCACATTATTCCTAAGGCATGAACTCCATCTCCAAGGGGTCGAATATGTTTGAGGTATTAAATACTTAAAGGGAGCCATGGGCTCGACCTCACCATATGTCATGGTCTTAGGCATCATGCTGTGGTGATTTAACACCATGAACGTATTAATCTTGTGCCTCAAAAAAGAATTGAATGTGGCAAAATGTATCATCAGGCTAGGGCTTCATTGAAACCCTAATGACAAAACAAGACTTGGCTCCTACTTTCTCACATCATTTTGACTTTGGCATGGTAGAATTGGCTCTCTACTGCTGATAAGAAACCTAGGGTTTCAAGCTTGGAAATCTCCATTCCCTGGTATTTTGAGCTCGGCCACCATGGATTCTTGTAGGAAAGAAAGGTAAAAGGTTTTCTGATGCATATATAATTCTTTCTCTATGATTTCTTTCATTTTTCAAGGTGAAAATGGCTTCAATAGCCACGGCCTCTGCATATTTTTGATGGGTTTATTTGGCATTTATTTTAACTGTCATTCCTCCTGGAGTTTGTGGCCATATTGCTGACTATATTGAGTTATTTGAAATAAAAAACCCACTACTCTAACCATTTCTTCAAACACAGTTAACATCACTATGTCTCTGTATATTTTACTATTTCCATGGCATCTTGTAATTTCTATGGTTACTCGTGGCCATAAGTCTATTTATGTTGTAGATATGTTATTCAATACATAATGAAATGGGTTTTTGAAGTTCTGAGGAAAGTGCATATTTAGCTCCTCTGAAAAGCCAAAATAAAATCTCTCAAAATGAGTCCAAACTGTGAAAACAAGATGCGAAGAGATTCCCTCATGTGGTCCCACCAAAAATCTGCTTTTCTCTACCCAATAAATCTCAAATTTTATCTTTATCTGCCTCCAAATAAAACAAATCAAGAAGACTATTTCCATTTGCTTTATTAGCTTTAACTACCTAAAATAGTTTGATTTGATTTGCAAAAAAAAATACCCATGGCTTATAATTTCGCTAATTTTATTGCCATTACAATACATGTTTTTTCCAAAAAAATCATAAAAATAATCATGGTCACTATATGATGTTTGCAAAAAATGAAAAGCATGATAGTTTATTTGCACATGACCTGGCAATCTCTAAGGCATATGAGGTATGTAGACTTGTCTCACATCAGAATGAAAGGTTTGCACATTATTCCTAAGGCATGAACTCCATCTCCAAGGGGTCAAATATGTTTGAGGTATTAAATACTTAAAGGGAGCCATGGGCTCGACCTCACCATATGTCATGGGCTTAGGCATCATGTTGTGGTGACTTAACACCATGAAGGTATTAATCTTGTGCCTCAAAAAAGAATTGAATGTGGCAAAATGTATCATCGAGCTAGGGATTCATTGAAGCTCTAATTACAAAACAAGACTTGGCTCCTACTTTCTTGCATCATTTTGACTTTGGCATGGTAGAATTGGCTCTCTGTTGCCGATAAGAAACCTAGGGTTTCAAGCTTGGAAATCTCCATTCCCTGGTATTTTGAGCTCGACCTCCATGGATTCTTGTAGGAAAGACAGGTAAAGGTTTTTTGATGCATATATAATTCTTTCTCTTTGATTTCTTTCATTTCTCAAGTTGAAAATGGCTTCAATAGCCATGGCCTATACATATTTCTGATGGGTTTATTTGGCATTTGTTTTAACTATCATTCCTCCTGGAGTTTGTGGCCATATTGCTGACTATATTGAGTTATTTGAAAGAAAGTTGAAATAAAAAAAACCCACTACTCTTTGCATTTCCTCAAACACAGGTAACATCTTCAATCTGTTTCTATATATTTTACTATTTCCATGGCATCTTGTAATTTCTATGGTCAAAACTCACGGCCATAAGACATATTTAAGTTGTAGCTATGTTATTCAATACATAATGAAATGTGTTTTTGAAGTTCTAAGGAAAGTGCATATTTAGCTCCTCAGAAAAGCCAAAATAAAATCTCTCAAAATGAGTCCAAATTGTGAAAACAAGATGCCAAAAGATTCTCTCATGTGGCCCCACCAAAAATTTGCTTTTCTCTGCCCAAGAAATCTCAATTTTTGTCTTTATCTGCCTCCAAATAAAACAAATCAAGAAGAATATTTCCATTTGCTTTATTAGCTTTAACTACCTAAAATAGTTTGGTTTGATTTGCAAAAAATAAATACCCATGTCTTATAATTTCACCAATTTTATTGCCATTACAATACTTGATTTTTCCATAAAAATCATAAAAATAATCATGGGCACTATATGATGTTTGCAAAAAATGAAAAGCTTGATAGTTTATTCGCACATGACCTAGCAATCTCTAAGGCATATGAGGTATGTAGACTTGTCTAACATCAAAATGAAAGGTTTGCACATTATTACTAAGGCATGAACTCCATTTCCAAGGGGTCGAATATGTTTGAGGTATTAAATACTTAAAGGGAGCCATGGGCTCGACGTCACCATATGTCATGGGCTTAGGCATCATGTTGTGGTGACTTAACACCATGAAGGTATTAATCTTGTTCCTCAAAAAATAATTGAATGTGGCAAAATGTATCATCAGGCTATGGATTCATTGAAACCCTAATGACAAAACAAGACTTGGCTCCTACTTTCTCGCATCATTTTGACTTTGGCATGGTAGAATTGGCTTTCTGCTGCTGATAAGAAACCTAGGGTTTCAAGCTTGGAAATCTCCATTCCCTGGTATTTTGAGCTCAGCCTCCATGGATTCTTGCAAGAAAGAAAGGTAAAAGGTTTTTTAATGCATATATAATTCTTTCTCTGCAATTTCTTTCATTTTCCAAGGTGAAAATGGCTTCAATAGCCATGGCCTCTACATATTTCTAATGGGTTTATTTGGAATTTGTTTTAACTGTCATTCCTCCTGGAGTTTGTGGCCATATTGTTGACTATATTGAGTTATTTGAAAGAAAGTTGAAATAAAAAACCCACTACTCTATGCATTTCTTCAAACACAGGTAACATCTTCAATTTGTCTCTATATATTTTACTATTTCCATGGCATCTTGTAATTTCTATGGTCAAAACTCACGGCCGTAAGTCTATTTATGTTGTAGATGTGTTATTCAATACATAATGAAATGGGTTTTTGATGTTATGAGGGAAGTGCATATTTAGCAATGGCTAGCATGACGGCATTCTGTGTAGTCTTTACATTTTCCTTGGCTCAAAACCACTCATTATAACTCTATATCAAAACGTAATGCACATTGTTATTGTTTCTTAAAACCCTGAGTGGGTTCGAGCAGAAATTTGCTTACCATCTCCTTCTTCCTGTATCTGATACTTTTAAAGCCCATGGCTGTATTATCATTTTTGAATATTTGTTTCAGCTGAAACCCTAACAGCTATGTTCTTATGAAAGACAATAAATACTCCATTTTTAAACTACAGTTGTAGCCATGCCTTCATGCATTTGAGAATAAAGAATGGGTTTTACATGTTTAAAGTCTTTACTTCGATTTGACATCTTGCTCTGGCCATGACTTCTGTATGTGGTTTTCTCCTTCTATGGTTCAAAAAACTCTCATCTAACAGTGTATAAAATTTTATGGCTCTAATAATCAAGAGGAGAATATGAGTTTTTCTTATGCACAACATTTTATATCTTAGATACATATACTTCATTTCTATAGTTATTCTTTAGGAGGCTGCGGCTATGGTCTTGAAGCTCTTTATTTGATCTTGGGATGTCCTAAATAAAACTCATTTTTGTATCATTATTCTATTGTTTCTGAAGCAAGACACATACACTTTGGTAAATATATTACATACCATTTTGAACAACAACACTTTTACCTTACTGTAGCTAGGCACGTGAGATACATGACAGTTGTATCAGTTGACTACCCCTTCTTGAGTCATTGCATCTTCTGTAGATGTCACCATTTTGATATGCACATACCTGATATAATACACTTTGATGTTGATTCAGTGCACTGTTCCTTTTCATACACCACATACAGTGTGGCATCTCTCATTGGTTGTTCTATTTGTCTTTCTCCTGTATTGTAGACAGTCATGGACAATTTATCACTCCTGTCACTGTAGATGATCCTATAGCATACAATTATACTCATACTCTTCTGAAACAAGCCTAACAATGTGAAAGAAAACTGTGACAACTTGTATCTGTGTTTACTTTTGATATGCATACAATGGATGTTTTCAATCAAATATGCCTTGCTGCAACTGCATCCTAGTGTATTGTTTATTGCACTCATCTAATATTTGGCTCCACCATGCATATATCTGATATTATTTCTGATGAATTGAAATAGTAATGACAGCTATCCTTTTGCTTTGAATGTTGTCCTAAATGAGTTCAGTTTACTCCTTCCATTAAGGCAATGTGAATAATGATCTTTCCTTTTCATTTCATCCCTTTTGAGGTTAAGGGGAGGTAGCATTCTGGGCTCAACCCTTGTGGGATCCTTGTTTGACACCACATGTTTTAATGTCTTCAATCAACTACATGACTTATCCTATACCTGCACATAAAACAAATAGATTAGAATAAAAACAATAAAGTTCCATGATTGTTTCTTTCTTAGTTCCTCTTGCATGTGGATGATGCTCATTGATTAGTGCATTATAAGTAAAGTGTTGCACCTCTTCTGATACGACATAGAGATCTCATAAATGGAGCTCTAACAAGACCTTCCCACATTTTTATAGGTTATTATCAAAGCTCAGGAGAAGACTAGAAGACAACTTCAAAGATTGAAGACCTTCAAGGCAATGATGGCTATGACCTTCTCTTTCTTATTCTTAGATGCATAGAATTTTCCTTATACTTGTATTTGTTGAGCTATACCCATGGCTTCTGTGGGACATTTGATATGTCATTATTTCTTTCAATGCAATGCTTATCCTTTTATGTATTTCAAATATAAATGAATAATCATTGTAGTGAATGAAATACTTATCTCTCATGTGAATGTTCTGCAATGCAATGAATGATCTAAAATCTTTTCTTTTCTTGAACAACACAACTTAACTGCAATATCTCTGAAACACAATAACTATGCAAACAACTTATAACAGATGAATGTTAACCTTCACCCCAAAATATGAATTTGTTACATCAGCTCTGCCAATTTTTGAGTTGTGGTGAAAAAATGGTAACATTTCTAGTGACTTCTACTATATGCTTGTCTGCAAAGCATTAGATCAATTGCCTTGAATATCCATTGGGCATTGAGTCATATTCCACTCTTCTTAAACTCAGAAAACACTAAAATTCAAGTCTCCAACTAGTTCAAATAGCAACAAAAAACTGAAACAAATGAAACTGAAAGCAAACTAATAGGCCCTAATGGCCAAAAGAAATTGTGTAGCAGCACTTAGGGGAACAAAAATACTAAAAACAAATGTGCATGAGCACTTATTAATTGCAACTCTACTCTAATATGATACAAAGGAAGTAATCATCCTCAGAGGCAATGCTTGAGGTGGATCCCATTGATTGTGATAGGCAGTACCTCTCCACTTAACTTGGACAGCTGAAATGTATTGTTTTCTTTGCACTCTATGATTACATAAGGCCCATCCCAAGTTACATCAAACTTGGAATGCTTTCTAGGTCTACCTCTCTGTTTATTCCATTCAAAAACCAAATCACCAACAATGAAGCTTCTTGGTCTTTCCCTCTTGTCAAAAGCATTCTTCATTTGAGCTTGATGTATATCAAGCTTCCTTAAGGCCTCTTTGCTAGTTTCTTCTACTTCCATGAACTAAGCTAGCCTGACTACTAAAGGTTGTTCCTCTAGTAGCTCAAGTTCTTTGATGAGAGTCAATGTGGGTAATTCAACTGAAATAGGCAATCTAGCCTCTTTGCCATAAGTAAGTACTTATGGAGAACAACCACTAACTATCTTGGGTGTAATTTTGTCAACCCAAAAAGCCAACTTTAACTTCTCGTGCCATGTTCTCTGGTTATCTTCAACAGTCTTCTTGATGATCCTTATTAGATTTTTGTTGGTAGATTCAGCATGCCCATTACCCTGTGGGTAATAGTTAAAAGAAGTATTTAAAAAAATGTTATTTTTGAGAGACTAATCTGAAATTCTCAATCCAACAAAAGCCAAACCATTCTTTGAGATAATTGAATCTGGGGTACCAAATCTTGATACCAGATCCTTATGGAAACTTAAAACAGCAGATTCATTTGCTTCTTTTAAAGCAACATCCTTGGTCCACTTGGCAAAATAGTTTGTGGAAATCAAGATCCACTTGTGGGTTGCACTTGAAGTTGGTTTATTGGTCCTATGAAATCTAGACCCCATTTTGCAACTAGTTGTTCAACTTTAATAGGATGCAGGGGTAAGGCTACAAGCCTTTGCTTACCTACAAATAATGAACACTTTTCACATCTTTGCACCTAAGCAAATGCATCTTTAAATAGGTCAGGCTAGTAATAACCAGCTTGCATAATCTTCAAAGCAGTTGTTCTAGTTGCAAAGTGACCTCCTGAAGTTCCATTGTGAAATTCCTCTAACAATTTATCAACTTGATCAGGTCCAATACATCTTAGAAATACACCATTAAAATCTCTCCTATATAAAATACCATCAATGATAGCATAAGGAGTATCTTGTAACCTGAAATACCTTCTTCCTACCCTATCCAAACCTTCGAGACATTGACCAGTCTATAAATAGTGCATCATCTGCGGCACCCAGCTATTTGTAGGAGCTAGTACAGTGGCTAGTACACTATTATTTAGTACTATTTCTATGTCTTTTCATGTTCTTGACTATGCTCTTCACTTTCATTAAGTTGCTTGCATAAGCCCTTCCCCCTAATCAGCTTAGTTACTTTGATATCAACATCAAACTCCATAACCTTGGTTATCCAACCATCCCTCTTATCATTTATATCTCCATTAAGTAAAAAGCTCTTAATAGTGGGGTGAGCAACCATTAAGTAAATTCTATTACTGGACAACATGTGTTTGAATTTTTTTAGGCTCTGAACAACAGCAAAAACATGCTTCTCAACAAAAGAATACTTTACCTCGTAGTCATGTAGTACCTAGCTGAAAAAAGCCACTGGCTACTTGAAACCATCATCATTTTGCTGGCATAACATTGTTGAGATGGCATCAGTACCTCCAAAAGCATATAAGATAAAATTCCTCTCATAATTAGGATTAATGAGGGTAGGGGTAGTAACGAGAGCTTCTTTAAACTGCTCAAACTTCTTTTTCCTTCCTTATTCTAGTTGAATGGCACATTCTTCTTTAACATGGCAGTGAGGGGTTGCAACAAAGCTACAATGTTTGGAATAAATATTCTTATGAAATTAATTCTAGCAAGAAAGCTCTACAAGCCTTTCTTATGTATAGGCAACAGTAAGTCTAGAATAACTAAAACTCTCTCAAGGTCAATAGAAATACCTTGTTTTGAAATAATATGGCTGAAAAGTTTACCTTCATGAACTGAAAATATGCACTTTTTGGGGTTCAATGAAACTCGAAACTCTCTACACCTCTGTAAAATCTACTTCAAGTGGTCAAAGTGATCATTAGCATCTTTGGAAAAAATTGTTATGTCATCTAAATACACCAGCACTATTCTGTTCATAAGGCCATGAAAGGCCATGTCCATTGCCCTTTGAAAGGTTGCCCTTGCATTGGACAAACAAATGGCATCTTCCTATATGCCATGGTACCCCACTTAGTCATGAATGCTATTTTATATTGGTCTTCCTCTTTGACCAGATTTTGGTTATAACCTAAGTAACCATCTAATAGGGACTATCTATCAGAACTAGAAATAGTTTGCAATATTTGTTCCATAGAAGGAAGAGGGTAGTGGTCTTTCAATGAGGCCTGATTCATATCACAGAAATCGATACAAAGTTGGATTTCTCCATTCTTTTTTATGATTGGGACCAACTTTGAAACTCAAGAGGTATGTTTTATTGGGATATGATATTGCTCTCAATCAGTTTGTTTAACTCAACCTTCATTAAATGCTCAAGTTTTGGATTCAGGGGTCTTTTTTTCTACCTAACAAGATTGGCATTAGGCTCTAATTCAATGGTATACTAGGTTAAACTAGGATCAAACCTCTTTAAGTCTTTATACTCTCATGCAAAAACATTAGAAAAATCTTTACATAACTAAATAAATGACTATTGTTCATCTCTAGTGAATACCTTTATGAGTTTTAGCAACTTATCTTTGAAAATTTCCACTGCCTCATAGTATTCTTGTTTCACCGTCATGTTGCACTTGTCATTTCTGAACTGATCATCTGAGTTAACCACTGAGTGTAGTGTAACCAGTCCCTCAGGTAGCTTGTTAGATCTCAACTATACAATTTGATCTTCAAATTGTTGCTAGTATTTATGCTGATTATCAGCTGCAAATTTAGCTTTTGCACTTAAAAAACTTAAGATTTGCTCATCACTATCGAATACTTGCCAAGAAACACTATTGTCAGGTACAGAAGCTCTGAAAACTACTTTGACATAGGGCTATACTTCGATGTTATGAATCTGATTAGGAATCTCAAATTGAGATCCCAAGGCTCTAAGTTTATCTGCATATTTATTTTAGTTTCTGGGAATCGAAAATAGATTAAATGCATCAAAAAATTCAATTGAATCCCACACTCTATGCTTTTACTTTTTGAGTAGATCATTCTTAGTAACATTCAGATTTCTAATCTCATTAACAATCAATTCAGAATCACCATAAACTTGGACAGATTTGATACTTCTCTTCCGGGCCCACTCTAAACCATGAATCAAGGCCTCATACTTAGCCACATTTTTTGTGCAGCTGAAAGTGAACCTCAAGGCTGCATATTACTTGTCTCCTTTAGGTGAAATCAACATCAAAGTATAGCTTCCAAAGTTGGTCTTCTTGTTGTTCCAACTGACTTTGGTCCTTAATTGGATTAGGAATCACTGCATTAGGTTCATGTATCACATAGATGCCTAATCCTACCTTATCCGTGTGACAGAAAGGGTCACTTTCATGATCTTTAGCTGCCCAATCATCTAAGTTTATATATTCTATAGGTGCATTGGGATCTAGGCTCATGGGTTCATCCTGCTGCCCACGAGTGATGTACAGATTAGCATTTATTGGGCTAGGAATATAGGGCTCAACATGATCCTTGGCAAGTCATTTAGAATGTATGGTTACTTTTGTACTATATCTTATCCTAAAAAACAAGTGGGACAAGTCAGAAGATAAGAACCCACCCAACTTAGTAGTGAACTCCCTAGAAAGGCATAATGTAAAGTTAGGTGGCAGAGCAATGATGTAAATGTCCTAATGGATTGAGAAATTAGGACAAGCATGTCACCAATAATCATTATCCTTACAGTACTAAGTGCAGACCCATCTAGATGGACTACTCCTTTTCCAAGGGGCTCATAAAACAATCCTAGTGAATCAGCTAGACTTTTAGGCATGACTGAACTACTTGCTCTGGAGTCTATCATAAGTTATGAACAAGCTTGTCACCAATAATCATACTTAAGTAAAAAAGAGGAGGTTTTACCTTATTTGTTGGCTGTCCACTCTTTAATTTTGAGTTGTTGGCAAGTACAAATTTGGAATTCTAATTATCCTTACAGTACTAAGTGCAGACCCATCTAGCTAGACTACTCCTTTTCCAAGGGGCTCATAAACCAATTCTAGTGAATCAGCTAGACTTTTAGGCATGACTGAACTGCTTGCTCTGGAGTCTATCATAAATTATGAACAAGCTTGTCACCAATAATCATACTTAAGTAAAAAAGAGGAGGTTTTACCTTATTTGCTAGTTGTCCACTCTTGAATTTTGAGTTGTTGGCAAGTACAACCTTGGCCTTTTCTCAACTAGAACGTTCAGAAATTGAGAGTTTAGCTAATGCCTCTTCTAGCAGATTCTTTTGGCCAGGAATGCGCAATGCATCCATAACCGACATGCTCATTGTAGCTTTCTTTAGATGATCTACTATGTTGAAAGAAACAATATTTACATTTTGTTGTCCTTTTGTAGTAGCAACATCATTCTACCTTTGTGAAGGCTATAATTGTACTTTGGACTGATCTTTCACTAGTACAGTTTGATCCCTTTGTAGAATTTACACTTTTTGCTGTGGTACAAGGGTAGTTTGTGACAGAAAGGTTTAAATTTTATCTCTCACAGGTTGTTGTTGTACCACTGTAGCTTGCTAATTAAGATCTGCATCCCTTTGCTTAGACCTTGTGTTGGCTAAAATAGGTGTATTTGCTAATTCGGGCCTTGTAGGTAATTTATACCACATAAATCACTATCTTGCTAGTTCATTAAGGCCACATCAGCATTATATTGCTGATTAGAAACTTCACCAGAAACACCTTCCGAACTTGCATAACCAGTTCTGCATCATAAGTGCTTGATTTCTTACATCGTTTGTGCACGCAACTTGATTATGCGGTTGGAGACATGGATAACACCAGTCACTATCTTGAGCTAGGTTGTTCTGAGTGGGCACAAGTTTCTTGAGGTACTGGCAGCATTTGGATTGTAAGATTAGAAGGGTCAAGGGTTGTAGTTTCTTCTTTGACCCTGTGGATCAGCTTGGAAAGGCTGTCTATACTATTTATTGGGCTGATAAGAGGCTTGGCAAGGCCTATACTCTTGACCAAACTACTTCTTTATGTTAACAATTTCGTTGCTAAGGGTTTTCAATGTGTTATTTAGTGTTTAGAAATCCTGAATTGGTGCAGTGGGTTCTTGGGCTGCAAGCTGATTGGCTATTGCTAAAACGGGTGGGATACAACCAAAGGAGGCACTGCTATTGGCACAGATGGCTGGATTTCTGGCAAAATTGGTAAGGGAGGCCTCTAGGCTATCTTCCCTGCTTGAATAAGGTAGTTTTCTGCTCTAACAACAATCTCAAAAGAATCATGAAGGGTGGTTCCTCCCATAGACTAGATCATTATAGAAATTTCACAGTTTAAAGCTTTAAGATAAAACAAAAATGCATGCCTTGGAAGGGGTTTTACCATTGCAGGGATCCTGTCCCAGGTTCTATGAAATTGGTAGTTGAAATCTACCATGTGTTCGTGAGATGCCTTTTTGATGGTGCTCAACTACTCCAGCAATGAGAGATGATTAGATTTCTCTTCAAAGTTCTTGTGCAATCCATCTCCCAGTAGATCCCATGATGTTATTAAATTTTCAGCAAGTCCTCTGAACCATCGCAAGGCTTTCCCTTTCAATGATGTAGCCAAAAGTCTGATTGCCACATTTTCTTGGGTAACATTATGTATGGAACAAAGGGTTACCACATCTTGAATGTGCTTAGCAGCTGTAGTATGGTCTTCTCCAGTGAAATATTGCAGTCCTTTAAGGGCTACAACTAGAATATCATCACATTGAGCAAGTTGCAGTGAGCTGCCTTCGTTAAAGGTGGCAAATGCATACTGCCTAACCATTATGGGCATTTAAACTATCAACACCAGACTTCTGCTTCTTTGTCTTGAAGTTGGAGGTGTTGATTTTGATCTGCTTGCTTAATTGGCTGCTCTGCTTGTTGATCTAACTCTTCTTCTTGGCGGGGATAGCTGTAAATATTGGAATGGATCAGAACTGGATCTAGTTTTCATAAGCTGGTAACACTAATCTACATGTAAGACCAGAGAAAAAAAAGTCTCTAGGTATATTGTTAAGGCCTCCAAAGGCTAGAATACTATTGCATATACCAGAACAACAATTGTGAGGGTATAAAACTTCTCTGAAATCACTTTCAGAGTCTCACTGGGCGTGCCAAAAACTGTTGTTAATCAGGATTGTGCCACTAGCCAAATTAAACTTGACTATCCTATTGAAACATGGAAACCCTCCCAGATTGTGGGTGATCTATGTCGAGAGGGAATCTCCAGAGTGAGCTAGTTCTCCTTATGATTTTTCCTAATCTAATGACTTGTCTAGGAAAATGGATGGGAGAAAAGTACTAAAATAAATAACTGAAATAAACTCTAACCTAATGCACCAATACTAAAATCCTATCAGATCTTTCTCACAATTAGACCACAGAACATTAATCTTCACAACACTTTGATTTTACCCAATTCATAAATATTTTACATGAAGGTTTGATCAAACATGACATGCAACCTAAATTAACAAAATAACTGCACAACTTATCACAAAACCAAGACAAAAATAGAGGATAAATGATTATCACAGTGTAATATCAAATCAATTTTGCAAAAAGAGAGGCAAAAAATGAAGGAAAACTGCTGCTCTATAACTGAATGAATAATGAGTACATAGACTGAATACAACACTCTTAGTGTGAGAGGAAGACTCTAATATCCCTGCACTATGATCTCTACTCTATGCTATAAAACTCTAACTAGAACTACTGAAAAAGAACTGTATCTCTGACATATATCCTGTGAAATTAATCTCTCCATGAAAGCTAGAAAAGAGCTCCTAAAAATAGATCTCCAAGTCCATTTTCAAGCTCCGCAGAAAAGCCAAAATAAAATCTCTCAAAATGAGTCCAAATTGTGAAAACAAGATGCCAAAAGATTCCCTCATGTGGCCCCACCAAAAATCTACTTTTCTCTTCCCATGAAATCTTAATTTTTGTCTTTATCTTCCTCCAAATAAAACAAATCAAGAAAAATATTTTGATTTTCTTTATTAGCTTTAACTACCTAAAATAGTTTGATTTTAAAGCAATTCATAGATTATTGCTTTAAAATAAACTTTACAATTCTTGTAGTTAAAACTAGACCCCTATTTGATTTGATTTTGCAAAAAATAAATACCCATGGCTTATAATTTCTTCAATTTTATTGCCATTACAATATTTTTTTTTCTAAATAAAATCATAAAAATAATCATGGGCACTATATGATGTTTGCAAAAAATGAAAAGCCTGATAGTTTATTCGCACATGACCTGGCAATCGCTAAGGCATATGAAGTATGTAGACTTGTCTCACATCAAAATGAAAGGTTTGCACATTATTCCTAAGGCATGAACTCCATCTCCAAGGGGTCGAATATGTTTGTGGTATTAAATACTTTGAGGGAGCCATGGGCTTGACCTCACCATATGTCATGGGCTTAGGCATCATGTTGTGGTCACATAACACCATGAAAGTATTAATCTTGTGCCTCAAAAAAGAGTTGAATGTGGCAAAATGTATCATTGGGCTAGGGCTTCATTAAAACCTTAATGACAAAACAAGACTTGGCTCCTACTTTCTCGCATCATTTTGACTTTGGCGCTTGGTAGAACTAGCTCTCTGCTATTGATAAGAAACCTAGGGTTTCAAGCTTGGAAATCTCCATTCCTTGGTATTTTGAGCTCAGCCTCCATGGATTCTTGCAGGAAAGAAAGGTAAAAGGTTTTATGATGCATATATAATTCTTTCTTTGCAATTTCTTTCATTTTTCAAGGTGAAAATGGCTTCAATAGCCACAGCCTCTACATATTTCTAATGTGTTTATTTGGCATTTGTTTTAAATGTCATTCCTCCTGGAGTTCGTGGCCACATTGCTGACTGTATTGAGTTATTTGAAAGAAAGTCAAAATCAAAAGCCCACTACTCTATGCATTTCTTCAAACATAGGTAACATCTTCAATCTGTCTTTGTATATTTCACTATTTCCATGGCATCTTGTAATTTCTATTATCAAAACTCGTAGCCAAAAGTCTATTTATGTTGTAGCTGTGTTATTCAATACAAAATGAAATGGGTTTTTGAAGTTCTGAGTAAAAGTGCATATTTAGCAATGGCTAGCATGACGACATTTTGTGTAGTCTTTACATTTTCCTCGGCTCAAAACCACTCATTATAAAGTTCTGTATCTGCAAAAACCCTTTGCACATTGTTCTTGTTTCTTAAAACCCTGAGTAGGTTTGAGCAGAAGTTTGGTTACCATCTCCTTCTTCCTGCATTATTATTTTTGAGTATTTGTTTTAGTTGAAACCTTAACAGCTATCTTTTGTTATATGGAGCCTAATAAGACTCAGAGGTAAAATTTTCTCCACTATTATATTCAATGAGAAGGTGTTGTACAAAGATCAATTGCAGCAGCATGAGAAGAAAGAAAAGGATTATGTGGAACTGGATGATACTCTCGATAATGATGTTCTAGTGGTTCCTCATGTTCCGCAACAGCAGCAAGGAATACCACAAACTCTAGTGAATGTTAGATTGTCAACAAGGCTAAGTAGACCTCCTGAAAGGTTTTCTCCCACTGTGTATTCTATTTTCTTAACAGATGCTGGTGAACCAAAAAAGTATGAAGAAGCTATGCAGGTGGATACAAAGGTTCAGTGGGAGCTTGCAATGAAAGAAGAAATGGAGTCCTTGCTGAAAAATCAGACTTGGGAAATATGTACATTGCCTGCAGGTAAAAAGCCTTTACCAAACAAATGGGTTTATAGGCTAAAAGAGGAATATGGAGGTAAGAAAAGATTTAAAGCCAAGTTAGTTGTAAAAGGATTTGTACAGAAAAAAAGGCATTGATTTTGATGAGATTTTTTCTCTGGTTGTTAAGATGACTTCCATTCGTACTGTTTTAAGTATTGTGGCGGCTGAAGATATGCATTTGGAACAGCTAGATATGAAAACTGTCTTTCTCCATGGTGATTTGGAGGAGGAGATATATATGGAACAACCCCAAGGATTTGAGGTCAAAGGTATGGAGAAACAGGTGTGTAGATTGAAGAAGAGTTTGTATGGCTTGAAACAAGCACCTCAGCAATGGTATTTAAAATTTGATAGCTCTATGGCTGAGCAAGGCTATAGCCAGTGTAATTCTGACCATTGTGTTTATTTTAAGAGGTTGGATAATGACAACTACATTATTTTATGTTTATATGTTGATGACATGCTTGTAGCAGGGTCTAACATGGATCACATAAGAGAGTTAAAACAATAGTTAGCACAATCATTTGTTATGAAGGATTTGGGGACTACAAAACAAATCCTTGGTATGAAAATTTGCAGAGATAGGAAGAACAGAAAATTGACTCTATCTCAGGCTAATTATGTTGAAAAGGTGTTGCAGAGATTCCATATAGAGAATGCAAAAGCTATCAGCACACCTTCTCCTAGTCATTTGAAATTGACTAAGGAGATGTGTCCTAAGACACAAGAGGAGGAAGAAAAAATGTCCAAGGTACCATATGCTTCAGCTATAGGAAGTTTAATGTATGCCATGGTATGCACGAGACCGGATATTGCACATGTTGTAGGAGTCGTAAGTAGGTATATGATTCATCCTAGATTGGAGCATTGGAATGTGGTAAAATAGATTCTCAAATATTTGAGAGGTACATCTAATAAACACTTATGTTTTGGGGGCTCTAATACTAATTTAGTAGGCTATGTGGACTTACATTTGGTAGGGGATATTGATACCAGGCGGAGTACTACAGGTTATGTCTTTATTGTAGGTGGGACAGTAGTGAGTTGGATCTCACGGTTGCAAAAGGTGGTTTCTTTATCCACCACGGATGTAGAGTATGTAGCTGCAATAGAGGCAAGAAAGGAGATGATATGGCTGCAATCTTTCATGGAAGAATTGGGCAAACAATAGGCTAACAGTTATTTGTTTATAGACAGTCAGAGTGCCATACATCTTGCAAAGAATTCTACCTTGCATTCAAAGACCAAACACATACAGTTAAGCTATCACTTCATTCAGTTGGTGTTGGATGATGGACAATTACGGCTGAAAAAGATCCATACAGATGAAAATCTAGTGGATATGTTTACAAAGGTAGTAACAAGGGGGAAGATGAGCTCCTCTTCAGCTTCGGTTGGTCTTCAAGACTGAAAAATAATAAAATCAGAACAACAGAGTCCAGGGTGCTTATTTCCAGTGGGAGCTACAGGGTTAGTGGTGTTATGACCAGTCTCCAAGTGGGAGATGATATGGTGTGGAGTTTGATCAGTCTCCATGTGGGAGATTATTGTTATATGGATCTTAATCAAAATTAGAGGTTTAATTTTTCCCACTTTTATCTTCGCGGTAACCAACATAAGTCTTGGTAAAAATGGCTAAGGGTTAGGGTTTTGGTTGACATTGTATTGTAGCATTTGCAGTAGTATTGAGTTGTAAGGATTGCTGGTTGTAATTGGTTTGATTTACTAGATAATAATATCAAACTCTCTGTTGGTGGAGTGAACCACGTTAAAACTTGTCTCTCACTGTTATTATTTCTATGTATATCTATTCTTCTGTTTAATCTTTATTTGCATTGAATTGATATCTTCTGCCAGCTAACACTAACACTATCTTCTTATGAAACGCAATAAATACTCCATTTTTAAACTATGGTTGTAGTTGTGTCTTCATGTATTTGAGAACAAAGAATGGTTTTACATGTTTAAAGTCTTTACTTCCATTTGACATCTGGCTCTAGTCGTGAGTTTTGTATGTGGTTTTCTCCTTCTATGGCTCAAAAAACCCTCATCTAGCAGTGTATAAAATTGTATGGCTCTAATAGTCAAGAAGAGAATATGATTTTTTCCCGTGCACAACATTTTATATCTCAGATACATATACTTCATTTCTGTATTTATTCTTTAGGAGGCTACGGCTATGGTCATGAAGCTTTTTATTTGATCTTGGGAAGTCCTAAATAAAACTCATTTCTATATCATTATTCTATTGTTTCTAAAGCAAGACACATACACTTTGGCAACTATATCACATACCATTTTGAACAACAACACTTTTCCCTTACTGTAGCAAGGCACATGAGATACATGATAGCTGTATCAGTTGATTGCCCCTTCTTGAGTCATTGTATCTTCTGTAGATGTCACCATTTTGATATGCACATACCTAATATAATACACTTTGATGTTGATTCAGTGCACTGTTCCTTTTCATACACCACCTCTAGTGTGGCATCTCTCATTGGCTATTCTATTTGTCTTTCTCCTATATTGTAGATAGTCATGGACACTTTATCACTCCTGTCACTGTAGATGATCCTATAGCATATAGTTATACTCATACTTTTCTAAAACAAGCCTAACAATGTGAAAGAAAATTGTGACAGCTTGTATCTGTGTTTACTTTTGATATGCATACACTGGATGTTTTCAATCAAATCTACCTCACTGCAACTGCATCTTGGTGTATTGTTTATTACACTCATCTGATATTTGGCTCCACCATGCATATATCTGATATTATTTCTGATGAATTGAAACAATAATGACATCTATCCTTTTGCATTGAATGTTGTCCTGAATGAGTTCAGTTTACTCCTTCCATTAAGGCAATGTGAATAATGATCTTTCCTTTTCATTTCATCCCTTTTGAGGTTAAGGGGAGGCAGCATCCTAGGCTCAACCCTTGTGGGAGCCTCATTTGACACTACATGTTATGTCTTCAATCAACTACATGACTTATCCTATACTTGCACATGAAACAAACAAATTAGAATAAAAATAATAAATTTCCATGATTGTTTCTTTCTTAGTTCTTCATGCATGTGGATGATGTTCATTGATCAGTGCATTATAAGCAAAGCATTGTGCCTCTATTGATAAGACCTAGAGATCTCATAACTGGTGCTCTAACAGGACCTTCCCACATTTTTACAAGTTATTGTCAAAGCTCAGGAGGAGAACAAAAGACAACTTTAAAGATTGAAGACCTTCAAAGCAATGATGGCTATGACCTTCTCTTTCTTATCCTTAGATGCATAACATTTTCCTTATACTTGCATTTGTTCAACTATACCCACGGCTTGTGTGGGACTTTTGATATGTCATTATTTATTTCAATGCAATGCTTATCCTATAATGTATTTCAATTGTAAATGAATAATCATTGTAGTGAATGAAATACTTATCTCTCCTATGAATGTTCTGCAATGAAATGAATGATCTGAAATCTTTTCTTTTCTTGAACAACACAATAGAACTACAATGTCTCTGAAACACAATAACTATACAAATAACTTATAACAGAAGAATGTTAACCTTCACCACAAAATATGAATTTGTTACATCAGCTCTACCAATTTTTGAGTTGTGGTGAAAAAATGGTAACAATTATCAAATGGTCAAATGAAACAACCAAGTATACTTGTAATATGAAAGAATCAAGAAGTAATAATACCCAACTAGAGATACAAGAGGTATGTATATAAGTTCTAATTGATGCAAAAACTTTAATTGAAGTTCCTCTACTAGAAACTCTACTAGAATCTCTCACGGCTCAATGTTAAACTCATAAAATGCCTTAATTCTACTATACATGATGTAGAAAGTAATAAAATGACCCAATAAAATGTAGTAGTCCCAAAACACTATAATCTCACTCACAAAGTGGTGGTAGGTTTGTGTGAAAGTATTATAGTTGTTAATAGCTCAAAGTTGATCTAAAAAATGGACATAATAGATATTAAAGAACTGGAGTCTTATTTTATTGGGTACAACTACATATAGGAGATGTATATTAGTTTTAATCTTGAAATTTATATTTAGCAATGACTACAACCTCATTTTAACCTTAAACATCCATTATAAGTGATATATGGCACATCTAGAACTCTATGAATATTCACTAGAATTAGTACGGCATGCCCCAAATCAATTTCAAGAGGTTGCAACTTCTTCTCAGATTTGTATGGCTACTTAAAGTCTAAAATTTGCACCAATCACAACTTGTATAATCTCTTTACTATTAAATTACACCTCTTTGGGGTAAAAGCACAAACTTGTGTGACACTTTTATAAAGGAAACAACCAACACTGATCTAACTTTTTAACTTGAATCACTACAAAGTGATGTATATGTTCTGAACTTTAAAATGATGTAAACTTTAATAAAATGTAGATTTTTTAGTGTATTTTATGTTTATATTTAAAAATAAATATTAAAAAATATTTAAATATAGTATTTTATAAAATTGACACTATAATTTAGTTGCTGATAAAATGTTGAAAAATAAGGTTGAATGGGACATCACACTTTATATAGTAAATTTCATTTATTTTCCTTCTATTTTTTTTTTGTATTCATAGCTCAAAACTTTAGTGCATGGATTATTTTCTTCCCCAATTTGATAAATATATATTTTTTAATAAATCTTGGAAGTTGCATGTAATGAAAACACAACTGTTTCAATGGGACATCAACTTTTGTCTTCATTATTTATCCAAAATAGGAAAAAAGTTGTCATCTTGATAAGGAATCTCTCCTCTAGTGCATCATATTTCTTTTAATTTTTTTTATAAACTTTACTATTTTCTCTTGAGAGGACAATTGACACCATATTTTGGTGTTGATGACCTACTTTTAGTAGAAATAAAAAATAAAAAATAAACACTAATTGAAATGATTAAAAAATTGTATTTTTTACAAAGTAGATTGATTGATCTACAAAAGGGTATTATTATATTCTTTTAAAATGATTATTTGCACAAGTAGGAGTTGTATATCAAGTTTTTTAAATAATTTCATTATTTTGGTAAATGAGCCCCAAAATGATGCTACATATGTTTTTAGTGAATCGTTCCAATTTGAAAAGTTGTGATCTAGATCTAATTTAGCTAGAATGAATCTATATAGAACATAAGTTTTGCCAAAATTGACTTTTAGTTGGAAATACTTAAATTTGTTTATGATGATAAGTTGGCCCAAAGTGTGACACAACTTTGAACTTTTAGCATTAAAGGTTGTGCAACCCACAAGTGTTACAAAGAATTGTATGGCCTAGGTACAAGAGGTGTACAAGTTATAATAAGAAGTTTAGGTTTTCCACACTAAATGTTTTTTATAATATTTGCAAGAAAAAGCTATAAAAAAAAACTCCTCAAAATTGAATAATACTCACATAGATATTAATCTAAAAACAACATAAAATTTTGAAACATAGCCAAGCTATAATATATATTCTAAAAAAGCCACACCATAATGAAACAACTAAAAAATTAGAATTATTCACATACAACACACCAAACTGAAACTAGAAATATATTATCACCAATGGTGACCCTTAAATGTAATCACTTGACAAGAGATATGGTTTTTGTCCCCAAATCCAAACCTTTTAGCATATAGGTAATTCCTAGATGGAATTACTCATTTATAGCTACAAGGGTTTTCATCCTCGAAACTATCTTACCAAAGGAAGGGTTTTCGTCCTAGGGTAAATGAAGAACTCTTGTTCACTCTTAGGAAAAAGGAAATTGCTAATAAGATTGAATTGTTTTGTGTCAACTCCTTCTTTTACAAGCACTTTTGAGGCAAAAACATGTTATTTTCTATTTTCCTACTTTCCCTCCAAAACACATTTCTAAAAAGTGACTAGAAGAACCTTTTAAAAATAACATTACTTTTGGACCTCATCTCTAATGTCACTTTTCAACATAACTTTAGGCCCTCTTTTAAAAACACTTTATTACATTGGACCCCTCATTTAAAATTAACTTTTTTTTTTTAACAATAAAGTATAAGTTGCCTTATTAAAAATATAACATAAGTTACTTTTTAGACAACTTATTTAAAATTGTTAAATTATTTCCTTGGCCCAAAAAGGGGACAGACATAAGTTTTTATATCATTAGATGCATGTGTAATCTATTAATTTTTATCTATTAATAGAGTTTTGTAGGTCTTATATCAACAACCACTATAATAAGAGATTAGTGACAATTCTTTGGGGTTTTCTTATACATAGGGTGTGATTTGTTGAGACCTAGTGCATATCATCATTTCTATTTATTATCTTGTTTCAGAGCTCTTGGATCACCCTAAATGGTTTTACAAAGCCGCAAAGATAGAGGAGTAGTTAAGCCATGCTAATTGGTCTATTAAGTACCTTAGTGTGATCATAAGTCTTGCATCATTATATAGGACAACTTATATCTCCAAGCCCATATATTGAGTGTTTTCTTTAGGATTGTGAGCTTGCAATTTTGGGAGTTAACAACTCCCGTGGGGGATTATTTTTTCTTTCATCCCATTCAAAAGGAGGTATGGAGGATGTAAGCCAACTACCAATGATTATTAGGAATGAACTCTTTAATCCCTTTAGTAGGCTTAATATGGAAAGAATTCCTTGTGGGGAACAACAATATATTCATATACAACTAGAGTAGAGTGTAATGGAAATCCTAGGAGTAATGGATTAGAATTTAGTTTACAAATAGAAATTAGGCAATTGTAAGAAATTTTCTTCACATGTGCTTCTAAGATCTAGTGTTAAGAGGCCAAAAGGATACTTGGCATATTTATATCTAGCATAATGTAATGAAATATATTTCATGGAAGATAGCCCATAAAACCCTTATTGCTTCATTAAAACTACTAAGTAAGATCTTATATTCGTAGTGACTGTGGTTTAATTCATTGAAGGATAAAAGAGTGGATTTCCAATAAAAAGAACATTAATATGTAGATAAGGTTTGAGCATGTTTTAATTAATAAAGAGTGAATGACACACTACAAAGTTACTTTCCTTCAGATTTTGAATTGGTATACTCCAATGTCATGTACCATATGAGGGAATGATAATATGAAGTTAATTGCATGCCATGTTTTATTTTATTCTTTCTAATTACTATACATTAGAAAAAATTATGTATTAAAATATGTTGTCCATTTATAGCCTACTTGGTGACTAATGAAGCTTGATAATGTAAAACTATACTAGGTACAAATAGTAATGAGAAAGAGTATTAGTAGAAAGAATGTCATTTAATAAGGTTGAGAAGTATTTGTTCTTTATGTATGCTTTAAAGTAGAAATCAAAGAACTAACTATTAGCATTCAATCATACAATTTTCTTAATGGTATAAAGTAGTGCAATGAATTTTTTTCTAATTTTTCCAATTTTTATAGTAGTGTGCCACTTAAATGCTTGTCTCCACTTTCATGTATTTTTTCACTATCTTTGATCTTACTTTTCACATCATCCAAAATATAAAGAAAGATCCAAACCTAATAATATTTTCATCATCTTGAACTTTAATTCTATATTTTGTTATGCCTTTAATAAATTCTATAGCTGCACAAAAGGATTATAAAAAGTCTTTAATAAATTCTATAGTTGCACAAAAGGCTATGAAAAGTATGTACATATTTTCATGTATTTTAATTATTCTCAATTCTTAAAAATCATAAGAATCAAAGTGTAAAGGAAAACTCTTACCTTACCTGAATATCTAGGTTACAAAAAAATATAATTAATTATACATAATTATGAAAAATGCAATTAATTATACACAATTATGCCAAATAAATAAATTTAGACTAGATAAATTATAAGAAATTAAATGTGATACTTAACTAAACTGACAACTAAGCCAATTATAACGAAAATGTACACCTGTATAAAGAGAAATAGAAGGGCAATAATTAAAGACTACTTTTTTAAGTGAGAAAGAACATTTAGACCATTACATAACAGAATGCACATGTACAATTCCCATTATAGAGAAGGAATGTGTATTTATTGACTGGCTAATTTTGCAACCGTCCGAAGTATGAAGAAGAAAAGAAGAGAGGATCACTCATGGAGAGGAGGAATGCTCTGAGCATTCTTGAAAATGTTGTTCGGATCAAATTTGGTCTTCACACGAACCAACCTCTCGAAATTGCCACCGAAATACCTCTCTCCCCACGATTTTGCCTGTTCCATTGTGGAGGTTCCATTGCCCAAGTCCAGATCTAAATAGTTGACATAAGCAGCCCTGGGTGATTTGGAAACATAAGGAGCCATGTAGTCGTAAAACTTTCGCATCCAAGACAGAGACTGACTATCCTTGGTGGCGTCGGCCCAGGTAAGTATATATTGAATGTCGTATAAATATCCTGCTCGATGGGGGAAGGGGAGCTGATTGGAGGGTATCTGATTCATTACTCCCCCAAGAGGAGCCAGTATCATAATGCTGTTGCGCTGCTCTTCCATCATCTTCCATGCTCCTTCTAAGCCTGATGCCGAGATAGGACTTGTGACGAAATCCGACTTCATCTTGAAGTAGCTTTTGGTGGGCAGAAATCTGTTGCGGAGGTCAGCAGAATATCCATTGGAGACGGCGGTGTAGGTTACTGAACCGATCCAGTCCGTCTCCTTACAATCGGCGGCGACCAAACCCATCTCAGGGAAGCTCTTATTGACGAGTTTAAGGAGTTTATGGAGGGGACCCAAGTACATTCCATTGAAGGTAAGTTTCACCTCAGGCTTCCCTCCGAACACCAAGGCACGAACATACAGATCCTTGTGGGCATTTGGTGCAACGTCTTGCCATCGCTGGAGCAGCCGAGACACATTAGCACTTCCCGCTCTGTTGACATTGAACACCGTGATTTTGGGAGGCACTTTGACAAGCCTTATCTGCCAGGCAACAACCACGCCCCAGCTCCCTCCGCCGCCGCCTCGGATGGCCCAGAACACATCTTTTCCCATGCCCTTTCTGTCCACTAGTCTGCCATTGGCGTCCACCAGAAGGGCATTCATAACATGGTCTGCAGAGAGACCATATTTCCTGGACAGTAAACCGAGTCCACCTCCGCTCAAATGCCCGCCCACGCCTATTGTTGGGCAGACTCCGGCAGGGAAACCGTAGCGTGGAGTGTTGTCAGCAATGGCGGAGTAGAGTTGGCCGAGAGTTGCACCCGACTCTACCCAAGCCGTCTTTGATTTCATATCCACCTCCACCCGATCTAATTTCATGAGATCGATGATGAGGAAATTTGGAACTTGAGAAGTGGAAGAGAGGCCCTCATAGCTGTGCCCTCCGCTGCGCACCACAATCTGCCACCCGTGTTGTAAACAGCACTGCACCGACTTTTGCAGTTGCTCTTTGGTCTCCGGGACAATCACAGCGAATGGCTTCCGCACGCTTGGTTCCGCATAGCGCAGATTCTGCAGAGAAAATTTGAGCATCGCATCGTAATTGCCTGATGAAGAAGAGCTTTGTAATGTCACGTTTTTTACCCCGCCTCCGCTCAGACATGAGATGAGCGCTGGGGCATTTGCATTTTGTGTTGCATTTGCAAAGCCCAACACTACATTTCCACCTCCCAAATTCACCACCAACAGCAGTACAAACAAACTAATGAATTTGAAGCAACTCCAGAGCGCCATGATAATCCTATCCTATAATGCGAATCTGATCAGATCAGTTATTGTCTAAGCAATGCAGCCCCTTCTTATTTATACTGTTTTGGATGACCGGCTAGAGTAGGGAGGACACGAGAGGCCCACCGAAATGTTCCTCCCAAACTCCTCGAGAATCCGCGAGACATTAAATGGAAACGGCTAACGCTTAAGCCGCGCCACGTATCTTAAATTGCTGGCACTTTAGTTCGGTGGTCTTCATTGTAAAGTGTTCTCAGGTTGTTAATAATATACTTCCAATGTAAAGTGTTGATTACAATTGGAATATTGAATATAAAATTATTTGAACATTGTCTGATTGGATGTTTTTTTCTTAAGCTTTTAATGCTATCTCTTCTATTAACCTAATCATTTCCAATATTGCCCTTTCACAGACAAAATCTAAAACTGCTGCCACTTTAGTTCTGTTGGTGGTCTCCATTGCAAAGTGCTCCTAGGTTGACCGTAATATACTCCCAATGTGAAGTGTTGATTACAATTGGAGCATTGAGTATAAAATTATTTGAACATTCTCTGATTGGATGTTTTGTTTTCTTAGCTTTTAATGCTCTCTCTTCTATAAACCTAATCATTTCCAATATTGCCCTTTCATGGCCAGAATCTAAAACTGCTGGCAGTTTAGTTCGGTGGCAGGTTGACCATAATATACTCCCAATGTAAAGTGTTGATTACAATTGGAACATTGAATATAAAATTATTTGAACATTTTCTGATTGGATGATTTTTTCCTTAGCTTTTAAAGCCCTCTCTTCTATAAACCTAATCATTTCCAATATTGCCCTTTCATGGGCAAAATCTTTAATTGTCTAGCTTGTCGTGCAATATAAAATAGACAACTATATTATTACATATGATACAATTTAGTTTATATTAATAACTAACATTTATATCTTAAATGCATTGTTATAAAAGATTTTTTTAAATATAAATTTAATCATTTCCAATCATGTCTTTTTATTGGTAAAATCTTTAACTATCAATTTTGTCCTCCAATATAAAATAGACACCTTCATCAACCTAATCACACAATTTATGATACAATTAAATTTATATTAATAACTAGTATCGATATCTTAAATACATCTATATAAAAGTTAATAAAGAGAAATATCTCAAGCATTGTTTAGATATGCATGCAAGATATTTATGCCACTTTATTTACTTAAGGAATAAATATAAAAATAAGTAAGTAGGATATAAAATTATTTTAATTGTCGAGCATGTCCTCCAATATAAAATAGACACCTATATTAGTATTATAATCATTTAATTTATTGTACAATTTAATTTATATTAATAACTAGCACAGATATCTTAAATACATTAATACATAAGATTTTTTAATATAAATCTAATCATGTCCATCAATGTGTTTTTATTGGTAAAACCTTTGTTTGTCCTTGAATATAAAATAGACACCTTCATCATCATAATCAAACAATTTATGATACAATTTAATTTATATTAATAACTAGTATAGATATCTTAAAAATATATATATATATATATATATATATATATATATATATATATATATATATATATATATATATATATATATATATATATATAAGTTAATAAAGAGAAATATCTAGAGCTTGTTTAGATATGCATGTAAGGTATTTATGCCACTTTATTTACTTAAGAAATGAATACAAAAATAAGTGGGACATAAAATTATTTTGATTGTCAAGCATGTCCTCCAATATGAAATAGACACCTGTATTATTATAATCATTTAATTTATCATACAATTTAATTTATATTAATAACTAGCATAGATATCTTAAATACATTGATATATGAATTTTTTTAATATAAATTTAATCATTTCCCTCAGTACCTTTTTATTGGTAAAATCTTTAAATGTCAACTTTGTCCTCAAAAATAAAATAGACACCTTCATCATGGTAATCACACAATTTATGATACAATTAAATCTATATTAATAACTAGTATGGATATCTTAAATACATCTATATAAAATTTAATAAAGATAAAAATCTCAAGCATTGTTTAGATATGCATATAAATATTTATATCACTTTATTTACTTAAGAAATGAAAAGAAAAATATATAGGACATAAAATTATTTTATTTATTTAAAATTTTACATAAGACACAATACAATACATAAAACTTTTTTATTAATAAAAAATTATTTTATTTTATTACATAGAAAGACACATAAATTTTAATTTTTATTTGAAGATTTTTTATTTTTCAATAGTTTTTAAAAAGTTAAATGAATAAGAAATATATATTTACTACATATCTTAATGTAGAGGAAAATACGCATTGTTATACTTACTCTAGGCTAATCCAAAAAAAAATGCATATACACACCAAACAATTAATCTAGAGTAATTAATTATGTGAGTTGGTAAGAATATTATTATAATTGAATATGAGGTATGTTAATAAAAACAAGTGTACTTAGCACTATAATCTACAAATACATAAAGATAGATGTGGACTTTGATATGATATACCTAAGATCAAGAGTAGTGGCTATTAGTCTAGTAATCAACTGAAAATCATAATATTTTGTTGACACTATGCAAGGATGAGTTTCGATCCCAGTGATGAATCTATGACCACAAACTTGTATTGTAACCATGAACTTGTACTATGTGATATGAAAAATTATGTTCATCACTTTGTTAATGTGTTGTAACTTCTCTTATGCTTCCTAATATTTTTTGTCTTGTGGTATTTATAAATACCTCTTTGGAACTACCACTAAGTCACTAGGGAACATGTTCTCCTCGACCCCTCAACCCTAAAAAATGTGAAGAAATGATAAAAAATAGTAATCTTTTATCATGCATATGTTTCTAAAGCATTCATGTAGAAACTAGATTCCATTTAATGCATCAATTGAAGTGTGTAAATTTGATTAGTTCATTTATTCTTATTGTTTTTAGAATGAATAGATTGAATACCTTAAATATAAGGGCATAGCAACACATCATGCAAATTTGTGTTTAATTAGCCCTAGGAGGGAAGGCTAAAGGTAGGAGTTAGCTGAAGTTTGAATTTAAAATTTAAAATTTGGGTAGCATTAGTCTATGACCTTCAAGATGTCCTTGTGACAGTGAGCTTGTCTTGGGATATTAAAAGGGCTAGATCACATTTAAACATATACATACAATAATGTCCATGCTAGGTGAGATGAATGGGTAGATAGGGTGAATGTATAAGAATTAGGGGTAAGTTTATAAGAGCATGTGTAATGGGTAGGTGGATAGCATAGTCTAAGGGAGCAAAATTTCCACAAAATGTTGTCATTTGTTAATATATCTATATACCAAAGCACTCTCCTCAAAATAGCTACAAAGTTCAAGGGGTTGGGCTTAATTGGTTAAAACTTTGGGTTCTCATTGTGGAGATCCAAGTTCAAATCCCCATAGAGACATCTAATGTGGAATTATAAGTTGTGACTCGTGGACATATTTATAAACGATATGCAATTAAAAAATAGGTACAAAACTTAATGGGAAATGGCATGGATATGTAAATTTGATACTACACATGTGGACCCCATAGAAACTTTGTTTAAAGCATTGATTTTAGTTGTTAAGGGTAAATGACAAAAGTAAATATGACAAATTCCACCTTCTAGAACATGTAGCTCACTCTCAATATTTTTTAGAAAGATAAAGAACATATGTGGTCCTTCACTAATTAGATGAAAATGGGCCCACCACCTTACTAGCTATGATAGTGTGGTTGCATTGCATTGGTCCACACTACAAAGACCCTTAAGGCTCATCCACATAATTACCCATTAACAAATAAAGTTGCAACAAATAAGCCACATATCTTATGAGAGTGGACACTTCACATTATATTACCACTAATAATCTTGTGTAACTCCTCATAGATTGGATAGTCTCAATAAAATCCCATAGATTAAGAATAGGGATGAAATACACTAGGAAAAGATGCACTCTAGTTGTTTAGTTTTTTCATTATCACTGGTCATAATTAAACATGTTGCCCAAAAGTTACAAAGTGGACCTGACTATCAATGCTTGTTGAACAAAAGGGTAGCCCTCGGGTAAGTGAAAGAAGTTGGGTCCACTTTTAGTGGAAGCCTTGGGGCAAAATATTTTCAAAAGTGATGGATTTTGGAAATATGGTTAACAAATGTTTTTTTAGAATTTTTGGATGAAATTAAAACCCATTTTAGATGACAAATTCTAGTTTTAAAATATATAACTTTTTTTAGTGTTGAACATATTTTTGTATTTATTATTTATTTCTTAAACAAAAAGCTTCAATTTTTTTGAAGAAATGGACTTTGGCAATTTGGCTGATGACCTTTTTTGAGAATTTTTAGATGAAATTAAAACTCATTATAGATGAGATTGTTTAGATTCCAAATATGTAATTTTTTTTACAATTGGATTATTTTTCCTATTTTTTCAAATAATGTTTGATGAAACTGGGCCATAAACTTGACATATCATGTTTTCTTATTATTTTAATAATTTTTTTATTAAAATTGTTTTTTGAAAAACAAATTATACATGCACAATATTCAGAAAATTCTTTTCAATTTGAAAAAGAATCAAAAAATGATAAGTTTAGGTCATCTTATGCATGATGTACACGAGGGATTTTCAAAACAACAATTACAGCCAATAAAAAATTAATAAAATAAATATTCAAAAAATAAAATAAAAATTCATGCACAATCTTCAGTGTGTTACAAATATTTTCCCAAAAGGATTCAGAAAAATAAAATTATCTAGGTCAAAATATGGTTGATGTACATGTGCATGGTATGATTAAAAAGTGACTTTTAAATAGTGATTTTTAGACATGCCTATTGAAAATCAATTTGTATCATCTGGGTATTAAAATAAATTACATATTTCAGAAACTAGACTCTAAGTATTACATTTCATATTACTGACTTTTTCTAGGATTGAATTTTTAGGTGCTACAAATTTTTAGGTCAAATGTGACAAATTCTGAAAATTAGGGAAAACACTTTCACTTTTTGGCCAAAAAGTGGAATCAACTTCTTGCACACACACCCCCCCCCCCTACCACACACAAATAAGGAGCTACCAAATACACTTTGAATCAATCACTAAAAAATTTCTAGTGAACAATGAATCTTACCAGGCACAAATAAGAACATGAGACATTAGTAAAAGGTGAAATAGAAAACCCCAAAGTGCAACTTAATGCTTCTACCATTTTTCCATGGAGCATAGAAGATATGTGCAATTGCATACTACCAATGCATTAAATAATAATACTATTACCAAATTGTCATAGATTTATAAGTAATCCACTTAAGTTACATGGCAATCAAACATATTCAAATAGACTAAAATATTCAAGGACTAAGAAAATGAAAAGCTTTGAACTAGGCCACCATGATATAACATTGAACTTTGACAAAGCTACAATGAGGGAAAACTAATGTATGGGCAAGGAAGGAAACATAAATGTGATGTCCATTTTTCAAATTTAATAACTAATTCCTTTGGCCCATTATTATTTTATTTCTTGAGGGAAATAAATGTAATGAAATATTAATAAGTTGGTCCTTGTATTATTTGAAAATTATTGTAAAGGACAACTTAGTATTTTATTTTGTATGGGCTACCTAAATGGGGGCATAATATGGCCATTAGTAAAACCTAGGAATATTTTAATCTTTAGAAGTGGGAGTCATTTCCTAAAATAAGGGGGAATCTCTTGAGGGGAGTTACAAGATAAATATAACTTACGAAATATTTGAAGAAAGAAGAGACATTAAATCATGGTAGTGGAGGACAAAAATGAAATAAAGATAAAGAATAATTAATTACTCCCTCAACAAATTTATAAAGAAAGGGAAAAAGAGTAATAAGATATTCAACATGATATTATCAATGTCTCATATTTTCTAGAACACTTCTGTTTGAACCAATCCAAGGATGAAACCCCTTAAGGTTGTAGGATCCAAGGACAAAAACCCTTGAGGTCTTTGGGATTTGAGAATGAAAACTCTTGAACTCTAGTGGGTAAATCTAGCACAACAATTACATTGGGCTTCAAGAAGTTTTCTTGAGTTTCAAAGATAGAAGTTGTAGAACATTTCATTTCAGTGTATTTACAATGTTTTAGATTGACAATATTTTATGAAGTTTGATATTTGTTTGTTATGGATCTTAGTTCATATTTTTTATGCAAAAATAACTTCTGGATTGCTAGTTCAAAATTATGGAGTTTATATTTCATATTATTGTTAATAATTTATGTTATTTTAATGTTAAAAATTGCGTACTCTCAAAATTTCACACTATGTTTTCACTCGCTTTAGTGTCCACACTCATAGCATGTCTCTAGGGTCATTGAACCTAAACCTTGGCCTAGGTTTTACCCATCACCAAGGTTTACCAAAATCTATATTAAACATTTCTTTATTTCACTCCCAAGAGAACATGTACAAAGTTTGAGTGAATATTCCTTGGATACAAGTGCTACATGTGGATGTCTCCATGACATGTTGATAACCTAGATATTCCAAAATTTTAAAACCTTGATTCTCCTACCTCCTCTTTTGAATACATCAGTGCTAATGGTCAAACAACACTGAAATAGCCTCTGTAGCATACCCGACTCTTCCAAATTCCCTCTTGGCATGTGAAAATGAAATATTGAGGAAAAGGAAGCCTCTTCTTCTTGGTTTTTTGGGAAAAAGTTTTTGCTCTCTCACTATTGAATAAATTTTACAAGTAAATTGTTGCAAATGATTTTGGAAAGCTCTCACAAATATAAATTAGAAATTTGGGTGCCCATTCACATTGTAACATCTCTCATTGTTGATTTTATAGATTATGATTGAACTTGGAGCTTGGAAGAGGCTCTCTTACACAAGGGTTTGAGTTGTTCTTCAACAAATTATGCTCTCAAGGAGCCTACAGCCTCCTCTATAGCATCAAGGCTGGGGAACATTTCTCCAAATTGTTGTAGAATAGTATTATTCATGGTTTTCTTACTTTAGATATAATATCATCTTGTATATTTTGGAAAGCTTGTGGTGTAGACCACCACCTTTTGTTTCCATTTGCACACTAGAGTACTTTTCTCCCCATAGACCAAGGATTGTATCTCTAGCTTATTTGTTTTTGTCACTACTCTTTAATCTTCTTAGATACACTTAGGAATAAGAGCACACATTTTCATTTTTTGTTATTTTGAAGTGGTTTCCCATGGAGGTCGAAAGATTGAAATAGGGGCTTGACTTAGGGAAGCTCCCAAGTAGTCCCAACCCCTTTGTCTACTTTTGAGTTGTGCAGGTTGAAGGAGTAAATTCAAATGCATGGAAGTTTGCATATTCCTTGGAGGGAGCCTTCTTCCTTCACTATTTAATCCTCTTCATTATTTACATTTAAATGCATTATTTCATTTATTTCTCTATATATTGCATTGTTGGGTATTCATCTTGGTCATGTATGCAAGCCAAATGAAGTTACACCCCCAAACAGATCCATACTGTCCTTATTTTATTGTTATGTTTTTGGGAGGACAACAACACAATGCACAAATGTCCCCATGAAATGTTGGTGTCTTAGGCTAATACCCCCTCCTTTTGGTGTCAAGTTCTAATTTATTTTTTCTCTGCTCTAGTACATTTATTTTTGTAGTCTTTGTTGTTTATTTCCAAAAATTGTAGTTCTTTTGTTGCTCCTTGTAGTTATAGCTTTGAAAATTAATTTAATTTATAGTGTAGAACTAAGTAGGATCTTGTTAAAGGTATTATGTTCTTTTGAAGTGGATAGTGGTAGAATATTCTCCTTTGGAGTTAACTTGATCCTTGTGTAAGGGTATAAAGTTTGTTTCTAGCTAGATTATTTGAATAAATCTTAGATTAGATTCAAATTTTCACACCTTTACATTTTGGTGAACCCAACTACATTCACTTGTGTTTAGGATGGAAAAACAAGGAAATGGGGTTTTAATGGTTTATGCTAAATCCTCCTTTCACACCAAACATTCCAAGGGCATATCAACCAAGTTGAATCTCCACTAAGCGAGAGCAATCACCTATTAGGTTGGGCTGCCACTTGGGAAGCTATGGATTCTTGGATGTGTGAAACAATATCTCAATTTTATTCTCAATTGTACTTAAAAACCCTAAATATGCAAATCAATAAGCAAACTATCAAATTATGGCAAATCCTTTCAGACTGAGATAAGGGATAGAGATATTTAACTCACTATTTTTTGAAGTTCAGAAGGCAGAGAAGTCAGGGACACAAGGACTAGCGCCCAAGTCCAAGGTACCTTTTTCTTTGTGAAATCATGATCTCCTTCCAACACTGATCTACACTACAACTTCTATTTTCTAGAATTCAACTGCGGAGGACACATGGACTAGCACCCTAGTCCCAGAAAAACTCCAGTGTCCTGCTTCTTTTCAAATCCTGAATCCTTGATGCGTACCACCTCTTTCTACAACTCCACTCCACGGAACTCGACACCTGTAACCTACAATCACAAGGAGTGTGGGAGGGGGTTGTGGTGTTTAGAGGCTTGCCTCAGTCAAGCCTCGGAGAGACATTCAAATCCTCTGAACACCATTGTTAGATGAAAGTGCGTATCCTAGCAGGATGGAGGTAAAAATCCAAATGATAAATGATTGGAAACATAATAGATATCACCTTGTAGTGAAGATCTCATGGAAGGAAGATGCTCTTCATGCCATGAGGAGATAGATGTCAAATATGCATTTATACAAATACAAAAATAATGCTCTTCTCTGCTACACAATGAATATTTTGAATGCTATATGATCACAAGTATACATTAAATCCACCTAGTTTACAAATGAAACCTAATCATTCTTAAATATGCAACTACAAAGTTTCCCGCTAAGAATTTCGTAATTCAAACTTTAGATGTTGGCATAGGACCCAAATAACAATTACTAAATTGACATTTAAAATTAGGGCAAACCCAAAATAGGTCTAAACTAGGGTGCTAGTACACAAGTCCACCCTACCACTTTTGCTCAAGATTCATCAAAGTGCAGTCCCTAGGTCCTATTTGTCACAAACCCCAAGGATTTTCTCATCGAGAGTCATAAATAACATAAAAGATTCTCTAAATGCAATTACAAGACCTAGGAGCTAAACCTTAAGAGGGAAAAGCCCCCAAGGTGACATTTTCTAACATAACATTTAGCCCCCACTTTAATGTATGTATAAACACAAGGCCAATACATGCATTAAAGTATGGTCAACAAACACAACAAACACACCAAGCATGGAGAAGACACACCAAACACATTGAAGATAGTAACAGGCACACAAAACATGGAGAAGGCAATTACAGTCATGCAAAACATGGAGAAGATAGCATTGAAGACACACAAAACATAGTGAATGTAGTGAATGTAGTGATTATTTTCTTTTTCTTTTTCTCATATATGAAATGTAGAATGCAAGTACAAAGAAAGTAAACACACAACCCAAAATGTAGGAGAGCCTCATTGCCACCAGTCTTTAGACTACACATGGGGCAACAGACATGCAATACAAATCTTAGAGTGCAGGAGGGAGTCATTGCCACCAGTATTTAGACTACACTTGAGAACAAACACACCATACAAATCAAGCATGGCATACAAATCCAAAAGCATAGGAGGGACTCATTGTCACCAGTCTTTAGACTATGCTTGGGAACAAACACACCATACACACACACATAGAAGACACAGGGAAAACATGGCAAACAAGCATTGGAGTGTACCTATTTCTAGGTTCATCAAGATCTCAGGCACATTACAGGCACACACTGACAATTGGGCTTCACCACAACAATCACTAAAGACACACTTAAGGTTAGCATAGTCTTAGATTCACTCCCCGCATGCTCAGAGAACTTTTTGAAAATGACACTTGATTGTGCACTCTCCTCAACAAATACACCAACCCCGCCTGCATGGAGGGCTTAAGATAAAAAGGATATGCATGATATCCCACATCTGGATAGGGCTTAAGATAAAAAGGATATGCACGATATCCCACCTCCATAGAGGGCTTAAGTGATTGCAATAGATTCATGTTTCACAAACACACATTTCTAGCATCTACAACAGACAGCTTACCTTATATATGCCCCCACCTTAAGGTGGTTGATGTCATGTACTGATATCAAGCACATTGAGGTAGGAAGAAAACACACAAGGGAACATTAGCTTTCGCAAATCCCATGCCCCCCAAAGGTGACATGTACTTTATGATCCCCAAATGTTCCCACAAACACATAATTTCCTACAAGAAAAGGTGTTAGCATCCATATAATCATGATAATAAACAATGCATATGATCATTCACGTGGAGAACTGAGGAATGCAAGATTCAAGATAGACAAAGTGCATGGAGTAGTAGTATTGTTATGTTTTGTGAGTACGATAAGACAACATCAAGATCACATAGAATGATTCTACTAGCCGAGCGTTGGATAATATATAACAACCCCATCTCATGTATGGACTAGGTCCATTTTTTATTACTCACTAAAGGGACACTACGTCCACATCAGTATAATATTTTTTCGTCATCAGCCCGCTAGATAGAACCACTAGAGGATGGTAAACAATAAATCAAGAGAGGAGAAACAAGTGCCTTAGGGACAGTCACGTACGAGGGTGCCCCCAAGTCACCAACCGTAATGCTATATCCATACGACACAACACACAACAATGAAAATAGAGAAGAAGTAGTGTGGAAAAATGATGATACAAATAGAAGAAGGGTCACAACAGAGGTAGTCTCCCAGTATACTTGACCTTACAAGAGTATCAAGGGTCATCCTAAGAGGCCTAAACAACACATAACACATCACGGGGGAAACACATCACAGAGGTAAACGGCTAGAAATACTTACCTATAGGGATACCCAAACTAAGGGTTGCCATTGAGCAAATCATCCTCTTCCCAATCTCAAATGCGAGAGGAAAGAGGTGTGTAAGGTACCATAGCCCAACTTTTGTTCTTATCTTCTAATTCTTTAGTGTTGAGGTTTTCTATGTTTGTTTCAATGTTAGGTTGGATGTTTTCTTGTTGAGCAGCAAGCCGTTGGGCAAAAGCTTTGTTGGCCCACGATTGTCGTTAAACCAAAAGGTTGACCTTTCCATTTCTGATACAAGTACCAGAGTTAATGAATCCATGGGAGGCAGTTAGTCCATGTCACAAATCCCATAGGGAGCGCTGACCCTCTACCAACAAACTCCCCCCCAGCATTACCCAGAGGGATTCAAACCCATGACCTTTCACTCTAATACCAATTGTTGGCCCATGATTGCCATTAAACCAAACGGTCAACCTTTTAATTTCCAATACAAGCGCCAGAGTTAATGAATCCATGGGAGGTGGTTAGTCCATGTCACAAATCGCACAGGGAGCACTGACCATCTACCAACAACCTTCTCTTCTCATCCTCCTTTCTTTTGCTTGTCTATTCCTTCTTGTTTTAGCACTTACTTTGTCAAAGGAATCATCATGTTTTTTCTATAGGGTTTCACACATTAGAGGAGGAAACACCATGTTTGAATTTCATTGGTCTTGGTGGAATGTTTTGTTGTCTATGAATTCCTCCTGATCCTTGTAAGGATGACGGGGAGGAACCTCAGCATAGATACCATCTCTCCGTGGACGAGGTGAGTTATGAAACTTTTCCTTATCCACATCTATCATGCCAATTATCTCATCATATTCATAGTAGTCTTGTGTGATTCTTATGTCATTTTGTAGTTTTCCTTTTGCTCTAAGAGGATCTTCAAACACATGTTGTTCTTCCCTCATTGTTTCTAAAGGAGGCCTGGCCACTCTAGCTAGTTGTTTTGGTTTGTATCATCTATAATTTAGGAAGGATTGGTCTCTTCATGGCTCAGGTTCTATTTCAGGTTGTGGTCAAAAGTTATCAAGGGTGAAATGATTGCTCTTAGCCAGAGGTTGGTATGTATTATGACGAACAGTATGGATCTCTCCATGAAAAGGGAATTTAATGTATTTATGAATAGTTGAAGGGATGACATTCATAACCTTAAGCCATGTGTTTCCTAGTTTTACATGAAAGAGGTCAGCTAAGGGAATAACATCAAATAACTGATCCACAACTTTGTCATAAACAAAGACTAATAGTTTTATCAATCCAAATCTTTTCATCAATGATCCATTATGTGTTTTAATTCTCAAATCCAATGGGTAATAATAGTTTTGTGCCCAATAATGTTTAAGAAGGAACTCTTATGTAACCACAATAGTCATGCAATTAGGGTCTATGAGTGTTCCATGTATAGGTATTTCCATTATTTTCACTGTAATGTAAAGAGACCCTTCAGTATCTACCATTTCTTTGTCATGAGGTGTAAATGTTATTTCAAGTTCAGGGGCTCGTCTTTTCAAATGAGGCCTAGGAGGAAAAATAGCATTATTGTTGTATTGATAAGCCATGTGTATTTTTTCAAATGAATGCTAAATCAGATTTCAAAAGGTTTTCAAAACTTATGCAAGAACAAATTCAAAAGTATGTATGAGAATGACCTAGCATGCTTGATTTTTCAACTTTTTTCAATGCAAAACACTAGGAGAAAGGGTGTTGTGAAAATTTTCAAGAAGGAAAGAAAATAATATGCCTAATATGTATCCAATAATTCAGAAATATCTTTCACATAATGTTTTTAATTCAAACCTAGAGTGATGACAAGTCAAAACCTAGTGAAAATGTGCTAAAATATGCAATTTTTCAACAATTTTCCATGTAAAGGCCTGGTAGAAGGGGTGTTGTGAGAAATTTAAGGAAGGGAACCAAGTAATAACCCTAGTAAAAACCAATTAGTGCAGAAAAATACCCTACATCATGCTTGTGCTGCAAATCTAGAGAGATGATAAGGCCAAATCAAGTGAAAATGCAAGGTTTTCAAACCCTAGACATGAAATTTTGCAAAGACCACTATGATGCAACACTATTATTAGAAATAAGTCCTAATGAGTGTTTAAAAATGGTAGTAAAATCTGAAAAAAAGATTTTGACTACAAACCCTAGTTAATGCAAAACTAGGTTTTTATGGAAAATGCACAATTTCAAGCAATTTTTGTCAATTATGAACAAAAATGCAATGCAAGTGAATTCTAAATGATGAATTTCTATAATTTAAATCATATCTAATTATAATGATAGAAATTTAATGAAATTGAATGCCAAATAATTCAAATTATGCTAAAATGCAAGCCTAAAATGCCAATTTTTTCAAAATTTTCAGTTTTTTTGTAATTTTTCAAATGCAATAAGATGAACGAATGCAAATATATGAAACAAAACTCAACAAGGTGCCAAAAGGTCCAAAAACATAGGTTCACCAAAATGTTTAGGATGGGAAAAGAGGTGAGAAGTGGGGTTTTAATGGTTTATGCTAAATCCTCCTTTCACACCAAACATTCCAAGGGTATATCAACCGAGTTGAATCTCCACTAAGCAAGAGCAATCACCTATCAGGTTGTCTTGTCACTTGGGAAGCTGTGGATTCTTGGATGTGTGAAACAATATCTTAATTTAATGCTCAATTGTACTTAAAACCCCTAGATATGCAAATCAATAAGTAAACTATCAAATTACACCAAATCCTCTCAGACTGAGATAAGGGATAAAGATATTTAACTCACTATTTTTTAAAGTTCAGAAGGTAGAGAAGTCAAGGACATGGGGACTAGTGCCCAATTCCAAGGTACATTTTTCTTTGCGGAATCCTGATCTCCTTCTGACATTGATCTGTACTGCAACTTCTATTTCTAGTAATTTAACTGCGGAGGACACAGGGACTAGCACCCTAGTCTTGAAAAAGCTCTAGTGTCCTACTTCTTTTTAGATTCTAAATCCTTGATGCTTGCCACTCCTTTCTACAACTTCACTCCATGGAACTTGACACCTGTAACCTGCAATCACAAGGAGTGTGGGAGGGGGTTGTGGTGTTTAGAGGCTTGCCTCGGTCAAGCCCCGGAGAGACATTCAAGTCTTTCGAACACCATTGTCAGATGAGAGTGCATATCCCAATGGGATAGAGGCAAAAATTCAAATGATAAATGATTGAAAACACAATAGATATCACTTTGTAGTAAAGATCTCATGGAAGGAAGATGCTCTTCATGCCATGAGGAGATGGATGTCAAATCTGCAAATACTAATAGAATAACAATGCTCTACTCTGCTACACAATGAATATTATTAATGCTATATGATCACAAGTATACATCAAATCCACCTAGTTTGCAAATGAAACCAAATCATGCTTATATATGCAACTACAAAGATTCCTGCTAAGAATTTCATAATTCAAACTTTAGATGTCGGTATAGGACCCAAATAATAGTTACCAAACTGACATTTGAAATTAGGGCAGACCCAAAATAGGGTTGGACTAGGGGGACTCAAGGGTTTTCTCATTGGCAGTCATAAATAACATGCAAGATGCTCTAAATGCAATTATAGGACCCGAGAAAAAAACCTTAAGACAGAAAAACCCCCAAGGGGACATTTTCTGACATAACAACTTGCATATCCCTTTTTCTTTTGATAAACTAGTTTTGATTTGGTAGAAATTAGAATTCGACAATGTCAAATTTATTTCTCCAAACTTTCACCGCTTTCAATAAATGCTTTAGTAGCAAAAACTTTGATATGCTCGATGAAGCCCCAGATGACTTTATCCATGTCACGTCTTCTTTTTCTACACCAAAACAAACTCCTTCTCCAAACATGATCAACACAATTTATGTTTCTGGCTCTACACAAGAGCCCACAAAACTAAAGATTATGGTGCATCTTTGTTTAGAAAAACCAACAAATCCTAAACTAGTGATCACTATTCAAGGTGCTTCAAACAAGCCCCAACTTACTGATTATCTCACACAATTTGCTTAGTCTTACACTAAATGTGTCAAGGCCTCCTCATTACCATGCAGTTGCACACACATATAACACTCAGTGAAACAAACAAAATGCATATGTCTTTGTTTCCCTTCTAACTTCTTTACCTCCTTTACCTCCACTACCTCGTTTGTCCCAGAAGTCCCTAACAGAGTATGATCTTGTAGAGTATCTTTGTGGTACTCTTGCTAATATATCTCTTTCAAGGGAAAGTGTTTAGACTTTGCCAGTGTATCATGGTATGCTCCAAGAAGCCCTACAGATGATCTCCATTACATCCTCTACTAGGTTGAATGATGTAGCTGCCTTGCTAATTTTCATCTACACAAATTCTCTTGATATCGTGTTTCAAAAATATGAGCTACCTTCTTTGGAAGTATAAAAGTAGAATGATCCTTTGCTCATTACTATTGGAATTAATAATTTTGGAGTCAAGCATACCCTCATTGAAAATGGTTTAGGTCTCAACATTTGTGGTGTAGACTTGTTGAACTGTATTAATATTGATACATCTTTGATCTCCCCCACTACTCTTTCCATTCATGGCTTTGATAATGTCGATACACAAACACTGAGTATAATCACACTTCCATATGAATTGGGCCCAGCCACTTTGCCTACCCTTGTTCATGTCATTCTCGATGCATTATCTTACAATCTCCTCTTTGGTAGACCATGGATCCACACCATGGGTGCAATCCCATCTACCTTGCATGGTTTAATAAAATTTATCTTTGAAAACAAAATTTTCATAATTAAGGCCAATCCATTCATTCCTTCTTCCACTAAAGATGAGTCCCCATCCTCAACTCCTACACTAGAAGTTGATCATGGTGTTGACTCATCTATCAACACATGTCCAAGTGATGATTGGGGTTTGTTAGACTTTATCCCCTCCTTTTTTGGAGAGTATAAATTTGACCCCTCTCATCCTAACATTCCAATAGAATTTTTGAATTCTACATCAAAAAGGACTTCTTCTTATATTCCTACAAATTCAGGTGTGATTACACTTCGTGCATCAATTATGATCCTCCATCCTTTAAGGAGATGTAATCCCATTATGGTTACAATTTTCATATTCTCACTAGTTTTGATTATAAAGGTAATAGATGTGGTAAAAAGGAATAGGGTTTTAAGATCCCTTTAGAGCCAAATCCCCATGGCTCTTCATTTGGTCTTGGATACTAACCTAGCAGACCTTTCATAGCCTCTTACTGAGACTATCTTGATTAAATATGATCTCCACTCCCTTAAGTTATCCTTCTCTTCCTCTGGTATATCCTAAACTTATATCTCAATATTTTGATCCTTCTAGCTTTCCTCCCCTTGATTATTTCCCTAATGATGAAGCACTTGATGAATTCCTAGGGGTCTATAAGCATATGTCACCATATCATCATGATCATGGGTTGCCCTTTTGTTTCAATGTGAAAGCATATTTTGGGGAATATGTTGATTCATCAGATGATATCCTTTCATCCCCTGGAAACACTCAGGTTTTCCCTTTATTGGATCCTAAGGACTGTAGTACTCTCCTTGTTAGATATAGTATTGATGTCCCAATGGATCCTCAAATTAAAGATAAAATCATATAGATTTGGTAATTCTTGTCCTTTGAAGAGAGACATTTGCATTATGATCCTCTTCATGAATTTTTTGAATTATTTACTTGGTCATTTGTGGATGTACCTACTATTGCCCCAAATTTGGTGGTCCATAACATAGTGCTATATCTTAATGCCCAGCCTATAAAATAGAAAATTTGCAATAATGGTCAAAGATAAGATTGTAAAACTTTTACAAGCTAGTTTCATCCTCCCGATTGATTATTCACCTTAGCTCTCAAATATTGTGGTTGTTGTTAAACCTGACAACCACATCTGAATCTACATCAATTTTTAGGATCTCAATAAAGCATCCTTGAAGGATGACTTTCCTTTACCAAATATTGACATGATAGTCGATTCCATAGTTGGTCATGCTTTACTCTCTTTTAATTAGATTCTCATTAACATTAAAGATCAATCTAAGACTATATTTACATAACCATGAAGAAATTATCATTATTTGGTCATGCCATTTGGCCTTAACAATGTTGGTGCAACTTATCAATGCATAATGGCCCTCATTTTTCACAATTTTATTTGCAACATCTTAGAATACTATATCAATGACATCTTGGCCAAGTCAATATTGTTCCAAGAACATGTGCATAATCTTTGTTGTATCTTCAAGTGTATGTGCCTCTACAACATGTGACTAAATGCCCATAAGTGTGTCTTCAGGGTTGACTCAGGAAAACTATTAAGTTTCATAGTCTCACATCGTGGCATTGAGGTGGATACCAAAAAGATTGATTGTATTGTGAACATGTCACCCCCAAAAAACATATCTCAACTTCATAGTCTACAAGAAAGAATCCAAGCTATTCAAGATTTCATAAATCACAATTGGTAGATCAAACTCTTCCATTCATGCATCTTCTTAAGAAGAATGTTCTTTTTCACTGGAATGTGGATTGGAAAAAATCCTTCGAAGATCTTAAATCCTATTTGGCCAATCCTCCTATCCTCATGCCAGCCATTTTGGGGTGTCCATTTCTTCTCTATAATTCTATGTCCTCTCATGATTTAGCAGCTTTATTATCCCAACATGATGGCCAGTGTAAGAAAGTGTTGTCTATTATATCAACCAAGTCCTACTCAATTATGAAACTAGTTACACAATGTTAGAAAGGCAATGTCTAGCTCTTGTATTTGCTACAAATAAACTTAGACATTATCTTCTTCATTCTGAAAGGAATGTTATCATAAAATTCAATCCTCTTAAGCACCTCTTTTCTAAAATAGATCTATCTGGGCATCTCACTAAATGGGTTATGTTGTTTACTAAGTTTGACCTGGAATTTGTCTCCTAGAAGGCAATTAGAGGACAAGCCATAGCTGACCATTTGGTTGAGAACCCTTCTCCTTTTTCCTTTCTCAATCAAGACTCATTCCCTGATGATCATATCTTATCCTTAGATGATGATCAGTCATGGGAATTATTCTTTGATGGATCCAGGTGTCAAACTGGCTTTGGAGCTGGTGTCATACTAGTTCTTCCTTTGGATAAGACAATTTCACTTTCATTTTGCCTAAATATTCTCTACACTAATAACATCACTAAGTACAAAGCCCTTATTGCTATCTTGTGTGTCATGTTATCTCTTATTCATATCCATGGTGATTCACAATTGAATATAAAGCAATACATATGTTCTTATTAGGCTAAGCAAGATAAGTTATCTCAGTATCATGACATAACTTTTATCACTGCTAGATGAGTTCTCTTCTATCCCTATCAACAATATCCCTCATAAAGATAATCGTCATGCAGATGCAATAGAAACCATTGCTTTGCTTGTACCTTGTGACACTTTTGCATGTGACTATCATTTCATAATTCAAATTATTTCCTCTCTAGCTATTGTTGATTCTAATTCCTCTAATTTTCTTTTCTATTATACTATTGATTATGAGGAATGGTACTCCCATATATTTAGTTATTTGAGTGATGGTACCTTCCTGCATGGTTCTTCAAAGGTTCTTGTACTTACATCTGTAAGCTTGCAATGCACTATATTATTCTTTCAAATATTCTATATTGTCATGCGTATAAAGATCTTCTCTTGTGTTGCTTAACTAAGGTTGAAGTCCCCGTTGTCCTTGACGAGGCCCATTCAAGTGCATGTGGAGGGATTTTTGGTGGATGTACCCTAGTTTAAAAATTTCTCCAAATGGGTTACTAATGGATGAGCATGGAACAAGATTCTATTTCTTTCACTAAAATGTGCCCTCAGTTTTAGCAACATAGCAACCTCATCCGATCTCCTGCTTTAGAACTTTGTGCCCAAGTAACACCTTGGCCATTTTCTATTTGGCGCTTAGATATCATCTTAAAAATTTATCCACCTTCTTCTCAAGGTCATGTATTCATAATAATAGCCATTGATTATTTCACAAAATTGGTTGAAGCACTTCCACTCCGATTCACGACACGAGATATGAGCAAACCAATTGAAATCAGAAGTGTGCAAGGAATGTAGACCAAGATGTAGGTCCAAAAAATGTACAAGAACCTAAAAAAGGGTGTGCATCAAGGCATGTACAGGAATGAGGTGAGAATCATGAGGATCCATTGTTGTGATTGGTACAACCCTCCATTGCACTTTATAATTAGTGTAAGTACAAATTTCCCAAATTCCCTCCATGTGGAACACACATTCATTTTTGCAGCACTTTATGTGAGTACATTTACAAACATATTTTTTATTTAAATTCTTACAAGTTTATTGTCATGAGGCCATTTAAGAAGATATAGATTAAGTTATGTCTTGCAAACCTCAATAAAAGACAAAAAACATAAAATTACAACCCCCCTTCCATTTGCAAGTTATTGCAAAATGAAAAAGAAAAAAAACTCTAGGCCCCAAATGTTATTTTACCCCTATATTGTGTATTTATTTTATATTTGCATGTACTTGTTACCATTTTTCACCTACATCTCAAATTGGTAGAGCTGGTATAGCAAGTTCATTTTTAGGTTGAAAGTTTTAACATTTTTCTACTATGATTATTTTGCATAGTTTAAGGTAAATGAAGACTTCAATTTTCATTACTATAATAGAAGGGAAATATTCAGTTGATCATTCATTTGCATTGTAGAAAGTTGCATAAGAGATAAGATGTTTCATTTCACTACAATGATTATTCATTTTACAAATGAGATACACGAAAGAAATAAACATTCCATAGAATGGAAACCTAACATATCAAATGTCCCACAAAAGCTATCGGAATAGCTGAACTAGTACAAATATAGGAAATATACTATGCATCTGGAAATAAGAAGGGGAAGGATCATAGCCATCATTGCCTAATCAGTGCCTTTGGTTTTTGAGGTTGCTTTTTGTCCTTGATCTTGATCTTCATAGGAGTCTGCAGGATTGGAAGAGATGTGTAAGAAGCTCCAGATATGAATTCCCTATGTGCCTATCAATAGAGGCATAATACATTGCCTATAATGCACTAAATTAGATACAAATCATTCACATGCAGGAGAGACTAAAAAAGAAACAATCATTGAGCTTTATTGTTCTATCTAATGTGTTTGTTTCATGTGCAGGTATAGGTAAAGTCATGTTGTTTTGAAGACCAATTCAGCTCCCACAAGGGTTGAGCCCAGCATGCTGCCCCTAATTCTTAGAAGAGGATGGAATGCAAATGCACATATGGAAATCAAGGCATATTGTGCTACTACATTAACTGAGTGTGAGAGCTTCAGACTCACTATCCATCTATGACTATCAATTCAGAACATGATGAAGCGAGAGTCATAGGTGAACATTGAGCTCATTCGAAACAACTCATTAATGTCTAAAATAGAGTAAAGACATTGACAGGATTATACATCTTTCATAATGTTTGCATGCAGCTGAGGCAAATGCAAGAACTATCATAGAAATAGTGGAACAGTCAAAACATCAGGTACAATTACAATATTTGTATGCCAAATAGTTGCAAATGAACAACATCATTCAATGATGTATTAGTTTTTTAGTCATAGCATAGCATCAAAAATAAGTATCATTTTATGCGTGATTGAGTAACTGAATAGTGCAAAAAAGAACCATATAGATATAGTGATCAAACTGATACCATGAAGATGTAGTTGTAAGTTGTGTTCAGACATATTGATGCCAGTAAACTGGAGAAGTTGCAACAATTCAATGTGGTATGTATATATCTACATTTGATATGATACAAAGAACTAAATGCCAAGTATGTATGCCATAAGACAGATCTAATTAGAACATTCAAAGTATGTGCTTATCAAATGTAAATAGTAATACTAGGAATCGATGGAACACATAAGTACATGGCTGCACAAGCTCAAGACAACAAATGCACTTCACCAACATGGTGGTAGAAATAATAAGAAAGTGTTTTGCCATGAAGCTTCAATGTTATATATAGATACAGGAGGTAGCACATGTAGTTACAAGTGTTACACAAGATGCATGTTAGATGTATTCATGCTTGTGAAATGAAGGAGCTCCCTCCAGATAGTACAATTGGCATGATTACATTTGATGCAATACAGTGAACCAAGTTGGAATAGCAAAATATCATGGAGAATCAAATTATTGCAAAAGAATAGGCATGCTTTTAAAGAACAGATGTCAATTACATAGTGGTGTTGTGAGCTGAAGATAAAGGTATTCTTCAAATGATAAAATGCATACCATAGGAGTCATGAAAAGATACCTACAGGTGCAGCATTTAAAAGATACATTGAGTTTGAAAAAATAAAAATGAGCTTCATACTAAATGCTTGCATATTCTATGAGCATAGAATGTATCCATCAGTTTAGAAATAACAAGAGAGTTAAGTTTCAGTACCATATTCATCTACAAGAGATACTAAGGAGGAGCAATATGTATTTTCATACATTCCTCATCCTTCGCATAGATGAAGAGTTACAGTGTGCAAATGTTTTTAGAGACAACAGAGATAATGAGTTGCAAGTTTATTTGCACAGAGATCATATGCAGAGGGGAAAGAGAGCTTTTGAGTTCATACAGACAAGAGATACTCCGAAAAATGAGAAAAGATGAACATATGTAGCCGCGGCTCAAGATACAGAAGGAAGATAAAGCTTCAAAGATCATTTCATCTCAAAAATGCTCAGAAATGCCATATATGGCCGTGACCTATGGAAGAATGAAGCCCTGTTCTCATAACACTTGGAATCATTTAGGGTTTTGAATCTAAAAGTCATAGATATGATGGGAAGGTAGAGACTTTTTGAACTCATATAATCAAAAGTACTCAGATTTACCAGCAGCATCCTTCGATGTGTAGAATACCCAAAAATGTGAGTTATGCCAGATTTACCAGTCACGGCCCAATCATAAGCTAGACCCATTTGCTTTTTTACATACTAAAGACAAATATAGAGGAAATAATAAGATTTGAGCCTTGAGGGTTTTAAGAGAACACCCATAAGTGACAAGAAAACAATATTGAGTCGCGGCCAGCATAAGGCCTGTATTTTTGCATTGTATGAAAATAGACTAGTTGTAACCAAAAAACTAGTTCAATATCATCACAGCCGCGGCCTATATCAGGCTCCTATATCAACAAGAGATATTCAGAAATGCAATTGTAGCTGAGATTTTTAATTACCATGACAAGCTTCATGGAAACAAGGAGAAGCAGATACAAAAGAAGTATGTAGGGATAAGAGCCAAAACTTACCTTTGAGCAGGGCAGGAACCTGTGTATAGAACTGAGAGTTTTCCCTCTTTTTGCTTTCATTTTTATCTCAAATAGAGCTCGACCTAGTCAACAATGGTAGACCAAAACACAGAACAAAGAGGCAAGGAAAATGTATCAGAAAACTTCAAAGTCATGAGCTGAGAAAGCCACAAATATAACCTAAACATGGAAGAAAATGGATGGCTTGTTTCGTAGAGAAAACTTACCTTCATGCCCCTATTTGATATGAATGAAAAATCCATTAGAAACAATGAGAAATCGAAGGGCCGAGCTCCAAACCCTAACCCTATGGTGGCCATAGCAGAGGTTTTTTTCTAAAAAATGAGAAGTGTGAAATGAGCCCGAAAAGTTAGGGCTAGGGCTTGTTTTGTTTTAGGGTTTTTTTTTCCCCTAGGATCGGAGGTGGAATTTTTGTCACATCAAATTCATTTCTTTTATGCCTTGAGTAACACCCTTCATGGTATTAAGGTCCCCTTTACAAATGCCTAGTGTCTTCATGATTTAGAATATTATCACATGCATTAGGTCCCTTTGAAGATTTATTGCCTGGGCTTTATGCCTTAGGGTTGTTTGATCACATTCTATCCTCAAAACGCATTCAATCCCTTGAGCATAGGTGTGAACTCCACATGCCCTTACATTATTTTTGCAGATTAGATGAAGGGTAATCCTTATAGGCTTCTATTTTTTGCACAAGCCATATCTGCTTTGATGTATTTTTATGATTTTTTATAGAAAAATCAAATATTCCCAAGATGTTATATACTTGGCGAAATTAAATCCTTGAATTTTTTTTTTACAAAAATCGAATGGAGACAAATTAGGAATTAAAACTACAACCATTGTAAAATGATGTTTTAAAGAAATGTGTTTATAAATTGCTTTATATGTGCATTATTATGTAGTAAAAAAAAATAAAGCAAACAATATCTTTTTTTTGAGTTTGCTTTTTTTTGAGGCAAATATGGACAAAAATAGAGTTTTTTTGGGCAGACAAAGCTTGTTTTTTAGTGGGACCACCTTGGAAAGTTTTTGGGTTGGAGGCATTTTTGGGCATTTTGGAGGCTCATTTTTTGGATTTTTTGCGAGCTCAAAAATGGATCAGAATAACTATTTTTAGGAGCTTTTCTAGCTTTTCCTCTTGGAGATCTTTTGGACAAACTTATATTGAAGAAAGCTAGTTCTTTCTAGGGAGTTCAGATCATTGTTTCTTCTCTCTTGAGCATAGGCAGAGAATTTGTATACATTTTTTGACTCAGTTTTTACCAAATTTTCATGTACTCCTTCCAGTTCTATACAGCAGATCTTTCCTATTTCATCTATTTGCCTCAAATTTGCAATTTTTTATCCAATGTTTCATTGTGACATCAATTTGTCCTTTGTCATGTCTCATTACCGTGAAATTGTATGCAGATATTTCTTTTGATCCTGGATATATATTGTGTCCAAATTGAGCCTTCATATAAATTATTTTTGGATTGAATGTTGTAGGTGGGGTTGTGAAAGATTATGCTTAAGGGGTTGTTTATGGGTGAGAGCATTCAGATAGATTAACATTTAGAGTTTAAAATTTCATTTCATTTCATCCTCTCCCTTTTCCATCTGAAATTATTTAAATTAGAAAAATCATCAGGAGAACTAGCTCACTCTGGAGGTTCACTCCGAGTTTGGGCAACACACAGGCCAAGGAGTGTTCCCATGTGTCAATAGATGGTTAAGTTGAATAACTTAGCATAGGGTGCATATCTAATTGATAACAGTACTTTTTAGCACACCTAAAAAAATTGCAAAAAAAAATCAAAAATACATTTTGAATGCCTAAAATTACAAAGCCCTAATTAGGGCACGGGAAAATTAGGACAAAAAAGACCAACAATATGTTAGGAAAAGTAATAAAATAGGGGTAAAGAGAGGAAAATGGTGATGGCAGCCTAGTAGTTGAGTGCTCTAATACCATGTAAGAATTCACAGAATTGACTAATAGAATGCTAGCATCAAAATCAAGTAGATTGATAGTTGAAATGATAAGTACTTATAGGTGTTGTGAAGTGAGGAGGTTGAGTCGACTTAGGAGTCAACTTCAACACTCCACTCACCAAGTGTCGAACTAACGTCAATATGTGTCATTGGAGAGTTGTGTCAAACTCTCCAAGTTGACGCATACCTAGCTAAGGTGGGTTAACGCCATGTGCTAATTATATTACTTAGAATAAGTAATATATGACAAATTTTAGCACTAATAAACCCTAATTTTATTCCTTACCATAATTACAATTAGGGTTAAGGGTACAAATTGGTTTAGAATTAGAATTAGGGTTACGATTAAATATAGGCTTAGAGTTAGGTTTAAAATTAAGGTTCAATTAGCATATATTTCTATAAATATTAATATGCTAACCTTAAAACTACTTTAAATAGTTACTATAACCGTAACCATACATGGAACCCTAACCCTAATCATAATCATAATTTGATATGTGAATAAAAAATTAAATGTAACAAGATTTATAAACATAACCCTAACCCTAATTAGATTAAAACCTTATTCTAACCCTTGTTTTAACCCTAACCCTAATTTTAACTATGATCCAAACCCTAATTGTAATCATAACCCTCAATCTAACAATAATTCTAATATATAATAATATATCTAACCTATATTACAATATTGTATATAGTTAATATACTATAAATTATAATACTATATCTAACCTATATTATAATATTATATTATATAATTATAATAATTCTTAAGATATATAATATAGTTAGAATTAGATGCCACTAGCATACCTATATTTAAAAAATTTATCTAATGTACCTAACTAGTGATTATTAGTGATTAAAAAATAGGTGTCTTAAGAAGAACCTTCTCTCCACGTAATTTATATCTATTCTTTAAATATAGGTATACTAGTTAATAAATATTGTCTTAATAACTCATATGCTCCACAAAATTTTGTACACATCTTATAACTAATAGTTGCACTGAATTTGTGCGCAACTGAGTAGCCGATAGGACATATCAAAATGTAAATCTTAAACGTAGGAATATTCAGGAAGAAAGAAATAGTTAGATGATTCATTGATGAAGTTCCCTCTATTCTCAGTCTTACCCTCCAGTTAAGAAAATAGTCAGATTGTATCTTGTTTCTATGGTATGAACAAGTTTCATTGAAATTACTGAGTGAAAAATTGATTTGAAAGTAAACAAGCATAACAGTTGATGTGGAGGCCAGAGACCATCCCACTATACTTTTCTATTGCTCAATATAATAAGTATTGAAAGCAAATGTGATTTATAAACTAATTTAAAAAACATAAATAACATAAAGATCCACTATATTTGTTAACTATTTGCAATAGCCACTTTCACCGTGTAGTTGGAATGATAGGGCTTATAAGGAAATGCTTGTTAAAACCTTATTCTCTTGGTTTATAGAAAAAATATTATGTTCAATATTCAAAAGATAATAATATATTAAAATGGACAAAAATGCAAACAATAAAATGGATCCGTGTTGTCCCTGTTAGCGTCAATTTATCTCCGTCTCCATCCTAAGCTAACTAAGAAACTAGGTTTAGTTGATTTTCATACAAACTAGAGAAAACAACCGTTTTCTTTGTTTTCTCCACCTGTCCCTCATTTTCCTCCCAAGATTTATCTCCTACTAAGCCTTTATATTTGTAAATTTGCATAGCAATATGATAAGGAAATAACAAGCAGGGGAGGAAGAGAGGGAAATGGCGCCGAGTGAGAGCTCCAATCTGTCTTTGTAATACTTGTACTCCAGTGCTCTATGAAATAGCTTGGCGTAGGCATCCAAACTTAGAACCTCCTTGCTCTTGTTCTTCTCGTGGGTCAGATTTGAAGAATGTTGGTGGCCGGACCCTTCCAAAGCATACACAGATATAGGAAGAAACCCTCGACACCTCTGTGTGGAGTTGTGACCAAAAGAAAAAGGGCCTACGTTCAGGCGTTAGAGTGGAGGCATTTTCCTGTGTTAGAGTAGAGGCAAGAGGTCGCTACCTTCATTTGAAGGCTCATGGCCTTTTCTCACGTGCCTGCGACCTTTCTACATAGGCCGCTATTGCCTTATCTAGGCCAAGAAACGTCTCCCCAAAAACCTCAAACTCTTCAATGTAAATTTCTCTCCATCTCCATGCTAAGCTAACTAAGAAACCACCTTTAGTTGATTTTCATACAAACTACAGCAAACAACCATTTGCTTTGTTTTCTCCACCTATCCCTTATTTTCCTCCCGAGATTTCTCTCCTACTAAGCCTTTATATTTGTAAATTTGCATAGCAATATTAATGAGGTTAATTTTATGTTTTCGGTGTCTTTGTTGTTCTGGTTTCATATTTGCTGATCTGGGTAAATTCTACAGTCCCACCTGATTCCTCTGGTTTAAAGAAAACAAATATTATGTTCAATATCTAAGAGACATAATAATATATTAAAATGGACTAAAATACTGCAGCCAACAATTTGGATCTATTTTTTTAGATATTCATAAAAATTGCAAGTAGGGTGATTCTAGCATTGCCATCATTAAGACCTCCAGCATTTGTTTGTGATTTTGGTTCAGGACCTCAGTAAGTTGTTTTATATGTACCAATTTTCAGGGAGATCAGTTGAGAAGGCTCTTGCAGAAAAGAAGCAAAGCCATTTCAGGTCTCTGCTTTCTATGATCGAGGAAGGTGTTTCGAGACAGATGAAGGAAAAGGATTTAGAGATGGAGAAGATAAAACTTAGAAACATGGAAGTTGAGGAGTAGATAAAACAGCTAAAACTTGAAAGTTGTGTGTGGCAGAACAAAGTTAGGAGTCAGGAAGCAGTGATGGTAAACTTGTGAAGAAGTCCTCAACAGGTCAGGGAACAAAGCAAGGAAGGATGTGGGGATAGTGAAGAAAATGATGCAGAATCAGTGCACATAGATCCTAATGTACGATCTGTAAACGTTAGCAAATTTTGGATCCTCTGAGAAAGTAGTGACTACTTTAACATAGTGTAAAAGGAGTGACTCACCCACAACCAAACCCAAAGAAACAGAATCATGCTTCCAAAGATGCTCCCAGTGCTCTAATATTTTCCCAATCTATAAAACAGTGCTCAAAGTATGAGCATTAAGATTCAACAATAATTTCAAAATGAGTAAGTACAATATTTCATACAAGTAAAATGCAATCCAATTTTATGTAGTGCCACTGAAGTTAAATCCTTAAAAGTAAAATTGATTTTTAGGTCCGGCTTGTCCATGCCACCAAATTTAGTACAAAAGATGAAATTCTAGCATGAATGACACTGAAGTTGTGCCCCTCTTGGTGAGTTGAAAACATCACCGCACTCTCTTAACATCTGCCCTATTTGCTTCTTTTGTGCTGCTTGAACTGTTGATGAAGCTTGACCCAATGCAACAACCTTATTGTCTTTTGTTTCCACAGTTAGCAAGTTTGAGCAACTACAAGAAGCTTCTTTTCTCCACTTTGAACGGTTGAAGATTCAGCTACTTCCACAATCTTCTCCTCTCTAACCTAATCATTAGGGATTCTTACTAGAATTTATGATATTATTTAACACTAAAACCCTTGGTGGATGAATGCCAGGCTATTCCCACATAAAAGTTTGTCCACCAAGAACACATGCAGTACTCACAAATGACAGAATTGATGGCAAATGGGACATAGCCTCACGAAGTCACACCCATCTCTTTGAGCTTCAATTGCTAAATGCTACAATAGCAATGGCATTTATGTTATCCTACAATTAAAAATTAAACAAGGTGTTGCAGTTACATTACCGTATGAAGAAGCTCAACATTGTTTGCTCGTTATATAGTAAATGTTCTGAAATATGGTTGCAGCCTTGAGTCCGCGCCCGTCTTAGATTTACAAGAAGCCTCTTTGAGTCTTTGCATTGAAGGCTTGGCTAAATTAAAACCTACAAAAGTATGCATTGCACTCTTGGGAACAGGTTCTTTTGTTTTGTTTGAACAGTCTTGTCCATCAGCATGCGGCGGCTCAAGAGAAGAGAGAAATTGGTGTCTCTGTTGCCACTTATCTTTGACAGATTCCACTTTTTAATTCTCCTTTCCTTTGTGAGCATCATTGTAATTACCCTCCCCTGACATTGAAGATAACACTGAAATAGAGCGTGCGACCATAGATTTCCCTCTCCTGGGCTTAGAATCATGGCTGTGAGGAGGAGGAGGATGAGAAGGAGAAGAAGGCGGAGAATTTGAACTATGGCCGTTAGGGTTTTGAGCAGGAGGAGAAGGAAGAGGAGAAGCAAGGGCGTAGGGTTTTATGCTCTAAAGGGCAATACGGGGAAAAACCCTAGTGGAGAGTTTTCCATCCTAGGTGATGAATGCGGTAGAGTGACAATGAGAATGAGGGCCATCTTTATGCGTCCACAGATCGATGGCACCACGCTTGACAAACCTGTCAGCCATGGCCTGTAGCTGATCATCGGCTGTGACGGAAAAGAGAGTAGTTTGAGTTCTTTCCATGGCTTTGCAAGGTCGTCGGCTTTCAGCTCTGCGCGCTTCCGCATCTCATACAGCTGACCCTCTCGAATGAGAAGCGCTTTGAGAATTTGCTTGTTTTTCTTGTCCTGCATTTTCTTCCACTGCCATTTGCTCACTCCGCCGGGGAAAGTCCGAGTTCCCCCTCCCATTTTTGGAGAGATGAAGAGCAATGGAGTGCATGAGCGCCCTCCCAATGCCCATTCTGCCAACTGCATCGTCTCTACTGCCACGCTAATGTTGGATAACTGATGTGGCACAGCCACATGTGCAGTTTCCATTTTAGTATTTCTATTTTCTTAGTTAGTTTCATTTAGATACTTTTAGGAATTTGGCAACTTTTGTGTTGCATGATGATGCATGTAAATCATGCTATCTTTGGTTTGTTGTTTTCTGGTTTTTCTATTTAGATTCCTTTGTAGCAAAGATATATATAATGTAATAAAGAGCTGTAGCTCTCTAGTTTTTATCAATAGCAATAAAAGTTTATTCTCTATGTCTGCATCTATCCTTTTATGGTTTTTTGTTTATTTGCTGTCATATTTGTGTGCTTAAAAATCTTCATTTGGTATCAGAGCAGGTTAATTTGTTAGAAAATTTATCATGTCAAATTCTAACTCTTTGCCAATCCCAGAATTTAATGGATCTGATTATGATTATTGGTGCATCAAGATGACAACTTTTTTGATAGGAAAAGATTTATGGGAAATTGTAGAAACAGGATATGAAGAGCCAGCTGATTGGAATGTTCTTGCAGCCAATGATAGAACAGCTAAGAAGGAAGCTAAGAAGAAGAATGCACAGGCTTTATTTCACATTCAAATAGCTCTTGATAAGAGCCTATTTCCAACAATTGCAGGTGCACAGACAGCTAAAGATGCCTGGAAGACTCTAAAAGAAGCTTACCAAGGTAGTGATCAAGTCAAAGTTGTGAAGTTGCAGACATTAAAAAGAGAATTTGAGAATTTGAAGATGCAAGAAAGTGAAAATGTAAGTGATTATTGTGTAAGAGTAAAAGATGTAGTTAATAAAATGGCTACTCTTGGAGAAACTATGGATAATGAAGTTGTGATCAAAAAGGTGTTGAGGTCTCTAACACCAAGGTGGAACAATGTTGCCATCATCATTGAAGAAAGCAAGGATTTGACTGCTCTTCAGTTTGATCAGCTTGTTGGATCTCTCATGTCTCATGAAGAAAGATTGAGAGATTCATCTGGTGAAAGTAATGAGAAGGCTTTTGCTTCCAAAGTACAAATTACAAAGAATGAAAATGCTAGCACAAGCACGAAAAATAATCAAGGCCAAGGTAGAGGTCAAAATCAGAATTCTTCAAGAGGAAATAGAGGAGGACGAGGTGGTCCAAGAGGAAGAGGTAGAGGCAGATTTGATAAAAGAAATGTTCAATGTTATCATTGTAATAGGTATGGTCACTTTGAAAGGGAATGCAAATTAAAAGAAGGTAATAACAATAGAAGTGCTAATTTTGCTAATGAGAATGATGAGGCTTCTCCTGGTAATTTATTCTTATCATATGACAAAGCTAAAAATAGTTCTAAAGAAGTCTGGTATTTAGATTCAGGTTGTTCTAACCACATGTCAGGAAATGATAAGATTTTTTCTACAATGGATAAAAGTTTCAAATCTAAAATTAAGCTTGGTGATGACAAGTCCTTGGAGGTTGCAGCTAAAGGTGATATGGAGGTGAATACAAAAGAAGGTAAGAAAAGTGTGACTGATATTTATTACACTCCACAATTAAAACATAATTTATTGAGTGTTGGGCAGTTGTGTGAGAAGAATTATAAGGTGGTATTTGAAAATCAGCAATGTACAATTTATGATAAAAATCAAGGCAATAGGGTGGTTACAGTAGTGCCTATGTCAAAGAATAGGATGTTCCCATTGAAGTTTGGTGAACATAGCAGCCATCTTGTCAATATGGCATATGAAGATAAGGGTTGGCTATGGCATCTCAGATATGGCCATTTGAATTTTCATAGTTTAATGTTTCTCACTTCAAAAGCTTTGGTTTATGGTTTGCCTAAGGTTCAGGAACACAAGGAAGTTTGTGAAGGTTGTGCTAAAGGAAAGCATGCAAGAGAGTCCTTTCCAAAAGGTAATGCATGGAGGGCCCATTACCCACTTCAATTGGTTCACTCAGATATTTGTGGCCCTATGCAGACAAAGAGTTTGGGTAAGTCATCATATTTCATTACTTTTATTGATGATTACTCACGTAAGTGTTGGGTTTATTTTTTGAAGGCCAAGGATGAAGCCTTTGATACATTCAAAAGGTTCAAAGCCTTTGTGGAAAATGAAAAGGGTTGTAAGATCAAATGCTTAAGGACAGATCGTGGAGGAGAATTTTGCTCAAGAGATTTTAGGAAGTATTGTGATATGCATGGCATCAAAAGGCAACTCACCACTTCTTACACACCTCAACAAAATGGGGTAGCTGAAAGGAAAAATCGTACAGTGGTGGAAATGGCAAGGAGTATGCTACATACCAAAGGATTAGACAATTCTTTTTGGGGTGATGCAGTTGCTATAGCAGTGTACATTCTCAATCGGAGTCCTACTAGAGCACTTGACATGATGACTCCTTATGAAGCCTGGTATGAAAAAAAGCCTAATGTTAATCATTTTAGAGTTTTTGTTTGCTTAGCCTATGTTCATGTGGCTGATCAAAAGAGACAAAAATTAGATCCCAAAAGTGAGTCATGCATTTTTGTTGGATATAGTGAGCAAAGTAAGGCTTACAGGTTGTATAACCCTCACACTAATAGTATTCTTGTTTCAAGAGATGTGATTTTTGATGAAGGGGGAGTTTATGGTCATCAAAAAGGCCAAGTTGAGAAGTCTAAATCCGTTTTGAGTGGTGGTATTATTGCTGATATTGATCATGAGCAGCCAGCTAATACTTCAATTCCAAGTGCTATACATCCACCAAATAGCCCCTCATCTACTTCTTCAGTTTCAAGTACAAGTCAAAATTCAAGTCCAAGTCCTACAAGGAAGGTAAGAAGCTTAAGTGATATCTATCAAAGAAGTACAATCCAAGCACATGAAGAGAATCCTATAGGTGAAACAATAAATTTTGCTTTATTTTCACAATCTGTTTTTGAACCATCGTGTTATGAAGATGCATGTGCTAATGAAGTTTGGGTGCAAGCAATGCAAGAAGAGATGGATGCTATTCATAGGAATGGTACTTGGGAGCTTACAGAGCTTCCTCATGACAAGAAAAAGATTGGAACTAAATGGGTCTACAAGACTAAGTACCATAGTGATGGGAGTGTTGAAAGACACAAAGCAAGATTAGTTGCTAAAGGCTTCACACAGAGGTATGGCATTGATTATGAAGAAACATTTGCACCAGTAGCACGACAAGAGACTATTAGAATGTTGATTTCCCTTGCAGCCCAAAAGAAATGGAGCATTCATCACATGGATGTGAAAAGTGCCTTCCTGAATGGGTACTTAGATGAGGAAATTTATGTGGAAAGCCACAAGGTTTTGAGGTGCAAGGAAAAGAACATCATGTCTACAAGCTGAAGAAGGCCTTGTATGGCCTCAAGCAAGCACCAAGAGCTTGGTATGCTAGGATTGATGGGTATTTTCAGCAAAATGGCTTCAAGAGAAATAAAAGTGAGCCTACCCTCTACTACAAACAAGAAGGTAATGATATTCTTATTGTGAGTTTATATGTTGATGATTTGTTGTATATGGGCAGTAGTTCTAAGATGAAGGATGAATTCAAGCATGCTATGATGAATGAGTTTGAAATGAAAGATTTAGGCCTTATGCAATATTTTCTAGGCATGGAGGTTTATCAAAGTAAGGATGGAATTTTCCTTTGTCAATCAAAATATGCCAAGGATATGTTGAAGAAGTTTGATATGGTTGAATGTAAACTAGCCTCCACTCCAATTTCTCATGGAGTTGTGTTGTGTAAAGAGGATGGTGCTAAAAGAGTTGATGGGACAGCTTATAGAAGTGTGGTTGGCAGTCTAATGTTTCTAACCCACACAAGGCCTGATATTGCTTATGCAGTTTCTCTTGTTTCAAGGTACATGACAGAACCTTCTGAATTACATATGAAGGCTGCTAAAAGAATTTTGAGGTATGTGAAAGGAACTCTTGCTTTTGGCATTCATTACTACAATTCTAAAGGCTTTAATCTAGTTGGTTTCAGTGATTCTGATTGGGGAGGTAGTGTGGATGACCGGAAGTCTACCTCTGGTAATTGTTTTACTTTTGGTTCTGGTTTGGTTTCTTGGAGTTCAAAGAAACAAAGTATAGTTTCTCTTTCTTCTACAGAGGCAGAATATGTTGCAGTCACCTCTGCGGGTACTCAAGCATTATGGCTCAGAAAAATTCTTGAAGAGATTGGTGAAAAACAAGTTCAGCCTACAGTGCTCTTCTGTGATAATATGAGCACAATCAAATTGGCAAAAAATCCCGTGCATCATAGTAGAACTAAACACTTTGATCTAAAATATCATTTTATCAGAGATTTGGTGCAAAAGAAAGAAGTAGAACTTAGGTATATCAAGACTACAGAACAACTTGCAGACATTTTCACCAAGGCAGTTGCAAAGGTTCAGTTTTTGATGCTTCGAGATCATATTGTGACTCCTCTCTGCATCAAGGGGGAGTATGTTGGATAACTGATGTGGCACAGCCACATGTGCAGTTTCCATTTTAGTATTTCTATTTTCTTAGTTAGTTTCATTTAGATACTTTTAGGAATTTGGCAACTTTTGTGTTGCATGATGATGCATGTAAATCATGCTATCTTTGGTTTGTTGTTTTCTGTTTTTTCTATTTAGATTCCTTTGTAGCAAAGATATATATAATGTAATAAAGAGCTGTAGCTCTCTAGTTTTTATCAACAGCAATAAAAGTTTATTCTCTATGTCTGCATCTATCCTTTTATGGTTTTTTGTTTATTTGCTGTCATATTTGTGTGCTTAAAAATCTTCAGCTAACAATGTCGCCTTGGGATTCTCTTCTGTTGATTTTACACTACACATATTAGATATCAAGCAGGGATAAATTTCTCAGTGAATTGTATGGTGTACAGGAATCATAGGCGATGTAGAAATTTATCCTAAAGTGTATGGTACAGAATTTTGTAGACTAAAGGAAAATTTCATCTAAGGGCTCAGAGTACCTGCAAGGTCTGTCAAAAGAACAGTGTATCCATTCTTCGCATCCCTTGTCGACACCTCTGCATTTGCAAAGACTGTGAAGTTCAAGTGGATACCTGCCCTCTGTGCTATAATATGAAGAGTGCAAGTGAGGGTTTAAAATCAATTTTCTGGCGTTGGAAGACATCAGTTACTTTCGGGCGCTGGAAGAAAGTAGGCACGGCGAAATCAGTAAACGAAACGGTGACATGATTTTCCGGCGTCCGACAATTCCGGGAGCAAAAAGCTCCCACTAATAGCCTATCGGCTAATTATAATATTATTTGTAAATATATCTTTTACACAAACTAAAAAATCATAATACTATTTTAAATGTCAGTTGTAACCATAAACACTCTTTACACCGCTTCTCTTTTAGGGTTTCAGAGTTTGTATCATAGATATGTATTTGTTTTTCTTTTTAAAGAAAAAACTGGAGATGTAAATATTTATACTTCAATTTCTAACGAAAATGTACACCTGTCTAAAGAGGAATAGAAGGGCAATAATTAAAGACTTCTTGTTTAGTGAGAAAGAACATTTAGACCGTTACATGACAGAATGCACATGTACAATTCCCATTATAGAGAAGGAATGCCCATTTATTGACTTGCTAATTTTGCAACCGTCCGAAGTATGAAGAAGAAAAGAAGAGAGGATTACTCATGGAGAGGAGGAATGCTCTGAGAATTCTTGAAAATATTGTTCGGATCAAATTTGGTCTTCACACGAACCAACCTCTCGAAATTGCCACCGAAATACCTCTCGCCCCACGATTTTGCCTGTTCCATTGTGGAGCTTCCATTGCCCAAGTCCAGATCTAAATAGTTGACATAAGCAGCCCTGGGTGATTTGGAAACAAAACGAGCCATGTAGTCATAAAACTTTCGCATCCAAGACAGAGACTGACTATCGTTGGTGGCGTCGTCCCAGGTAAGTATATACTGAATGTCGAATAAATATCCTGCCCGATGGGGGAAGGGGAGCTGATTGGAGGGTATCTGATTCATTACTCCCCCAAGAGGAGCCAGTATCATAATGCTGTTGCGCTGCTCTTCCATCATCTTCCATGCTCCTTCTAAGCCTGATGCCGAGATAGGACTTGTGACGAAATCCGACTTCATCTTGAAGTAGCTTTTGGTGGGCAGAAATCTGTTGCGGAAGTCAGCAGAATATCCATTGGAGACGGCGGTGTAGGTTACCGAGCCGATCCAGTCTGTCTCCTTACAATCGGCGGCGACCAAACCCATCTCCGGGAAGTTCTTATTGACGAGTTTAAGGAGTTTATGGAGCGGACCCAGGTACATTCCATTGAAGGTAAGTTTCACCTCAGGCTTCCCTCCGAACACCAAGGCACGAACATACAGATCCTTGTGGGCGTTTGGTGCAACGTCTTGCCATCGGTGGAGCAGCCGAGTCACATTAGCACTTCCCGCTCTGTTGACATTGAACACCGTGATTTTGGGAGGCACTTTGACAAGCCTTATCTGCCAGGCAACAACCACGCCCCAGCTCCCTCCGCCGCCGCCTCGGATGGCCCAGAACACATCTTTTCCCATGCCCTTTCTGTCCACTAGTCTGCCATTGGCGTCCACCAGAAGGGCATTCATAACATGGTCTGCAGAGAGACCATATTTCCTTGACAGTAAACCGAGTCCACCTCCGCTCAAATGCCCGCCCACGCCTATTGTTGGGCAGACTCCGGCAGGGAAACCGTAGTGTGGAGTGTTGTCAGCAATGGCGGAGTAGAGTTGGCCGACAGTTGCACCCGACTCTACCCAAGCCGTCTTTGATTTCATATCCACCTCCACCCTATCTAATTTCATGAGATCGATGATGAGAAAATTTGGAAGTTGAGAAGTGGAGGAGAGGCCCTCGTAGCTGTGTCCTCCGCTGCGCACCGCAATCTACCACCCGTATTGTATACTGCACTGCACCGACTTTTGCAGTTGCTCTTTGGTCTCCGGGACAATCACAGCGAATGGCTTCCGCACGCTTGGTTCCGCATAGCGCAGATTCTGCAGAGAAAATTTGAGCATCGCATCGTAGTTGCCTGATGAAGAAGAGCTTTGTAATGTCACGTTTTTTACCCCGCCTCCTCTCAGACATGAAATGAGCGCTGGGGCATTTGCATTTTGTGTTGCATTTGCAAAGCCCAACACCACATTTCCACCTCCGAAATTCACCACGACCAACAGTACAAACAAGCTAATGAATTTGAAGCAACTCCAGAGCGCCATGATAATCCTATCCTATAATGCGAATCTCAGCAGATCAGTTGTTGTCTAAGCAATGCAGCCCCTCCTTATTTATAATGGTTTGGATGACTTAGACTGGGGAGGAGACGAGAGGCCCACCGAAATCTTCCTCCCAAAGTCCTCAAGAATCCGGGAGACAATAAATGGAAACATCTAATGCGTCATTAAGGGAAGAGCTTAAGCAGCGGCACGTATCTTAAAACTACTGGCACTTTAGTTCAGTCGGTGGTCTCCATTATAAACTGCTCCCAGGTTGACCATAATATACTCCCAATGTAAAGTCCTAATGTAAAGTTTCAATGTAAAGTGTTGATTACAATTGGAACATTGAATATAAAATTATTTAATCATTTTCTGATTGGATGTTTTTTTCCTGTACTTTTAAAGTTTCCTTTTCTATAAAACTAATCATTTGCAATATTATCTTTATATAGCAAAATCTTTAATTGTCAAGCAATATAAAACTAATCATTTCCAATATTATCTTTTTATGGGCAAAATTTTTAATTGTCAAGCAATATAAAATAGACACCTATATTATTACAATCATTTAATTTATGATTCAATTTAATTTATATTAATAATTAGCATAAATATCTTAAATATATTGTTATAAAATATTTAATAAGACCTCAACTCAAGGGAAGAGCTTAAGTCAGGTATCTTAAAATGCTGGTCTTTAATTCGGTAGTCTCCATTGTAAAGTGTTCCCAGGTTGACCATAAAATATTTTCAATGTGATGTGTTGATTACAATTGAAGCATTGAATATAAAATTATTTAAACATTCTCATTGGATCTTCTCTTTCCTAGGCTTTTAAAGCTCTTTTCTATAAACCTAATAATTTCCAATATTGCCCTTCATGGCAAAATCTCTAATTGTCAATTATGTTCTCCAATACAAAATTGACACCTTTTATTACAATCATTTAATTTATCATGGAATTTAATTTATATGCATAACCATTATAGATATCTTAACTACATTGATATATAAAAAAAAATTAATACAAATCTAATGAAATTTTCTGTCTTTCTTTTTATTGGTAAAATCTTTAACTATTAGTTTTGTCCTGAAATATAAAATAGACACCTTCATCATCATCGCGCAATTTATAATACAATTTAATTTATATTAATTTAACTAGTATAGATATCTTAAATATATCTATATAAAAGTTAATAAAGAGAAATATCTCAAGTATTGTTTAGATATGCATGGAAGCTATTTATGCGACTTTGTTTACTTAAGAAATGAATACAAAAATAAGTAAGTAGAACATAAAATTATTGTATATATTGAAAATTTTACATAAGACACAATACATAAATAGATAATTAGAACATAGAGCTATTTTATCAATCAAAAAAAAAATTATTTTATTACATAGATAGGAACATAAATTTTAACCTTTATTTGAAGATTTTTTAAATTTTCAATAGCTTTTAAAAACTTAAATGAAAACAAATTATTTACTACATATTTGAATGTAAAGGAAAATGCTAATATACTTACTCTAGGCTAATCCAAAAAATACATATACACATGAACAATTAATCTAGAGTAATTAATTAGTGAGTTGGTAAGACTATTGTTATAATTTATAGAAGTAATTGAATAAGAGATATGTTAATAAAAATAAGTGTACTTAGCACTATAATCTATGGATACATAAAGATAGGTGTGGACATTCATATGATATGCCTAAGGGATCAAGAGTAATGTCTATTTGGCTAGTAAAAAACTAAAAATCATAATATTCTATTGACACTATGCAAGGATGAGTTTGCAGTCTAGGGATGAATCTATGACCACAAAATTGTATTTATGAACAATTATGTTCATCACTTTGTTTAATGTGTTGTAACTTTTCTTTTGCTTTCTAATATTTTTTGTCTTGTGGTATTTATAAATACCTCTATTGGGCTACCACTATGTCACTAGGGGACATGTTTTCCTTGAACCCTCAACCCTAAAAAATGTGTAGAAATGATTAAAAATAGTAATCTTTTATCATGCATATGTTTCTAAGGAATTCATGTAGAAACTAGATTCCCTTTAATGCACCAATTGAAGTGTGTAAATTTGAGTGGTTCATTTATTCTTATTGTTGTTAGAATGAATGGATTGAATGCCTTAAATACAAGGGCATAGCAACACATCATGCTAATTTATGTTTAATTAGCCCTATGAGGGTGTTGAATTTATTACATCTTTAGTTTAGTATATTTTAGAGAATAAATAAATCAATAGTTAGAATGTTAGTTTTATGTTAGTAAAAAAAATGAGTTGGTAGATAAAACATAATTAATTCTTGGGAAGTTATATTCTCATAGGTAGTTGTGTAGACACCTAAATGTGTCCATGTCTTACAACATCACCTAGTCGACACATTACTAGAGACATCATATGACATTTTGTCCTAATCCCACTCCTAATCCCATTTATCCCACTAGACAATTAATTGAATAAATCTTATTTATTTAATTAATTTCCATGTCCCATTTTTCAACTAATTCAAATAAAATATTTGAATTTGTCCTCACCTTTCACCACAATCCAACACATGTCACATACTACATTTTTCTATTTAATACACTTCACATGTCCCACTACTTTAAATAAAACATTATTTAGATTAGGTCTACCCTACACTTGTCACATGACTACAACTCCTCATGGAGTGGGAAACCCTATTCGATCCTAGCCATTCACATTGTTGGAATCAACTTTCAATCATAGCCCCTAATTCAAATCACTCATCTCTTATAAATCAACCCTTTACCAAGCCATTTGATCATTCAGTTTTTGAGTATTGTTATGTTGCTGGAATGAGCAACCAACATTCATCCTTTGATATCATGCATTCCTATGCAAGATTGAGAAGAGCAATGGAGGAGAGCCAAGCTTAGCCAAGATTTCAGTTTTGGTTTGCTTTGTCATTTTGATTTCTATGTTATCTTGAACTTTATTATGCTTGTTAGGGTTTGATACTTTCATGTTTATGATCTAGACCTAATTTTTACCTTAGCTACACTTGGTGAACCCCACGTGAAGTTTGCAAATCTAACATTTTTTGTCACTTTTGGGAACTTGAATTTTGCAGGTGACCTCCTAGCCTGAAACAGAACTCACCATTGAGTCTGAGAGGCCTTGCATGCGAGAAAACAACATAAAACACTATATATTTTGCTCACAATAATTTTTTTGAAATTTTTTTATTTTTTTAAATAGCAGTCCGTACAATACGGATCCATATAGATCCATACCGTATGGATCCGTTGTACTAACTATACTGTGTGTCTGTGTTCAGCTTCAATTCTTTACAGGTTGCAAGTTGCATGCTTGTGATTTTCAGCCACCTCTCGGCCCTTTTTCCTCCTTGTCGACACTTCTAACAAACTCTACCACGCTACCAAACCACCCATCCCACTACTCATTCAATCTTCAACCACTACTTCTAGAAGATTCATCACCATTTCATTTTGCAACATTATAAAACCCTAACCACTTGATTCTCATGGTCACTGCCTTCTTTGAACATTCAGCCACCATCCATTAATGCCTCGTCATCGACCCTACAGACCTTCGACACCTATCATCCCATGGTCGCCACTGCTTTTGAAACACCCACCACCATCGACTCCCCTGTGACTCCTCTGTCACCACCAAATCCCCTTGTCGACCATCATTCTGACACATTTGTCTCCACCAACTTAGGGTTTAGTCACCAACTTTGTTAATCTCCACTTTCGTCGCTGCCAAGAAAAACTACTAACACTCAAACTCTGATAAACCTCCAACCATCAAGTGATAGTTTAAGGCCGAACCCTAATTTCTCTTAACTATTTGGTCTTTTGTTGCTTCTTCATATCGGTGACTAGCAAGGAGGAGGGTCTAGCACCTTCCCCCTTTCCTTTCTATCTTTTGTTTGTCTTTAGCCCCTAGTCACATGGGTGACCAAGGGGCTATTTAGACCTTAGCTGCTAGACTTAACTACAACAATAACTATCAGGTGTTAACAGTTACATTTGACCACAGCCGATCTAACCACTAGCAGTCAAGATTTGATAGTCTAACCTCTTTTTTCCTAGCCAAAGTCAACAATATTTGGCAACTTCAAACGCTTATATCTTTTGCAAAATTTATCCAATTTTCTTAATTTGTTTTAAAACTACATAGAATTTTGTCTATAATCTACTCATGCTATTCATTTTTCTATCACTATTCATATACCTTAATTTTTTTTCTAGATTTCCTCTTTTTCACATAATACATTTCTATGCAAGTTTACTTATTTTCTTCTTGTTTTGGTGGCTTCTATGTGATCACATGGAGTTATAGCAGTGTTTACATTAGTCACAATAGTAGATTGGAAAGCAAAAATTTTAGGTGCATTCATTCTATTCTCTTGTCTTTTCATTTCAATCAATCAATCTTGCTTGTCTCACACTTAAATTTGGGGCTTAAAAAGAACATCTTGCATGCTCTCACATTTGGATTTGGGATCTAAAATGAACTAGTGTCTTCCATCACGCATTTTGACTTTGGATTAAAATGAACAAGTGCTTGCATTTCTTGGTGAACTTGAGTGAGATTAGAGGTGTGTATGCTCTTCTTACCCACTTCGTGCGATCAGATCAAAAACACTTTTCATCCATTCACTTTCACACCACACATTTCATTTCTAAGGGGAATTTACATTGCAAATGTGAATTTTGTGTGTGTGTGTGTGTGTATGCTCTCTCCTTGCACTGCAAGGTGATGTTGGATATCAAAAGCACCCACTAGATTTGCTTTTGTCACCCTCCTAAGAGGCCTGCTTTGGTGCAGGGGCACCAAGGAGACCATAAGGATCTATGCCTTGTTTTCATGTTGTTCATGTTGTCTTGTTGATTCAATAAGGTCTTGAAGACCATTTTCATGCATTGTAATAAAGGCCATTGCAAATGGATGTCATGTTGATGTCAATAGTGTAGTAGGGACAGTCATAAGTTTCTCATGATTGTAGCCTTTTTATGGCATATAGGAGTATAGTTATGGTTGAATGCCTTGCCAAAGGCCTAGTCATCTTGTAGAGGTGTTTGAAGACTTTGTCAATATTGATTTGTCATGAAAACACAAGATACATATGTAAAACCAATGTAATTAAGTTGTAGAAAAAATAAACTAAGGTAGTTCGGTGGTTACAAGGGGCAGTTTGTCCCTTCCACCAATTCAAACTACCTCAAACTACTCCTCTATGGTCAATGCAGGCTTCTTTAAGCCTTGGACAAGTTGATTGCATTGTAATGAAGGTGATTTGGTAAAGGAATCAATAACAAATATAGTTTCTGCCATGTTTTCTGAGTTTGAACGTTGTTGCAGACCATACTACATCTCTGAACGGATGTACTACTATTTCAACTGATGAAATGATGGTGAGTTAACATTCCAATGCATTTGATTTGAGTTCTTGAAACCCTTCTGTGGCAAAGTTATAAGTGTTTTTCTGTAGTGTGGTAGATAAACCCTCTTCTAGGGTTTCTGACAGAAAATTATGAATTTCTCACCATTCCACTAAATAAAACCCTCCTTGATCAGTGGGATGGACATATTTATGTATGTTTTAATGTGTTTGAAGGTTTTTTGGGCCAGAGAATGATTTTGGTTGAGATTTCATGAACTGACCTAGCAAGACCATGTGTTAAGCATGTGTAGAAGGGAACAACATAGGTCAAATTGGTTGCAGTCAGTTGTGGGTCTTCAAAACTTGGAAAATCCCTAGTTTCAACATGTAATTGAAGTGTCCATCTAGTTCAAAAAGTTTTGTGAGACAAAATAAGGGTACTTGCTTTACAAAATAGACCTAATTGAGGCTCCTACAAGTAGGTTAGTCTTATTGTAAGTGACACGTTCTCAAAACAACCCCTATTAGGTCTTAGATATGTTTTAGGGCATCCAAAAGGGTATGTGAATCAATGCTTACTTTGCCTTGAAGGTGTCTTGTCTGCAAGTAATTCATTGATAGTACTAAAAACTGACCTACAAGGAGATAGGATAGCATACAAGAGAACCATCACATGTGCAGTCATGAGGTCACAACAAATGTTTGGTATAGGGTTTGTAGGGTGTCAAAGGACCATTCTTATGTCTACCTCTATACAAACAAGTGTTTGAAGTCCTGCCAAAAGTAAACCTTTTGTCTAGGACTGTCAAACCATTGTGTAACCTGTCATTTTACCCTGTCCTCTTCATCATATTGGTATCAAAGCCACATAAGGTTCTGTCAATTGGTCATAAACAAGGTCTTGGTGTATGTCAGCAGAGGAGAGTGAAGGAGAGGCTATCATCATGCCTCCAAAAGGGATGACCACCGAGGTGGCCAAGAAGTTTCAAGAGATGGAAGAGAAAATCAAAGCTGGGGTCAAGGAAGCACTCCTGACTGAGTTGAAAGCCATGAGAAAAGGCAATAGGTTGGATGAAAATTTTGATGCAGAAGAGGACATGGGAGAGGAAGAAGAGGAGCCTCAAAGGAAGGAGGTAGATATCCCTGTTGATTAGAAGATTTTTCTTGAAGTCATTAAATCCTTAGGTAAGGATTCATCAGAGGCTTGGATGGAGATTCCAATTTTTAGTGGGAAGATGGATGCTGATGAGGTTATGGAGTGGATTGAGGCCCTAAACAACGACTTTGAGTATAAGGAAGTACCTGAGAATAAGAGGGTAAAGTTTGCCAAAACCAAACTCAAGGGTGCTGCCCTCACATGGTGGAATTACACCCAAGGTGAGAGGGTGAAAAGTGGGAAGAGTATGATAACTTCTTAGAGCAGAATGTTGGAGAGGATCAAGTCACAATTCCTTCCATCAGACTATGATGTACAGATCTATAAAAAGATGCAAAATCTCAAGCAAAGAGATATGGATGTATCTACTTACATGGAGGAGTTTCACAAGCTCTCTCTTCAATGTGCACATGTAGAGGATGAGAAAGGTAAAGTAGCAAGCTATATGAATGGTTTGAAATTTAGTATACAAGATGAAACTAGTATTCTAGCCCTTGAAATAGTGGATAAGTGGTTCCAAATGGAATTAAGAGCTGAAGAAAATTTGAAGAGGAAAGGAGAGCAACAAAATAGAGGAAGAGGGGGCAGAAATTTCTGAGGTATGGATAGTTTTGGGGGCAAAAATTAGTTCCAAAAGACTCAAGGAGAGTCTAGTTCTCAAGAACAAAGTGGAGAATTAGGTTCAAGAGGAGGCTTTAGAGGAAGGAGACCAAATGGAAGGGGTAGGTTTGGTGGACCAGGTAGAGGTCCTAATGTCTTCATGGGAAGATGTTTCAATTGCAACCAAGTGGGGCACACCATGAGCAAGTGTCCCGAGAAAGCCTCAAGCTCTCATGGAGGAGAGAGAAGGGACCAATTGATTCAAGAGGAAGTTTGCCAAAGTGTCAATGCTCTAATTGGAAGTGCAGTCCTAGTCCATGATGGAGAAAGATTAATGATGTTTAGTCCCAACATGATGGCAAGTCTAATTCTTTCATCATCACCAAGAATGGTAGGAAGTATAGGATGGATCCTTTGCCAGATGAGAATGTAGAGAAGAGTGTTGGGTCAAGTGTCATGATAGTGAGTGGGTGAGAATTTTTAAACACCCTTAGGGAGGAAGGAACCCAAGGGTATGCTTTGATTTTGAAGCCTAAAAATAGTCATGATTTGCATGGTCCTAGTAAGGAAGAGGTTCCCAAGGAGATGTAGCTATTGTTAGAGAAATATAAGAGTATCATGGTAGAGGATATGCCTAATGCATTGCCACCTATGAGAGACATAAGTCATGAAATTAACTTCATACCAGGGTCTACATTGCCAAACAAAGCAGCCTATAAGATAACACCATCTCAAAATGAAGAAATTGACAAGCAAGTGCAAGAGTTGTTAGATAAGGGTTTGGTGAGAAAGAGCCTTAGCCCATGTGCTATCTAAACAGTCCTAGCCCCTAAAAAGGATGGTAAATGGAGACTATGTACAGATTCTAGGGCTATCAACAAGATCACCATAAGATATAGGTTCTCTATGCCAAGGATTGAGGACCTAATGGACTGTTTGGGAGGGGCTCAATATTTTTCCAAAATTGATCTCAAAAGTGGGTACCATCAAATCTAGATAAGGCAAGGAGATGAATGGAAGACAACCTTTAAAACAAATGAGGGTCTTTATGAAGGGTTGGTGATGCCATTCAGCCTATCCAATGCCCTAAGTACTTTTATGCACCTTATGAATGAGGTGTTTAAAGATTTCATTGGTAAATGTGTTGTGGTGTATCTTGATGACATTCTTGTTTTTAGCAGGACAAAGGAAGAGCATTTGCGGCAATTGGATCAGGTTTTGAAGAAGTTTCATGATGAGAAATTAATGATCAACATGGAGAAAAGTGTCTTTGTGAAGGAGGAACTCACCTACCTTGGCTTAGTCATCTCCCAAGGTAACTTGAAGATGGATCTAGCAAAGGTGGATGCTATATTGTCTTGGTAAACTCCTAGAATAGCAGGTGATGTAAGAAGTTTTCATGGACTGGCAACATTTTATAGGAAGTTCATAAGAGGTTTCAGTCATATATGTGCACCTATTCTAGACACCATCAAAGGAGGTAAAAAATGTAACCTCTCTTAGACCAAGGCAGTTGATGAATCTTTTGAAATTTTGAAAAAGAAGGTAGCACAACAACCTCTTCTTGTTTTTCCTGATTTCAATAAGTTGTTTATGATGGAATGTGATGCTAGTAACCTTGATAAAGGGGTTGTCTTGAGTCAAGAGGGCAGACCAGTTGCCTTCTTTAATGAAAAATTGAATGATGCCAAAAGGAATTATTCGACTTATGACTTGGAGTTGTATGGAATGGTGAAAGCTTTGAAAAAATGGAGGCACTATCTTTTGCCTAAAGAGTTTATTGTTTATCCTCATAACCATGCACTTAGTTTCCTAAATTCATAGGAAAAACTCAGTCATAAACACATGAAATGGGTTGAGTAACTCCAAGCATACACATTTTCAATCAAGCACAAGAAGGGGCAGGCCAATAAAGTGGTGGATGGATTGAGTATAAGGATGTGTATGGTGCAATAAATTTAGTTGGAAAGTGTGGGAATTGATTCCCTCAAAAAATGTACAAGGATGATGAGGATTTCAAGGAGGTATATGAAGTTTGTTCTCAATTTTTAGGCTCTTATTATTTTGATTTTTCTAAGTTTTTGTTTCAGCAGGGGTTGTTGTTCAAAGGCAGCCAACTATGTGTCCCTAGGTGTTTCATGATGGAGAACATCATCAAGGAGAAACATTGTGGTAGTCTAGGAGGCCACTTTGGGTTGGATAAGACACTTGGACAGGTGAAAAGATTTTACTTTTGGCCAAAAATACAATTAGACATCAGAAAATTTCTTGAGTGTTGTAGTATTTGTCAAAGAGCAAAGGGAACATCATCTAATGTTGGTCCATATTAGCCACTTCCTATTCCTCATAGGCCATGGGAAAGTATTAGCATGGATTTTTTCTTGGGTCTTCCTAGGACTCAAAGAGGCTTTGATAGTATTTTTGTTGTGATGGATAGGTTTAGTAAGATGGCACACTTTTTACCATGTAAATGCACTAATGATGCTTCTCACATTGTTGGATTGTTCTTCAAAGAAATTGTTAGAATACATCATTTGCATCTCAACATTGTGACTAACAGGGATCCAAAGTTTGTGGGCCACTTTGTGTAAAAAGTTGGGCACTCAATTGTCCTTCACTTCCACCTATCACCCTCAGACTGATGGCCAAACTGAGGTGGTGAATAGGTCCTTGGGAAATCTTCTTAGATGTCTCACAAAGCAGCATGGAGAGGCATGGGATATGATCATCCCTCAAGTTAAATTTTCCTACAATGATTCCCCTAATAGGAGCATAGGAAGGAGTCGATTTGAGATTGTATATGGCATTCATCCAGGAGGGATCCTTGAACTAAGAGATCTACATGGGTTGGAGAGGAGAAGTGCACAAGGAGAAGACTTTCCATTGGCCATGAAGGACATTCATGATAGAGTGAGAGAGACTCTTCAAAAGAACACCAAGAAGTACAAGGAGAAGGAAAATGAAAGCAAGAGAGATGTGCAATACAAGGTGGGAGATTTGGTCACGGTACATTTGAAGAGAGAAAGAGTTCCAAAGGGGCAGCCTACAAAACTCCTCATGAAGAAGATTGGTCCATGCCAGATTGTGCATAAGTTTGGGTCCAATGCCTATGAGATTGAACTTCCTCGAGGCTTGGTAATCTCTCCCATCTTCAATGTTGCAAAGTTGTTTCCATACAAGGGTGATAATGTTGTAGGTCCTAATGTAGGTTTAGCAACCCAAGAAGATGAAGCATGGATCAAGGACCTACCACCCAGCCAACCATTGAAGTTGGAATGCATTTTGAATACCAAGGTACTCAAGATGACTCAAAAGAAGACTTAAAAAGATTTCCTTGTCAAATGGAATGGTCTACCTACTGAACATGCCACTTGGGTGAGTGAAGAAGACATCTTGAAGCATGGGACCACAGTCCCTGATCTACTTCCTCAAGAGACTTGAGTTCTTTTCCACCCCTGGGAGTATGGTACAGGAGCACCAAGGAGACCATAAGGATCTATCCATTGTTTTCATGTTGTTCATGTTGTCTTGTTGATTTAATAAGGTCTTGAAGACCATTTTCATGCATTTTAATAAAGGCCATTGCAAATGGATGTCATGTTGATGTCAATAGTGTAGTAGGGACAGTCATAAGTTTCTCATGATTGTAGCCTTTTTATGGCATATAGGAGTATAGTCATGGGTTGAATGCCTTGTCAAAGGCCTAGTCATCTTGTAGAGGTGTTTGAAGACATTGTCAATATTGATTTGTCATAAAAACACAAGATACATATGTAAAACCAATGTAATTAAGTTGCAGAAAAGACAAACTAACGTAGTTCAGTGGTTGTAGGGGGCAGTTCTTCCCTTCACGAATTCAAACTACCTCAAACTACTCCTCTATGGTTGATGTAGGTTTCTTTAAGCCTTGGACAAGTTGATTGCATTGTAATGAAGGTGATTTGGTGAAGGAATCAATAACAAATATAGTTTCTACCCTATTTTCTGAGTTTGAACATTGTTGCAGACTGTACTACATCTCTGTACGGATGTACTATTATTTCAACTAATGATGATCTATAAGGGTGGTGAGTTAACATTCCAATGCATTTGATTTGAGTTTTTGAAACCCTCCCGTGGTAAATTTATAAGTGTTTTTCTATAGTGTGGTAGATAAACCCTCTTCTAGGGTTTCTGACAAAAAATTATGAATTTCTCACCATTCCACTTAATAAAACCCTCCTTGATTAGTGGGATGGACATCTTTATGTTTGTTTCAATGTGTTTTGAAAGTTTTTTGGGCAGGAGAATGATTTTGGTTAAGATTTCATGAACTGACCTAGCAAGACCATGTGCTAGGCATGTGTAGAAGGGAACAACATAGGTCAAATTGGTTGCAGTCAGTTGTGGGTCTTCAAAACTTGGAAAATCCCTAGTTTGGACATGTAATTGAAATGTCCATCTAGTTCAAAAAGTTTTGTGAGATAAAATAAGGGTACTTGCTTTGCAAAATAGACCTAATTGAGGCTGCTACAATTAGGTCAGTCTTATTGAAAGTGACACATTCTCAAAACAACCCCAATTGAGTCTTAGATATGTTTTAGGGCATCTAAAAGGGTATGTGAATCAATTCTTACTTTGCCTTGAAGGTGTTTTCTCTGCAAGTAATTCATTGACAATCCTAAAAACTGACCTACATGGAGATAGGACAACATACAAGAGAACCATCACATGTGCAGTCATGAGGTCACAAGGAATGATTGGTATAGGGTCTGGAGGGTGTCAAAGGACCATTCTTATGTTTGTCTCCATACAAACAAGTGTCTAAAGTCTTGCCACAAGTAAACCTTTTGTCTAGGACTGTCAAAGCATTGTGTAAACTGTCATTTTACCCTATCCTCTTCATCATGCTTGGAGACACACCACTCCAAGGGATGACATCAACTCTAACATTTTTGTGGAGTCTAAATAGTGAGGTGTGAATCAAAAGACACCCTCTTTAGAAGTTGAAATCTTGTCATTCGGGCTAAGCCCCCAAGAACTTTATACCTTGGGGAAGTTAAGGTGAAGGTTGGGTCACCCCTTTCTCTCAGCTGTTTGACATTATTTCACTTTCATTTCATGGAATTGGACCCCCCATACCTTGAGTATATTGGGGACATCCTTAGTCAACTTGTGCATCCTAGTTTATGACCTATTTGGCCACACCTACCTGGCTAATACTAGGATTATTGATGTGTCTTCAAATTTCTTCCTAATCATAACATTCAAATTTCAAATTCAAATTTGCTTATGTGTCTTGTGTGTGTGATTCATGTGTGTACATGTGAAATCATTTGTTTGTAAATTGCCAAATCAATCTATAAACACAAACACATAAACACATCACTCTAAACATTCTTTCCAACACATTCATCCTTGTCATTTCATCCTAATCATTTCATAATCATTCATAGTCACTCTATCCTCATCATTCCACATCATCATCCTAGTTCTAGTCAAACACTTGTCAAAATGGTCCTAATCCTTAACAATCCTATACCCAATCCTAAGCCCAAGCTCATACTTCGAGGAGGGCCTTCCTCTAGTTCTAATGATGAGACAAACCCTAAGCCTAAACTTATACTTTGAGGAGGCCCTTCCTCTAATCCTAATGACATGAGACAAATCCTAGACCTAAACTCATACTTCAAGGAGGCCCTTCCTCTAGTCCTAATGATGAGACCAATCATAAGCACAAAATCATACTTCGAGAAGGCCCTTCTTCTGGACCCAATGATGAGATAAATGTAAAACCCAAGTTCATACTTTGATGGGCCCCCCTGCCTACTTCCAATAATGACAAGAATCATGTTACATACCTTGATTAAAAAGTCAAAATGCAAAGACTTAAACACATGTGTGACACCATGCCAATATTAGAGGACAAGGTCCTAGCACCCCAACTACAAGATCTCATCCAAACACTTCACCAAATTCCACAACCCCTAGAGCAACAAACCATACAATGATTCCAAGCCATCATCCAACAACTTCAATAAAGCCAATCACCTATAATACAACACCTCCTAGCCCAAGCCCAACAATTCATAGCCACTTGTCAAACCCAACAAACACATCCCCTATCCATTCAACAAACACAACCACAACGTCAACAAATTCCACATCAATCCTATGTGTCATCCCCCTCCACTTCATACCATCCTAGTCCATCCACCTATCATGGAAATCCTACATCAACCTATAAATTCATTGCACAACAAGAACATGTGATACTAAGTCACCCCTTGAAACAAGATCAAGTGCCTTTAAATCCTCATGCATTTGACAAGAGAAATACCACTCTAGCTTGGGGAACCTATAAGTATATTATACCACCATCTAATCAAATACATATCCTCAAAACACCATTTCCTAGTCCTAATCCATTGGTCCCTCCACCTTTCAATCCATCAAACTCTTCATTACCCCCACCATCATCTAATCCTCCATCAACTCCATGCCCTAAATTCAAACATTACAAAAGTAAACCTATGGCATTACCCAAATCTACCCATACACCTACAAAGGATGTGATCCAAGGGCTAGCAGTGAGGAGTCAACCATGTCATCAAATTCATATCCTTGAGCCTACAAAAGAGTCTTCAAACACCATGCCTAGTCTTCCAAACCTATCATGTGGTCCACAACCCCTCAAGCCTATTGAAGAGTATCCCCCCATGAGTCCAAGTCAACCTCCATCATGCTCCTATGTTGTTGACCATCTAGAGTATATCACTCTTCCCCAAGAGCCTTCCACTTCCATTCAAGAAAGTCAAGAGTTATGTCAAGGGTATAATCCTAAGCATGTGGAAACATCAAGCCCTCATTCTAATCAAGATCAAATCTATTTTATTCAATCCATCCATAACATGCATCTTTCCCATGATCAAGACATTATTCATGATGAAGAACCTAGCTATGAGCAACTTGATCCTATTCATACCCCCACAACCATTCATGAGAAAGACACCCAAGACCTACATACCCAATCTAATAAAAGTCTTGTCAACCTACTTGAGCATTCACCCTGTTTCACGGCCTTCCTTCAAATTTTCCTCCATCTATCCCTACCTATGATCCACAAGAATCCATTTCCCTTGATGAGACACTTATCTCCCAAGAAAACATAGAAGATCAAACCAATACATTGGATCTTAGTGAATACACTGATAATCAAGATCCTAATAATCCTTCATCATCATCCACTATCAACCCCATTTCAAATCCATCATACCCCCTTGGTTTACCACCTTCATCCATGAGTGTTACTCCTTAGGGAAACAACAAACGTTATTTATCACTTCACCTTCTCCATCCAATAATGAACTCAAGTCTAATTTTCAAAGCACACCTAGTCCCATTGTCCATCGCATACTCCAAAACATGAATTATCAAGGTAAAGGCTTAGGCCTTCATGAAAAAGGAATTTTGGAGCCCAGCCATGTCAAGGTCCCTGCATGCTCATATGGCCTTGGATATACACCCCAATGTAAACAATCTCAAGATGTTGGTACTTCTTCCATAGCTTCTAAATCCACCACTTTCCATCACAAATCCTATCATACCCCCAAAACATATGTTGCCATTCCTCCTCCACTATCCTACAAATGTCAAAATCATGTGACCATACACCTTCCACCATCCAATTTACCTCCACTACTTCCAACTCCTCATATCCCTCCATCCATTCTATCACCATTGCTCCCAACACCTAATATCCCTATCATCCAATCCCCTTATCCATTTATCCATAAACCCACTTTTAATCCATTAATCCATGAGTCCTCTAAAAATCCCAATCATGGTCAATCAATGCACACATCATCTAAACATGAAGCTTCCACCATGTCCATCGGATTCAAAAATAAAAATTTGGATGATTCCACCCATAAAGCTAAACATCCTAAGGATCCTCATGCCTTAGGACATCGATGTAAAAAGTCAAAGCAAAGTACATCCAAAAAGATATCCAAGCCCATACCTCCAAAGGAAAAGTCAAAAATTAAAATGGTTTGGGTCCCTAAGCAAAAAAACAAGTCAAATGAAGCATCCCAATCCATTCAAAAATTTTAAATTCCTTCATCCCACAAGCAAAAAAAAATCATAAAAATACTAAGTCTATGTGGGTCCCTAAATCACTCAATCAACCATCTCCTAGGCAAACATCTCCATCGCTTCCTACCCCCCCTCCACATCAAAAGCATCAATGTTTATCACTGTGTGTACAACCATTGGTCATGGTCCCCTTTCATTCCACAATAATTCCACATACCTCCATCTCCCCATCTTTCAGCTATTATCATACATATTTCACCCATCACCTTCCTATGGTCCATACTTTTACATAAGCCTTTCATCCATCCTCTTATATAAATCCTACATAATCCACATCATAATCCACTATTCTTCCTTATATAATCCACTATCTACCTACTCCATCTCTCTTTCATGCAATCCCCTACCAACATCTATGAGCATACTGACATTTGACATGGTCCATGCAAAGACATCCATCTCTAATGGGACTGTCATCTTTCATGGAACTAAACACTTGAGTCCCTCCTATCCATATCCACCTATCCCATTCAAAAGGTAAAGAAAAATCAAAATAGTAATGATAAATCCCTTCATCCAATGGTCAAAACCACCCTTGGTGGCACATTGGATAAGTACCATGATGAAAACCTAGCAAATAGGCATCATGTGTAGGTTGATCTTCTATGTCACATACACTTGGGGCACATTGTCTCATCCAAACTATCATTTCCAACCTATCATTTTCTATCCTATCATACTATTTCCATATTCTATCTTACAATCCTTAGCCATTACACCCATATACTTATCCTATTGAATCCATGCATCCTCCTTTTCTCCTTTTGATCTTGATAAAGACATGGGGGCAAAATGTTGATACATGTTGTGGATATCCCTTGATATACCTCATCCCTTTCAAACCAATCCTACCATCATCCCATTGTCATAAAATTTATCATATAAAATCCTAAGCATTACACCTAGAATGGGGCATGTTATTCCTATGTGACATAGTCCTTGGAGATCACATCCTTCTTCTCTTATGTGTACATCCATTCCATCCTATCAGCCACCCTTTTATCTATTCATCCCACCTCCATCCTTGCACCTAGACATGGTTTTCCCTTGTCATTGGTATCTAGCACAAAGGCTATTCAAATTTTCATCCAATGCCATTACCAAAACATTCAAAAAATATAAAAAATCAAAACATATTACAAAATACAAAAAAAAATCAAAACATGTCAAAAATCCAAAAAATCAAAACATATCAAAACCCAAAAAGAATCAAAACATTCCAAAAGACAAAAAAATCAAAATTCCACAAAAACCCAAGCAATAAAATTAAATAAAATTCAATCAATTTCATCAAATCAAACCAATCCAATTTCTCTATCCATTCATCAATTCAATTCAAAACAATCCAATCAATTCAATCACATCAATTCATTCCAAATGAATTCTTCTCATCAATTCAATTCACATCATTCCATCAAATCAAATCAAATCAATTCAAGTAATAATCCAAATGCAAGTCAATCCTTAATCCATACCAATCAAGTCAATCAATCAAGTTAAATTATCCAATTACATCAATGGTCTTGATCCTATCCCTATTGTAAACCAAATCAATCAATCAACCAATCAATCAAATGTCGGTGTTGATTCTCACGGCCAATAACACTAGTGTCAATCAATCAATCAATTGTCTTATATAGGATGTTGCATTGTTGAAACTAGACTAGGCATCTTATACGACGTGTTTCATTTCCTGAAACCAGACACTATCATTATCAATCATCATCAATCAATTACTTAATCATTGGTTTACAGCTTCATAGGGGCAATACCTTGCTTGTTTTTGTATCACTTGTGCATGCATGCTTGCTTGCTTGCTTGTGTTATCATTTTCATCTTGCATTTAAATCAAATCCCTCTCATTTCCAACTAATATTCATGTCTTGTGTATGTTGGAATAGATTTTTACATTAACCTTTGCATCTAAGGTCATATCATACCTTTTGTGCATTAGGACTTTAATGCTCTAAGTTTACTACCTCATATGTTAGACAAGGTTGTATTACGCTGTGTGCACAAGACACATCGTCAGGTGCCTTGGTCCTTATACCATGGTGCATAACATCTAGTGCTATAACAAACTCCATGGTTTCTCACCTTCATTGTAGCATAATGCATCATTCATTTCTTCTATCCATTCCTTTATCTTTCTTCCTTGACCAATCCCTTTTATTTCAAGAGCCTACCTGTGTTTGTCCAACCTGTGTATCCTCTCGAGGGGGCATCATCACCCTATCTTTCATCATCTTTTTCCTCTATCCATACCTTAGCTTCTTTGAAATGATGTTACTTCTTCTAGTCGCAACACCATCTCAAACAGGAGCAAAATGTAGACACCTAAATTTGTCCATGTCTTGCAACATCACCTAGTCGACACATTACTAGAGACATCATATGACATTTTTTCCTAATCCCATTTATCCCTCTAGACAATTAATTAAATAAATCCTATTTATTTAATTTATTTCCCTCTCCCATTTTCTAACTAATTCAAATAAAATATTTGAATTTGTCCTCACCTTTCACCACAATCCAACACATGTCACATACTACTTTTTTCCATTTAATACACTTCACATGTCCCACTAATTTAAATAAAACATTATTTAAATTAGGTCTACCCTACACTTGTCACATGACTACAACTCCTCATGAAGTGGGAAAACCTATTCAATCCTAGCCATCCACATCATTGGAATCAAATTTCAATCATAGCCCTTGATTCAAATCACTCACTTCCTATAAATCGACCCTCAACTAAGCCATTTGATAATTCAATTTTCGAGTATCATTTTGGTGTTGGAATGAGCAGCCAACATTCATCCTTAAATATCATGCATTCCTATGCAAGATTGAGAAGAGCAATGGAGGAGAGCCAAGCTTAGCCAAGATTTCAATTTTGCTTTGCTTTGTCATTTTGATTTCTATGCTATCTTGTACTTCATTGTGCTTGTTAGGGTTTGATGCTTTCATGTTTATGATCTAGCCCTAATTTTTACCCTAGTGACAAGTTGGTTTTTACGACAAATTGTAATGGCTTTATAAGTTGATATAAGACAATGTATTGATTATCCAAAGACATCAATATAAAATATTATTTTGTGTTATTTTATCTAGAATAATTGTTTGATCTAGTTTCCTGTGTATGTGCTCAAAAATTCAATTGAGGGAAGGTTAAAGGTAGGAATTAACTGAAGTTTGAATTTAAATTTTTAAATTTGTAGAGGATTACTCTATGACCTTGAAGATGTCCTTGCGACTGTGAGCTTGTCTTCGGATATGAGAGGGGCTATATCACATTGGAAACATATACATAGAATAATATCCATGCTAGGTGAGATGATTGGGTAGGTAGGATGAAAGTATACGAATAAGTGGTAAGTTTATAAGAATATGCATATGGGGTAGGTGGATAGCATAGGCTAAGGGAGACAACTTTATGTTGTCAGTTGTCAATATATCTATATACCAAAACACTTTGCTCAAAATAGGTACAAAAATAAATGGGAAATGGAATTGATATGTAAATCTAATACTACACATGTGGACCCAATAAAAACTTTGTTTAATGGTCTTTCAACAAATAGGAATTACCCACATGTTGTCATGTGTTACACCATGTATTCCATCTAAAGCATTGATTTTAGTTGTTAAGGGTAAAAGCCAAAAGTAAACATGATATAACTTCCACCTATTGTCCCACCTTTACTAATAGAAGCTAAACAAATAGCTCACTCTCAATATTGTTACAAAGATACAGAACATATGTGGTCATTCAATAATTAGATGAAAATGGGCCCACTATCTTACTAGCTATGATAGTGTGGCTACAATGCATTGGTCCACACAACAAAGACCCTTAAGGCTCATCCACATAATTACCCATTAACAAATTATATTGCAACACATAAGCCACATGTCTTACAAGAGTGACCACTTCACCTTATATTACTACTAATAAGCTTATTTAACTCCTCATAATTTAGATAGTCTCAATCAAATCCTATAGTTTAAGAATAGGTATGAAATACACTAGGAAAAGATGCACTCCAGTTGTTTAGTTATTTCACTATCACTGGTAATAATTAAACATATTGCCCAAAAGTCACAAAGTGGTCCCCACTTTCAATATTTGTTGAACAAAAGGGTAGCCCCCACCACACACAAATAAGGAGCTACAAAATACACCTTGACTCAATCACTAAAAAATTTCTAGTGAATAATGATCACTAGGCACAAATAAGAACATGACACTTTAGCAAAATGTGAAATAGAAAACTCCAAAGTGCAAGTTAATGCTTCTACCATTTTTCCATGGAGCATAGAAGACGTGCAATTGCATACTACCCAATTCTCATAGAGTTATAAGCAATCCACTTAAGTTACATGGAAATCACACATATAAAGTTAAAATTCAAATAGACTAAAATGTGCAAGGACTAAGAAAATGAAAAGCATTGAACTAGGCCACCATGACTATAACATTGAACCTTGACAAAGCTATAATGAAGGAAAACTAATGTCGAGGCAAGGAAGGAAACATAAATGTGATGTCCCTTTTTTAAAATTTAACAATTAAGTTCTTTTGGGTATTATTTTAATTCTTGAAGTCCAATGGGTTGAGCTTAATTGGTTAATATGTTGGGTTCTCATTGTGGATACCCAAGTTCAAATCCCCATAGGGACATCTAATGTGGAATTCTAAGTTGTGAATCTTTGTCTTCCATAGTTGGCTTCTAATGTGGATGTGGTTTCTTAAGAAAAAGTGGATTTCTAAGTAGTGACTCTTGGTCTTCCATAGGTGATTTCTAATGTGGTTTCTTTTAAGGATCTTGTATTAGGTGATTTCTAATGTGTTTGCTCATAATGATCTTGTATTGGTCTCGTGTTGATGCTTGTATGAGAAGAATATTTGTAAACAATATACAATAAATATTTTATTTATTGAGGGAAATAAATATAATAAAATATTAATAAGTTGGTCCTCATGTTATTTGAAAATTATTGTAAAGGACAACTTAGTATTTTATTTTGTATGATCTACCTAAATGAGGCACAATACGACCATTTATAACCCCTATGAATAGTTTAATCTTTAGGTGTGGGAGTTATTATTTAAAATTAGAGGTATTTGGTGTAGGAGCACCTTCTCTATGGAGCAGGAGTCATATTTTGTTTTGTTTTCAATAAGGCTTTTAAGCCATCTCATGTTTGTAATTAAGTCAATTTGGTCACTACACCTATGTAGACCATGTTTTAGTCAAGTTTGATGTAATCACACAAGGAAAACATGTAGTTTTCTTGTGTTAGGAGAAATCCAATGGCTAACTATTTTCAAATCAATTTTGCACGGTTGGAGGATGTAAACTGCTGTCTGAAGCCTTTTATAGGTGAGCAGTGTGATGTAACGAAGCATGCTTGAAGAGGAGTGAATGAAAAAAGAACTAGATTTTTGGGTGTTGAATATTGTTCTTTCTGAGTATTCTCTGTGATTGTTATTTTGTACAGACTGGAAGTGTCCATGCAATAAAGTAGTTCCTGTCTAATAGTATTCTGGTGTCTTGTAAGTTATAAACTTGTGAGATATTGTTAGTTCTATAGAGACTGGTTTGAAACCCAAAAACTAGGGTTTGGTAAACCAATGGAGTGTTATTCCTCTATCCACTGAAAGCATTTCCATTCTCAGTGTGATGGAGGAATACAACATGTATTTTTTGTTTTCTGTTGTTTTGGTTTAGACACCCAGGAATCCATGAGTTTGGCATAAGTCGACTAGGCATCTCTATGTGACTAGTCGTAGAAGTGTTAGGAAAAGTGTTGTTGTGGAATGACCAAATTGTCGAGCGATCAAGTGTTCGCAGAGGGTGTCCATACTGTCGAGCCTTTATTTATGTGTATGCGGGTTGGGTGTCTGTGCTATCGCAGAACAACTAAAGTGTCATCGGCATAACATAAGCCTCGGAGGAGTTTTTGGAAGCCACACCGATCCTCGGTGTTAGGCCAATAGAAGTGTGTCGACGAAGGTCAGAGAACATACATCGATGCAAGTCTTGTATCGGGTTGTCGAATGAATGTTGTGATTGCATATTGCAATTGTATGTTGGGAATATACATTTCATATGATACAAAGGATGACCGGCCAAAGTGGTAACATAGAATGCATGTTGGAAGTTCGCCTTTCTGCAGATACAAGAGGTGACTGACAGTAGTAGGGCAAAGATACTTTGGCCCACCAAAATAGCAAATCAAGTCTTGCATACGAAAATTTGGTTGTATCGGCATAACGAGGAGACATACAAAGGGGTCACCGAAGAGTCAAGTCACACCGAAGATAGGTGGTCCCCACCAAATGCATATTAGCATTGTATGTTGAGGCTATATGTGTGCAACATACAATTGGTGACTGATTATAGTGGTGAATCGATGTATAATGCACTATAGTCTACCAATGATGACGAGTGAAGTATTGTATGTGAGTTGAGAATGCATCTGTGTATCGACATAATGAATCTTGGAGTGGCCGATAATAATTGTCTAGCCGACAGAGTTGTGATTATCCATTATGGTTAAGTCGAGTGGAGTTGGCTATTGGGAAGAGTTGGAGGATCGGTAGGAGAAGTTGTAAGGTGGCTGATGGAGATATGTTTGGCCGATGAGTGAGGATCCTCAAGACATAGACCACATCTCACCAATCAAATGTTTTGTTCTTTTCCCATTTCCACTATGTGCTCTGTATCAGTAATCTCTTAAGGGGAGTTACAAGCTAAATATAGTTGGAATATTTGAAGAAAGAAAAGATATTAAATTATGGTAGTGGAGGGGGAAAAAGAAATGAAGATAAACAATAATTAATTACTCCCTCAACAAATCTATAAAGGAAGGGGAAATGATTAAGAAGATATTCAAGTTGATATTATCAATGTCTCATATTTTCCATAACACTTGTGTTTGAACTAGTCCAAGGACAAAACCCATTGAAGTTGTAATATCCAAGTACAAAAACCCTTGAGGTATTTGAGATTTGAGAACGGAATCCCTTGAACTCCAGTGAGTAAATCTAGCACAAGAAGTAAACATTGGGCTTCAAGACATTTTATTGAGTTAAAGAGATAGAGGTTTATAGAACATTTCATTTCAATGTGCTTACAATATGTTCTAGATTGAAAATATTTTATGAAGTTTGATATTTGTTTTTTCTAGATCTTACTCCATATTTTTTATGAAATACTAATCTTTGGATTGCTAGTTCAAATTAATGGAGTTTCTATTTCATATTATTGTTAATAATTTATGTTATCATACTTTAAAAGAATATTATATTCAAAATGATTCAAATTAGGGAAGTTCAAATTATATATCATGAATTATTGAACCTTCTTAGTCATATATTGGTGCTTTCCATAATAGTCAAAGTTAATTGGAAGAATAGAAGATAAGACTAAAATATGGACTAACTATAGGGCTTGAACACTAAATTTTGAATCCTTGCAAGGGTTGATTCATATAAGGAAGGTTGTACTCACCCAAATTAGGTGTTATACAAACTTTTAATCTACTGCTCCACTCTAAAAACTCAGTGATTTATATTGTTTGTGGATTTTGTGTGCTTTGATTCAGTTGTACTTCTCTTAAGGGAAAAATCATGGAACTTTGATATGTTGGTTTGTGAATACATTGGGGTTATTCTACAATAGATTAGATGTTTATTGAAATCACTTAGAAAGTAGTCTAGATTTCAATAATTCCTTCTATCATTTTAAGTCCAAACTCTAGTTGCTCCCCTTTGATTTGAGCAATCTTTGGGACTATTACGTTGCCACACCTATTGGATAGTTTCATTATTATCTAGTGCAACATTATTTAGATTATTTTAGTATCCTTTGAGGATTACATCTATGGTATGATATCTAGTGAAATCTACATACTTTTATTTAGACATATCATTTAATTTGTAGCTGGTAATTCTATAGTTGGTTGTATACATTGGATATTATTGTTCCAACATTCCATTGATATCCTAACCTTACTTGGATATAGAATTAATATAATTTTGTTATAATTTAATTATAAAACTAAATGGTTTACCACAAATTGGAATAGAGATGTTCAGTCTAGATGGCTATGTTGTCAAGACTTAAATAGTGTCATTTCTATATTTGGTATTCTTTGAGATTGTGAAGTTTTTCACTAGTTAGATTCCTAAACATAATATGCTCTCACCTTGCCCACATCAAGATATCTCCAACCTACTTTCATCTGTAAGGAGTAAGAAGTTCCTAAGGTAAAAGATCAAATATGTAAGGCCTACCTATTCTACTCTATGAAACTCTAATGATAGATATGTTGATATTTTATGTCAAGACATTATCAAGAATGTTTTAGTTAATCTACAAGTATAGATTATATTTTTCTATTGAATCACTCATCTGATTTTCATAATACGAAATTGTTGAAATGTTGGTGTTAGACTTTAGTTTTATGATCTTGTTTTATTGCAGACTTTAGAAATACAGGTTGATTAATTGATTTAAACTAATTATTTTATGAGTTGAATTTAATGGATTGTTTTGAGTGGGTTAAAGAGTTCTTTTCATTATTATTTTTGTAAAATTAAGTCCCTAAGTCAATCAGGTTTGGGTACTTGTTTATTCTTAAAAATTATGTTTTAGAGTTATTCTAACCCTTTCTTACTTCATAATAAAAAGGGTGATGAGATTGGTAGATGAAGATTCATCTCTTTGTTTGGAAGAGGAGGAAGAGCTACCTTATTTTAGAAAATAAAGAGTCTTTTAGCATTCTTTGTAATGGAATCTTTGGGGGAAGGCATGAAGTTCTTAGAAAAAGGATGTTTTCATTTGTCCAAACATTAATATCAATTGATAGTGTAGCGCTATCATTTTGGGGATTGCAAAGTCTTTTTTGGTGTATTTTAGTCTTAATCCAATAAATTATTACCTTTAGGCAATACTACAACATTGTCATATGTATTGTGGATGTTATAAGGGTTTATCTCTATTCTAAGCCTAAAATATGTAGAAGAATCAACTAGCTTTATATTCCTCAGGTAAATTATTCTAATCTTCAGTGGATCATTTTCCATGTCCTGGTTCCTATAGTGAGATTTGTTGTGAAGTTTAATATTCTATTAGGTGTTAATTCCAATTCTTTTGACGATTTGGTTATGTGATTTATGGGAGGAAGTAATTTATAACTTCATTTCTTTTAATTCATCTAAAATAATATAGCAATGTCTTTATTGGACAAATTATAAGCTTTTATCATCTCTATATATTTGTGATCCTTTTTTAATATGGAAACTAAGATTTAATGCTTTTGTGAGAAAATCTATTTGGTGAATTTCCTCCAATCATGCATTTCATGAGACCCTAGATACTTCCATTTTTTTGCTTGCATGAACAATGCTACTACATTATTTGTCAAAATTCCTCTATCCTTTATTCTTTGAAGGATGTCTGAATCCTCTTTTAAATCTCCTATTTTGGCATCGGGTGGGAGCACTCTAACATAGAGTGTAATGTCCCCATTTCCAGAGTGATTACGAAATGGAGGATGGAGTTAGCCTATTCTCATTCCTGTAAGTTAACTCAACAAAACAAGGAAAGTTTCAGGTTGAGCTAAGGATTTGAGAAGATAACATTGATTTAGAGGCTTGAAAAATAGAATGTTGTTCTATATGGCTAAGTCAGTACTGGCACAATGGAAGAATGAATTAATGTGATTTTCACATTAATTATCAAAGGGAATTAAATGAGATATTATTCCTTGCTAAACACTCAAGAGAGAAGGAGGCAATTAAATAATATTATTTAATATTGACACCACTGGAGAAAAGGAATAACAAAATATCAACCTCTTGGTTTTGGCATCAACCTTGGAGGAGTGAAATATTCAAAAATAATATCAAAATAGGCCTTGCTTAATGAGTACCCACATTAGAGAATGTGCCAAAACAATAAAATAATTTATAAATTGAGATTGGCGCTCATCATGGGGTTTGAAAATAATAAAATATAGATTCCTTGAAATATGACGCTCATCATTGAAAGAAGGAATTCAAATAGAAATAATAAATTAAAGGAATTAATTTTGGATGCCACCCTTGGAGACATCAATTTGGAGGGAAAAATGACAATTCTAATCTTTAATCTAAGGATTGTCAGTTTCATCGACAAAAGAAAAGGAATCCAAGTATAAATCAAGTGTGAAGGAGCTCATTTGTGCATCATGAATGTTTGGTAAACTTTCGCACTTATGCTTAGCATTTGTTATTTGATCTTCCAAGGATGAAAACCCTTGCGGAGTTGTGTGTTGGACAAAAACCCAATCACAATTGAAGGTAAATTCATATAGAGTTCACATTTGCATTCATTAGAGATTTGAAAATTTGTTGAGCATCATTGATACATCAATCATATTTGATTGCATCAGAGATTTCATTGAAGATCATTATTGAAGACTTGTTGATAGATTGAAGACCATTGCATTCCATTTGAAGACGTTGAAGGTCATCCTTGAGCACCGTTTGGAAGATCGTATTGCTAGTTGGAGCGCCATATTTGGAGGAGGTTGTTGGCTGTTTGGTGATACGTTTCTTGGTAGATCTGAGCTTAGAGTAGTAGAAACCCTAGCCGCCATCACTTTGAAGGGTTTACTTTGCATCCTTGAGTGCTAGATCATTGGGAGGAGATCGACCTAGTTTTGGCTATAAATTCGAGATCCTTGGCATCCAAATCACTATCAAAAGAAGGACAAACTATAACAGGACTATGTTAAGCAGTGATCAACATCCATTGATTCATCATTACATAATTGACCTACCTTAGGGAACCAACGGACAACTTGTGGAGAGTTGCGGTTAGCACTAGAGGATATTTGGCCAGCATTTAGAGGACATTTCACCTTGCATTCTATCATCACAAGAGGTCAGTTTTGCTACAGTAGGCTAGGCATCATTCTTACCTTGCATTTGGTCACGAAGTTGGTATGTTGTGTTTCTCATTTTACCTCTGATATTGTAAGAGTAGTCCACACTATGTTTGGCTGCCACATTGTAATAGTCAGTTCTGAGTTGATTTCTCATCCATTACTATTATTACAACTTGCACTCTATCATTGTAATATGTATGGGGAAGCTACCTATATCTATCTTTCTATCATATATTTGCATTTTGTTAGTTGATACTTCATGATTGTTGGAGACAATTTATAAATGTGCAATAGTGAATTCAAACTTTTAGTCCTAGGGTTTATTGTAAAATTGCAAATTTCTAAAAATTGCCTTCAAACCCTAAAATGGGACATTACAATGGTATCAGAGCCTGGATCCTGCCAGCTTGTTGGGTACATTAGGTAATTGATGAAAGCTAAGACTTATTCCAATAGCATTCTTGTGTATGATATTTGTAATTACCTTCATTAGTTGTGATTTGACTCAATCTTATCTAGGTGTTATGTGTGAAAAGATTGATCTAGTTGGGTGTTAGTTGCTATGTAGTCTTGCTCACAAGTTTATAGAAGAAGAGTTAATCATCAAAGAGAACCCAAAGAAATCAATCCAAATGAGGAAAACATGGATAGAGATAGAAGAGGCAGTCTACCAAGAGAGGATAGAAACATGGACACTAGCTTGGAGAGATTGGCAGTAGGATAGTAGCAAACAAATGAGGCCTTCATACATATGATGCAGTGTATGACACAAGCTATGGGAAATATGGGATTTAATGGAACACCTACCCGAGACATTAGTGTGATTGACACACCCCAAGTTAATAGAGTTCGTACTCCTACAAACATTAGGCCCATGAAGCCTACATTTCTTCCAAGTGAAGTAGAAGAAGAGGTTGTTGAGGATATGTGGAGACCACCAATGGATGAGGAGATGGTTGCTATACATCAAGCATATAGAGCACTTCCAACACTCAAGAGAAATGATCTTTCTTTTCAACAGTATTGGCATCAAAAGAAAGGAGGGAGAATGAGAGAAGATCTGAGGCCGAGGAGACAAGAGAAGCATCATCAAGAATATAAGGAAGCTTTGAACAAGGTCCATCTACCGAACTTTAATGGGAGTGGAAAGATAAGTGCTAGAGCTTGGGTAAATAAGCTGGATACATTTCTTACCCTTAAGCCTATGTGGAAGAAAAGGCAATTCATCTTGTAACCATGCATTTGGAAGGAGCAACATATGACTGGTGGCACTATGGACTTGTTACTCAAAACCATGAAATGATTCAATCATATGAAGAGTTCACAACCAAACTCATTGCTAGATTTGACAAGAAAGATGAAGAGGTATACTACAAGGAGTTGGCATAGATGAAACAAATTGGACATGTAAATACCTACATTGATGAATTTCAAAAAATTGCAGTGATGGTTCTAGATATGACAGAAAGAAGAGTAATCATGCTGTTTGTTGAAGGATTGAATGATAAGTTGAGAGGATTGGTAAAGGCTCATAAGCTTGACACATTGGATGAATCTATTTAGTTGGCACTTGACCTTGACACTACTCCACATTCTAGCAACAGAAGAAAACTTTTAAGGGCTCTAGTTCAAATCAGAGGAAGTTCAATTAGCATAAGTACTAACCTCCTAGGATGGATCAAGAGACAAATAATGAAATGAGAAGAAATAATCTTTGTTTCTCTTGCAAGGAGCCATGGGAACTAGGACATGTGTGCTTAGGCAAAGGCAAAGTACATTTCATAGAGGTCATCTCCAAAGATGAGAGTGAAGGTATTGAAGACAATAGCTTGGAGGGTGATGATGACCATGTGGAGCAGCAACCACAGTTGGAGCTTGAGCCAAACATTGAAGATAAAAAAGGACATGTAACCATTGCATCAATTTCATTAGTGCCAAAATATCATGCTTTTTGATTGAAGGGAGTTATCAATGAACAAAGGGTCATGTTAACAATCAGGACTGCACCCTTTGCTAATCTATTAACTTAGCTATCTTGTTACAACATGGGAACACTCCTAGACCTATGGGTTGCCTAAACTCAGAGTGAACCTTCAGAGTGAGATAGTTCTAATGATTATTGAGAAATGGTGAGCAAACATACACAAAATTAAACCATAATAAAATAATATAGTATTGTCTTCAGGATGATTTTACAATGCAATACATTGGCTTTTTAAAGCCTTAGTTATTCCTGTATATAACTTCTTACGGGAAAGTAACTTCTCATAACTTCCCAAAACCTAACTTATAAACTAACATTTATTTAATATGCATAAACTAACAATGTAATACTATATACTATTATGCCAACATTCCCCCCCTTATTACATTGTTCCTGCAAAAGTACCAGGTACCCCCCCTTAATGCTAAAATACTCAACAAAGCTGATTACATAATATGAATAGATATTTTATAGAAGATCTTCCCCCAAAGAACAAATCCTGAACCAAGCGAGGCTCCATCATGCTGTCTCATCTACCCTCAGAAAGGCGTAGCTTCGAGCTGTGTTCTTGAGCTCTTTAGTCCCAAGCTCTCAAATCACAGTCTTGAATTATTCGACAATGGACAATTCAAGATCATATACTCTTTGAAGCTCGCTAGACAACAATCCATATTGAGCTCAACACCAAAGCCCAAACTTGTCTCCAAAACAAAATCTTCACAAAACATACATTCTTCAAATTTATCAGCTCCGTCAACATCAACAAAGAAAAGAAAAACAACCAAAACCAAAAATGCTTCTCATGCAAAGCATCATCTCAAAGCGAGAAGCTAACTTGAGATGATGGAAAATCCTCCATCCTCTGATGCCGCCTACCTCCAATATGACCCTATTACACTTTAACCAGCTGATGTCTTGGATGAGTCTTTCGAGGCCTCATCAGGTGTAGTATAAATGGATCCGAGAGCAATTGATGTAGCCATGATAAAATAAGGTGTCGAATTCCACCAAAAGTGCACCTTTTACAATATAGTGTAAACACAGTTATATCCTTATAACTCCAATGTTTTCCATCTTATTACTCCAAAATAAAACCTTATATCTCCAATGACAAAATAATATTTAAAATTTATACCTCCCAAATTTTGAACTCATAACCACCTCATACCAACTATTAATTCCTCCAACCTTCATTTAAATCTTTTTTTTAATTTTATTCCCTTCCAAAAATTTGGTTCCAAAAATAGCTATGAACCATAATTTTCCAAATGAAAATAGCATTAATGTTTTTAAATGTGACTTACTGCTGCACGTTCAAATTAAAACCTAAAAAATGCCGCACATTTTACTCTCCTTAATATTTCCTCTTAGAAACATTTTAACTTTATCCAAAAGGAAATTGTATTACTCTAGGTAATAAGTGAAAACTTTTCAATGTTTGCTATAAACTCATAAAACATTTTCCCTCATGTATCATTAAGAAATTTTAGTCAGTTTTAATCTCACCATATGAATTGCCTCTTTCACTTACATTCAACGCAACAGAGAAAATATTTTCCTTTCACAAGTTTGCGCTGCCAGCAATCATAAATTCATCATCCATGGTTTTCACTTCATAGTTGTCTTTATCAACCTTCTTCAAACACACTAACTCCCTGATTCAAAAATGTGAAATAGGCATCCACAGTTGCTACTGTGTATGTAAATTAACCATCTAAACCGCACCTTTCTTAAACCCTAATTAATTTCCCCATATTGATTGGCCACCTTCTCTAATCGTTGGATGCTTGGAGGCTGCATTTAGAAATAGGTTCGTATACCTTCTATCTGCTGCAATAATTATATTCCATAAGATATCATCAAAACGCCTCAAAAAAAATATCTCCAAAATCACATATCTATGGGAGATCAAACATCAATAAAAACTGTCATGAAAAACAACTAAAGACTTCATTCAAATGTCCATTCTTGTGCGCAGTCATACAATGTGCTCCAAAATTTTTCTTTATATATATTGAACATCTCCTTTATCCAGTGCGCCAGTAAATCAGCAATAATGGTAGTTTTAGATCCTTTATCACGCAGGCTATGCTTCCCCTAGATTCTAATGCACAAGCACAATGAGCTTTGATACCATATTGAGAAATGGTGAGAAAACATACACAAAATTAAACCATAATAAAATAATATAGTATTGTCTTTAGGATGATTTTACAATGCAATACATTGGCTTTTTAAAGCCTTAGTTATTCCCGTATATAACTTCTTACGGGAAAGCAACTTCTCATAACTTCCCAAAACCTAACTTATAAACTAACATTTATTTAATATGCATAAACTAACAATGTAATACTATATACTATTATGCCAATAATGATTTCTTCTAATCTAAACTAATTTCTAAGGGAAAAGGGAGAGAACAAACTATAATGAAAACTAACTTAAAAAGAAAACAGCTTCTAAAATCTAACTTAACTCAATACTTTCACTCACAAATAGCTCCTCAAACATGAACTCTCACAACTTCACTTAGAACATACAATTTAAAATTAATTTGCATGAAGGCTCAGATTTGAACTCAACATGCAACCTGAATCATATGAACAATTTGCACAACATTTTGACAATAATGAAATATGACAAAGGATAAATTATTCATTATCACAATGAGACATCAAGTCAATATTATAATCACGAGGCAAAAGAAGTGAAATAGAAGGGTTCTATTGTATTAACTGGAAGGAGTACAAAGAAAAAATATAAACTGGGTCAGAAATCTATCTACAAACTCTCTACATGTGCTCAAGAGAGAAGAAACAATGATATCCACTGCCTAAAACCAAGTCCTTCACCCCCTTTTATAGCCAAAAGGCTTTCTAAAAATGAGAAAGCATGGATCAACTCAGCAAAAAACTCAAAAAGGCAATTTTCCAAGTTATTCCCAAGCTCCATAAAAAAGCCTTCAAAATGCCTCCAAACTGGAAATAAAAGTTGTCAAACTCTTTTGTTAAGTGGCCCCCACCAAAAGGATGCAAAAATTTAGGGTTTATCTAGCTGGAGACTGAGATAGAAAGTCTATTTTGCTGATTTTTTCTCAATTTTTCCCAGAGAAAAAAAATCAAACCTAAAAAGGAAAGATTCTTGCTAGATTAACTGCATAAATAACAAATATTTACAAGCAATTTATAGAAACATTTCTTTAAATATTGTTTTACAATGGTTTGTAGCTTTATCTCTATCTTGACTTGATTTAATTTTTTGCAAAAAATAAAAATACAAGGCTTTATTCTTGCCAAGCATATTTCATTTTATGAGCATCTTATTTTCTATAAGAATCACAAAAATATGTCAAGGCATAATATGTGGTTTGCAAAATAAAACTTATAATGTTGTCCTCCATATGGTCTACAAAAGTCTAAGGCATATGGACCTATGATCCTATCTTCAAAGGGACTAAATGAGCTTTCTAGGCATAAGCCTAAGCAATGTGTGCTAAAGGGACCCAAGGCATTAAACATTCTAGGTTATGATGACTTGGCATTTGAAAAGTAGACCACAATACCACAATGACATTAGTTTGGGAAATGAGAAAATAACTCCATGTGATAAAAATGCCCATCGAATCTTAGGGCTTTTGAAAACCCTAAGACAAAATGTTGATGCCCTACTTTTTCGGGCCATTTTCACTTGCACTCTCTGATGGAAATACTCTCTGCCTAGCTGCCATTGATAGGGTTTGGAACTAAAATCATTGACCTTTCTGCTATCTTTGAGCATGTTTATTGAAGATTTCTCTGTGGGAAACAAAGGTAACATGCTTTCTGTCACATTTTGACCATATTGTTTCATTTTATGACAATATTTAATGACTTTGGCCATGGCCATAAAGCTTTTCTGATGTATTTATGCTATGTTTCCCTCTATCATTTGTCTCTCCTATATGGGGTCACCACCAAAATATCTCTAAGACTCTTATTGCGAAGTTTGAATGTGTTTCTTCCTTAGTGCACAATGGGAAAGCCTTCTACTAGCTACGCTCTTCATTTTCCTCTTGTATCTATGCAAAGTAGACACTTGATTCAGACATGGTGGAAGTGCATTTCATTTTCTTTCTGCATTTATTTATTAAATCCTTATTGTAGTACCTCATGAATGAATTTGGGTTTGTTTTATGCTTCAACGACTCCACCCCTTTTCTATTACAAGTTGCAGGTATCTTATCATCTGGGCCATGACTGAAAATGCATTTCCTAGCATTTGTTGCTTTTTGTTTACTCTTTCTATCGATTTACCTCCTTTCTTGTCTCTATTGCTTTCATCTTTAAAACCCCAGATGTGAACATTATATATTTATTTGATACAGGTCGTGGCTTCAAATGACATTTTAAGTATGAAACCTAGATGGGTCTGAACAAAACACACAAAATGGATCTTGTTTCTTACCATCTCTTGTATTTGAGAGATAAGATGAGTTCAATATTTTCATTTTTATTTCATATCTATCTTGAAAATAGAGCCTTCCCTTACCATAGGTTGCAGGCTCTATTATTGTGTTTCTATCACGTCTAGTATATTTGATTTTTGAGTGTTCTCATAAAACCCTCATGGGCTTAAGTCTTAACATCTTCTCTATATTTGATCTTCTATACGAATATTATGACAAGGGTTTGCTACTCATAAAAAAACAACACTCTTGGCTGTTCCTGAGAATGTATCATCACTTTGCATGAGGAACTGACTGTATGGCTTTATTATAATGTGCAAAGAACTTAATCCAAATTGTACCTTTGTATTGGAACTGGTGAATTCTGAAGATTTGACAGTGGAGGCTGTGGGCACATTTTGGCATTACATGTGTAGTCTTCTGCTTCTTTTTTATTTTCTGTATCTTTAACAACAAACCCTTATTTTATTATTCATTTCTAAAAACCATTCTTGTTCATATGGGTTTGAACTTACATTATACTACAAATGTTGTTTTCAAAACCCCATGTGGTTTGAGTTCTTTGTGAAGAAAAGATGTTCTTTTTGACCGCAGACTTTGAGATCACACTGGCTTTCTGTTCATGTCTATATATTTGATAATGCCATTATACTGTTCCTCTATTTATGAAATGCAAAATACAATAAACCTTTTACAGGCACTATACTAGGTCGTGGTTTTGATGCTTGATCCTTCATATATAATAGTCTTATCCTGCGTTCTATCTTCCCTGTATGAGGATAATTTGGCTCATTTGTAAAAACAAAACTCATGTGCCCCTTTTGATAGATGTGACACTTTACCTCTCCTATGTATTTGCATGAAAACGATACTTCATAGAAAAAACATTTTGAAATTTCATTACAAAAATCATTTCTTTTCTATTTTTGCTACCCAATGACTATCATACATGTCATGGTTTTGAAGAGATCTAATTCTTTCTGTAGCTATTTCCATTCGGGTTTCTCCCTATTTCTTGTATCTAGAAGGTGATAACATTATACTATTCTCCATATGACAAATGTGGCACTTGGCATTGAATATGCAACTATGGGACTTAGCATATGTCACTTGTAGTCTAGTTTATTGTATCATTAATAAAATGTATCTTAACTATCCTATAGTTGATTTTAACAATGGTTTTCACTCATACAAGACAGCTTCTCCAATTGCTATTTGATGACTATCCATATAACAGCTCTAAGCAGTTTTTCTCTGTCCTCAGTCATATAAGGTTGTATTACATTTTCATTGTTGACTGTTGTCCTTTATGCTGGTTCATGAGTGTCTGACCTCTTCAAGATGCTGTATAGTACCAAAAAACCTTTCAAATCATGACAACATGACATTAGGACAAGTCTCTGTTCACTGTTACACATGATGCACATGTAAACCTTCATGTTTCCTTGTCTCCATTTCACTTGGCTTCACTATCTTTAAAATGATGGACTGTACCCCAATCAGTGTTATTGCTCCATTTTTCTTATTATGACTGCATATTGGATATTTCATGACTATCATGTAATTGATCATGGCTATCCTGTAGCTTCTAAATACCTCCTTATAGAACTTTGTTGTTCCAGTCATACATGCTGATTTGTATATATTCATTTTGATCAAATTCCATCTATCACATGGCATACACATATAGTTTCTTAATAGCTGTCTTGGCATTACCATTCCACTTGCTACTATGTTTTTATATACCTCCTATAGATGAACATGGATACTAAGATTGCATTATTTGCCATAATGAAATGTATGCTATCCTATGGCTTCTGTCACATTGGTATTGAATGTTACATTTGATTGATAATCATAAGGGTGATGTTATATGCACACCATAGTCTGTAGCAATAATGACAGTTGTTCTCATGCATTGAATGCTATCCTACATGAGTTTAGGCTACTTTAATGCTTTCATTTCATCATTACTTGAATTGTAAGCATTAGATTGATGGTGTACTCCTTCAGGTAATCTATTTCAATTGAGCATTATGAAAATAATTTACATTCCATCCCTTCTGAGGACTAGGGGTAGCATGTTGGGCTCACCACATGCTGATATGTCTTCAAATAGCTACATGACTTATCCTATACCTACACATGAAACAAACATGTTAGATAAAAATAGTGAAGTACAATGATTGTTTCTTTTCAATCTCTCTTATACATGGATGATTTGTTACTCTAATTCAATACATCATAGGCAGTGCATTATATTATTTGTTGATGAAGTACATTGTGTAAACCATATCCAAAGCTCTAACAATTTCTTTCATCAAAATGTAGGTCCACTTAGAATCAAGAGCGAGGATGGAGCAGCAACAACGAAGACCAACATCGAACACAACAGGGAATGATGGATATGCTTTACACTATATGCTTATTTCTCTTTCCATCTTCAATTGTATAGTGCACTTCCTAGGTTGTGTTGGCTCAGCTATACCCACGGCTTGTGTGGGTCATTTGATCAGTTATGTTTCCATTCAATACAATGTTTATTTCTTTGTGTACCTCATTTGTAAAATGAATAATCATTGTAGTGAACTAAGACATCTTATCTCTCATGCAAGCTTTTGCAATGTAAATGAATGATAATCTGAAAATTCTTTCTCTTCTATTGAACAACTGAACTGCAACATAACTGAACTCCTCAAGCACCTTAAACTATGCAAAAATATCATAGTAGACAAATGCTAAACTTTTTATCCTAAAATGAACTTAATGCACCAGCTCTGCCAATTTGAGCTGTAGCAAAAAAATTGGCAACATTTCTAGTGACTTCTGCTATATGCTTGCCTACTAAGCATCAAGACTAGTTGCCTTAACTATCCATTGGGCATGGAGTCATACCCTACTCTTCTCTAGCTTAGAAAATTGAAACTCGGCACTCCAAACTACTCAAAATAGTAGCAGAAAACTAAACTAAACCGAACTGAAAGCAAACTGAAAGGCCTTGGTGGCCAGAAAACATGTGCAGCAACACTTAGGAAAACAAAAATAACTGAAAGGAAAACTAGTAATAAGGAATGAAAAACAAGAACACACCTTATAAATTGTTGTACTGCAGCCTGAAGAGTACAACCAAAGGTTTGAATCCCTTGATTTTGGTCAAACATACCTCTAGTTTGCCATGAATGATCAAGTTGAATTAGCTGCTCCTCAACTACAATCTCATTCTTAAGAGCACTAGAAATTCCTTGAAGCTTGTTGGCCACTTCATTGGATAAATGTCTAATGGAGCATCCTCTTGAAAGGATGTAGCCTGGACTTTTATTGTTGGTTTCACTCTTACCGGTTGCCTCTTCAACCACAACTGCTTCTTGCTTTAGTTGAATCATGACTTCAACCTTGTGCTCCTCTACAACCAAGCTGTCCTCATTTAATTACTCATGGATTAATCCCTTGTTTGAATGGCTCTCATCATTTTGCTGCTTAGAACTTGATAACTTTGTTAGTTCAAATGTGTCTTCTTCATCAATACTAACAAGCAAAGGAAGTTCAACAAATAAATCAGTCAAAACCTGAGTTCCAACACTCTCTTTTACCTCTTCATCTTGTTGTTCCACACATCCCTCCTCAAAAGATGATCGTTTGACATCTAAATTTGAGACAAAAACCTCTAGATCATCCCAAAACATGTCTTCTTCATTATCATTTTTATTTTTCTGTGAAGGGGAACTGCTTATTACCTTGTAGCAATTCTCATCCAGCTGAGTAGGTTGTGTGATAGGCTTACCTTCAAGCTCCTCCACTTGATCCAAGACCCCATTATCAGATTGCTCAGCTTCAATCAACAACTCACCAAATGGTTGAAGATCCTCTTGCTGCTCTAAAACTACTACCTCTAGTATGAGCATGCCTTCATAATCCAGTTCCACAAAACTGGGTAACTGATTGAACAAAGAAACTAATTCATCCTCCGCATGTGGTGCTTCCTCCAATGAAAGTTGGGCTTTCATTCTTTGCAACCAAAGACTTTTGCCTTGTGACCTCTGTACCCTGCTTTCATGCATCTTATGAACAACATTAGAAAAAAATTCAGATGAATCAAAATGCAAAGGGTTCAGTGTCATATTTGAACTAGTGTTCTTTTCATATGCATCATGCTTGTATTGAGATGGGGATGCAGCACACACAGCAGCAACCTTTACCTGTGAATCAACCTCTTGCACTAGTTGATTTTCTAAAAAAAAATTATCATCTTTCACAAAACAAGGAAGCTCTTTAGTGCAAACATTGATAGATTCATCAGGAAGAGTCTTCTCTTATTCTATCTTTTTCTGCTCTAACTAATATTGCTCCATAGCCATATGTAATAAATTTAGCTTCCTAGCTTCCTTCATGGTGAATGAGTCATTTTGTAAGACAATAGGTCCATCCTTATAAAGGCAAATAGTGATAGGACAATTAGATTTAAATTCTTGGATTTCTTGATATGACTGAAACTATTGATTAATGGACTGGTCTCGAATGCTAACAGGCTCGTCAGCAAAATCAGAACCTCTGAAACTTGGGATTTTGATTTTCTAGGGAGTCTATTTGCATTCAAAACTAAGCTCTTGGAGGGCAAAAGATTCTTCAAGTCGCTAGTTTTGAAGTATAACAAGTTGAGATTGTACCAACCTAGGTTTGTGCAAGGGTAAAGGATTTCTAAAACTGGGAATCTGGACCTTGGTAGGAATAAGAGGTTCACTTTGCTTGAAACTCATAATTTCAACTTTAGGGCCATTGAAAGGCTCATTTTGTCTAAAACTTAGAAATTTATACTTATAAATCTCTTCTTGATTCAGTTGTTCTGGAATAGAAGGGGCTACTTGGGCTCAAGCAAGCAAAAACTTTCTTTGTACAACTACCTCTCTCTCAAGATTCTCTTCAAACTGTCTTCTTTGTGTCTCCTGATCAGAACCAAAGGTCTCATAGGGTGTATGCTCTAGTTGTTGAAGATAAGCTTGATGAATTAACTCTTGTAGCTGCAAATCAGACTCTTCATACTGCCTTCCTTGAAATCCTCCTCCTTGTTGATATTGATAACTCTTTATGCTTGCAATCTCCAGCTCAAACTGTGTTATTTGTGCCTCCAACTCCTGCTCATGAAGATAGACTTGATAAGCCAGTTCCTCCTGGTGTTGATTATACTCACATTGCCTTTTAATCTCCTCTATCTACTTGTTGAGGTCTGATAGAATGCCTTTAAGCTCCTTAATTTCAGACTGTTTTACCTGATAAGGAGGCTGAGCAAGGGTGGGTGGGTGGTAATCATATTGTGGATGCTAGTTTCGAAGGGCCATGGAATTGGAAGCAATAGCATAATTGGCCTGATATGGCTAACATGGAGATGGGTAAGTGGTTCATAGTATGGGGGTGGGTATACTTGTTAGCGATGAAAAGTTGACATTTTTACTCATATGAATGCTGGAAAATGGAATTAATACATGATTTTTGTAACATACCAGCACTTGATCATACCGAAACCTGTAGATTTGAACTTGGAGTCACCAGATGTGTCACTTCCTTGCCTCCAAAGGTAGAGATCACTGATACACACACCAAATATTAGTGATAAATGAACATACTTTTGGACTGAAATAGTCCAATCTGTCCCACTGGGCATGCCAAAAACTATTAACAATTAGGACTGTACCCTTTGCTAAGCTATTAACTTAGCTATCCTGTTGCAACATGGGAACACTCCTAGGCCTGTGGGTTGCATAAACTTGGAGTGAACCTCCAGAGTGCACTGGTTCTCCTAATAATTTCTTCTAATCTAAACTAATTTTTGAGGGAAAAGGGAGAGAACGAACTATAATGAAAACTAACTTAAACAGAAAATAGCTTCTAAAATCTAACTTAACTTGATACTTTTACTGACAAACAACTCCTCAAATATGAACACTCACAACTTCACTTAGAACATACAATTCAAAAGTAATTTGCATGAAGGCCCAAATTTGAACTCAACATGCAACTTGAATCATATGAACAATTTGTACAACATTTTCACAATAATGAAATATGACAAACGATTAATTATTCATTATCACAATGAGACATCAAGTCAATATTGTAATCATGAGGCAAAAGAAGTGAAATAGAAGGGTTCTACTATATTAACTAGAAGGAGTACAAAGAAAAAATATAAATTGAGTCAGAAATCTATCTACAAACTCTCAACCTATGCTCAAGAGAGAAGAAACAATGATATCCAGTGCCTAAAACCAAGTCCTTCACCCCCTTTTATAGCCAAAAGGCTTTCTAAAAATGAGAAAGGATGGACCAACTCAGCAAAAAACTCAAAAAGGCAACTTTCCAAGTCATTCCCGAGCTCCATAAAAAGCCTCCAAAATAGGTTTCAAAATGCCTCCAAACTAGAAATAAAAGTTGTCAAACTCTTTTGTTAAGTGGCCTCCACCAAAAGGATGCAAAAATTTAGGCTTTATTTGGCTGGAGACCAAAATAGAAAGTCTATTTTGCCTAGTTTTTTCTAATTTCACCTAGAGAGAAAAAATCAAACCCAAAAAGGAAAGATTCTTGCTAGATTAACTACATAAATAACAAATATTTACAAGCAATTTATAGAAGCATTGCTTTAAATATTGTTTTACAACAGTTTGCATCTTTATCTCTATCTTGACTTGATTTAATTTTTTGCAAAAAATAAAAATACAATGCTTTATTCTTGCCAAGCATATTTCATTTTATGAGCATCTTATTTTCTATAAGAATCACAAAAATATGTCAAGGCATAATATGTGGTTTGCAAAATAAAACTTATAATTCTACCCTCCATATGGTCTGCAAAAGTCTAAGGCATATGGACCTATGATCCTATCTTCAAAGGGACTAAATGAGCTTTCTAGGCATAAGCCTAAGCAATGTATGCTAAAGGGACCACAAGGCATTAAACATTCTATGTTATGAGGACTTGGCATTTGAAAAATGGACCACAATACCACGATGACATTAGTTTGTGCAATGAAAAAATAACTCCATGTGATAAAAATGCCCATCGAATCTTAGGGCTTTTGCAAACCCTGAGTCAAAATGTTGATGCCTTACTTTTTTGAGCCATTTTCACTTGTACTCTCTGATGGAAATACTCTCTGCCTATCTGCCATGGATAGGGTTTGGAGCTGAAATCATCAACCCTTCTTCTATCTTTGAGCATGTTTCTTTGAAGATTTCTCTGTGGGAAACAAATGTAACATGCTTTATGTCACATTTCAACCATATTGTTTCACTTTATCACAAGATTTAAAGGCTTTGGCCATGGCCATAAAGCTTTTCTGATGTATTTATGCTATGTTTCCCTCTGTCATTTGTCTCTCCTGTATGGGTCCACCACCAAAATATATCTAAGACTCTTATTTCAAAGACCGAATGTGTTTCTTCCTTAGTGCACAATGGGTAAGCCTTTTGCCAGCTAAGCTCTTCATTTTCCTCTTGTATCTCTACAAAGTAGATGCTTGATTCAAACAACACGGTGGAAGTGCATTTCATTTTCTTTCTGCATTTCTTTATTAAATCCTTATGGTAGTACCTCATGAAGGAATCTATCTTTCTTTTATGCTTCAACGACTCCACCCCTTTTCTATTACAACCTGCGGATATCTTGTCATCTAGGTCATGACTGAAAATGCATTCCCTAGCATTTGTCGCTTTCCATTTACTCTTTCTATCGATTTACCTCCTTTATTGTCTTTGTTGCTTTCATCTTTAAAACCCTAGATGCAAACATTATATATTTATTTGATATAGGTTGTAGCTTCAAATGACATTTTAAGTATGAAACAAGTATGAAATCCAAATGGGACTGAACAAAACATACAAAACGGATCTTGTTTCTTACCATCTTTGTATCTGAGAGACAAGATGAGTTCAATATTTTCATTTTCATTTCATGTCTGTCTTGGAAATAGAGTCTTCCCTTAACATAGGCCATGGCCTCTATTATTGTGTTTCTATCATGTCCAGTATATTTGATTTCTGAGTGTTCTCATAATAGCCTCATGGGCTTGAGTCTTAACATATTCTCTGTAATTGATCTTCTGTGTGAATATTATGATAAGAGTTTGCTACTCTTGTAAAAAACAACACTCTTGGTTGTTCCTGAGAATGTATCATGGCTTTGCATGAGAAACTAATTGTATGGATTTATTATCATGTGTAGAGAACTTAATCCAATTTGCACCTTTGTATTGGAACTGGTGAATTATGAAGATTAGACAATGGAGGTTGTAGGCACATTGTGGCATTACATGTGCAGTCTTCTGCTTCTTTTTTATTTTCTGTATCTTTGACAATAAACCCTTATTTTATTACTCATTTCTGAAAACCATTCTTGTTCATATGGGTTTGAACTTACATAACACTGCAACTATTGTTTTCAAAACCCCATGTGGTTTGAGCTCTTTGTGAAGAAAAGATGTTCTTTCTGACTGTGGACTTTGAGATCACACTGGCTTTTTGCTCATGTCTATATATTTGATAATGCCATTATATTGTTCCTCTATTTATGAAATGCAAAAAAGAATAAACCTTTTATAGGCACTATACTGGGCCATGGATTTGATGCTCAATCCTTCATATATAACAGTCTTATCCTACATTCTATCTTCCCTATGCAAGGAGAATTTGGCTCATTTGCAAAATAAAACTCATGTACCCCTTTGACAGACGTGACACTTTACCTCTCCTGCATATTTGCATGAAAATGATACTTCATAGCAAAAATATTTTGAAATTTCATTGCAAAAACCATTTCTTTACTACTGTTGCTACCCAATGACTATCATACATGTCATGAGTTTGAAGAGATCTAATTCTTTCTGTAGCTATTTCCATTCGGGTTTCTCCTTGTTTCCTGTATGTAGAAGGTGATAACATTATACTATTCTCCATATGATGAATGTGGCACTTGGCATTGAATATGCAACTATGGCACTTAGCATATGTCACTTGTAGTTTAGTTTACTGTATCATTAATGTCATGTATCTTAACTATCCTACAATTGATTTTGACAATGGTTTTCACTCATACAAGATAGCTGCTCCAATTGTTATTTGATGACTATACATATAACTGCTCTAAACACTTTTTCTCTATCTCACAGTCATATAAGGCGGTATTACATTTTCATTGTTGATTGTTATCCTTTATGCTAGTTCATGAGTGTCTGACCTCTTCAAGATGCTATACAGTACCAAAAAACCTTTTCAAATGACGACAACATGACAATGAAGGACAAGTCTATGTTCGTTGTTACACATGATGCATATGTAAACCTTCATGTTGCCTTGTCTTCATTTCCCTTGGCTTCACTATCTTTAAAATGATGGACTGTCCCTCAATTAGTGTTATTGCTCCATTTTGTTTATTATGACTGCATATTGGATATTTCATGACTGTCATGTAATTGATCACGGTTGTCCTGTAGCTTCTAATTACCTCCTTATAGTAGTTTGTTGTTCTAGTCATACATGTTGATCTGTATATATTCATTTTGATCAAATTCCATCTGTCACATGGCATACACATGTAGTTTCTTGATGGCAGTCTTGGCATTACCATTGCACTTGCTACTATGTTTTTATGTACCTCCTATAGATGAACATGGATACTGAGATTGCATTATTTTCCATAATGAAATGTATGCTGTCCTATGGCTTCTATGACATTGGTATTGAATGTTACATTTGATTCATCATCATAAGGGTGTTGTTATATGTACACCATAGTCTGTAGCAATAATGACAGTTGTTCTCATGCATTGAATGTTGTCCTACATGAGTTCAGGTCACTTTAATGCTTTCATTTCATCATTACTTGAACTATAAGCATTAGATTGATAGTGTACTCCTTTAGTTAATCTATTTCAATTGAGCATTATGAATATAATTTGCATTCCATCCCTTCTAAGGACTAGGGGCAGCATGCTGGGCTCAACCCTTGTGGGAGCCCACTTTACACCACATGTTGATATGTCTTCAAATAGCTACATGACTTATCCTATATGTGCACATGAAACAAACATGTTAGATAAAATCAGTGAAGTACAATGATTGTTTCTTTTCAATCTCTCTTGTACATGGATGATTTGTTACTCTAATTCAATACATCATAGGAAGTGCATTATATTATTTGCTGATGAAGTACATAATGTAAACCATATCCAGAGCTCTAACAATTTCTTTCATCAACACCAAACACAACAGGCAATGATGGATATACTTTACACTATATGTTTATTTCTCTTTCCATCTTTATATAGTGCACTTCCTAGGCTATGTTGGCTTAACTATACCCATGGCTTGTGTGGGTCATTTGATCCATTATGTTTCCATTCAATACAATGTTTATTTCTTTTGTGTACCTCATTTGTAAAATGAATAATCTTTGTAGTGAACTGAGACATCTTATCTCTCATGCAAGCTTCTGCAATGTAAATGAATGATAATCTAAAAATTCTTTATCTTCTGTTGAACAATTGAACTGCAATGTAACTGAACTCCTCAAGCACCTTAAAATATGCAAAAATATCATAGCAGACAAATGTTACACTTTTTATCTTGAAATGAACTTAATGCACCAGCTTTTCCAATTTGAGCTGTAGTAGAAAAATTGGCAACAGGTCACTTATTTGGTTGATTGTACAGCTATTCATAACTTCATAGATGAGGGCTTAGTTGTTAAGAAAGGACTAAAGGTTGAGAATTTTCATGGATTCACCATGAGTTGCACTAAGAAGGTATCTTAGCTCAGAATTCAAATGGAAGACTACACAGTGACTGATGATTTCTATGTACTAGGATTGGCGGAGATTGATGTTCTTTTGGGCATTTAGTGGTTGTAGTTACTTGGTAGATACATATAGGATTTTCAAAAGATGAAACTTGAATTCATTCATGATCAGAAGAAGGTTGTATTGAGAGCACTTTTAGATGGAGGCCCTAGAGTTATGTCAACAAGGAGAATGGGAATATTGTTTAGACATAACGATGTTGCTTGGGAAGCATAGTGTTTTGTATCATCAAAATCTTCTTCCACTAGTCAGAAGTATCATGTGGACATACAGTCAATGTTGTTCAAGCATAGTATGGTGTTTGGAGAGATTCCTCCTAGTAGACCACCAGATCATAGGTTTGAGAATGTCATTGAGTTGGAAGATGTCTCCAAGCCTGTTATCACTATACCTTATCATCATCCAAGGCATTTCAAGAAGGAGATTGAAAAGATGATTAAGGAGTTGCTTGAGATGGGACACATTCATCCCAACTCTAGCCCATTTGCATCTTCAATTGTATCGGTGAAGAAGAAGGATGGCACAATGAGGATGTACAATGATTACAAAGCTCTGAATAAGAAGACAATAAAAAATAGATATCCCATTCCTAGGATTAATGAGTTTCTCAATGAGTTACACAGGGCCGTATCTTTCTCCAAGATTGATCTTCGTTCAGAGTATCATCAAATTCCTATCCGTGAAGGGGATATACACAAAACAACATTTAGATGCCACTATGGACACCTTGAGTTTTTGGTTGCCATTTTGGTTAAACAATGCACCTGCCACTTTTCAGTCATGCATGAATCACATCTTTCCTAGGTAGTTGCATAATTTTGTGTTGATGTTCTTTGATGACATTTTGATATACAACACGACCTGGGAAGAACATCTTCAACATATTGATGAGGTGTTGGGAATCATGGAAGCATAATCATTGTTTACTAAGGCATCCAAATATGAATTTGGTATGATGGATATTCTCTATCTGGGGCATGTGATTGGAGTTGATGGATTTAGAGTTTATCAAGAGAAGATACAAGCAATTCTGGATTGGCTACTATCGCATAACATTTTAGACTTGAGAGGATTTTATGGGCTATGTTGCTACTACAGGAGGTTTGTAAAAGTTTTTTCATAGCTAAAAGCACCTCTCACAAATCTCACTAAGAAGGGAGCATTCAGTTGGATAGATGTGGTTCGAGTTGCTTTTGACAAACACACGGAAGTGATGAGTTTATGCCTAGTATTGGCATTGCTATATTTCACACAACCATTTGTGTTGGAACTTGATGCATCAGGAATAGGTATTGGTGCAATATTGGTGAAGAATAGACATCCTATTACTTTTGAGAGAAGAAAGTTGAGGGATACAGAAAATCTCTATTCCACCTATGATAAGGAGATGCTTTCCATAATGCATGCATTGGTGAAATTCAGGTAGTATTTGGTGGGTAATCGATTTGTGGTCATGACTAATCACAATAGTCTGAGGCACTTTCTGTTGTAGACGAATTTGAATGAGAGGCAACAGAAGTGGGTGAGAAAGATTCAAGCATATGATTTTGATATTGAGTATGTGAAAGGAAAGAATAATGTTGTTTCCATTACTCTATCCAAGAGGCCGACTCTTTGTTCTATGTTAGAAATTTCAGTAAATTGAAAGTCTCATTTTTGGTTGAGTATTCCAATAATACATTTGCTTGTGAGATCATGGATGGAAAGATTCAAGATGATAGCTACAAGGCGATTGATGATGTAGTCTACTACAAGGATAGGATCTACTTGGTTGTCAAGTCAAAGTTGAAGGAGAAAATCTTGAGGGCTACTCATGATGATCCACCTGCAGGGCATCCAGGTTTCTTGAAAACCTATAGATAGGTGAGAGAGAGATTCTCATGTAAGGGTCTCAGGGATGATGTCTTGCAGCATGTTAGAGAATGTATGGTTTGTGAGTAGAACAAGTTGGAACATACTTCCCCTACAGGATTGCTTTAGCTATTGCCTATTCTGAAACAAAGGTGGGAAAACATTTCAATGGATTTCATCACAGGTCTACCCAGGGTTCAAGGAAAGGATTGCATATATGTTGTGGTTGACAGGATGACTAAGTATGTTCATTTCTTTGTAATATCATCAAAGTACTCAACACTTCAGGTTGTAGAATTGTTCTTCAAAGAAGTGTTCAGATTGCATGGACTACCATAGACCATTGTCAATGATAGGGACAAGAGGTTCCCCAGCATATTTTGGCAAGAGTTGTTCAGAGTGATAGGAACAAAGTTAATTGACATGTCACCTTTAAAATCTTTGTATAGCTATGATGCTCCATCATTGTTGGACTTGGCCTTGGAAAATTGTAGAGCTCCCAGAGCTAAGGATTGATGCAGGATACTCAAGACATCCTTAAGGCACTTAAGGATAATATACATTAGGCTCAGAATTAGCAGAAGATGAATCCAGACAAATGCAAGATTGAGAGGACTTTTAAAGTTGGTGATTTGGTCTTCTTGCACCTTCATCCATAAAGACAATCAACTTTGAAGAAGAGTGGTGCAAAGAAGTTGAACTGAGATTCTATAGTCCCTACAAGGTTTTGAGGAAAGTGGGTGAAGTAGCATATGAGCTTGAATTACCAGTGGAGAGCAAGATTCACAATGTCTTTCATGTGTCATGCCTCAAGAAGGCAATGGGACAAAAGGTTGTTTCTTCACCTGATCTTCCTCCCCTTGATGAAGAGGGCACTTTGGTTTTGGTTCCTGACAACATTTTGGAGACAAGGGAATGACATTTGAGGAACAGGGTGATCTGTGTGCATTTGGTGAAATAGAAAGGTTTGCCGTTGGATGATGCAACATCGGAAGGAGATCAAATTTTGTAGCATCTGAATTTGTTATTGCTTGAGGGTAAGCAATCTCAAAAGGGAGGATTGTAATGTCCCCATTTCCAAAGTGATCACCAAATAGAGGATGGAGTTAGCCTATTCTCATTCGCATAGTTTAACTCAATAAAACAAGGGAATATTCTGGTTGAGCTAAGGATTGGAAGAGATAACATTGATTCAGAAGGTTGGAAAATAGAACGTTGTTCTATATGGCTCAGTCAGTGCTGACACAATGGAAGAATGAAATAATGTGATTTTTGCTTTAATTATCAAAGGGAATTAAATGAGATATTATTCCTTGCTAAATGCCCAAGAGAGAAGGAGGCAATTAAATAATAATATTTTAATACTGTTTAATATTGAAGCCACTGGAGAAAAGGAATAACAAAATATCAACCTCTTGGTTTTGGCGTCAACCTTGGAGGAGTGAAATATTCAAAAATAATATCAAAATAGACCTTGCCTAGTGAGCCCCACATTGGAGAATGTGCCAAAACAATAAATGAATAGAAATTGAGATTGACACTCATCATGGGGTTTGAAAATAATAAAATATAGATTCCTTGAAATGTGGTGCTCATCATTGGAAGAAAGAATTAAAATAGAAATAATAAAATGAAGGCATTGATTTTGGACGCCACCCTTGGAGACATCAATTTGGAGGGAAAAATGACAATTCAAATCTTTAATTTGGATTGTCTGCTCCATGGACTAAACAAAAGGAATCCAAGAATAAATCAAGCATGAAGGAGCTCATTTGTGCATCATGAATCATTGGCAAACTTTCACACTTATGCTTGGCATTTATTGTTTGATCTACAAAGGACGAAAACCCTTGCAGAGTTGTGTTTTGAATGAAAACCCAATCACACTTGGAGGTGAATTCATATAGAGTTGACATTTGCACTTTATTAAAGATTTGAAGATTTGTTAAGCATCATTGATACATCATTTATATTTGATTGCATCAAATATTTCATTGAAGATCATTGTTAAAGACTTGTTGATAGATTGAAGACCACTGCATTCCATTTGAAGACATTGAAGGTCATCCTTGAGCACCGTTTCGAAGATCATATTGCTAGTTGGAGCGCCATATTTGGAGGTGGTTGTTGGCTGTTTGGTGATACCTTTCTTGGCAGATCTGAGTTTAGAGCAGCAGAAACCCTAGCTGCCGCCACTTTGAAGGGTTTACTTTGCATCCTTGAGTGCTAGATCCTTGGGAGGAGATCGGCCTAGTGTTGGCTGGAAATTCAAGATCCTTGGCATCCAAATCACTATCAAAAGGAGGACGAACTGTAGCACGATTGTGAAGCGGCGATCAACATCCATTGATTCATCATTACATCATCGACCTATCTTAGGAAACCAGTGGACAACTTGTCGAGAGGTGCGATCAGCACTAGAGGACATTCGGCCAACATTTAGAGGACATTTTGCCTTGCATTCTATCATCACAAGTGGTCGGTTTTGCTACAGCAGGCTGGGCATCATTCTTACCTTGCGTTTGGTCACCAAGTTGGTATGTTGTGTTTATCATTTTACCTCTGATATTGTAACAGCAGTCCACACTGTGTTTGGCTGTCATATTTTCATGAAGTTGATGTAATGAAACAATAAACAAGTCTGACATGTGCAACAGCTAGTTCTGACTTCATTGCTCATTCGTTACTATCATTAAAACTTGCACTCTATCAGTGTAATCCGTATGGGAAAGCTGCCTATATATATCTTTCTATCATAGATTTGCATTTTGTTAGTTGATAGTTCATGATTGTTGGAGACAATTTATAAAGGTGCAATAGTGAATTCAAACTTTCAGTCCTAGGGTTTATCGTAAAATTGCAAGTTTCTGAAAATTGCCTTCAAACCCTAGAACGGGACATTACATAGGGACATTACATAGAGCGTGTGATATGCATGTTCTTTCACCAATGGTAAATTTTCTTGAATACAATTCATTTCATGAGATGACTTTGCTTTGAAGTAGTTTGTCAAGCTAATAGTGTGCCTTGTCTATGCTTCCATTTTATGCATATGGGTCATATTGATAAACCTCCTCCTCTATGCATGTGGTAGTTTCTATGCTCGCATAGGCCATGGAATCTTGGTTTACTCCCATCATTCATTTTTACTTGAATATTTCAATGTCTGGTCGACTAATCTTGTAGTCCATATCCCAAAATCACTACATTTTTGAGGCATTTTCATGAAAAACTGCTATTCTTTCCCTAGATTTTTATTTATTTTCTTCCAATAACTATGTTGTTTTTTTTAAACTTCTCTTTACATGGGAAATGGTTTGTAAAATGGTTTATAGGTTAGGAGCACCTTGATTTAATCTTTTTGAACATTCTAGATTTTATATTTCATTAGGTACTATTAAAGTTATCATATTTTTAATATTGTTGTAACCATGCTGTTATTCTATAAACTACTCATTGTATGGGAAATGATTTGTAAAATGATTTATGGGTTACGAGCACCTTCATTTAAGATTTTTGGAATTACTTAAGATTTGAAATTGCATTAAGTATTAAGAAGGTTATCGTATTTTTAATATTGTTGTAGTAGGAAATGAAAAATAAAGATTTTATTGGTAGTTTTATTGTGTTTAAAATGAATTTGTATATTTATTGCATAAGAATGTTGTATGAATCTATATATTACATTGTTTGTTAGAAGAAAAATTAGAGCATGCATTTGGATATTGCAAGGGTTGTTGGAATAAAAGAAAGGAGAAGTTGCTTGTGGCTAATTACAATACTTAAAAGTTTCTTAAGTTTCTTTGCAAATTCATATCTATAGTATTCTATGGTATTCTGAGAGGAAGATTCCTGAAATGGGATGGATGGACAATCATAGTTCGTGAGAAATCCTTCCATTATTTCATTATGATGTTTATTTTTTATCACCACTTATTAGGCCTTGCTTATGGCAGGGTAACTGTTGTATTCGCTTGCAGGTATTAATCCTATCTTAAAAACCGTACAATCACAAAAATTTCAGCTTATCCTAATGTCTTTTTATTCTCAACTAATTTTGGTCTCATAAAATTTAGTGATTCTCATTTTCTCATTGGAGGATTGCAATTTTAGCCCATTTTAACCCATTGGCAGTGTTTTTTTCATTCTAAAAAGCTTTTGATTTTAGACAGTGAATAAATTTATTCTTTCTAATGTTCTCCTGCAGATATTAATCCTCCCTAGGAACCTATGGGAAGGCAAAAATTTGCTCTCACCTTAATGTTTTCTTTTTCAAATAAAATTCAGCCATTTTGATTTTCTAGAGTTGGACGCGTGTCTTGGCTCAACAGATGTTTGTTTTGGCATTCTCCAGAACAGCCTCGAACCATTTGAAGTATGCTTCCCCATGTTGGAAGCATGCCTGCCAAGGAAGTTATAGTTAACATTGCTAAAAACCTCCCTTCTCTAAAGGCGAATACAGAAAACCTAATTTCTAAAGGTTGTGGGTGTTATTTTGCCTTTCTGGTTTAAGGACTGATGCGGCCAGAGAATGATAGTCATATTGTTTTTTAATGGAGAACCTCATTTGCATTTCATGTGTGGCGAGGAAAATTTTGCATGCTAACTACAGAAATAGGAAATCTGTTCTGGCATTTTGCTGTCGCCCTAAATTGTGACCTTTTGTTTTGTTTTTGTTTAAAAATTTCTCCACTTGTAATTTATGATCAAATTCTCTATCTCTAAGCCTTCAAAAATTCTTGGGTTGTAAGAATGAGCTCTTCAGGTGCAAAAGGCGGCTGCCGAAAGGCCAAGTCAACAAAATCGATGTCGAGGTCTCAGGAAGTCGGGCTTTAGTTTCCCATTGGAAGAATTGCAAGGCTTCTCAAGGCAGGGAAATACGCAGAATGTGTGGGGGCGGGTGCGTCTGTCTGTGTTGCTGTCCTTGTTATAAACTTGTAGCAATCCATTTTTATTCATGATTTCAATTGCAAGAAACACTTTTCAAGCATTTTCTAGGAAATTTTATCTTCTAATGAAGATTTACAGATGAAATGGAAAAAAGTCATCTTTGAGTGAAATATCAATTATTTTATGTATGTTTTGAAGTGCCAAATCTTACAGAGACAATTTTATCAAACTTGAAGTCTTAAATATTCTAATGCTTGACCAATATTTCTTTTTTTCATATTTTCTAAATTTGATGTGTCCAAAAGCTTTTGGCACTGTTCTTATCAAGATATTTTTTCCTTCAATAATTATGGATTGTGGAGCTAGAGGATTTACGTCTTAAATGACCCACTTTTGTTTTCCCCTGTTTCATGAATTAAAAACTCTGTAAGAAATTTTTATTCAGAAACTCATTTTCTTCAACGAGTATTGACTGCCTACGCTTGTGATGTATTGTGGTGCAGTTGTGTGATTTTGGACTGGCGACATGGACTTTGGGAGCTTCAGTGCCATTCCTGTGTAAGACAGTGAAGGGAACATTTGGGTAAAGCAAAAGTATTAGGTTTACTGATTCCATTCCTTTCAATCAATTCAATGTGTCAATGCTGTAAAAAATCTATGCATTTGGGGTGGTTCCCCTCAAGCTACTCACAGGAAGGAAGCTTATTATTTTTTCCTCCATCTATTAATCTGCCTCGCACCATGCGCTAGTAAAAATTAAAGCTTTCCATAATGCTTTTTCTTTTAAATTTTGGTAAATTCTGTCCATTGAGGATTTGATTGTTTGTAATGTTTTTTTCTAATTTTTGAAGGTTGATAATTGCCTGCTCAATGCAAGATGTTTCCCCCACATCAATAGGGGTCTTTGGCCTCCATTTGAGTATTCATTTTGGCAAATTGTATGGGGCTTTCTAAACTTATAATTTGAAACGGTTGTTTTCTTCTTTTGATAGACGATGGTAAATGGCAGAGTGGTGGTCTTGGAGGGATCTCATCTCAGAAATGCCTTGCCAAGTCTTAACCAGAGACTGGAAGGTCGTCATCTTGCCAGACAAATTTCTCGATCTGCCTTTTTGGCATTGGCTGAATCGGTGGCTTCTTCATCTATCTACCGCTGTTCCATACTTGTTGTACCCCCCTACTGAATGCTTCTGTGAGCCCCTAACCCAATCCTTGGAAGCTAAGAATCTCCTCCAGATCACCCAAGCATGGGTTCCTCCATAATTCTCCTCTAAAATACACTATAAATCTGTTACCATTGCATGTGTTGCAATATACTCAAATTATACACATATGCATGTGTGTGAATTGATTCTCTATATTTCAGGTTTAGATTCTTGGAGGCAGACTTTCGTACACCAGCTACATGCTTTTAGTGAGATGCTTAGAAACTGTGAGCATGAAAATGACTTCATATGGCATGATAGATTGCCTTGTTTGCATGGACCACCCCATTTTGAAGGAAAGAATACTGCAGCACTGATAGCATATAAATCATTTGGGTTCCACATAGAATTTTTTTTGTGGCGTGATTTCACAGCATTTTGTAATCATTCTTTCTTATGCTAGTTAAAATGCAATAAATTGTCTTGGTGCTAGTTTTCCTGTGACATAACAACTTGCATGTCAGCCATGTTCTGCACAGGCTACAACTATTCTATCGTGGTTCTCGAAAACAACAAAATAGAGGAAATGATAGGCTGAAAACAAATGATTCTGTATCTTATAACTGACAAGACATCTGTTTGTCTTCCACACTTGCATGTTAATGTGTTGTGACTATTCTTTAGATGGAAGTAGATGATAGATAGACATCTTGTAACACATCTAACCTTTTGAATTTTGTATAAAACTTTTGCACAATAGAATCTTGCAATTTACAGTTCTAACTCAGTGTCTTCTCTCTGACTCTCTCATTGTCTAAGCGCTTTGAATAATAGTTGCACTCTTATCATTCTCATAATTTGCCTCTATACATAACACAATTTTTTAAACCAGTTTTGAGCCAGTTAGTACCCTGGGCATCCAGGGGCCCTGAATCATGAGCTTGGTTGGAGTGTTGGTCTTGCCTTCCATTTCCTTTGCCCATCATCTCTTGAAGCATTTTTCCAAAGTCTTTCTAAAAACCATCAATTCTTACCAAATTGCAGACCAAATTCACTATTGCAGCATAGGTGTTGGGGAAATGGTCATCGATGTTGTGTAGAATTCCCTCACCTCTTCTCTCCCATCTCTTGCCAATTTGGATTTTACTTCTTGACCTTGTAGATCTGGGGTATCCATTTTTGTTTTAACATTGCATGTGAAATGTTTTCAGAGGTTCATTGTTAATCTCTGTCTCCTTTCCCTTATTCCCCTACTGCTATTCCTTTCTAATATTTACTATGCAACCTGGATGATATATCATTCATGCTCAATTTTCTTGTTCTTCCTGCTTTGCAGCCTAACTTATCTTACTCCACAATGACAAACAAAAGGGATGGATATTGATATGGAGAGACCCCTCATCATCTTTAATCTTTCAGCCATCGATCTTTGAAACAATCTCCTATGATTCAATACATCTTTGAAAGTTGCATATTGAGTTTAAACTTTGCTGCTTTGCCAATAAATCTACGAATTTATTATCACTTCCTTGATGTTCTGGTCATACAAAGTTCAGACAAATTCTAGTAAAAGGTATTTGCTTCTTGTTATTATGCCTTTATACACACCGAGTAAATATTATAATAATTTATTTTCATGTCTGCAATTAATTTCCAATTAGTGTTTTTCCATGTTTTTGAAATCAAACTTATGAATAGTACATCAACTGAAGTAAGGGTTAGGTTTGCTCCATCGGATTATCTGTCTTGCATTTACATAGCCTAGATTACCCTTCTCTTGCCACTCAAAAATTATTCAGGAGTTATCATCCTCTTTACTACTCTCTTGAATTTGTCCGACAATAAAATTAATAAAAGTATATTTTATCTCTCCTCTATATCTCTCTTTCTTGTCACATTAGAACTCACATTAATTCTCATGTTGATTTTAGAAACTAAACGTTGTCTATGAGTTGAGAGATTTTCAATCTTTGACTCTTATGATCACACCTTTTGACATTTTAAATTAAGTAATTTGGGACTAATTCTAATGGTGCCTTTGACTTTTCGAGTTGAAGATAAATCCCAGTTCTTGTTTCCCCTTATAATGAATCCCTGTAATAACTTCCTTCAATTGTAAGGATGGATTAGCTTCTTTGTACGGTCCTTCCTGCATCTACACCACCTAGATAAATTACCCTTTTCTTCTCTGCCAGTTGAATTTTTTGTCTGCCTTTCAAAAGCATTTGCAATAAGAATTTGTAAGAACTTGATACGCTTCTTGGGTTTTAGGATGAAATTGAGATTGATGCAAGGGTGCTGGGACACAAAGGGAAGTTTTCTATGACATATGTCAACTTAAAAAACAGAGCCTAGTTCTATTTGTACATTTTAAATTTATGAGCAAATATGACCTTGGTTCATATTGTCATAGGTTTTCTTTATATATTTAGTTTTGTGTGATTTCCCTTTAGTTCAAGCCTTTTCTATGTCATTCTTGGTCTTTGTCTAGGAAAAATTCTTCAAACCAGTGCTGACACTGAGATTTCTGGTTTACTGTTGAAGATGAACCTGGTGTTGTAATCTTCTAGTTTACTATTTTCCCGTGTTCAATTTTGTAATGTTTTTGATTAAGATAAATGCTTTTGACTGGAGGTATGAATTTTGTAATGTTATTTTGGAATCAGCAGTATGGATTGATTAGGTTAGGTTATGATATTTTGGGTCTCTGAAATGACCCTTGGTTTATCCAGAAGGGAAACACTAGATGTTATAATCTAATCAATTATTATTTCTTAAATATAATTTTTAAAGCTACCTGTAAGTTGGCTCAAAAAGAAGCAGCAAACAAGTTGTAAGTTGTATGTTATTTAAAATTTAGATGGCTTAAATAGCATACAAGATGTTTCACCTTTACATGAACATTAACATGCATTCTTTCTTCTTTCCATGTGGTTTCTATCCTTGTTTTTTTGGCAGGGCCAAGAAGGACTGTACCAATGGAGTGATATCTCTTGAGGGAAACATTCTGTAGCAGGAAATCTACTAACTTATATACTACTAGTATTGCTAAAGAGTTGATGTTGAGTTTATTGAATACTTTTTTGTATGAAGTGACTTCTGTACGGGTGTCTGAGTTTTTCCTTTTTCAATTAGAAATAACTTTTCTTCTTCATATTTTATTGTTAATTATCTGCAGTCAAACAACTGACACACAGAGGGATGCACTGCTTAGGAAGGTGCAATAAGGATTCCAGAGAATTTATCTTGCGCACACCTCAGAACTAGAAACCATTACCTTTTTGAAATACATATCTGGATAGCGTTCGTTAAATTGAAGTCGCTTGAAAACAGTTGTACCCAGTTATGTATGTTCAAGAAATGAATACTTTAGCAATAATCTCAAAAATCTAATAACTGCCTTTGTCATCCACCTACATTATTCTTGTAAGACCTATTAAGAGTTAAAAGCATCTCTATTGTTCTTTAATCCATATGGAATAATGTAAGACCTGTTAAAGAGTTAAAGGCACCTCTATTATTCTTTAATCCATATGTTTTCATACGGAATTTTATATGCTCTAATCTCTGTAGAGCTCTCTGATTATAGGCAAGTTCAAGTTTATAGTTGAACAGAATTTGAACAGTATATAAAGTACATGGAACCAATTATATCACCATATTGGCATATTGTTGTTCTAAAAGACCATTTTTACTCAAAATCTCTTTGTTGAAGTCAACAATGGGGTTGTATACACCAAATTACTATATTGCTTGGCGGTGACTTGAAACATTACCTTCAGGTACTTTTTTACCCTTAGTTCTTGGTTTAACTTTAAATAGGTCTTCACAGTCATTATTCTTTACTGAATACTTTATGGGGATCTCATACACGGTTACACCAAATTAGTTTCTTGCTTGGTGGTGATTTAAAACATTTATTTTGGGAATTTTTTACCCCTAATGCTTTGTTTATTGGAAAGTTGTCTAGGCTGCCTAGATGTAAGTGTTGGAGGAAGCCATTGAGCAATCTTTTGTGGGCAGAAGATTACTTAGTTTTGTAACCTGAACAAATATTTATATATCTGTGTCAATTACAATTCCAATGAGATGAATTTCAGAAACTGTTTCTCCAAAAATAAAGTAACATGGTGTTTTCCCAATGCAGCACTCATTCTTTCTCCGGTGGTGTTTTTCCTTAAATCAATTTCAATATAGTTATGAAGATTGTACACCTAGTATAAAAATACAGGGTAGTGGTTGATTCTAGCATAATATGCTCACCCTGCATCAACATATATTCTGAGTTTCAGCCCCTTAGAGTGAACATAGTCTGTCATTCAAATTGTTTCTCTTGTAACATGGATAGGGATTGTATACAAATATCTTGTGATTTTCTTCAGTAGATGTCTCTTTTAAATTTGAGAAAAGATACTTACAGAACCAACCTCTAGTCTTGAAGCATTTTGAATATCTATTTCTTTTGTAATGGAAGGCAGGGACTGCAGCTGCACCGCAGCCCTTGTTTCTTTGTCTTTCTTGGTGGATGACTTTATTGTTTATGTTCTTGTTAATGCACTTCTAGTTGGTTATAAATTAGTGAGAAATGTTGGTTAAGTTATATGGAGTTGAGCTTCTAAGTGCCTTTTATTTGCATGATTTCCCCGTATTAGTTTTCTATGGGTAATATTTAGTCATCATCTTTTTATAAAAATATATGTATTTAGTTATCAATAGCGAATCTCTTAGTGAGGGCAGTTGAAAGGGTGTTAGTGTCACTGCTATCTATAATTTTATGTTCGATAGATTAAAATACTAAAGTGACATAGTAGAAAGAATTTGTGCAGAAACTTTAAAGAAACTTGCACTCTCTAAAGAATCTAGTTTATCTATTAGCTATGCATTGTATTGATAGTGATAGTGTTCAATTTATGGATATAAAAATTTGGATGTGTTTTCTTTATATGCATTGAGTATAGCTCATAAAAGAATCATGTATTTTGTGTATTTAATCTACATTAGGGAAAAACTTGTTTTATAATATCTTATAATTCTGAATCATTAGTTGATTATGATATGTATTTGTGTTCCACTTGAATGTGGGTAGCACCTTAAGTAAATTATGGTGTTGATGATAGAATTAGCAATTAATGTGTCTTATATTTTTCTAATGAATTAATGAATCAATCTTAGAGAAGAGAAATTGTATAAATCCTATGCTTTGTAAATTTAATGGAATGATTTCTATATTTCACCTTCTTGATTCTTATTCATCTTAATAACAATGATTTGAAAGGAAATAGCCAAATTGTGTCTTATTCCTTGAGTTAGTCTTCTACTTTTATCTATGCTATTATCACATTACTTTGTCTATTTCTTAAGTCTAGATAGAGTTGTTACATCTCTCTTCAGAAGTTTTCATTTCTATTTTACTTCTACTTTTGATAGTGCAACACAAATTGGATACTTAACACTCTTACCATGTTGAGATGATGTAGATTCTCTCTCTTATTCTAGTACACGAAGGCATGTATGATATTTATGGTCTTCTGAGTAATTCTAATAATTTTTTTTTTCTTACTTTTATAGATCAATTTTACTAGATCAAATATGGCTTATGATTTCTCTTTGAGGAAATCTAGGTATATAGTTGCAGATACCTAAATTTGACCTTGTCCTTATAATATCACCTAGAGACCATCTTGTGACACTTTCATCTTAGGCACCTTTCCTTATCTGATTAATTAAATAAATTATCTTTATTTATTTAATTAATGTAGTCCATCTTTTAGCCATATTAATTAAATAAATTTTATTTTTTAATTAATGTGTTTCTCCCACTTTGTACCATAATTAATTAAATAATTTTATTATTTAATTAATTATCTTTCACTTTTATCTATGCATTTAGCTGACCTCATCCAAATAGGTCATATCCTTCCAACATCCTAGATCATATAAATATGACTATCAATCAAATCATTTTGTCTAGAAGATCTACCTAGAGCAACCTACATAGAGCACTTCAAGAATCCTCTTAGTTGAATTGACTATTGTTATGTTGTTATTGTGAGCAATCAACATTACATCAAATATCATTATCAAGCATCATTGGACCATATCCATCATTCCTCATGATGCATCAAGGGTTATTGTGGTAATATTGTTTCATTATTTTCATTTAATTTTGATAGTGTTTTGATAATTCATTTGAGGTTTAATGTAAGTATGAAATAAGAGCTTTCATTGTGCGTAGTTTCCATTTGATATTTGATATTTCTGCATCTAAACATTTTCAAACATCCAACCATCCAAAGATCCATAGTTCAAGCATTTTGAGAGAATCCTTGTCACACTTTATCTTAAGGTTGATCCACATTTCTTCCATCCATTTAACCTACTTTATCTTCCATCCACATCAAACTTGTCTTAGACTTTGAATTGAGATTTAGCCCTTGATCAAGACCCTCATCTTTTAATCCATCATCCAATCACTTAATCTTAATCCTTGTGTTGTTCTTGGGATATATCATTCCCACAACACCATCCTTGAATCATCAAATCAAATTAAATCTAATAGGGTCTTGTATTTTGGTCTTCATCCCATACCTAGGCCAAGTCATCATCATCCTTCTAGTCATATCAATCCACATAATCGCTAATCTTGTTGACATCTAATCCATCATCATCCATAATTCAATCCAATATCTTGAACCAAATCAATCTTTAGCCACATCATCAAGATCCCTCATTTTATGCCCCCATAACTCAGTCACAAGTCAAGAAAATCATGGATTCTAACAAAGATAATCTACTCAATCCACTTCATCCCACAAGTACATATGATGATCAAATTAGAAATTTACTTGCATTTATGAAAAATGTGAGAACCAAGATCATGCAAAGACTATCAAACATGAGATTACAAGTGAGAATAAACAAACAATTTGTATTAACAAATAATAGGTATAAATAGTAGAGATTACATACCCAAATCTCCACGAAACAAGGATAGGTGGCGATATTCAAAGAAAGAGAATAGCTTAACTACCCTAGGAAATAGAGGTGATGTGTCAAGTCTATTGACAACTATTACAAACGACTCACCAAGTTGAAAATATCAATTGGCATGTGCTATAAGTCACCTAACTATGATTGAGTTAGTGTTAACTTATGGAGTTATACACCAACACCCCCCTTAAGCATAGCTTAGGTGAGTTTATGAATGATGAGTCTTGATAGTGTGCCATTTTATGTACTCATTTACAAATGTATCTCTCAGAAAATGGAGAAAGAAAGAAAACCCTATGGGAAAAAAATTTCCTCCAAAAAGAGAGAAAACAAAGAGAGGACTAGATAGCCCCCCAGAAGATGATGATGCCGATGTCAATTCTAATGTAGATATGTAGAACTCCTGAAGCATGTTAAAGTTTTAAAGGATAAAGACCAAGATGTAGGTCTAAGAAATGTAGAAAATAATTGAAGATAAGGATGTGCATATGCGCACATATGAATGAGGTAAGAATCAATGCAATTCGAGTTGTAATGTTGCAACCTCCCCACTACACTTTATAGATCAGTGTACTTACATTTCACTTTTACACTTTCAATATCTTGACACTATATGAATGTTTTTACAAACTAAGAATGCAAGTAGAGTTCAATTTTTCTACTATATAGAACCAACTGAGCAAAGCCAAGAGTTTACACTAGGCTCTAAAGTTGCATCATGATTTTCTTCTTCATTAGATGTGAAATGCGAAAAGATGGCGCGGTCAAAGTTGCAAACCTTACCTACTGCAACAAGTCTTCGATCTTTTGCTTCTCGAATGAAATCTGATTTAGCAATGAACTCAACTATCTTGTTAGATTGTGTGAGTGCATATACTGAAAGGTAATTTTTAAATAAGTCAGGAATGAAGTAGACATTATGAACATATCCATTTCCCAATTTAATAGTACGTTTGCCAAGGACATTATGGTAGACTTGGTCGATCAATATTTTGGAAGTATTGCAGTGTTTGATCCTTACAAATAATTCAATGAAAGGTGACATGTGACCACCTACTACTGAACTTAGAACCCATCTATTGACCTCTACTTTTGGCGATGCCATTACCTTTTGATCTTCATTTAGGTGACGAAATGGTGCAATTTAAACTTCTTGATGCTTAGTTTTAACTTTTAAAGTGGTACTTTAGTGCAGTATGTGTATTTTTGACCACTCTAGCTTAATACCCCCCTTAAAGTGACACTTTATAATTGAGTACACTTGACATTTGTTTACATCTTTGAGTGGATTTTCCCTTTAGTTTGATTTCCCTCCAAATTGCACAAATAATGGAATGAGTGCTTATCGTCTCCCTACAAAAGCGTGATTGGAAACTTTATAAAGATAGTGTGATATCAGCTTCGTTGGATATCGGACAAAAAAAGAACCACCTTTGCAAAAGGAACGACTCAATTTTGAGTCAATCTGTAAAAGTTATGGCCCTTCAAAAAATTTACATATGCAAAAAACTACACCTCCAGAAAATAATTTTTCAATGTGTTTGGAAAAAAAATTGCATACAAAGATTGAAGGAAAAAAAGCTTGCGTGTGAGGGAGAAATTTAAGCGCCCTGTGGTAGAGCACGACCAAGAGCTTATTTGTCCATGTGAGCAAGGGCTTAGCTCTTAAAATTTTGCCCCCCTCCCCCACCCCCTTCTTGGCTTTTTGCCTTTGATGATGTCACCCCCTGAGTTCCTTTCATCAGCATTTGAATAAAAAATACAAATGAATAGTGCCACAGTATATGGCATTAAACTTGACAACCATCACAATAAAAAAGCTTTTTTTAGAAAACTTTCCCTGCTTGATCAGCATCGTGGGTGGGGCCCTCAAAGGGTGTTTGTCTGTGCCATTGGGCGGTCAATGAGGTGGCCACTGAGCGCATAAAGCACTGACTGCGGCAATGCAGGGTATTACGGTGGTGACCACCATGTATGGTGATTTGACACCCATGTATTCACTGAGAAAGAGTCCTTTTTGGACTGTGATGTTGCTGGCCTGTATGCCTGCTAGACTCCTTCGATGGTTGCAGACTTTGCTGAGGATGGCACTACCTATGCCATCCCTCGTCAGCCTTTGTCACCTGGCAAATATTGTCCATTGTCAGCCTTGGATGGCCTCTGCAAATTTAATAAATGATTAGCCTTTTGTGGTTGCTGAGGATTCTCTTTGGTTTGGCCTTTTGAGCTGCTATCGATGCTTTAAAAAAATGGCCTGTGTGGCTTGTCTTCGGATGTCATCTGTGAGCCTTCAAATGATTTTGGCCTATGCAGCCTATGTGGAGTTTGCAAGCGAGGAACCACACTGCCCTATGTGGGCATTTGAAGCAATAAAATGCACACAAAAATATTAAATAGAAAAACAACCGAAACTAAGAAAAAACATAGAGATGCAAACCTGATTCGCACAATGAGAAAATAATTTTTGATGCTGACCATAGTGCTCTGATATCATGTGAGAACCAAGATCATGGAAAGACTATCAAACATGAGATTACAAGTGAGAATGTACAATTTGTATTAACAAATAATAGGTATAAATAGTAGAGGTTGCATACCCAACTCACCATGAAACAAGGATAGTTGGCAATATTCAAAGCAAGAGAATAGCTTAACTACCCTAGGAAATAGAGGTAATGTGTCAAGTCTGTTGACACCTATTAAAAATGACTCACCAATTTGAAAATGTCAATTGGCATGTGCTATAAGTCGCCTAACTATGATTGAGTTAGTGTTAACTCTTGGAGTTATACACCAACAAAAACTTTTGGAAATAAATAAATTCACCCTATGATGCCTAAAATTGTGATACCTAAACCAAACAACACAATGGAAATGACATTGATTTTGATCAACCCGAGGTCTCACCCAAATTTTCTGATTTCATTAAAGAACATAAGGATCTAGTCATGAGAATTTTAGGGGATATTCAACAAAATCCAAAGATCCCAACTATCCTAGCCCTCCATCACAACCCATGGAAAACTCTCAACACATTCCTACACTTTCCACCTCACCACAAAATTTACTTCCATCTTTTTCCTTCGCTCAACATACATCTACAATCTCATATACATTGCCACTTAATATTCCTTTGCAATCCACTTATTCTCAAACTTCATCTCATCATGTGGTCATGTTAACACCACCCATTAATCCATAATATCAATATAACATGTCCATCCCTTAAAATCACCTACCACCCATATATTCAAATGCTTCACCTCAAACCACTACATTTCCACTCAATTCATCACATACCACCTATCAACCCAATCCTTGGGCCTCTCATCCGATGACTTCATATCAATCCACTATACCTTCATACATCACTCATCCAAACATATATCAACAAGCCATACCCAATCCCATGATATCACAACCTTTGTCATCCTCTACCCCTCTTGGACACTCTCAAAACTTACAAGACCAAATAAGAGATCTCCTTAAGGGATACAAAATTGGGACACAACGCAAACTTTAAAAATTTGAGGAGTTTTGTTGTTACCCTCTTGATCAATCCATCATGATGTCTCCTTTTCCTCCAAACTTTTAAGTTCCTAAATTTGATAAATACAAGGGAAAAGGAGATCCTAGAGACCACATCAATGAATTTTACACAGATTGTCAAGAAGTGGCTTATAGTGATATCTATCTAATGAAACTTTTCCCACAAAGTTTAGTAGGTCAAGCCTTGGATTGGTTTCAATATCTTACTCCTAGATCAATCAAAAACATTTCCATAATTAGCCAAGACATTTCTCACACATTTCTCTTATAATGTAGAGCATGAGACTACCATGCTAGATCTTTGTAATACCAAACAAAACATTGGAGAAAACTTCACAAATTACCTACAAAGATGGAGATGGCATGTAGGCCCAATCCCATGGTCAATCCCTAAAAAACAATTGGTTAATGTTTTCATTCAAAATATTCTTCAAAAAATGACCTTTTATCTTCAAGTTCATTGTCTATCTACTTTTGCTGAGGTCATTGAAAAAGGGACCCTTATTGAAAATCCCTTTTTACCAAAGGTTCCTTCAAGACTTATACCAAGGACAATACTCAAAAGAAATGATAAATTTAAACCTTGGGCCAAGAATACACATGTGGTTAGTGATGGGGTTGCTAATGCAAAACATATTCAAACCACACAATCTTCCAATGTTCACAATGTCTATACGACCAACACCATTTCTCTTCCTACAAGATAATTTAGGCCACCCTCCAATCCAAGACATCAATTTACCAACTTACAGGAACCTATTGAGAAATTATTACTAAAGTTGGTGCAAGATAACATGGTTAACTTTCCTTATACCAAACCATATGATGGCAATGAGACTAAAACTACATGGTACAATGAGAAGGATTATTGTAGTTATCATCGTGTTCATGGACATCCTACAAAGAAGTGTGTGAGACTCAAACATCACATTCAATATCTTATTGATGAAGGTAAATTAGAGGTAAATTGAACATTCTCATCCAATGACCAATTTGGTATTTATCAAGATCCTTTTCCCAAGCACAAACAATCCACTTCATCTGCTCCTTCCACTTCAAACCAATCCCAAAATAATCACACCAATAATGTTCATTATAATAATATCCCTTAAAACTATGAATTGGTTGTAGGGTGTATTGATCATGATCCTTCACAAGTTGCCACCATAACCATAAAAGTCACATCTCCTAACAAACTTGGCTTTAGACAACATGATATGCCACCCATTGGTCCATCTCATAATAAACCCCTTCACATTTAGGTCTTGATTTCTAAACACAAAGTGAAGTGTTTTCTTTTGGATAATTGATATGGCTTGAATCTATGTACCTTGAGGTTATTAAAACAATTGGGATATTCAAAAGATGACTTCGAACCTTGTACTTTTACTATCAAAGGTTATAATGATGTTGAGATAGAATCCAAAGGAACTATATGTCTTCCCATACAAGTGGGACAAATTAAATACATCACACCACATGCCAAGTCCTTGATCTTGATCTTGCATACAACATCCTACTTGTGTTGAATGCACAAGACAACTAATAGGGGGGATGAATTGGTTGTATCAAAAACTTCAAACCCTCACAAACATTCAGATCCACATTACCTTAATCAAACGTTAAACTTGTTATGAAGATTAAGCATGAAAAGAAAATAACAGAAGCTGAATCACAACAACACCAAACACAAGACAACACCATATTTTATGTGGAAAACCCAAGAAGGGATAAACCATGGTGAAGATCAGTTCACAATATAAAGTAGTAACAATATTGAATTACAAAAGGCTCACACCCAGAGGGCTCACTACCCAGGGCTCACTACCCAGAAGAAAGAAAGGCTCACTGCTAAAGGACTCACTATCCAAAAGATAGAGATAGAAGAGAAGGCTCACTGCCAAGATTGAATTGATATAATTGCATCTAACATATGCATGGAATACAATTCTAATGAAGCTAAATATTCACCACAATACAAACATCACCTTCACAGCAATACTGAAAAATAGTAGACACCTTCTGCTCACTGCATCCAATAGCCTAACACATGAAATCTCTCACTGTGTTGAACAAATTTACATCAAAAACATCTTATCCATCACACACACACTTTACTTCAAACATTCAATAATTATTTATACCTTCTTTAAACTTGGAAACATTCTCCAAGGTCAGAAACACACCTTAACCTAGAAAATTCAAATTAGGTCTAGACAAAAATATTCCCATAGAGGAAACGAATGAATGTAGACCACTTCACACCTTAGCTTAGACCTAAATCCATACATACACCCTTCATCACACTTTCACAATTGGTGCAGGAGCTCCATAGTTTTGTTGTTTTTACTAGTTAATTTTCATACCTCTAAGGCTTTGAAAGCCATTTTGTTGTGTTAAAATAAAAGACTTAGTCATTTCATTGACTAGTCTACTTTAGAGTTAATCTAGGCCTATTTTCTAGGAGTCATATTTTTGAAATTTAGAGTTTTTTTTAGAAACTCTAGTTCTCATTGATTTATTGCCTTTTTGGGTAGTTGTACGGACAGAACAGGAAGTGCAAAGGATGGCAACTTCCTATAAAATTGGTTTTTGTGTTAACATGCCAGATATGAATAGAGATAAGGAGTTTTTCAAGGAAAAAAACTATTTTTTTGTGTTTTTTCTGAAAACAGTCCTCTTGTATGGCTGGGTACGGACTATAGGAGATCAATGGTCTGTGAATTATAGATGTAGATCTAGTTACCTCTCATTTACAACTATTTGGAGCTCTTGAAACATTTTTATTATCTTGTTTGATTTCATTGTTTGCAGATTGGTTTCTAACCCTCCATGGCTAGGGTTTGTTGATAAAATGTTTAATTCTTCCTCTGCCCTCTGATGGTGGTCACCCATTTCTAGGTGGGATGGAGGAAGATAAAGTAATTTTAATGTTTTCTTATGGTTGGCAGATGAACTCCTTATCTGCAAGGTGCAAGGCATGTATCTAGCTAGTATCATTAGTTACTAGTTGAGAAATTAAAGGTGGTTGTATTGTGACAGTAAAGACAGCGATTGATTTTGATAGATTGGATGTGGAATTTGTGTTTGCTGGTGGAGATTGAACAGTATAGGACTTGGTATATCTTGTGCAGGCATAATAGATGCATTTCCTTCTTCATTTCTTATAATTTAGACCATTATCATCAAGGAAAAGACAGTTTACTGTCTTCAAGCACCTACAGTACGGTATAGTACTACATGTGTGGATAAAAGTCCATATTTTGATGAGTATTTGAATATGGATTCAGTGGTGTAGGACATGTGGAGTTATAAACATATAAGGTGGTCTTAAATATCTCTCTTGACTATAGAGTTAACCTTCTTGAAATGATGTCTTCTTATGACAGTCATAGACAGTCATGCTTTTCCTATCAGAGTACACACAAGAGTACGGTATTGGCCAATGATTTCATAACCTTGGATAGCTAAATGTTATGTTGTGTGGAGATCCTTGGTGTTAAGGAGTTGGCATTGGTTTTGTTATTCATAAAGGCTAAAACTATCATGTTGAAACTGTCATAGGACAATCACCTAGCAAATTGTTGTCCTCTACCTTTAAATACAGTGTGGGCCTGCAAACAAGTAGATGGTTGTTTTGTTTCACATCTAATGGGGAATATGCATTCAATGTTGATGGTTATCTGAAGTCTCTGGAAGAGTGTTGAAGGCTTAATCCTTGTTTATGCTACCAGGTTAAACACTCGTGACTGCTGTTCTTCAATGACAGTCATAAAATAGTCCAAATTCAATTTGTTGTCCTCCAAGTTTGATGCATGTCAGTGAATGGTTGTTGTTTTGTGAGTACCTAGGTATGCAATTGGAGTTGAGGTCCATTGGAGACCTTGAGAGGTTGTTAAACAAGACCTAATCCTGCTCTTAAATACTGTCCTAGAACAGTCCCTCTGCTGTTATTATCCATTTACCAAGAAATGCAAAAAATTAGTCTTTTATGATTCTTTGACAAGTGATTGTTAGCAGTTGTATGAGGACACTGTTGGCAGAGGTGTGGGTAGTAGATTGTGAGTCGTTGGAAAGGTGTTTTGTGAATCTAAGTTGGATGGAGTAATGACTCTCCAAATTAAGAAGTGGGTAGCCTGTGATGAGGACACTAGATAGTGGCCCTAGGCTAGGTGAATCTCAATAATAACCTTGTGTAGGCTTTGTTGTCACAAACACTTTTGTAAACCTCTAAGAAGGAAGTTTAGTTCCTTGAGTGAACTACAACCTTTCTACCTTCCTCTGCATCAACAATCACCTAAGCACAACAGCAATTAGTGTAAACAACCAAGTTAGACAAACTTGTGTTAACACTATAAACTTTTAAGTGCACATTTCCTCAAACCCAATGACAACATGCAGACCATGCACCAATCTTGAACATGATCTAGAAATATCCACAAGCACCTGAAAACCAACAAAATCCTTTGCAACAACCTTCTCCTGAAGAAAGTTCACACCAGACCGCTTAACCAACTTTGTCACACTCTACTACTCAAGAAATGAACTTGTAGAGCACCATCCCATGAAAAACTTGAACAGAGGAAATATATAATCTTTATAAGCATAAATCTAGAACTGCAAAACTAGAAACAAATCTGCAGAGAAATGTGAAGCAAAGAGTTTCTCCTAGACACCTTTGCACAACTCAAAAACATAGTCCACACACTGGTTAACACAACTTTCTCTACACAACAAACTGGAGCACCAAATTTGGAATATATATCTCTGAACACCTTTGGAAAACATATTCAAACCATAAAATTAGATCTTCAATATTGAAGAAATGCAGAGCAAAACCAAAACACTACTTTGTTAAGCTAGAACACATCTTCAACACACTATTTCCTTCATTAATAAAATTTTCTCAAAAGCACTTGGAAACCAACTATTAGAAGCATATTCCTAACATCTTCAGCACCTCTACAAAGTAACCAAATAATCTTCAACATCCTCATCTTTGCTCAATACAAAGTTGACACTAATGACAACACAAGCTTGTTGACATCAATGACAACACCTATTACTCATACTTGCAACAATCTCCCCCTTTGTCATTGATGGAAACACATGATGTGAAAAATCATCAACACAACAACATCCTCAATACTATGCTTCATACCAACTCTTTTCTTTTCTCTTTCCCTCCCTCTCAGATTGCTATTCTCCTTTGGCTATCTTTTCCACATTGATCTCTCTTTGTCCCGCTTTATTTTTCACACTGAACTCTCTCCCTTTTTGACGTCAATGGCAAAGGGCTACACAAATCTTTTATTACTCTCTCCCCTTTTATGATACTATACATTCTTGCACTACTCACTACTGCTCTACAACATCTTTTTCTTTCACTGCTCTTTTTTCTCCCCCTGACTGTAACAACCAACAAAGCCACTACCTACTCTCCCTAAGAGGTATCCTCCAACATCAATCCATAACAAAGAATGAATCTTTGACACACACTGGACTGATGCATCTTCTTATTCATCTAGTTTAAAGGAGGGGAAATAACCCCTAACTTCCCTTGCAGATACTCAAAAGTATCCTTAGGAAGAGCCTTAGTTAATATGTCAACAACCTAATCCTTTGTAGGCACATACTCAAGCTTCACTTCATTCTCTGCAACCTTCTCTCTTAGAAAGTGATACCTAATTGAAATATGCTTTGTCTTTGAATGCATCACCAGATTCTTTGAAATGTTAATAGCACATGTATTATCATAAAAAATAGAAATTGGCTCATCATACACAACTTTGATATCCTTCAAGGTTTGTCTCATCCATAACACCTATGTGCTTGACATGATGTTGTAGAAATATACTCTACCTGCAGTAGCTAAAGACACTAAATCTTGTTTCTTACTTAGCCAAGACACCAATATGCATCCAAGAAAGAATGCACCACCACTTGTACTTTTCTTGTCATCTACACAACTAGCCTAATCTACATCTATATAAGCACTTAAAGTAAAGTCAGTATATTTTGGATACCACAAGCCATGATCTAGAGTGCCCTTTAAGTATCTAAATATACTCTTCACTACCATAACATGTGACTCTTTAGGATCTTCTTGAAATCTAGCCACAAGACAAACTGTATGCATAATATCTAGTCTAGTAGCAGTCAGATATAGTAATTCTCCAATCATTGATCTGTACTTATTCTGATCAGCCTTAGGAGATTCATGATTCTTACTCAACTTACAACCAGTAACTATAGGAGTACAAACTAGTTTAGAATATTCCATTCCAAACTTCTTGAACATCTCTTTTACATACTTTGACTGAGAAATGAAAATACCCTTATATGTCTGATTAATCTATAACCCAAGAAAGAAGTTCATTTCCCCACACATTGACATTTCAAATTCTTTCTACATTTCATCTACAAAACTCTTACACATACCTTCATTTCCACCAAAAATTATATCATCTACATACACTTCCACAATCAAGATTTGATCTTCACTTACTTTGATATTCAAATTGCTATCTGTGGACCCTTTGATGAAACCTTGTTGTAATAAATACCTAACTAACCTTACATACCAAGCTCTAGGGGCTTGCTTCAATCCATATAGTGCCTTATTCAACCTACAAACCATATCTAGTTTATCTAACAACTAAAATCCATCTGGTTTCTCTATGTACACTTCCTCTTCTAACTCACCATTCAAGAAAGCAGACTTCACATCCATTTGATATACTTTGAAGTCTTTATGTACTGCAAAATCTAAAAACATCCTAATGGCCTCCATTCTTTCCACTAAAGCATAAGTTTCTTCATAGTCTATTCCTTCCACTTGTGAGTAGCCTTTACACACAAGTCTTGCCTTGTTCCTTACCACTTCTCCATTCTCATTCAATTTGTTCTAGAATACCCATTTAGTTCCAATCACATTTTTATTCTCTAGTCTTAGAACAAGTTACCAACTCTGATTCTTCTCAATCTACATTAGTTCTTCTTCCAAAGCCTTGATCCAATACTCATCCTTGCATGCCTCAATCACTATTTTAAGTTCAACTTTAGAAAGTAAACATAGACTTACCTATTCTTTAGAAACCCTCCTTCTTGTCAATACACCTTTGCTCTTATCATTAATGATTTGATCTTCAAAATGATGCCTCTACACATAGTTGGGAGTTTTAGGGATTCTTTTCGAAGCTTCTTGTTCTTCAACTTGGACTTCCTTTTCTTTAGCTTTTTCTTCTTCACTGTAAGAAGACTCATCTGATTCATATCCATTAACCTCTAAAATCTTCTGTATATCTTCATCAACCTTGACATTAGCGCTTTAAACAATCTTTCTTAGCCTCTTGTTATAACACCAGTAAGCTTTCCTTTTGTTAGAATATCCAACGAAAATGCCTTCATCATACCTTGCATCAAACTTTCCTAATTCTTCATCTCTTCTGATATAACATTTGCTTCCAAAAACTTTGAAATATTTAACAATAGGAATCCTTCCATACCATAGCTCATAGGGAGTCTTTATGTCATTTTCTCTTACTTGTACTTTGTTCTATATGTAGATAGCGATATGAATTACTTCTCTCCAGTAAACCTTCAGTAGGTTTGCTTCTATTATCATTGTCCATACAGTTTCATGAATAGTCATGTTCTTCCTTTAAACCACTCCATTCTGCTGAGGAGTCCTAGGGGCATATAAATACCCCTTTATCCCATGATTCTCACAAAACATGCTAAAATCATTAGAAGTAAATTCTCCACCTCTATTAGACCTCAAACATTTGATTTTCATATCCATTTTATTTTCAACAATTACTTTAAATGCCTTAAACTTATCTAGGGCTTCTAATTTTTCTTTATGAAAAGTGACCCATGTCATTCTAGAGCAATCATCAATAAATAACATGAAATACATGTCACCTTGAAAACTCCTTACTCTAGTAGGACCACAAAGATCTATATGTATCAATTCCAACATTCTAGTAGAAGATTATTCTCTGACTTTGAAGCTTCCTCTTGCTTGCTTTCTAACTTGACATTGCTTGCAAATGGCATTTATAGGCTTTGTAATCTTTGGTAGATTTCTTATAGCTTGAACTAAACTTATCCTTACTAGACTATCAAAGTTGATGTGACACAATCTTCTATGACATTTCTAGCTTTCATTGATTTGAGTCATGAAGCAACATCCATTAGCACCTTTGAGTTGATAAACATTTCCATCTATCCTCTTTCCAGTAGCAACCACTATTCTGGATCTTTTCTGATCTCACAATCATCATCCTAAAATAAAAGATCGTAACCCTTGCTACACATCTGTCCAACACTCAAGAGATTATGCTTTAAACCTTTAACATAAAGAACATCATCAGTGTTATGATTTCCATCAAAATTGAATGAACCTTTTCCACAGATCTTAGCACCTGCATCATCACCAAACCTGACTACTCCACCTTCATATTTTTCAAGTTTAACAAACTTACTCTTGTCACCTATGATATGATTTGAGCATCCACTGCCAATGACCTAGCCATCTTTTTCTCTTTTAGCATGAAAAGAAAACATTATAGTGCCTTCAAGGTTAGTACTTGCTTCCAGACCCTTCTCCTTCACACATCTTCCCGAGCTAGCAAAAATAGTTTCATCTCTTAGGGATAAGAATAAGCATTCATTATCATTATCATCCTCATAATAAAAATCTTCATTAGATATACTTGCATCTTCTCTAACATAGTAACTTTTCTTAACCATCTTACCTCTGTTTTCCCTATTCTTAATTCGCATAGCCCTGTCTGGACATCTTGAAGCATAATGACCTATCTTTCTACAACTGAAACATTTGAAAGGCAACCTACCACTGAACTTTCCAATACCCTTTTTCATCCTTCTCACAAAGTTAGCTCCCACTTCATCAAGATCTTTCAAATCTAATTCCATAGTCTTCTCTGATTTGCCATCCTTAAAAGTGGTCTCAACATTTGTAGTTCCACTAGTTGTGCCAAAATCTCTCATTTCAAAAGCAATTAAGGTGCCAAGCAACTGATCTTTTGTAAATTGATTCAAATTTTGTAATTATTCAATGGTAGAAACCTTATGACAGTAAGTCTTAGGAAGAGTTATGAGTACCTTCAATATCACTTCTTGATCATCTATATTTCCACCAAGTCCTTTAATGTCATTCACAACTTCATCTACCTTCTATACGTAGCTTGTAATGTTTTCATCTTCAGACATTCACATGGTCTCAAACATGAGCTTCAAATTCTGCATTTTAGTTTGTTTGACCTTATCATCTCCTTCATAAACACTTTTCAACCTTTTCCAAATCTCATTAGCAATTTTCAAATTCACAACTTTCACCAATTCAAAATTAGTAAGACCACTTAAAAGAGCATGTTTTGCCTTACCATCAATTTCACGAGCTTTGATCTCATCAATAGTTTTTATACCATCCTTAGGTATAGTGTAATTAGACTTAATGGATTTCCAGATCTCATAACCAAGAGAAATTAGAAAAGCTTCCATCCTTATCTTCTAGAGTGCAAAGTCAGATCCATTAAATAGGGGAACATCCTTCTTGTGTACCATCCTAGATCTACCTCGAGTTGTTAAGCTTTCTTCTTGTTGGCATAATAGTTTGTATTATGGGGAATGTTACTGCTATTACATTGTCTATATAACTATCTACGTAACCTGTCTATGTAACCATTGGCTTGTTAGATTCGTTACGTTAGTTTCTATGGTTACATTTTAACTGCCAACTGATGTGTTAATTCCACACAGTATTTATAGGTGCTCTGTATCTATTTTGATCATCGAATGAATAAAAGCATTTTACTATTTACTTCATTTGGTATTAGAGCATGTATCGGTTTTGTTCCTGTGAATGGAAGAGTTGAAGGTTATGTAATGACAAGTGCAACATCTGGTACACTAGGACGTGCCAATAGCTTTTGGAGTTGATGCATAAGGATGCAGATTTATTTGCCAATAGTTTTCAGAGTTGATGCATAAGGCTACAGATTTATTTCAACAAATTTGTGTCCTGTACAAAAGATGTGAATAGGAGACAATGTATAGTCTAGTGGACGCATGCAGTAGAATAGAAGGTGATGGAGTTCTGCTGAGGCATGCAGGAAATAGCCGTGGAAGGAAGCGTCGAGTTTGGAGACCTTTGCAGGCAGATTGAAGTCATTTGTGCTCTCTGCTGTAGTAGTTGTTGCCTGGAATGAAGTTTCTCTATCCAAGCCATTTGTAGCACCCTCCATAAGGCACCTGAAAGAGGAAGACATAGTCTGCAAAACCCGACAATCAAAGAAAAGTGGATGTCCATTATCATCTCAAATTGGTATGTATTGAAATATGTATGGAAGTGCAAATTTTATAAGCAAATATATTTAAGTCTGGTAAGAAGTCAATCTTTTGAGTATTATCTAAATGGAGATCCCATTAGACAAGTATTCTGGTTCCAATTTTCATACTTGGAGAATGAAAATTCAAATGCAACTAATGAATAAAAATTTATGGGCAATAGTAAGTGGAAAGGAAAAAGCACCTACAGATGCAAATAAGTTATTAGATTGGAGTAGTAGAGATGATAAAGCCAAGGCTATAATTGGTCTTGCTCTTTCTGACATTGAATTGCACCATATTGATTTGGATAAATCATTAGCTAAAATTTGGGATAATCTGAATAAATTGTTTGGAGGAAAAGCCATTAATGCAACGTTTTCTCTAAAACTTCAATTATTTTGATTTAAGATGAAAGATGGAATCACAATGTCAAATCATATAAGTAACTTGCAGTCTCTCATTAGATAGCTAGTAGAGGTTAAGGTTATAGTAGATGATGATGATGCTAGGGCCATCCTATTAAATAGCTTGCCTTCAAAATACAACATGTTGTTTTTGTTAGCATAATAGTGATATTACATTGTTTAATATCTGCTAAGACAGCGGGACAACGGTTACCAGTTAAGACAGCGGGACAGCAGCGGTTACCAGTTATTATGTTGCAGTTATGCAGTTTAGAACTTCCTAACTGCTTTTATCCTTGTATAAATGTTTTTGTTGTCCATCGAATAAGATCAAGCAAGCGTTTACTGTTTATTATTTGGTATCAAAGCAGTTTAGCATGACCTAAGTGAGGAGGAGTTGTTTATGGACTGCAGAAGGGAATGAAATGTGGAAGTTCAATTTAGTTCTTACCAGACATGTAGTTTTGGAGATCGCGTTAGGTGAAGACCATTGAATGTAGCCATAAAGACTTTGAAAGGTGCTGTCACATTTGTATGAAAGCACTGCCAGTTTGTATGAAAAGAGCAAGGTTCGTTCTTGTGTTTGTGAAGATGAGTGCTAGGTTTCGGAGAGATTCCAAATTGTAATGTTATGTTTGAGATGACAGAGTAAATTCATGTGCTTGATGCAGCATCGAAAGAAATACATATGGGTGGCATTGCTCACATAACTAGCATGAGTTGAAAGAGGGCACTTGCTCCAAACTCTGCAGAATCACGATAGGTTTACATACTCCCTATGTTTGTTAGAAATTTGTTTTCTCTACGCTTCATAAGGTTTTTGAATAGGTAGTTGTTTCAATTTGTAACAGATTCTTAGAGATGATTCCGTAGACACCAGATTTGCCAGAGCAGTTGTTGGTCATGGAGAAGGAGTGCTCAATTGAAGATTGACAGAGACATTTCTTTCTTGCGCAATCAATAAATTTAGCAAAGGCAATGGAAGATTTAGAGAGCAGTCAGTAGAAGGGAATCACTCTCGTGTCATTTCAATCCAGTGAGTTTAGTGGTAGCACAAGTCCCATGGAAGAAGTTAGATCAAACACCACTTTCTGTGCAATGATTAGATATCTTGTTCACTCAACAAAGGCCGTATGTGAAAGAAGGCATCTAATAGCATTTTAGGTTGAACGGTGCAACAGTAAGTTTGATTTCAAGTATTGCATTACCTATTTCTCACTATATGTGCTAGAAACATTGATGTTTATAACTAGCATAGTTGGTTCATTAGAAAAGGGGACCTATAAGGTTCTTGGTTCAAAACTTACAATGATGTGAAAATATTATTTTTTGTTATGAAGTATTTGGAGTTCTACAATTTTATTGGAGATAAAGGAAAATAAGGGTGAGTCTTTGGAGGTACAATCATTCTCAGATATTATTATTTTTTTTGGAGTAATAAGGTAAAAATTTGATGAAGGTTTAATAGTGTTTTGGAGGTATAAGGTTGACTAATGTGTGGGTCTATTATTAATCAAAATTGACATCATTATTTTAACATTTGAACATGGCCACACATTATTTTTGTGTCCTTGATGCCATCCTTGCTATCCTTGATAGGAATTTGAAAGACTTGCATGCCTGTGATATTGAAGACTCTAATGCAAATGGATAGAGTGTAAGCACATCATATTGGAGGCAGGTGGCATCGGAGGATGGAGGATTTACCATCATCTCAAGTTAGCTTCTCGCTTTGAGATGATGCTTTGCATGAGAAGCATTTTTGGTTTTGGTTGTTTTGTTTTTCTTTGTTGTTGCTGACAGAGCTGACAGATTTGAAGAATGCATGTTTTGTGAAGATTTTGTTTTGGAGACAGGTTTGGGATTTGGTGTTGAGCTCAATATGGATTGTTGTCCAGCGAGCTTCAAAGAGTATATGATCTTGAATTATACCCTTTCGCGGTCACTAGACAACATGGCAGAGATCTGTCGTATCTCTTAGGGGCCATTGTTGAATAATTCAAGACTCTGTGATTTGAGAGCTTGGGACTAAAGAGCTCAAGAACATAGCTCGAAGCGACGCCTTTCTGAGGGTAGACGAGACAGCATGATGGAGCCTCGCTTGGTTCAAGATTTGTTCTTTGGGAGAAGATCTATAAAATATGTATTTATACTATGTAATCAGCTTTGTTGAGTATTTTAACATTCAGGGGGGGTCCCTTAGTACTATTACAGGAACAATGTAAAAAAGGGGGGAATGTTAGCATAACAGTGATATTACATTGTTTAATATCTGCTAAGATAGTGGGACAGTGATTACTAGTTAAGACAGCGGGACAGCGGCGGTTACCAGTTATTATGTTGCAGTTATGCAGTTTAGAACTTCCTAACTGCTTTTATCCTTGTATAAATGTTTTTGTTGTCCATCGAATAAGATCAAGCAAGAATTTACTATTTATTAGTTTTTACTCTTAGTCAAATATCTTCACAAACTCTAGAAGGTATGATTTTTGCTCTTCTATTAGAAGAGAAGAGAACAATAGAAGATTCAGAAGATGATCCTCAGGAGAAAGCATTATTTTCAAGAAGCAATTACAAGAGATCAGAGAGAATCAAATGTTTTTATTGTAAGAAAAACGGTCACATAGCTTTGGATTGTAGAACTCGAGTGAGTGATGTTCTTAAAGGAAAGCTCAAAAATGAAAGAAATCTTGCTTGCATTGAAGATGATAAGGATCCACCAGATGGTGCTATTAATTTCTGTGGATATGCCCTTTAAGCAAGGTCATATTGGAGGTTGGTGGCATCAGAGGATGGAGGATTTTCCATCATCTCAAGTTAGCTTCTTGCTTTCAGATGATGCTTTGCATGAGAAGCATTTTTGGTTTTGGTTGTTTTTTTTTCTTTGTTGTTTCTGACAGAGCTGACAGATTTGAAGAATGTATGTTTTGTGAAGATTTTGTTTTGGAGACAGGTTTAGGGTTTGATGTTGAGCTCAATATGGATTGTTGTCCAACGAGCTTCAACGAGTACATGATCTTGAATTATACCCTTTCACGATCACTAGACAACATGGCAGAGATCTGTCATATCTCTTAGGGTACATTATCGAATAATTCAAGACTGTGATTTGAGAGCTTGGGACTAAAAAGCTCAAGAACACAACTCGAAGCTACGCCTTTCTGAGGGTAGATGAGATAGCATGATGGAGCCTCACTTGGTTCAGGATTTGTTCTTTGGGGAAGATCTTCTACACAATATGTATTCATATTATGTAATCAGCTTTGTTGAGTTTTTTAACATTCAAGGGGGGTACCTTGGTACTATTGCAGGAACAATGTAATAAGGGGGGGAATGTTGGCATAATAGTTTGTATTATAGGGAATGTTACTGCTATTACATTGTCTATACAACTATCTATGTAACCATTGGCTTGTTAGGTTGGTTACGTTAGTTTCTGCGGTTACATTTTAACTACCAACTGATGTGTTAATTCCACACAGTATTTATAGGTTCTCTGTATCTGTTTCGATCATCGAATGAATAAAAGCATTTTACTATTTACTTCACTTCTAAGGAACCTTGCTTTGATACCAATTGTTAAATACACAAGACAACTAAGTGGGGGGTGAATCGGTTGTATCAAAAACTTCAAACCCTCACAAACATTTAGATTCAAATTACCTTAATTAACCCTTAAACTTGTTATGAAGATTAAGCATGAAAAGTAAATAACAGAAGCTGAATCATAACAACACCAAACACAAGACATCACTAGATTTTATGTCGAAAACCCAAGAAGGAAAAACCCACGGTGAGGATTAGTTCACAATATAAAGCAGTAACAATGTTGAATTACAAAAGGCTCGCTGCCAAAGGGCTCACTGCCCAGAAGAAAGAAAGGCTCACTGCCAAAGGAATCGCTATCTAAAAGAAAGAGATAGAAGAGAAGGCTCACTACCAAGGTTGAACTTATATAATTGCATCTAACATATGCATGGAGTACAGTTCCAATAAAGCTCAATATTCACCACAACACAAACATTACCTTCGCAACAACACTAAAAAATAGTAGACACCTTCTGCTCACTGCGTCTAGTAGCCTAACACATGAAACCTCTCACTACACTGATCAAATTCACATCACAGACATCTTATCCATCACAAACACACACACGCACGCACGCACACACACACACACACACACACACACACACACACACACACACACACACACACACACACACACACACACACACACACACACTTTCCTTCAAACATTCAATACTTATTTATACCTTCTTTAACCTTGATAACATTCTCCAAGGTCGGCAACACATCTTAACCTAGAAAATTCAAATTAGGTCTGGACCAAAACATTCCCATAGAGGAAAGGAATGAATGTAGACCACTCGACACCTTAGCTTGGAACTAAATCCATACATACATGCTTCATCACACTTTCACAATCACCTAAGCACAATTGCAATTACTGTAAGAAACCACATCGGCCAAACTTGTGTTAACACTATGAACTTTTAAGTGCATGCTTCCTCAAACCAAAAGATGACATGTAGACCATGCACCAAGCTTGAACATGATCTAGAAAAATCCACAAGCACCTGAAAACCAACAAAATCCTTTGCAACAACTTTCTCCTGAAGAAAGTTCACACTAGAGCACTCAACCAACTCTATCATACTTTGCTACTCAAGAAATGAACTTCCAGAGCACCAAACCATAAACAACCTGAACACAAGAAATATATAAGATTTATAAGGATAAATCCAGAACCACAAAGCTAGAAACAAATTTGTGGAGAAATGTGGAGCAAAATAGTTTCTCCCAAACAAATCTGCATAACTTAGAAACACAATCCACACACTGGTGAACCAACTTTGTCTGCACAACTAATCAGAGCACCAAATTTGGAATATAACATCTTTGAACACCTTTGAACAACATATCCAAACTATAAAAGTAGGTCTTCAATAAGGAAGAAATGCAGAGAAAAACTAGAACACTACTCTATTAAGCCAGAACACATCTTCAACACACTGTTTCCTTTATTAATCAAATTTTCTCAAAGAACTTGGAAATCAACCATCAAAAGCATATTCCTAACATCTTCAACACCTCTACAAAGCAACCAAATCATCTTCAACATCCTCATTTTTTCTCAACACAAACTACTCATACTCTTGACGCAATTGACACTAATGACAACACAAGCTTGTTGACATCAATGACAATACTTATTACTCATACTTGCAACAACTTGGTCACCCACTGATCCATGCTATGCAAGCTATCCCTTCCACCTACCATCAATGTTTGAAATTCCCTCATAATGGTGAAGAAGTTACTAGCTATGTGAATCCCTAAACCTTTGAATATTGTCAACCTATGGAAGTTTCTTCTCTTAAAGATAAAATTTGTCCTATTAATGATATCTCCACTAAAGATGAGGTTACCACTTTTACATTTGATATTAATCCCAATGACCTTGCTTCCACTTCTTTGTCCGTCCAAGATCCCAAAATCACAAAGGTAAAGATCATTGGCAAAGGTTGTGGACAATATGATCTACACAATGCATTTTATGTTAGACACCTACCTTTATCCCCACACTCTTATGGACGTCCTAAACAACAACCTCATCCAAGAGCACCTAGTACCAAACAATTTGGGCCTACAACTTTTTCATCGCCAAGCACATTAAATAAAGAATAACTTGGAGACTCTTTAGACTTTTCACTTCACAAAGATGAACCTAATGATGTAGAATCCATCCTTGATCACCTTAAGTAAAAATATCTAGTTTCTTTGCATATGTGTGAAAATATGAGATATCAAGGAAAAGTTCTTGGCCTTCATGAGGAAGGTACAATAGAGCTGATACAATTGAAGGCCCGTCCTTGATGGTTCTTTTGTACTAGGGTATATAACTCTTAGTTTGGAAAACAAGGATCCTCATGCTTCACTTACAAGTCAAGATGAACCCTCTAACATCATGGAAAGTACTCTCGAAGATCTTGATATTTCATGTCTTTTTCATGAAAACGCCATCCTCACCATTGAGTCCTTATCACCAAAACAAAATACAATATCTTTCAATACATGTCAAAATTATGAAGCCAAACTTGAGTTCCTTAGTCCTTCAAATTAGAAATAGTATAACAAGACTATACTATTTCCCTCAACATCAACACCTTATTGGGGTTTATAAAGAGTTGTTTATTAACTTATTCTTGATAGAATTGTACAAATTTATAACAAAAATATTCTCTTTAACTTACAACTTATTAGTGTTTTGAATTGTCAATTTGCTATTAAACATAAACATTCAACAATTTTAACCTAACCAAGACTCTAGATCTATAGAATTACTTCTTGAAAAGCTATCGTAGACACCTCTAATGGTTCACAAATGTCGAACAAATGAGATGATAAATAAATATCATTAATAACAAAGCTCCAAGTTCAAATCCTAGGAGACATGGAAAAATGTTGAAATTAGGTAAAAATACATCATACCCTTTCTTGTGTATGGCATGCTACAATAGATGAAGTTATAGATATCCCACAATTATGACAAATAAATCCAAAATTCACCCACAAAGAATTTACCAAGTAAAAAAAAAATGATTCATAGACCGTATCTAAATGATTTATAAATGTTATGACATTGTTCATGTTTATTTCCCATGCAAACAATGATTATATAACTCTATATTACATTTTCTAAGGTTATTCAAACAATATTTCATCTTTTTCATTAAGCATATTTAATGCATGCTCTATTTCCATGCAAGCATTAGTTATAAGACTATATATATTGTATTATGCAAGTCTATCCAATCAACAAATCAAGATTTTTTTTTCTTATTGAGGGTTCTCAATTTATAGTATTAACTTTGATCAAGACAATGCTAAAAAGAAACAAAAGATAACTTTTTTTCGTTAATAAATATTGTCTTAATATCTCATATGCCCACAAAATTTTGTACACATCTTCTAATTATAATATTATTTGTAAATAACTCTTTTACACAAACTACAAAAACCATAGTACTATTTTAAAAGTAAGTTGTATTAGGGTTTCACAGTTTGTATTATAGATATGTATTTGTTTTTTCTTTTTAAAGAACTGGATATGTAAATATTTATACTTCAATTAACGAAAATGTACACCTGTATACAGAGAAATAGAAGGGCAATAATTAGAGACTTTTAAGTGAGAAAGAACATTTAGACCATTACATGACAGAATGCACATGTACAATTCCCATTATAGAGAAGGAATGTGCATTTATTGACTGGCTACATTTGCAAGCGTCTGAAGTATGAAGAAGAAAGGAAGAGAGGATCACGCATGTAGGAGAGGAGGAATGCTCTGAGCATTCTTGAAAATATTGTTCGGATCAAATTTGGTCTTCACATGAACCAACCTCTCGAAATTGACCCCGAAATACCTCTCGCCCCACGATTTTGCCTGTTCCATTGTGGAGCTTCCATTGACAGGTAGGCTAGTACCCAAGTCCAGATCTAAATAGTTGACATAAGCAGCCCTGGGTGATTTGGAAACATAAGGAGCCATGTAGTCGTAAAACTTTCCCATCCAAGACAGAGACTGACTATCCTTGGTGGCGTCGTCCCAGGTAAGTATATACTGAATGTCGTATAAATATCCTGCTCGATGAGGGAAGGGGAGTCGATTGGAGGGTATCTGATTCATTACTCCCCCAAGAGGAGCCAGTATCATAATGCTGTTGCGCTGCTCTTCCATCATCTTCCATGCTCCTTCTAAGCCTGATGCCGAGATAGGACTTGTGACGAAATCCGACTTCATCTTGAAGTAGCTTTTGGTGGGCAGAAATCTGTTGCGGAGGTCAGCAGAATATCCATTGGAGACGGCGGTGTAGGTTACTGAGCCGATCCAGTCTGTCTCTTTACAATCGGCGGCGACCAAACCCATCTCCGGGAAGCTCTTATTGACGAGTTTAAGGAGTTTATGGAGGGGACCCAAGTACATTCCATTGAAGGTAAGTTTCACCTCGGGCTTCCCTCCGAACACCAAGGCACGAACATACAGATCCTTGTGGGCATTTGGTGCAACGTCTTGCCATCGCTGGAGCAGCCGGGTGACATTATCACTTCCCGCCCTGTTGACATTGAACACCGTGATTTTGGGAGGCACTTTGACAAGCCTTATCTGCCAGGCAACAACCACACCCCAGCTCCCTCCGCCACCGCCTCGGATGGCCCAGAACACATCATTTCCCATGCCCTTTCTGTCCACTAGTCTACCATTGGCGTCCACCAGAAGGGCATTTATAACGTGGTCTGCAGAGAGACCATATTTTCTGGACAGTAAACCGAGTCCACCTCCGCTCAAATGCCCGCCCACGCCTATTGTTGGGCAGACTCCGGCAGGGAAACCGTGGAGTGCAGTCTTGTCTGCAATGGCGGAGTAGAGTTGGCCAACAGTTGCACCCGACTCTACCCAAGCCGTCTCTGATTTCATATCTACCTCCACCCGATCTAATTTCATGAGATCGATGATGAGGAAATTTGGAACTTGAGAAGTGGAAGAGAGGCCCTCGTAGCTGTGCCCTCCGCTGCGCACCACAATCTGCCACCCGTGTTGTAAAGAGCACTGCACCGACTTTTGCAGTTGCTCTTTGGTCTCCGGGACAATCACAGCGAATGGCTTCCGCACGCTTGGTTCCGCATAGCGCAGATTCTGCAGAGAAAATTTGAGCACCGCATCGTAGTTGCCTGATGAAGAAGAGCTTTGTAATGTCACGTTTTTTACCCCGCCTCCGCTCAGACATGAGATGAGCGCTGGGGCATTTGCATTTTGTGTTGCATTTGCAAAGCCCAACACTACATTTCCACCTCCCAAATTCACCACCAACAGCAGTACAAACAAACTAATGAATTTGAAGCAACTCCAGAGTGCCATGATAATCCTATGCTATAATGCGAATCTGATCTGATCAGTTGTTGTCTAAGCAATGCAGCCCCTCCTTATTTATACTGTTTTGGATGACTGGCTAGAGTAGGGAGGAGACGAGAGGCCCGCCAAAATCTTCCTCCAAAAGTCCTCGAGAATCCGCGAGACATTAAATGGAAACGGCTAACGCTTAAGCCGCGGCACGTATCTTAAATTGCTGGCACCTTAGTTCGGTGGTCTTCATTGTAAAGTGTTCTCAGGTTGTTCATAATATACTTCCAATACTTCCAATGTGAAGTGTTGATCACAATTGGAGTATTGAATATAAAATTATTTGAACATTGTCTGATTGGATGTTTTTTTCTTAAGCTTTTAAAGCTATCTCTTCTATTAACCAAATCATTTTCAATATTGCCCTTTCACGGCCAAAATTTAAAACTGTTGCCACTTTAGTTCTATTGGTGGTCTCCATTGTAAAGTGCTCCTAGGTTGACCGTAATATACTCCCAATGTGAAGTGTTGATTACAATTGGAGCAGTGAGTATAAAATTATTTGAACATTCTCTGATTGGATGTTTTGTTTTCTTAGCTTTTAATGCTCTCTCTTCTATAAACCTAATCATTTCCAATATTGCCCTTTCATGGCCAAAATCTAAAACTGGCACTTTAGTTGGGTGGCAGGTTGACCATAATATACTCCCAATGTGAAGTGTTGATTACAATTGGAACATTGAATATAAAATTATTTGAACATTTTCTGATTGGATGGTTTTTTCCTTAGCTTTTAAAGCCCTCTCTTCTATAAACCTAATCATTTCCAATATTGCCCATGGGCAAAATATTTAATTGTCTAGCTTGTCTTGTAATATAAAATAGACACCTGTATTATTACAATCATTTAATTTATGATACAATTTAGTTTATATTAATAACTAACATTTATATCTTAAATGCATTGTTATAAAAGATTTTTTTAAATATAAATTTAATCATTTCCAATCATGTCTTTTTATTGGTAAAATCTTTAACTATCAGTTTTGTCCTCCAATAAATATAAAAATAAGTAAGTAGGACATAAAATTATTTTAATTGTCAAGCATGTCCTCCAATATAAAATAGACACCTATATTAGTATTATAATCATTTAATTTATTGTACAATTTAATTTATATTAATAACTAGCATAGATATCTTAAATACATTAATATATAAGATTTTTTAATATAAATCTAATCATGTCCATCAATGCGTTTTTATTGGCAAAACCTTTGTTTTGTCCTTCAATATAAAATAGACACATTCATCATCATAATCACACAATTTATGATACAATTTAATTTATATTAACAACTAGTGTGTGTGTGTGTGTGTATATATAAAGAGAAATATCTGGTGCTTGTTTAGATATGCATGTAAGATATTTATGCCACTTTATTTACTTAAGAAATGAATATAAAAATAAGTGGAACATAAAATTATTTTGGTTGTCGAGCATGTCCTCTAATATGAAATTAGACACCTATATTATTATAATCATTTAATTTATCATACAATTTAATTTATATTAATAATTAGCATGGATATCTTAAATACATTGATATATGATTTTTTTTAATATTGGTAAAACTTTAACTGTCAATTTTGTCCTCAAATATAAAATAGACACCTTCATCATGATAATCACACAATTTATGATACAATTAAATCTATATTAATAACTAGTATGGATATCTTAAATACATCTACATGAAATTTAATAAAGAGAAATATCTCAAGCATTGTTTAGATATGCATGTAAATATTTATACCACTTTATTTACTTAAGAAATGAATACAAAAATATATAGGACATAAAATTATTTTATTTATTTAAAATTTTACATAAGACACAATACATAAATAGGTAAGCAAAACATAAAGCTACTTTATTAATAAAAATTTATTTTATTTTATTACATAGAGAGACACATAAATTTTTATTTTTATTTGAAGATTTTTTATTTTTCAATAGTTTTTAAAAAGTTTGATGAAAAAATATATATTTACTACATATCTTAATGCAGAGGAAAATACACATTGTTATACTTACTCTAGGCTAATCCAAAAAAAATGCATATACACACCAAACAATTAATCTAGAGTAATTAATTATGTGAGTTGGTAAGAATATTATTTTAATTTGCACAAGTAATTGAATAAGAGGTATGTTAATAAAAACAAGTGTACTTAGCACTATAATCTACAAATACATAAAGATAGATGTGGACTTTGATATGATATACCTAGGCTCAAGAGTAGTGGCTATTAGTCTAGTAATCAACTGAAAATCATAATATTTTGTTGACACTATGCAAGGATGAGTTTTGATCCTATGACCACAAAATTGTATTGTAACCATGAACTTGTACTATGTGATATGAAAAATTATGTTCATCACTTTGTTTAATGTGTTGTAACTTCTCTTATGCTTCCTAATATTTTTTTGGCTTGTGGTATTTATAAATACCTCTCTGGAGCTACCACTAAGTCACTAGGGAACATGTTCTCCTCAACCCCTCAACCCTAAAAAATGTGTAGAAATGATAAAAAATAGTAATCTTTTATCATGCATATGTTTCTAAGGCATTCATGTAGAAACTGGATTCCATTTAATGCACCAATTGAAGTGTGCAAATTTGATTAGTTCATTTATTCTTATTGCTTTTAGAATGAATGGATTGAATACCTTAAATACAAGGGCATAGCAACACATCATGCAAATTTGTGTTTAATTAGCCCTAAGAGGGAAGGGTAAAGGTAGGAGTTAGTTGAAGTTTGAATTCAAATTTTTAAATTTGGGTAGGATTAGTCTATGACCTTGAAGATGTCCTTGTGACAGTGAGCTTGTCTTGGTATATTAAAAGGGCTAGGTCACATCTAAACATATACATACACTAATGTCCATGCTAGGTGAGATGAATGGGTAGATAGGGTGAATGTATAAGAATTAGGGGTAAGTTTATATGAACATGTGTAATGGGTAGGTGGATAGCATAGGCTAAGGGAGCAAAATTTCCACAAAATGTTGTCATTTGTAAATATATCTATATACCAAAGAACTCTCCTCAAAATAGCTACAAAGTCCAAGGGTTGAGCTTAATTGGTTAAAACTTTGGGTTCTCATTGTGGAGATCCAAGTTCAAATCCCCATAGAGACATCTAATGTGGAATTATAAGTTGTGACTCTTGGACTTCCATAGTTGGCTTCTAATGTGGATGTGGTTTCTAAATAAAGTGGATTTCTAAGTAGTGACTCTTGGTCTTCCATGGGTTATTTCTAGTGTGTTTTCTCATAAAGAGCTTGTATTGGTCTCATGTTGATGCTCATATGAGAAAAATATTTGTAAATGATATGCAATAAAAAATAGGTACAAAACTTAATGTGAAATGGCATGGATATGTAAATTTGATGCTACACATGTGGACCCCATAGAAACTTAGTTTAATCGTATTCCAACCAATAGAAATTACCCACATGTTGTCTTGTGTTCCACCATGTATTCCATCTAAAGCATTGATTTTAGCTGTTAAGGGTAAATGACAAAAGTAAATATGACAAATTCCACCTTCTAGAGCATGTAGCTCACTCTCAATATTTTTACAAAGATAAAGAACATATGTGGTCCTTCACTAATTAGATGAAAATGGGCCCACCACCTTACTAGCTATGATAGTGTGGTTGCATTGCATTGGTCCACACTACAAAGACCCTTAAGGCTCATCCACATAATTACCCATTAACAAATAAAGTTGCAACAAATAAGCCACATTTCTTATGAGAGTGGACACTTCACATTATATTACCACTAATAATCTTGTGTAACTCCTCATAGATTAGATAGTCTCAATAAAATCCCATAGATTAAGAATAGGGATGAATACACTAGGAAAAGATGCACTCTAGTTATTTAATTTTTTCACTATCACTAATCATAATTGAACATGTTGCCCAAAAGTTACAAAGTGGACCTCACTATCAATGCTTGTTGAACAAAAGGGTAGCCCCCAGGTAAGTGTAAGAAGTTGGGTTCACTGTTAGTGGAAGCCTTAGGGCAAAATATTTTCAAAAGTGATGGATTTGGGCAATATGGCTAACAAATATTTTTTTAGAATTTTTGGATGAAATTAAAACCCATTTCAGATGACAAATTCTAGTTTAAAATATATAATTTTTTTAGTGTTGAACATATTTTTGTATTTATTATTTATTTCTTAAACAAAAAGCTTCAATTTTTTCAAAGAAATGAACTTTGGCAATTTGGCTGATGACCGTGGGGTGGGGGCCCTGGCTCGATTGGCTAAAAAAAATGTTGCGGTAAAGAAGGTCACGAGGTCTAATCTCCCCCCCATCCCCATGGTACTAGAGGGTGTGTCATGCTAGTGTCACCACTCACCTGAAAAAAGTTTACCAGGTGCACTGCAGTTTATAGGGGGGCTACGCGATTCTTGTAGTCTAAAAAAAAAATTGGCTAATGACCTTTTTTGAGAATTTTTAGATGAAATTAAAACCCATTATAGATGAGATTGTTTAGATTCCAAATATGTATTTTTTTTACAACTAGATTATTTTTCCTCTTTTTTCAAATAATGTTGATGAAACTAGTCCATAAACTTGACATATCATGTTTTCTTGTTATTTTAATAACTTTTTTATTAAAATATTTTTTTGAAAAAAAATTATACGTGCACAATATTCAAATAATTCTTTTCAATTTGAAAAAAAATCAAAAAATGATAAGTTTAGGTCATCTTATGCATGATGTACACGAGTGATTTTCAAAACAACAATTACCACCAATAAAAAATTAATAAAATAAATATTCAAAAAAATACAAAAAAAATTCATGCACAATCTTCAGTGTGTTGCAAATATTTGACCAAAAGGATTCAGAAAAATACAATTATCTAGGTCAAATTATGGTTGATGTACATGTGCATGGTATGGTAAAAAAGTGACTTTTAAATAGTGGTTTTTAGACATCCCTATTTAATAACTAATTCCTTTGGCCCAATATTATTTTATTTCTTGAGGGAAATAAATGTAATGAAATATTAATAAGTTGGTCCTCGTATTATTTGAAAATTATTGTAAAGGACAACTTAGTATTTTATTTTGTATGAGCTACCTAAATGGGGGCATAATATGGCCATTAGTAAACCCTAGGAATATTTTAATCTTTAGGAGTGGGAGTCATTGTCTAAAATAAGGGGGAATCTCTTGAGGGGAGTTACAAGATAAATATAACTTATGGAATATTTGAAGAAAGAAAAGACATTAAATCATGGTAGTGGAGGACAAAAAAGAAATAAAGATAAAGAATAATTAATTACTCCTCAACAAATTTATAAAGGAAGGGAAAAAGAGTAATAAGATATTCAACATGATATTATCAATATCTCATATTTTCTAGAACACTTTTGTTTGAACCAGTCCAAGGATGAAACCCCTTAAGGTTGCAGGATCCAAGGACAAAAACCCTTGAGGTCTTTGGGATTTGAGAATGAAAACTCTTGAACTCTAGTGGGTAAATCTAGCACAACAATTACATTAGGCTTCAAGAAGTTTTCTTGAGTTTCATAGATAGAGGTTGTAGAACATTTCATTTCAGTGTATTTATAATGTTCTAGATTGACAATATTTTATAAAGTTTGATATTTGTTTGTTATGGATCTTAGTTCATATTTTTTATGAAAAAATAATTTTTGGATTGCTAGTTCAAATTTATGGAGTTTGTATTTCATATTATTGTTAATAATTTATGTTATTGTAATGTTAAAAATTGTGTACCCTCAAAATTTCACACTATCTTTTCACTCGCTTTAGTGTCCACACTTGTAGCATGTCTCTAGGGTCATTGAACATAAACCTTGGCCTAGATTTTACCCATCACCAAGGTTTACCAAAATCTATATTAAACATTTATTTATTTCACTCCCAAGAGAACATGTACAAAGTTTGAGTGAATATTCCTTGGATACAAGTACTATATGTGGATGTCTCTGCGACATGCTGATATCCTAGATATTCCAAACTTTTAAAACCTTGATTCTCCTACCTCCTCTTTTGAATCCATTAGTGTTAATGGTCAAACAACACTGAAACAGTCTCTGTTGCATACCTGACTCTTCCAAATTCCCTCTTGGCATGCAAAAATGAAATATTGAGGAAAAGGAAGCCTCTTCTTGGTTTTTTGGGAAAAAGTTTTTGCTCTCTCACTATTGAAGAAATTTTACCAGTAAATTGTTGCAAATGATTTTGGAAAGCTCTCACAAATATACATTAGAGATTTGAGTGCCCATTCACATTGTAGCATCTCTCATTGTTGATTTTATAGATTATTGATTGAACTTGGAACTTGGAAGAGGCTCTCTTACACAAGGGTTTGAGTTGTTCTTCAACAAATTATGCTCTCAAGGAGACTACAGCCTCCTCTATAGCATTAAGGCTAGGTAACATTTCTCCAAATTGTTGTAGAATAGTATTATTCATGGTTTTCTTGCTTTACATATAATATCATCTTTTATATTTTGGAAAGCTTGTGGTGTAGACCACCACCTTTTGTTTCCATTTGCACACTAGAGTACTTTTCTCCCTATAGACCAAGGATTGTATCTCTAGCTTATTTATTTTTGTCACTACTCTTTAATCTTCTTAGATACACATAGGAATAAGAGCACACACTTTCATCTTTTGCTATTTTGAAGTGGTTGCCCATGGAGGTCGAAATATTAAAATAGGGGTTTGACTTAGGGAAGCTCCCAAGTAGTCCCAACCCCTTTATCTAGTTTTGAGCTATATAGGTTGAAGGAGTAAATTTAAATGCATGGAAGTTTGCATATTCCTTGGAGGGAGCCTTCTTCCTTCGTTATTTAATCCCCTTCATTATTTACATTTAAATGCATTATTTCATTTATTTCTCTATATATTGTATTGTTGGGTATTCATCTTGGTCATGTATTCAAACCAAATGAAGTTACATCCCCAAACAAATCAATACTATACCTTATTTTATTGTTATGTTGTTGGGAGGACAATAACACAACGCATAGATGGCCCCATGACATGTTGGTGTCACAGGCTGATACCCCCTCCTTTTGGTGTCAGGTTCTAATTTCTTTGTTCTCTGCTCTAGTACATTTATTTTTGTAGTCTTAGTTGTTTATTTCTAAAAATTATAGTTCTTTTGTTACTCCTTGTAGTTATAGCTTTGAAAATTAATTTAATTTATAGTGTAGAACTAAGTAGGATCTTGTTAAACATATTATATTCTTTTGAAGTGGATAGTAGTAGAATATTCTCCTTTGGAGTTAACTTGATCCTCATGTAAGGGTATAAAGTTTGTTTCTAGCTAGATTATTTGAATAAAACTTAGATTAGATTCAAATTTTCACACCTTTACATTTTGGTGAACCCAACTACATTCACTTGTGTTTAGGTTGGAAAAAGGGGGAAATGGGGTTTTAATGGTTTATGCTAAATCCTCCTTTCACACCAAACATTCCAAGGGCATATCAACCGAGTTGAATCTCCACTAAGCAAGAGCAATCACCTATCATGTTGGGCTGCCACTTGGGAAGCTGTGGATTCTTGGATGTGTCAAACAATATATCAATTTAATGCTCAATTGTACTTAAAAATCCTAAATATGCAAATTAGTAAGCAAACTATCAAATTACGACAAATCCTTTCAGACTGAGATAAGGGATAGAGATATTTAACTCACTGTTTTTCAATGTTCGGAAGGCGAAGAAGTCAGGGGCATGGGGACTAGCACCCAAGTCCAAGGTACCTTTTTCTTTGTGAAATCATGATCTCCTTCCGACACTAATCTACACTGCAACTTCCATTTTTGGGAATTCAACTGTAGAGGACATGGGGACTAGCACCCTAGTCCCGAAAAAGCTCTAGTGTCCTGCTTCTTTTTAGATCCTGAATCCTTGATGCCTACCACTTCTTTCTACAACTCCACTCCACAGAACTTGACACCTATAACCTGCAATCACAAGGAGTGTGGGAGGGGGTTGTGGTGTTTAGAGGCTTACCTTAGTCAAGCCTTAGAGAGACATTCAAGTCCTCCTAACACCATTGTTAGATGAGAGTGCGTATTCTGGTAGGATGGAGGGAAAAATCCAAATGATAAATGATTGAAAACACAATAGATATCACCTTGTAGTGAAGATCTCATGGAAGGAAGATGATTTTCATGCCAGGAGGAGATGGGTGTCAAATCTGCATTTATACAAATATAAAAACAATACTCTTCTCTGCTACACAATGTATATTTTGAATGCTATATGATCACAAGTATACATTAAATCCATTTAGTTTACAAATGAAACCTAATCATTCTTAAATATGCAACTACAAAGATTCCTGCTAAGAATTTTGTAATTCAAACTTTAGATGTCAGCATAGGACCAAAATAACAATTACTAAACTAACATTTGAAATTAAGGCAGACCCAAATAGGTCTAGACTAGGGTGCTAGCGCCCAAGGCCACCCTACCACTTTTTCTCAGGATTCATCAAAGTGCAGCCCCTAGGTCCTATTTGTCACAAGCCCCAAGGGTTTTCTTATCGGGAGTCAGAAATAACATGAAAGATGCTCTAAATACAATTACAGGACCCAGGAGCTAAACCTTAAGAGGGAAAAGCCCCCAAGGGGATATTTTCTGACATAACATTTAGCCCCCACTTTAATGTATGTATAAACGCAAGGCCAATACATGCATTAAAGTATGGTCAACAAACACAACAAACACGCCAAGCATGGAGAAGATGTGCCAAACACATTGAAGATAGTAATAGGCACACAAAACATGGAGAAGGCAATTACAGTCATGCAAAACATGGAGAAGATAGCATTGAAGACACACAAAACACAGTGAATACAGTGAATGCAGTGAATGCAGTTATTATTTTCTTTTTCTTTTTCTCATATATGAAATGTAGAATGCAAGTACAAGGAAAGTAAACACACAACCCAAAATATAGGAGAGACTCATTGCCACCAATCTTTAGACTACACATGGGGCAACGAACATGCAATACAAATCTTAGAGTGCAGGAGGGACTCATCACCACCAGTCTTTAGACTGCACTTGAGAACAAACACACCATACAAATCAAGCATGCCATACAAATCCCAAAGCATAGGAGGGACTCATTGCCACCAGTCTTTAGACTATGCTTGGGAACAAACACGCCATACACACACACATGGAAGACACGGAGAAAACATGGCAAACAAGTGATGGAGTGTACCTATTTCTAGGTTCATCAATATCTCAGTCACATTACAAGAACACACTAACAATTGGGCTTCACCACAACAATCACTAAAGACATGCTTAAGGGTTAGGATAGTCTTAGATCCGCTCCTCGCATGCTTGGAGGAACTTTTGAAAATGACACCTGACTATGCACTCTCCTTGAGAAATACACCAACCCCACCTACACGGAGGGCTTAAGATAAAAAGGATGTGCACGATATCCCACCTCCACATAGGGCTTAAGATAAAAAGGATATGCACAATATCCTACCTCCATAGAGGGCTTAAGTGATTGCAATAGATTCAAGATTCACAAACACACATTGCTAGCATCTACAACAGACAGCTTACCTTATATATGCCCCCACTTTGAGGTGGTTGATGTCATGTATCGATATCAAGCACGTTGAGGTAGGAAGAAAACACACAAGGGAACATGAGCTTTCGCAAATCCCATGCCCCCCAGAGGTGACATGTACTTTATTATTTCCAAATGTTCCCACAAACACACAATTTCCTACAAGAAAAGGTGTTAGCATCCATATAATCATGATAATAAACCATGTATATGATCATTCACATGGAGAACTAAGGAATGCAAGATTCAAGATAGACAAAGTGTATGGAGTAGCAGTATTGTTATGTTTTGTGAGTGCAATAAGACAACATGAAGATCACATGGAGTGATTCTACTAGCTAAGTGTCAGATAATATATAACAACCCCATCTCATGTATGGACTAGGTCCATTTTTTTATTACTCACTAAAGGGACACTAGGTCCGCATCAGTATAATATTTTTTTCATCATCCACCCACTAGATAGAACCACTAGTGGAAGGTAAACAATAAATCAAGAGAGGAGAAACAAGTGCCTTAGGGACAGTCATGTAGGAGGGTGCCTCCAGGTCACCAACTACAATGCTATGTCCATAAGACACAACACACAACAATGAAAATAGAGGAGAAGCAGTGTGGAAGAATGATGATACAAATAGAAGAAGGGTCACAATAGAGGTAGTCTCCCAGTATCCTTGACCTTACAAGAGTATCAAGGGTCATCCTAAGAGGCCTAAACAACACATAACACATCACGAGGGAAACACATCATAGAGGTAAACGGCTAGAAATACTTACCTATAGGGATACCCAAACTAAGGGTTGTCATCGAGCAAATCATCCTCTTCCCAATCTCGGATGCTAGAGGAAAGAGGTGTGTAAGGTACCATAGCCCAACTTTTGTTCTTATCTTCCAATTCTTCAGTCTTGAGGTTTTCTATGTTTGTTTCAATGTTAGGTTGGATGTTTTCTTGTTGAGCAGCAAGCCATTGGGAAAAAGCTTTGTTGGTCCAAGATTATCGTTAAACCAAAAGGTCAACCTTTCCATTTCTAATACAAGTGCTAGAGTTAATGAATCCATGGGAGGCAGTTAGTCCATGTCACGAATCCCACGGGAAGCACTGACCATCTACCAACAAACTCCCCCCAGTGTTACTCAGAGGGATTCAAACCCATGACCTTTTTCTCTAATACCAATTGTTGGCCCACAATTACCATTAAACCAAAAGGTCAACCTTTCAATTTATGATACAAGCGCCAGAGTTAATGAATTCACGAGAGGTGGTTAGTCCATGTCACAAATCCCACAAGGAGTGCTAACCATCTACCAACAAGCTTGTCTTCTCCTCCTCCTTTCTTTTGCTTGTCTATTCCTTCTTGTTTTAGCACTTACTTCTTCAAAGGCATCATCATGTTTTTCTATAGGGTTTCACACATAAGAGGAGGAAACACCATGTTCGAATTTCATTGGTCTTGGTGGAATGTTTTGTTGTCTATGAATTCCTCCCAATCCTTGTAAGGATGTCGGGGAGGAACCTCAGCATAGATACCATCTCTCCATGGATGAGGTGAGTTATGAAACTTTTCCTTATCCACATCTATCATGCCAATTATCTCATCATATTCATAGTAGTCTTGTGTGATTCTTATGTCATTTCTATTTTTCCTTTTGCTCTAAGAGGATCTTCAAACACATGTTGTTCTTCCCTCATTGTTTATAAAGGAGGCCTGGCCACTCTAGCTAGTTATTTTGGTTTGTATCGTTTGTAATTTAGGAAGGATTGGTCTCTTCGTGGCTTAGGTTTTGTTTTAGGTTGCAGCCAAAAGTTATCAAGGGTGAAATTATTGCTCTTAGCCGAAGGTTGGTATGTATTACGATGGATAGTATGGATCTCTCCATGAAAAGGGAATTTTACGTATTTCTGAATAGTTGAAGGGATGACATTCATAGCCTTAAGCCATGTGTGTCCTAGTTTTACATGAAAGAGGTCAGATAACGGAATAACATCAAAAAATTGATCCACAACTTTGTCATAAACAAAGACTAACAGTTTTATCAATCGAAATCTTTTCATCAAAGATCCATTATGTGTTTTAATTCTCAAATCCAATGGGTCATAATAGTTTTTTGCCAAATCATGTTTAAGAAGGAACTCTTATGTAACCACATTAATCATGCAATTCGGGTCTATGAGTGTTCCATGCAGAACTATTTCCATTATTTTCACTATAATGTAAAGAGGCCCTTCAGTATCTACCATTTATTTGTCATGAGGTGTAAATGTTATTTCAAGTTCAAGGGCTCATCTTTTCAAATGAGGCCTAGGAGGAATCATAGAATTATTGTTGTATTGACAATCCATGTGTATGTTTTCAAATGAATGCTAAATTAGATTTCAAAAGGTTTTCAAAACTTATGCAAGAACAAATGCAAAAGTATGTATGAAAATGACCTAGCATACTTGATTTTTCAACTTTTTTCAATGCAAAACACTAGGAGAAAGGGTATTGTGAAAATTTTCAAGAGGGATAAAAAATAATATGCCTAATATATATACAATAATTCAGAAATATCTTTCATAGAATGTTTTTAATGCAAACCTAGAGTGATGACAAGTCAAAACCTAGTGAAAATGTGCTAAAATATGCAATTTTCCATGTAAAGGCTGGTAGAAGGGGTATTGTGAGGAATTTGAGGAATCAAACCAAGTAATAACCCTAATAACAGCCAATTAGTGCAGAAAAATCCCTTACAACACACTTGTGATGCAAATCTAGAGAGACGATAAGGCCAAATCTAGTGAAAATGCAAGATTTTCAAACCCTGGACATGAAATTTTGTAAAGACCACTATGATGCAACACTATTATTATAAATAATTTCTAATGAGTTTTTTAAAATGGTAGTAAAATGTGAAAACAAGATTTTGATTACAAACCCTAGTTAATGCAAAACTAGGTTTTTATGAAAAATGCACAATTTCAAGCAATTTTTGTCAATTAAGCACAAAAATGCAATGCAAGTGAATTCTAAATTATTAATTTATGTAATTTAAATCATATATAATTAAAATGATAGAAATTTAATGAAATTGAATGCTAAATAATTGAAATTATGCTAAAATGCAAGCCTAAATTGCGAATTTTTTCAAAATTTTTAATTTTTTTTGTAATTTTTTGAATGCAATAAGATGAATGAATGCAAATATATCAAACAACACTCAGCAAGGTGCCAAAATGTCTAAAAACATGCATTCAATAAAATGTTTAGGATGGGAAAAGAGGTGAGAAGTGGGGTTTTCATGGTTTGTGCTAAATCCTCCTTTCACACCAAACATTCCAAGGGCATATCAACCGAATTGAATCTCCACTAAGCAAGAGAAATCACCTATCAGGTTGAGCTACCACTTGGGAAGCTTTGGATTCTTGGATGTGTCAAACAATATCTCAATTTAATGCTCAATTGTACTTAAAAACCCTAAATATGCAAATTAGTAAGCAAACTATCAAATTACGGTATGTCCTTTCAGACTGAGATAAGGGACAGAGATATTTAACTCACTATTTTTCAAAGTTCAAAAGGCAAAGAAATTGGGGACATGGGGACTAGTGCCCAAGTCCAAGGTACCTTTTTCTTTGCAGAATCCTGATCTCCTTCCGACACTGATCTGCACTGCAACTTCTATTTCCAAGAATTCAACTGCGGAGGACACAGGGACTAGCACCCTAGTCCCAGAAAAGGTTTAGTGTCCTACTTCTTTTCAGATTCTGAATCTTTGATGCCTACCACTCCTTTCTACAACTCCACTCCATGGAACTTGACACCTATAACCTACAATCACAAGGAGTGTGGGAGGGGGTTGTGGTGTTTAGAGGCTTGCCTCGGTCAAGCCCCAGAGAGACATTCAAGTCTTTCAAACATCATTGTTAGATGAGAGTACATATCCCAATGGGATAGAGGCAAAGATCCGAATGATAAATTATTGAAAACACAATAGATATATCACCTTGTAGTGAAGATCTCATGGAAGGAAGATGCTCTTAATGCCATGAGGAGATGGATGTCAAATCTACATATACTAATACAATAACAATGCTCTACACTGCTACATAATGAATATTTTGAATACTATATGATCACAAGTATAAATCAAATCCACCTAGTTTGCAAATGAAACCTAATCATGCTTATATATGCAACTAGAAAGATTGCCGCTAAGAATTTCGTAATTCAAATTTTAGATGTCAGCATAGGACCCAAACAATAGTTACTAAATTGACATTTGAAATTAGGGCAGACCCAAAAATAGGGCTGGACTAGGGGGACTCAAGGGTTTTCTCATTGGGAGTCAGAAATAACATGCAAGATGCTCTAAATGCAATTACAGGACCCAGGAGCTAAACCTTAAGAGGGAAAAAACCCCAAGGGGACATTTTCTAACATAACAACTTGCATATCCCTTTTTCTTTTGATAAACTAGTTTTGATTTGGTAGAAATTAGAATTTGACAATGTCAAATTTATTTCTCCAAACTTTCACCGCTTTTAATAAATGTTTTAGTAGAGAAAACTTTGATATGCTCGATGAAGCCCTAGATGACTTCATCCATGTCATGTCTTCTTCTTCTACAACAAAATAAATTCCTTCTCCAAACATGATCAACACAATTTATGTTTTTGGCTCTACACAAGAGACCACAAAACTAAAGATTATGGTGCATCTTTGTTTAGAAACACCAACAAATCCTAAACTAGTGATCACTATTCAAGGTGCTTCAAACAAGCCCCAACTTATTGATTACCTCACACAAGTTGCTAAGTCTATTACACTAAATGTGTCAAGGCCTCCTCATTACCATGTAGTTGCACACACATATAGCACTCAGTGAAACAAACAGAACACATATGTCTTTGTTTCCCTTTCAACTTCTTTACCTCCTTTACCTCCACTACCTCATTTGTCCCAGAAGTCCCTAATAGAGTATGATCTTGTAGAGTATCTTTGTGGTACTCCTGCTAATATATCTCTTTCCAAGGAACTCGTTCAAACTTTACTAGTGTATCATGGTATGCTCCAGGAAGCCCTACAGATGATCTCCATTGCATCCTCTACTAGGTCGAATGATGTAGCTGCCTTGCTAAATTTCATCTACACAAATTCTCTTGATATCATGTTTCAAAAATATGAGCTACCTTCTCTAGAAGTACAAAAGTAGAATGATCCTTTGTTCATTATTGTTGGAATTAATAATTTTGGAGTCAAGCATACCCTTATTGAAAATGGTTTAGGTCTCAACATTTGTGGTGTAGACTTGCTGAACCGTATTAATATTGATACATCTTTGATCTCCCCCACTACTCTTTCCATTCATGGCTTTGATAATGTCGATAGGCAAACACCAAGTATAATCACACTTCCAATTGAATTGGGCCCAGCCACTTTGCCTACACTTGTTCATGTCATTCTAGATGCATTATCTTACAATCTCCTCTTTAGTAGACCATGGATCCACACCATGGGTGCAATCCCATCTACCTTGCATGGTTTAATAAAATTCATCTTTGAAAACAAAATTTTCATAATTAGGGTCGATCCAGATTATGTAGTATTATCAACAAATGGATTCTGTGACATAGCCTCATACTTCTACTACTCTTTAGAATCTCATTCCTTCTTCCACTAAAGATGAGTCCCCATCCTCAACTCCTACACTAGAAGTTGATCATGGTGTTGACTCATCTATCAACACATGTCTGAGTGATGATTGGGATTTGTTAGATTTTAACTCCCTCCTTTTTTGGAGAGTATAAACTTGACCCCTCTCATCCTAACATTCCAATAGAATCTCTGAATTCTACATCAAAAAGGACTTCTTCTATTCCTACAAATTCAGGTGTGATTACACTTCCTACATCAATTATGATCCTCCATCCTTTAAGGAGATGCAATCCCATTATGGTTATAGTTTTCATATTCTCACTAGTGTTGGTTATAAAGGTAATAGATGTGGTAAAAAGGAATAGGGTATTAAGATCCCTTTAGAGCCAATCCCCATGGCTCTTTATCTGGTCTTGGATACTAACCTAGCAGACCTTTCATAGCCTCTTACTGAGACTATCTTGATGTAAATATGATCTCCACTCCCTTAAGTTATCCTTCTCTTCCTCTAGTATATCCTAAACTTATATCTCAATATTTTGATCCTTCTAGCTTTCCTCCCCTTAATTCTTTCTCTAATGATGAAGCACTTGTTGAATTCCTAGGGCTCTATAAGCATATGTCACCATATCATCATGATCATGGGTTGCCCTTTTGTTTAAATGTGAAAGCATATTTTGGTGGTCCATAACATAGTGCTATATCCTAATGCCTAGCCTATAAAATAGAAAATTTGAAATAATGGTCAAAGATAAGATTGAAAAACTTTTACAAGTTGGTTTCATCCTCCCGATTGATTATTCACCTTGGCTCTCAAAGATTGTGGTTGTTGTTAAACCTGATATCTGCATCTAAATCTACATCAATTTTTAGGATCTCAATAAAGCATCCTTGAAGGATGACTTTCCTTTACCAAATATTGACATGATAGTCAATTCCATAGTTGGTCATGCTTTACTCTCTTTTATGGACAACTTCTCGGGTTATAATTAATTCTCATTAACATTGAAGATCAATCTAAGACTATTTTTACATCACCATGAGGAAATTATCATTATTTGGTCATGCCATTTGGCCTTAAGAATGTTGGTGCAACTTATCAATGCATAATGGCCCTCATTTTTCACAATTTTATTCGCAACATCTTGGAATACTATATCAATGACATCTTGGCCAAGTTAATATTGTTCCAAGAACACGTGCATAATCTTTGTTGTATCTTCAAGTGTATGTGCCTCTACAACATGTGACTAAACCCCCATAAGTGTGTCTTCAGGGTTGACTTAAGAAAACTGTTAAGTTTCATAGTCTCACATCATGGCACTGAGGTGGATACCAAAAAGATTGATTGTATTGTGAACATGTCACCCCCAAAAAACATATTTCAACTTCATACTCTACAAGAAAGAATCTAAGCTATTCGAGATTTCATAAATCACAATTGGTAGATCAAACTCTTCCATTCATGCATCTTCTTAAGAAGAATGTTTGTTTTGACTGGAATGTGGATTGCCAAAAATCCTTTAAAGATCTTAAATCCTATTTGGCCAATCCTCCTATCCTCATGCCAACCATTTTGGGGTCTCCATTTCTTCTCTATAATTCTATGTCGTCTCATGATTTAGCATCTTTATTAGCCCAACATGATGACCAAAGTAAGAAAGTGTTGTCTATTATATCAACTGAGTCCTACTCAATTATGAAACTAGTTACACAATGTTAGAAAGGCAATGTCTAGCTCTTGTATTTGCTACAAATAAGCTTAGAAATTATCTTCTTCATGCTGAAAGGAATGTTATCATAAAATTCAATCCTCTTAAGCACCTCTTTTCTAAAACATATCTATTTGGTCATCTCACTAAATGGGTTATGTTGCTTACTAAGTTTGACCTAGAATTTGTCTCCTAGAAGGCAATTAGAGGACAAGCCATAGCTGACCATTTGGTTGAGGCCCCTTCTCCTTTTTCCTTTCCCAATCAAGACTCATTCCCTGATGATCATATATTATCCTTAGATGATGATCAGTCATGGGAATTATTCTTTGATGGATCCAGGTGTCAAATTGGCTTCAGAGCTGGTGTCATACTAGTTCTTCCCTTGGGTAAGACAATTCCACTTTCATTTTGCCTAAATATTCTCTACACTAATAACATCACTAAGTATGAAGCCCTTATTGCTATCTTGTGTGTCCTGTTGTCTCTTATTCATATCGACGGTGATTCACAATTGACTATAAAGCAATGCATATGTTCTTATTAGGCTAAGGAAGATAAGTTATCTCAATATTGTGACATAACTTTATCACTGCTAGATCAGTTCCCTTCTATCCCTATCAACAATATCCCTCATAAAGATAATCGTCATGTGGATGCAATAGAAAGCATTGCTTTGCTTGTACCTTGTGATGCTTTTGTATGTGACTATCATTTCATAATTCAAATTATTTCCTCTCTAGCTATTGTTGATTCTAATTCCTCTAATTTTCTTTTCTATTATACTATTGATTATGAGGAATGGTACTCCCATATATTTAGTTATTTGAGTGATGGTACCTTCCGGCATGGTTCTTCAAAGGTGCTTGTACTCACATTTGTAAGATTGCAATGCACTATATTATTCTTTCAAATATTCTATATTGTCATGCGTATAAAGATCTTCTCTTGTGTTGCTTAACTAAGGCTGAAGTCCTCGTTGTCCTTAACGAGGCCCATTCAAGTGCATGCAGGGGGATTTTTGGTGTATGTGCCCTAGTTAAAAAGTTTCTCCAAATGGGTTACTAATGGATGAGCATGGAACAAGATTCTCTTTCTTTCATTAAAATGTGCCCTCAGTTTTAGCAACATAGCAACCTCATCTGATCTCTTGCTTTAGAACTTTGTGCCCAAGTAACACCTTGGCCATTTTCTATTTGGCGCTTGGATATCATCATAAAATTTCTCCACCTTCTTCCCAAGGTTGTGTATTCATAATAACATTGACCGATTATTTCACAAAATTGGTTGAAGCACTTCCACTCGAATCCACGACAAATAAAGTTATTTGTCACTTTCTCCTTGATCACATTATTTCTCATTTTGGACTTCCTTTCGCCTTTGTTTCTGACAATGGTACCCCATTTAACAACAAGGAGGTGAAGCAATTCCTTGAAATTTTTCATATTCAACATCATTTCTCTATTCCATATTATTCACATTCCAATGGCCAAGAAAAATCTTCTAATAATTTACCCTCGAACAATTTCTTTGTAAGACTGTCAACAAACATGGTAAGAATTGGCATACACAACTTCTTTTAGTGTTATGGTTTCTTCCAAAATTGTATATTCATTAAATATGTAGTTTTCCTTTTAAAGCACCATGTGTTTGTTTTTTTAGTGTTCTTTAATGTTTTACATTCTTGTTTTATGCTTGTGTTTCTATTCTTGACATATCTCTTGTTGTCTTGAATGTTATTTGTAGTTTTCATTTTTTATGGAAACTACCTCATTCTTCTTTACCATGTCGATTATTTAATTGTGTAAACAATTAATTAATCTCTTCTTAGTCATTTAATTAGATAAGTTTCTTTGTCCATTTACAAATTAGATCTTCATTGTATTTAATTGTGTAAATTTCATCATTTATTATCTAATTAGATAATTTATTATTTAATTAAAAAAATTTATCAAGTTCTTTAATTAGACCTAAATAGAATTTAATTAAATAATTTCCCTCACATATGCAAAATATACAACATCTCATAACACATTTATCACTCCAAAAAGTCAAAAACTCATATCTATATCACATGTTTCTCGATACACAATCATCATATAAAATTGCCACTATATCAAAATGTGGCATGTGTCAAAATACATGTCTATACAAAATATGCTACCTTCCATGAGACCCTAAGCTCTTTGGCCCTGGTGATGGTTACTATACAAATGGCTCCTATTAGGAGGCTATAGATCGTGATTGACTATGACTCTACATTTGTAGGCCCCTGACTATGCCTCTTAGCTCTACTGCCTCTGTAGTCAAGTCTAGCACACACTTTTGTAGTTGTACCACCTTGGCTCATAGTCTGTCTACCTCAACCATTACACCCTACACCCTCAGATGCTCTGAGTCTATTGCAAGTACACTCTAGCCTCTCTACAAGTTGGCCCTCACAAGATCCAACTAGCTCTGTAGAGTGTCATGTGTGCACACTACTTGGTCTTGCTTGACTGTGATTGCAATGACCTATTAGATGGCCTAGTCTCTCTCCACAATGAGCATGGTAACATGTGTGATAGCCTAATCTTGCACCACTATCACCTAGTGTCACTTCATTGGGATAGCTACCACCTCTACAATAGCTTGGTCCTATCATACTCGGCTCTCCTCATATGCAGCTCTTAGCCATGCCACAAGATTAAAGATATTTGTGTGTCACCCAAAAATTTTTTTGACCTATAACTAGTCCATACTTCCTGATCGAGTTGGACACTAGGTACCATTTTTGCTAGTACTCAACCTATGTAGTCAAGCCACTCCCGTGTGTGCACTGCAAGCATCAAACAAAAGCATAGTTGAAGATCTCTCATCACATAATCAAAATCAAAATCAACCTCATATCTAGTTTGCTACTCAAATCACAATGTGTATATTAAAAAACATCTTACATAGATCACCAACCTACCAATCAAGATCTTGAGGAGTTGCAAACCTCGCTAGTGTTGTGCTAGGTGCACTCATAGAAAATTTGATCACCCATGTCGATGCTACTAGTGTGGACCTCATATAAGATACACTAGTCAATTTCCCCCACTCCCTCTAATTGGATACCCAACTAGTTGATGGTGCTGTTGATGACTGTTTTGATGCAATCATAACAATAAGTTAAAATTCACATATAATGAACTGAAACTATACTTGAAAGATAAGAAGGAATCATTTGGTGATTCGACTAATCCCAAATCTACAATGGTTCGGTTGGTCAAGTTCAGTTGGTCAATGTGAAGCTGTAATGTTCAAGGGGCCTTACGTAGTTTAGGTTTATTTTGTGGTTTATTGGACTAAGAATATGCAAAGAGGTCATAGATTTCAACAAGTATTCTGTTCATTTGCATACAAGTGATACCGGGCTGCAAGTTTTAGAGGGTTTTCTTGAATTTTTTGCAGCTTTCTTCTTTATCTATTTATGAAAACTGTCTACTTATAGCTCTGTTATACATGCTTCTTCAAATTTGAGACAATTTCCTTTAGATTCCTACGTTTTCAGCTAAATATTTCAGATGGGTTGGGAAAAGTTAGAAAGATCTAATCTACACCTCATTTAATCTACCGAAGGATCTAAGTGTTTCTGTTATGCACTATGTAAATACCACAGTAATTTGATCAAATCCACAGTAAAAACCCTAAATGTAAGTCCTGAGCATTTTCACAAACATACATTTAAAATTGCAAGCTCTCAAAGAAGATATTTCAAAACACAAAGAAGAGCAGGAGAACACTCAGAAGATAGATGGAGAACTCCAGATTCTATTGTATTAGAAACGAATAGCCATACATGATTTACAATGTAAGAATGACTCTTAGTTTCATTGATCATACTACAGAGAACTTACAAGCTTTACAGATACAGTAAGGCAGCCAGACATTCCATGCGCACCTTACTGCAGACAAACAGGCGACCTCCCTCTTCTACTTCTAAACTATGCTATTCTATCTTGCTGTGTTTTCCTAGAATCTCTGTTGTAGGCCCTAAAAATCCCTGTTGTAGCCCCTGTTGTAAAGTATTACAATGTAGAGAGGCACAATATAAAGACATTTTGATTGTCCTCACTACAGCAAAAACCTAACTAAACCCCTGGTTCAAACCCCTGGTTACAGCAATAAATACAGGTGAACCAGTTCTCAAAAATATCTCAGAGCAGTGTCAAATCTGGGCGAAATATTGCCCCTTCTGAGAAGTTCCGGCAGCTAGGTAATAACTTCTGTCTGTCTTTTGTGATAATACTCTCAGCTGCAACCTTCTTCTTTACTTGAATGGCCTTGACTTTTAGCATTTCATCCCTATCTTCTTGCTCCTGAGATCAGATCTTCTGCCTCCATGAGGTCACTGTGTTGACTTTCTAGCTGCTTCCTCAACTGCAAGCCTGCAAGACAAGACAAGCAATAAGTTTCACATTTATCACATAAAAACAGCATGAAATTAAAATAAGCGTTCAAATCCAGGTGACTGCGCAAGATGGAGAAAATCGGATCAGAATGCACTCAAAAAATGCGTCCAAAATGCGCTCAGACTACTCAAAGTTCACGGGTCAACCATCACTGACCGAAAAAATGCCAGAGGCGCCAAAAAAACACTTTAAAACTCCACTGCCTCATTTCCCGCCCATCGGCATGATCATCCCTGTCGGTGCGTCAAAAAACATGTTGGTCGATATACTTCATCATCATGATATTTCGCTTCTGCATATTGGGAAAAAAGAACAACATCATCATCATCATCATGTTGAAGAAGAATAGGAGGATATGAATATGATCATGCTGTCGAGGAAAGGAAGATGATGGTGATGTCATCATGATATTCGGGCTTCATTGAAATGCTAAGGATGACGTCATCATCATATTCGGTTAAGATCAGGGGGATAATTATGATATCGGGTCACCTAAGGAGCATGATCAGGATGATGAAGTGAATATGACCCTCTTTTGCGGCCAAGGCAACCCTCTCGAAAAAATCAGCATGATGAAGATGATCATCAGGATATTTGCTTTTGTCGAACATAGAATAAGACATCATCATCATATTTGGGAACCAGATCGTGCTTTGGAAAATATCCTGCTGAAGGAAAAATGTGATGATGATGATCATCAGGATATTAGCTTCTTCGTTTATTAGATCGGGATGACGTCATCATGATAATTTGTCTTCGAAGCACAAGGATGAGTTAAGGTCATCATGATATTTGCGCTAGGGTGATATTGTGAAATATGATCATGCTATTGAGGAATGCAATATCGACCTCATCTGAATAGATAGGGTGATCATCATGATATTTCGCTAACCGGAGATCAGGAGGATATGAAGATGATGATCCTCTTTCTCAAATTATCATGATGATGTCTCCATTACTTAGCGAATTTCAGCGAATGACCCTCTTTGTGAAAGATCAGGATGATATGAAGTCGTCATCATCATATTTCAAACTTCAGCAAATATCATGATGATGACCTTGCGATAGGTTTATAGCATGCGCATGCAAATATGCCGAAGGTGGATTTTGCTAAGTCAGGGTGATCTTATACTATCAGCATGATATTTTAATTTTAGGCGATGCAAAGATATCATGATGATGAAGCGATACAAAAACCGCTCGACGGGGAACTTACCTTGACTTAAAGTTTATGTCATCATGATATTTGAACCTCAGGATATTATCGGGGGGGTGCATTTCAAATATGATGATGATGTCCTCATACATCAAAACCAAGTTTATAAAATATGACTCTCCTAAGAAAATCATGATGCTGCATAATGCGCAGAAGGCCTTTTGATGGGTAAAAGGGCACTACCACCTAAAATTGACGTCTGGATATTGCGACTGCATGATTTTTATCGGGTGATAGACCAAGATCATGATGATCCTGTCAACATGACTTAGGATATAAAAATATGATGATCCTCCTGCGAATATCAGGTTTGACCAAGACTTTGACCGTGCATAACTTCCACATATGAACGAATTTTCAAGTGAAGTAAAAGGCAAACCTGCATGGAATTTCAAGCTCTTTCTAAATATGAGGTCACAGCAATAAAATATGAACTTTGACAAACTGACCTCATGATGATGACCTACCTTATCCAATAATCATGATGATGATGCACCTGACCCTCATTTTTACCAGACCGCCAGAAAGCAGAAAAACACAAGGAGAAGCAAAAAGCAAAACATCAGCAGGGGTCCCCATTTTGCTAAGGAGCATAATGGGGCGTGTTGTGAACATCACAACAACTAGCAACCAAAACAAAACAATTAAATTCAGAGTGTTCAAGGAAACTAGATGAAATGAACTCATAACTTCCAACTATCTTTCCTGCAAATTACTATTCAGCTTGAGACTCAAAGTATTCAATAAAGATGCATGAACTTTCATTTTCAGTTTAGTTGTGTGCATGTGATTAATTATCCTCATCTTGAAGATCGGTTGAACAAACCAGTGGCTGACATTAGCCTACGTAGGTGAGGATATTCCCTCATAGCCGACCGGATAGAGCCTTGCTGCCAGCGAGCGTCTATAGCCCCGGCAAGGTTATCGTTACAATTCTCCTAAGTAGAGCCCCACTGCCAACGAGCGTCCATAGCCCCGGTAGAGTTACTTAGATGGCTTAATCTGGATTTTCAGTATAATCCGCTTTATTCATTTATTTATTTATTTTTTTGTTTTCTAATTTTGAAAGATTTCATAAGATATAGCAATTTGTAATAGTTCATGATGCAAGGAGTGGGCACTTGCTGAAATTAAGCTGAGAATTGTAATGGTAGCAAGGGTGACCTCTGATTTTTCACCTAATATCTACACTGGTATGTTCAACAAACCCAAGGATTTTAGGTGCGTCATCGTGAGAAACCTGCTTCGAATTCTCAATCACATTTATTGATTACAAAACTTCAGAAGATGAACAACTCTCTACATTCATGACAGTGACAGGTTATGTGTAAATTACAAATGGTTAACCTGAATATCCTAAATTATATACTGTTTTGAATGGTTGCTAGTTTTGCTCCTTAATACTCTACAGTAAAATAAAGATCCCTGCTGAGGAGACAACAAACAAACCAAACAAACAGGCTGTACAAACAACACAGCAAAAGAAAAAACTGTACAAACAGAAAGAAACAAAAAGCAAAAACCAACAGAAAGGAACTATACAAACAACTAACCTAAAAAGAAAACAGCAAAAGAAGAACACAAAAAACAAAAACAACTACCCTACCAGACTATATACAAGCCTCTACAAGGCAATTAGAAACCCAGAAAAAAGAGACCCAAGAACACCCCTACTTGCATATTTCTTTAGGTTGTGCAGGAGTAACAGGGTACTAGTTATGGTCCTCATCTTAGCAGATTTATCTTTGAATTCTAAAAAAAATTCTGATATTCTAGATTCATTGTGTTTATCAGAATAGCTCTTAATAATTAGTAACTGAGGCAACTCATCGGGTTCATGATTAATCCATAAGCATGTCCTATCTCTTGAATTTCCATAATCAAAATAGCATTTATCATTATTTACTAAGGAAAGGAAAGAGACAACCTGATGTGCCTTTAGCTCTGTGGAACACACTTGTTCATTGATAGCTGGCTCTTCATTTAGCTCTGTATTTTCATTGCCCAGCTCTATGTCTAGTCCTTTTTCAAGTTGAAAGATGAATGACTCTAGATGTATCATTTCTTCATCTTCATCCAGCTTTGTTCCTTCATTCTGGATGTTCAGTTTATCCTCAAATTTAGCAAACCTCTCAATGTTCTCATTAGTTCCCTGCACATCAGCACTTAAGTAAGTATCTTCATCATCATAATCTGACATACAGAAATTAATCATTTCTAAATCACTTGAGAGTAAAGGTGGGACGACATCTTTTGATTGATAGGAATACTCCCCTGTTTTACTTTCAACATGGTGCTGGGGCGATGTCTGATTATGCACAGCAGCTCCATGATCTTCTGTATTTTCAATTTTTAAGAATTGGTCATCAACTGACTCACATTTATCGTCCAGTGTGGAGTCTGCTTCTATTAACCTGCAACAATCTAGAACTTGGTCATTCAATTCAGAGAAATCAGTCATGGGATTGGGATTTACTTTCTCCTCTATGACTTCACTAGTTTTTATAGTAGGGATCTCATCAATTTCAGTGCACTCTAATTTTTTCATTTGCCCACATTTCTCCTTTCCATAAAATGACTTAAGGAAAGATGTTTTACTGTCTTTACCAAAAGCATTAGGATCAGCAATAAAAACCTTATCCTGACAAATGGTTTCCTCTCTACAAGATTTAAAAGACTTATACTTGCACTCCCCTTTTCCTGTATTAGGAAGTAGAGACCTACTATCAATCCCTCCATAATATGACCTAAGAAAAGATGCTCTGTTATCATTCCCTTCCAGAATTGATTTTTCTATTGTATTTTCTAACCACCTATTAGTTTCTAGTGTTGTATTAGCTTGTTGCTGCAAAATTTCTTTTTCCTGCCAGCTTTCAGCCCTGAACACATCTGAAAAAATAATTAGTCCTTTCAAATATGAATCTATCCTAGTGAGGAATGTGAAACATTTAAGTTCATTGTGTTCAATAGTCTGGTGTATCCTGCAACAACTAGACAAACAAAAATTAGATAAACTTTGAGAATAAAACTGTTCATTCAAAGCTCCCTGGAATAAAGGACTGTTAACTTGAAAACTGTCCCCATATGTGTCCATTAAAAAAAAAATGGGACCTTCTTTTCACCCTTTTAGGCCTTTTGAAATTTTATGAGATCTAACATATCTCAGAATATAACATTTAAAACTCAGAAAATTAACCCTAAACCAAATCATGCCCTCCTTCTAGCGCCAAAAAACTGTTGATGACTGTTTTGATGCAATCATAACAATAAGTTAAAATTCACATATAATGAACTGAAACTATACTTGAAAGATAAGAAGGAATCATTTGGTGATTCGACTAATCCCAAGTCTACAATGGTTCGGTTGGTCAAGTTCAGTTGGTCAATGTGAAGCTGTAATGTTCAAGGGGCCTTACGTAGTTTAGGTTTATTTTGTGGTTTACTGGACTAAGAATATGCAAAGAGGTCATAGATTTCAACAAGTATTCTGTTCATTTGCATACAAGTGATACCGGGCTGCAAGTTTCAGAGGGTTTTCTTGAATTTTTTGCAGCTTTCTTCTTTATCTATTTATGAAAACTGTCTACTTATAGCTCTGTTATACATGCTTCTTCAAATTTGAGACAATTTCCTTTAGATTCCTGCGTTTTCAGCTAAATATTTCAGATGGGTTGGGAAAAGTTAGAAAGATCTAATCTACACCTCATTTAATCTACCGAAGGATCTAAGTGTTTCTGTTATGCACTATGTAAATACCACAGTAATTTGATCAAATCCACAGTAAAAACCCTAAATGTAAGTCCTGAGCATTTTCACAAACATACATTTAAAATTGCAAGCTCTCAAAGAAGATATTTCAAAACACAAAGAAGAGCAGGAGAACACTCAGAAGATAGATGGAGAACTCCAGATTCTATTGTATTAGAAACGAATAGCCATACATGATTTACAATGTAAGAATGACTCTTAGTTTCATTGATCATACTACAGAGAACTTACAAGCTTTACAGATACAGTAAGGCAGCCAGACATTCCACGCGCACCTTACTGCAGACAAACAGGCGACCTCCCTCTTCTACTTCTAAACTATGCTATTCTATCTTGCTGTGTTTTCCTAGAATCTCTGTTGTAGGCCCTAAAAATCCCTGTTGTAGCCCCTGTTGTAAAGTATTACAGTGTAGAGAGGCACAATATAAAGACATTTTGATTGTCCTCACTACACTGTAATACTTTACAATATAAAGTATTACAGTGTAGAGAGGCACAATATAAAGACATTTTGATTGTCCTCACTACAGCAAAAACCTAACTAAACCCCTGGTTATAGCAATAAATACAGGTGAACCAGTTCTCAAAAATATCTCAGAGCAGTGTCAAATCTGGGCGAAATATTGCCCCTTCTGAGAAGTTCCGGCAGCTGGGTAATAACTTCTGTCTGTCTTTTGTGATAATACTCTCAGCTGCAACCTTCTTCTTTACTTGAATGGCCTTGACTCTTAGCATTTCATCCCTATCTTCTTGCTCCTGAGATCAGATCTTCTGCCTCCATGAGGTCACTGTGTTGACTTTCCAGCTGCTTCCTCAACTGCAAGCCTGCAAGACAAGACAAGCAATAAGTTTCACATTTATCACATAAAAACAGCATGAAATTAAAATAAGCGTTCAATTCCAGGTGACTGCGCAAGATGGAGAAAATCGGATCAAAATGCACTCAAAAAACGCGTCCAAAATGCGCTCAGACTGCTCAAAGTTCACGGGTCAACCATCGCTGACCGAAAAAATGCCAGAGGCGCCAAAAAAACACTTTAAAACTCCACCGCCTCATTTCCTGCCCATCGGCATGATCATCCCTGTCGGTGCGTCAAAAAACATGTTGGTCGATATACTTCATCATCATGATATTTCGCTTCTGCATATTGGGAAAAAAGAACAACATCATCATCATCATGTTGAAGAAGAATAGGAGGATATGAATATGATCATGCTGTCGAGGAAAGGAAGATGATGGTGATGTCATCATGATATTTGGGCTTCATTGAAATGCTAAGGATGATGTCATCATCATATTCGGTTAAGATCAGGGGGATAATTATGATATCGGGTCACCTAAGGAGCATGATCAGGATGATGAAGTGAATATGACCCTCTTTTGCGGCCAAGGCAACCCTCTCGAAAAAATCAGCATGATGAAGATGATCATCAGGATATTTGCTTTTGTCGAACATAGAATAAGACATCATCATCATATTTGGGAACCGGATCGTGCTTTGGAAAATATCCTGCTGAAGGAAAAATGTGATGATGATGATCATCAGGATATTAGCTTCTTCGTTTATTAGATCGGGATGACGTCATCATGATAATTTGTCTTCGGAGCACAAGGATGAGTTAAGGTCATCATGATATTTGCGCTAGGGTGATATTGTGAAATATGATCATGCTATTGAGGAATGCAATATCGACCTCATCTGAATAGATAGGGTGATCATCATGATATTTCGCTAACCGGAGATCAGGAGGATATGAAGCTGATGATCCTCTTTCTCGAATTATCATGATGATGTCTCCATTACTTAGCGAATTTCAGTGAATGACCCTCTTTGTGAAAGATCAGGATGATATGAAGTCGTCATCATCATATTTCGAACTTCAGCAAATATCATGATGATGACCTTACGATAGGTTTATAGCATGCGCATGCAAATATGCCGAAGGTGGACTTTGCTAAGTCAGGGTGATCTTATACTATCAGTATGATATTTTAATTTTAGGCGATGCAAAGATATCATGATGATGAAGCGATACAAAAACCACTCGACGGGGAACTTACCTTGACTTAAAGTTGATGTCATCATGATATTTGAACCTCAGGATATTATCGGGGGGGTGCGTTTCAAATATGATGATGATGTCCTCATACAGCAAAACCAAGTTTATAAAATATGATGCTCCTAAGAAAATCATGATGCTGCATAATGCGCAGAAGGCCTTTTGACGGGTAAAAGGGCACTACCACCTAAAATTGACGTCCGGATATTGCGACTGCATGATTTTTATCGGGTGATAGACCAAGATCATGATGATCCTGTCAACATGACTTAGGATATAAAAATATGATGATCCTCCTGTGAATATCAGGTTTGACCAAGACTTTGACCGTGCATAACTTCCACATATGAATGAATTTTCAAGTGAAGTAAAAGGCAAACCTGCATGGAATTTCAAGCTCTTTCTAAATATGAGGTCACAGCAACAAAATATGAACTTTGACAAACTGACCTCATGATGATGACCTACCTTATCCAATAATCATGATGATGATGCACCTGACCCTCATTTTTACCAGACCGCCAGAAAGCAGAAAAACACAAGGAGAAGCAAAAAGCAAAACATCAGCAGGGGTCCCCATTTTGCTAAGGAGCATAATGGGGCGTGTTGTGAACATCACAACAGGTGCCACTCGAGGTCAGGCTCTAGCTATCTCCTCTATAACACCATTTCTCTCACCCCTCTAATGTTGCCTCCCCACCTATCTAGATATAGGCTCCTCCTCCTCACCATCATCTCCCTTTCTCTTTGTCTCCTCTCCTCCCTCCTCCTCTAAGCCCTACTCTAAAAGGAGTCGTGGGTCTCTAGCTAGGGAATTAACTAGGAAGATAGCTAGCAGCAATGATGTAGCCCACCAAGATATGAATGTTGGAGTCACCCCCACATTGTCATTTGTTGAAACTATTGTTGCATTATCATCATCCAAATAACTCAACTCCACGTCCATGATGGTGAGACAAGGCCAGTCCCCAAGTCTCACCACACTGCGATATGAGCACACATAAGTAGGAACAACTACAAGAATCCTCTACACCTGTTTGAATTGTCTCATCACATGATCAGCATAGAATGGTACAATGATGAGATCGAGGTGACTGACTAGCAGTCGATGCCCCTACATCATTGCAAAATGTTGTGTCTACCATGCCCATGTGTGCATCTACCTATAGGGTTGCCATGTAATGTCTACATTCTGCAGTCTATCAAAAGTCTATCTCTAATGCATAGATCTCCAAACTACCATGGCCTCCTGATCTCATAGGCATGGGATTGTGACTACATCTAGGTCACCACTATGAGAACTCATTGGCCATGTGCACCTAATGTGCTTAAAAGCATACACCTGGAGTAAAGTGTAGTTCATCAGGCTATGTGACTCATAATGAGCATATCACCCCAAGTATAGTACAAGTGGGTGAGAATTCTCCATTGCCACAAAAAATTGTCCATTGCTCCTCCATTTCCTCGATGGTATGGCCCAGGCTACCATGCAGTTGTGTGCCTCATCTATCTTGTGCTATGCAGAGGGCTGATGAACACATATAAGTACTTAGTGGGGGGTGAATTAGTACTTATTCAAATTATTTTCTTCCAACAACATTCAAACTAACATATGCATTTAAAACATGAAACGCACAAGAACACAGAAGCACACATTCATAACACTAGATTTACATGAAAAACCCTCGAAGGGAAAAACCATGGTGTGAAAGCTGCTTGCAACTCCCTGAATAGTTACAACACTTAAAATCATTTACATGACAGAAAACTTATCTGACTCAAATGTTCTTCTCACAACATTGATTGTCGATCACTTCAACCTTTTCACAACTATCTCACTTCTATGCAACTATAATATCAACCTCTACCAACACAAAACAACTTTAGAAATTCTCCTCCATAATCACATCACCAACAATTGCCTCTGTAACAATATCACATTATATAAACTAGTCCTTTCCACATTTCATCATGAAATTTGCTTCTGTAATAAGTTTATTCACACAATCTCTATCCTATCACATAGTTCTCCACTCCTCCATTCAACAATCCTTGATCTTCTATTTATATCCTCTACAAGTTAGAAAAACTTTCTCCTTTGTCGGCCAAAAAGAAACTTGTGAAATAAAACATACAACGACCACAACAGTTGACTCCCAAACTTGTGCGGTAAGTAAAAATCCAATGCAGTTCAAGAGAAAGATATGGTCAAGTCCTATTTTGTTGTTATATGGAGCCTAACTAGACTCAGAAGTTAAATTTACCCCACTTTTATCAGTGTGGTTTCCCTCCAAATTATTTAACGGGTTGAAGGGAAAGCGCCCCTTGTGGGGGTTTGGGGGCAACACCCCTTGTAGGGTCCAAGGGGTAGCACCCCTAGCACACTCCTTGTCGTGATATAGGGTGGGGTCGAGGGGCAGCACCCCCAAAACCTCCAACAATTTTTTATTATTTTATTAAGGTGTCAAGAGTTATTTTTCTATTGGCCAACATAAAAAACCCTATTTTTGTAACTGACATAAGGCTTGATAAAAGCAACTAAGGGTTAGGTTTTTTGTTGATGTATTGTAGCATTTTGCAATGGTATTGAGTTGCAAGGATTGTTGGTTGTAATCAGTTTGATTTACTAGATAATAATATTGGACTCTCTGTTGGTGGATGTAGCCCAAGTTTGGGTGAACCACATTAAAACTTGTCTCTCGCTGTTATTATTTATGTGTATTTTCATTCCTTTGTTTAATCTTTATTTATATGTAATTGATGTCTTCTGCTAGCTAACCCTAACATATTTTACCTTGACACACTTTTGCACGCTAGCACACACTCCAAAACACCTAGCATAATATCAACATGTATCAAGTCGGCTTCACAAACACTTGTTTTTCCACAAATTAAGTCCAGACCAAAAGTGGTACCAGAGAAGACAATAATACATCATGTGGACCACACAAAGAGAATTATATGACCTGTAAATCAATCCTTCTACTATTTCAAATCATCACATTCTGGTACATCCTTAACATACTTTGCTTGCATACTCTTAAGATAAAATAATGAAAAGCATACTTTCAGTGAACATAATCATTCAAAACTTGAACCTATTAGATTTAGGATAGACAACTGAGAGGGGGGGTGAATCAGATGTCCAAAAATTTCTTGCAATTAACCACTTAAATCCTTTTCTTAAATCAATAGTATAATGATAAATCAATCATGGAAACTTAATGCAATAATTCAAGAGTAGAAACACATTAACACATATGACACCAAGATTTTTCACATGGAAAACCCAGTTAAGGGAAAAACCACAAGATGACTAACCCAAGATTGTATTCTCTGTTAGAAGAACAGAAAGAACAAAATGGCACATGCCAATTAGGTCTCACTGCCTGAGCACACTACTCACAAGAGGCCCACTGCCTACAGGAGACACACTGTCTACAAAATAATAAGTATTACATACTTGAACTGAAGAATAGCATCTTCATCATGCTTGAGCCAATTCCATTTAAGCCCAATACTTCTACTTTGTTTTTTGCTCTCCTCCTCTCTACCACTCTCTCATCCTTCCATATGCTTTTGAAATAACTTTACAATTCCTTATTTATACAAGACATCAACTTAGGAATAATCATCTAAGTCAGAAAAAATTATAGAGAAAATACATAAATACATCATGACTAATCACAAAAGACTTCACGCGGATTAACACACTGTCAGCCACACAGATCTGAGACTTCAATATTCTTCTAGGAACACGCCAATCTTCACATAACATCTTCAAGATCATCCGCAGGATGTGTAACTCATCTAATCAGCCTGACTTGAGAAGAACACCATCATCTAGAAGTAATTCTTTATTACAAGATCAATCTTCAATGTGGATCATCAACACGAACTAGACACGATCCAAAGACCTCCACAAGCTTTCCTGGATCACTAGGAACATCCACACTACTTCTGCTTGCTGAAATTATTCTCTCCTTCATCCAGAACCTCAAGAACACAGTCTGGCATTACTATCATAATGGAATAGATGCTTGTGGGCCTCCAAACTATGAACCAATTGAGTTGTCAATTCACATTTACCTTATAAACACTCCACCAAATCTACAGAACAAGATATTACATTTCTGGAGCTCACCGGACCTATCTGTGTCACTCTATCACTTATGAACAACTGTCAAAACCAGTTTCACTTAAGTAGCCATAACTTCTTTATAACTTCATGTGGACCTTTGAAATATTTACGGGATCATCTTAAGACATATATCTACAAACCCTTTGAAGCGTATCCTTTGATCTTCATTTTAGCTAAGATTTTTACCTCACTATCTTCACTATTCTTCTCTGTTGTTGAAAGGACTAATTTTCTCAATATCCTCAGCATACAGCTCATCCAATCCTTATCATTAATGCAACAGGAGTATGTTGACATCAGCAACAACACCAATTAGGCCCATACTTGCAACAATCCTTGATGCAGAGTGCACAATAGAAGTAGACCAACAGATCAACAGATCAATTCATGTACATCGCTGAACTAGTTATTGCTGGTTCACATGCACTGATTCATCTTTACATTCAGTCACTGCTTTTATCAACGGCGAACTCCTTGTTCATCCTCCCAATGTGCCATTACACATTGACTGTGTTGTGACTTTGATTTTCAGTGGATTCCTGCGACCTCTCACCGCCAGTCTTAACTTCAACTTTTGATGAACTTGCACTCCTTGGCCAATGTGTCGATTGTCTTAGCTCCTTCAGCGAGACTTACTCCTTAGTCATCGACTCACAGAGCCCCCCCAATGAACCTTCGCTATTCTTTGTTCACTGATGAGTCGTTTACCATCAACCGCCTAGGGTTTGCTTCACTGATTCTCCAATGCACAATCTACCTTCCTCAAACCCTAGCACATAGAAATGCTAGGACATCTACTATGCACGACCCATGATCTGGGACATCTACATTGCCAAATCTTGAATCATAATAGGAAATAAAAAACACATACTGTACAATGAAGCCATTCCACTGATTTTGACAAAAATCTTATCAGTGGAATGCTTCATATCGACATAATGCAACAATGGGAAAATAGAAAGGAAAGGAAATCTACAACTAAGTAATTTCATATCTACAGAGAACAAAACAAAAATTGACAACACAGAGTAATTAATTTCTTCTTAACACGATGCGGTTACATTCAATCAATCTGAATACAATACTGATCATCATGCTTGATCTTGTTCATTTCCCTATCTTTATAGATTCGCCCAAGGTAGTACCAACTGACTCCAAGCAGCTGGGAGATCGATTCCAAGCAGCTGGGAAACACTACTGCCTATTTTTGGTATTATTGCTATTTTTAGCATTACGGGATTACAATTGACTGTAGACACCCAAATTTGTCCCAACTTTGTCCATGTCTAGCAACACCTTGTTAAATCATTATTCATTAAGCCAATTAATAAATTAAATTTTATTTATTTAATTAAAATCCCATTCTCATTCTACTTAGCCAATTAATTAAATAAATTTTATTTATTTAATTAAAATCCCATTCTCATTCTACTTAGCCAATTAATTAAATAAATTTTATTTATTTAATTAATTTCCACATCATATCTTATCCCATATTATTCATTTATCCTATTAATTAAATAAATTTTATTTATTTAATTAATATCCAACTTATATCCCAACTAATTCAAATATTTTATTTGAATTAAACACTCATCTTTTATCACATTCCAACACTTGTCTAGTCAATCATGTGTTGTAAGACAACTTTCATTCATATCCTTCACATGCACAACTAATTGGATCTAAATTTAGTAACTTTCAATCCTAGCCATTCACATAGCCTCTGAATCTCCACCGTCGATTGATCTTGGTTGAGTCCTATATAAACACCTTCTCACTCCATATGAGACATCCAGCAATCATATAGCACCTACATTATCATCTTGAGCATCTGAGCATTCATTTGAGCTTTTATCATCCATCATGACAGCTTTTAGCATTGTAATTGTTCATTGTTGAAGAAGCAGTCCACATCTCTCAAACAAGGAATCGCACGGTCTAGGTGATGTTATGCTTGAATTGCAGTGTTCTTTTGATTTCATTTAGATTAGATTCCTTGATGATGGTAGGGTTAGGGTTTCATGACTATGTCTGATCTGCTAAACCTGACTTTCACCTATCACATTTTGGCACGCCCGGTGGGACTCACGTCCTTGATTGACTTCATTTTTCAGAGTTATTTCTTTGAAGATCAGATTTTGCAGGTGCTTATAGTGCATTCCGGTCGCTTCAAAACAAAAATCTGTCACCTCCAGGAACTCTGTGTCGCTTATACGCTGGAACCGGCCGCATTTACCTCTCTGGATTGCTTTTAAACAGACAGTCGTCGCCTCCGGTATAATTTGTATTGCTTTTGTTTTAACAAGGCTCGCCTGTGATTTTAGCACTGTTTGTGGTTGCTTTTTAAACTGTATTTATCACTTTTGACCTAACAGTGTCCGCTTTTGCACATATTCAGATCACTTTTGACCTAACAGTGGCCGCTTTTGCATATGTTCGCATCGCTTTTGATCTAACAGTAGTCGCTTTTACACTGATGTGAATCGCTTATGAACTGAGAGTGATTGCCTATGCAGGTTAGGGTTTAGACTATGTTTTTGCAGATACAGGTCACTTTTATCTCACAACCGGTCACTTCTAGGTATAGCTGGATCGCGTATGAGTCTACAGAGGCCACATTTGAATTAATTAGAATCACTTATGAACTGACAATGCTCGCCTATTAGACTAGGGTTTTGTCTGTCGACTGTGTTTTTACAGATATAGTTCGCATTTAGCCCTCAATTGATCGCGTCAGGTTTATGCGCATTGCTTATGAGCTGACAGGTGTCGCATACTGTATTTGCCGCATCGCATATGATCTGCAGTATCTCGCCTATGGTAAAATGAAGATCGCTTTTGATCAGCAGTGAATCGCATCTCGTAAATTTTGTTGTTTTCAAATCTGTTTCAGTTCCAGTTCAATTTTTTGGCTATTAATTGGGTATTTGCACAGCATCTTATCGATTTGTCCAAGAAAAGGAGGTTATCAAACTACTGACATATCTGTTGTAGGTTTGATCGGTCCAAGATTTGTGGTTTTTCACTAAATTAGGCATATTTGGGCTTGGTGCTTAAAATGAATCATTGTTTGCTCCGTGCTTGATTTATCTTTTTGATTGCTTGCATGTGCCTGATTGTAACCCAAATTTAATGACAAAAGTATCCTCTCCCCTTGCCTATCAAATGGATCTTGGGTGTAAGAGAGCTTGTCATTATCTTTAGAGGGCCTACCTTCCCGGTGTGAGAAGGGATACGACCCAAGCGGTAACAGGCTAAAGCCAAGTCCTTCCGAACCACTATATAAGAAAAGTGTTTGTGTCGAAAGCCACAAACAACGGGTGTTGTTGCGTTATACCTACAGCCAACCTCCCCCAAAACCCTCCAAGGCGCAACCCTTGTAGGCTGGGAGACTCCATAACAGAGAGTAGCGCTGCCGCATGTATAGCCACCCGAACGGATGCCCTTATTAGCAACCTTGTGTAGTAGCCAAAAACCTTCTATCTGTTGATGCAAAAGGTGGGACCTTTGAAGTGGCCCTGATTCACGTGGTTCTTAGTAGAGATAGCAGGGACAATCCTAAGGTTTGGTGTGGGGACAAGCCTTACAGGAAGCCCAGAACTTGGCATGCGTGAGAAGTGAGTGCCGTGGAGGGGAGCCGGTGCTACCAAGATCCTGAAGCTATCCGCTTTGAATAAGCACGGCCAGGGGATTCAACGGATACTGTCCTATCCTAGCCTAGGTTGTATCAGTTTGTGCTTGTTGTGAGTGTGAGTGACTATTATCACTGTTTTCTTACTGAAAAATTGCAAAATCAGACATCTTTTGGATAAACACAGTCACTTTTGAACCTAAACTGCTCGCACAGATCACAGACATCGCTTCTGAACTGTAGTAATCTACTTTTTGTCTGAACTGTGTTGCTTTTAAACAACAGCTACCCGCATATAGGCTGACCTGTGTCACTTTGAAACAACAGCTGCCCACATATAGGCTGAACTATGTCACTTTTAAACAACAGCTGCCTGCATATTACCTGAACTGAATTGCCTTTAAACCACAACTGATCACCTTTTGTCTGAACAGAATCGCATCTGAATCACAGCCGATCGCATCTTGCCTAAGCCAAATCACCTTTAAGTCGTAGTTAGTCGCCTCCTGTCTGAATAGGTTTGCCTTTGAACAACATACTGTCGCCTTTAGAAAAATCTGAGTCACCTTTGATTAATATGAAATCACCTGTGAACCAACAGTCGTTGCCTCTGGCATAGCATTCGCTTCTGGTTAACACTGTCATTCTCTGTTGAGCCTAAACCAGATCGCATCTGAGCTATCATTGATCACCTTTAGCATCCTTTGAGTCGCATTTGAGCTATCATCAGTCGCTTGTAGTCAAAATACCTGCAAATCCTAGTGTGTTAGCTGAATTAGCCACATGTCCAGCTTGCTTAAATCTTAAACATCAGATTTCAGACTTCTCTTTGATCAACAGTAAATACGTGGACTTTGCCTCCTATTTTTGAGCTTATCCATCAATCACAACTCATGAGCTTTCCATCTTTTTGAGACGCCAACCAGCAACTCAGATATCAACCCAATCATTTCAATCAGCAAACATCCTTCAGCTTTAGCTTCAACCAACATCATCCTTCAGCTTTAGCTTCAGCAAACATCATCCTTTAGCTTTAGCCCCAACAAACATCAACAGCAAACAATCTTTCCCTTGAGTGTTTGAGCTATCCTCTAGGGACAACCAACAACAACAACAACTTAGCCAAAACAAATCAACCAAGCAAATTAGCCAAACTAGCAAACCAAAATAGCAACCAATCAACCAACCAGCTAACTATCATCCTTTGGGTCTCAAAACTTTGACACACTCAACTTCATCATCAACATCATGCCTCAAACTAGGAGTCAATATCGAGCTGAAATAGAAGCCAAATTGAAAGCTGAAATGGAAGCCAAATTGCAAGCTGAGATGAAACAATTCACAACACCTCTTAAGGACGCAACTCAATTCACAACTGGTATGCCTCCTCATATGTTTATACCTCAAGGATACACTATTGGCGAGTCATCTTCACAATGAATGCAACCTACACCATCCTTGGAAACTTTCGAAGAACAATCTCAAGATGACTCATCGAAATTCCAAGATACCTATCTATGGGACCAAGTTGAGAAACTCATGATATTTGAGCCTGATCGTTGCTTTCTCCAACTTGCTCGCATGGGTGCTAAACTACCAAAGGACTTTGACATATCCGCTATTAGAGAGCAAGATCCCAACACTACTGCTGTTGTTGCGAATGGACCATCTACTATAGTCACATCATCTCCTATTACATCGCAAACATCATCCTCATTGCCTATTGTTGCTTCATTTGAGCCACCACGATCAGAGCATACTTTAGAACCATTGATAGTGCCCACCAATGTGCAACCTCTCATGTCACAAAATCTCAACATTCCACCTTTCCATGTTCCTCAACATATCTCTCCTTCTACCATGACTGTTTCCATGCCTCAAGTAACACAAGCTGTCCATGTAACACAAGCGCAAATACTTCAAGCATCACAAGCTATTCCCATGTCTTATAGTGTGCAAACCTCTCAAACCACTCCAACAACACATGTTGTCCATGCTTCACACCCATTACAATCTACTACGTCTCATACAAATACCATATCCCATATACCAACTGCTAATACCTCCATGCTATCATATAATCCCAACGTTAGTCTCAATGACATGAGTGATCCCCCCGTTTCTCAAGCCAATCCAAACAATAAGATCGCTTATGTTGATCAACTTACATCCATGTCGTCATATTCTTCCAATCCTTCACACACCATCAATCCATCCTATGCTACCCAAAGCTTCCCTATTATCACCCAACACATGACACATACTAATCCTCATGTTGTCCACAATACAAATCCAAATGTTTCTGTCGTATCTACTAATCCCTCTGTCACTTACCGTGTCGTGAATTCAATCCCAACTTCCCAACCATTCACTACTGTCACTCCAGTATCCACTTCCCATGTGATGCACACCCAATTGCCACTTGTGTCTCAAGGACAGCAATCCTCCAACACATACGTGTCACATACCAATCCTTTGACATACATTGTGGGTACACAACCGCAACAAACAGTCACAACTCCATATATCCCACAACCGCAACCACAATATATCTCCTACCATACTCCACCCCCTTCGCAACAACAGCAATTATCTTCAGCAGATGTTCAACAGATGATCAATGAAAGGGTAGGACAAGACAAGAAACCTTTTTCTCTCGAAAACATATGCGCCTGTCCATTTGACAAGTCTCTTAATATGATACCTTTTCCGCCACATTTTGAAATCCCACAATTTGATAAATACAAAGGGAAAGGGAATCCGGAAGACCATCTTTGAGCCTTTTTTGTGGCATGTCTTGATGTCTCTTATGACGATACGTATCTTTTGAGACTATTTCCTCGAAGCTTAGCAGGACAAGCTCTTGAATGGTTTTCTCATTTACCCCCAGGCATCAAATCTTTTGCGGAATTAGCAAACAAATTTTGATCACACTTTGCCTTCAACATTGAACATGAGGTAAATATGAATGACCTTGTCAATACCAAACAGCGCAATGGTGAACCCTTTTCTGCTTTTACCCAACGATGGCGTAATATGGCTAGCAAATTATCATGGGAAATACCTGAGAAACAACAACTTGACATCTTTGTTCAAAATCTTCATCCTGAGCTATCATTCCAATTACAATTGCAAAGTGCTAGCACCTTTGACGAACTAGTTTCCAAAGGAGTTATTATTGAACGAGCCTTAATTGCCAAGGGCACTATCAAGATCTTTCGCGACAACAAAGATTCTCCCCAAAATTCCAATGATAAGTCTCGCTTTTGGAACAAGAATAAGAATGTTGTAAATGACGGTATTGTAGACGCGAAGAATATTCAAACTATGAGAGCTCCCATCAACATTCAAGCAGCCTCTACACCAAGACAGCCTTTTCCACAACGAAGAAACCAACACCAAACTTCCAATCCACGCCTACAATTTACACCATTAGTGGAACCCATGGAAGTTGTTCTTCAAAGGCTACTTCAAGCAAGAGATATTATTCTACCCGATGCACCACCAAATGGTGAACCACTCTTTCGAGCTCCTTGGTACAAAGAAAATGAGTATTGTGATTACCATCGAGTTAAAGGACACAAAACAAATGGTTGTATGCGCTTAAAACATGTTATCCAAGATTGCATTGATCAAGGTTTAATCAACGTCACACCTTCAAGGGCTCAACCTCCTCAACAATCAACATCAAACTATGATCTAGAGACTTTCAAGAATCCACTTCCATCTCATGATCAGACAAATAACCTTCAGGTTGGAAATGCTATTCCATATAACTATGCATCATCTACCATTGGCCGCATTGACCATGCTCGCATTTCTACCATTACTATCCAAGGGAGAGCACCTGATTGTGCCGTAACCATGTGAAGAGGTCGAGTTACTATTCAAGGAGCACCTCCACATCCTCCTCGATCTCTCTCTGACTATAACCTCTTGGATCACCTTGGTAAAACACCCACACACATATCTATTCTTGATCTGCTCTGCATATCCCCCGCACATAAAGCTATTCTTGACAAAGCCTTACAAGAGTCTTCGATGCCTAATAATATTAATATCTCACAATTCCAATCTATGGTCGCTAGCATTGCAGCTCCTTGTCACTTAACCTTTTCCGACAAAGATCTTTAGCCCTCCATTCATCCTTCACATAACGAAGCCCTCCATATTGAGGTATTTGTTAAACAATGCCGTATCAAATGAGTCTTGATAGATGGGGGAGCTAGTCTTAATATATGTTTTTTGAAGCTTATCAAGCAATTGGGATATTTTGAGAAAGATGTTGACACTTCCAAGGTTATCACCATCAGAGCATATGATGACGCTGAAAGAGATACTGAAGGGATTATCTTATTGCCTATTCAAGTTGGGCCGGTCATTACAGACACTTGCTATCAAGTCCTTGATATTGATCTTCCTTACAACATCATCCTTGGTCGCCCTTGGATCCATACCCTTAAAGCAGTTCCCTCTACATACCACCAATGCCTTAAATTTCCACATAAGGGTGTTGAGGTTACCATTCAAGCTGATCCCAATCCATTTGAGTTTTGCTGTGCCTTTCAAGCTAAATATTAGAGTCCGAATCGCATTCTTATCAACACCGAGGCATATCTGTCTTCATCCTACATAAACCCATCCGATCTTCTCAAGCCCTCATCTAGCAAAGCCGCTTCCAACCTTCATATCAAATATACCGAACATGGCCCTGGTGAATACAAATTACAAGAGTCCTATTACATTGGTACCCTTCCATTATCTCCTAAATCCCACGGTAAGCCCTCTACATCCAAGCCAACTTCATCCTCCGCTGTTATCAAAGCTCCCCCTACAGTATTCATTAAAGGTGGTTTCTTGGATGATGAAGACATTGAGGACATCAACTCTTGGATATTCTTTGATGAAAATGACCAAGTCCAACTTGAAGTAGAGCGATACAACAATGGGTTTCGTATCATAAAGAACATGGGCTATAAAGGACATGGTGGCTTGGGATCACAGGAACAAGGACCTACTTAGCCCATTATTGTGTCTAAGAAGTTTAATAAGCAAGGCCTTGGTTACCAATTGGAGGTACCGCGACCCAAAGACATTAAGTGTATTTCTGATATTGACGTTGGACCTTCTTCGGTAGGAGAGATTTCTAACTCGGATACTATCGATGACTCCTCCCTTCATATCACTGACCTTTTTCAAAAACATTCCATCTTCATGTTTTCCGCAGCCTCTTCTGGTCATCACGATTCCTCCATTAGCCTTTCACTCGTATATCCTGACCTCATCGATTGGGACCAACAGGGGGCACCGATATTAGATACATTTGAAAATGACGAAGCCATTGTAGAATTCATGGGTTTGAGACAAGGTATTCCACTGGGTGATCATAAAGCAGGTTTCATGATGGATTTACCTAAACTAGCATATTTTGGTGGAAGTATCAAATCCTTCAGTCACAAAAGTGAAATAAATAAAATTCAACAAACTAGGTCACTAGGTGAAAACCGAAAGGCACCTCTTGACCATGGAAAAGTAAAAATAAAGGACGTATCCGAAGGTGAAAACCTCTCTGAGGCACCTGAGGATGAGGGATTTGATCTTCCTGTTGCCACTGATTACCATGAGAAATCAACTGTGCTAGTTGAAAAATCACAAGACATGAACTTGGGAACAGAGCAGAATCCGAAGATCACTTTTTTGGCAGCATCACTATCAGAGCAAGAACAAAGAAACTTTACAGCATTTTTTATGAGAAGAGCTATAAATTTTGCATGGACTTATGCAGACATGCCAGGTCTAGATCCTTCACTTGTGGTACATCATTTAGCAGTATCTCCTGATGCAAAGCCTGTCAAACAAAAATTGCACAAAATGCATCCACAAGTTGCCTTATTGGTTAAAGCAGAAATTCAAAAACTGTTAGAAGCAAAATTTATTAAGCCTATTGATTATCCAGAATGGGTTTCCAATTTGGTACCTATAGCAAAACCAGATGGACGAGTTCGCTGCTACACAGACTTTAGAGATCTTAACAAAGCATGTCCTAAGGATGATTTTCCACTACCAAGCATAGATAACATTGTAGATCTTACAGCAGGACATGAAATGCTATCTTTGATGGATGGATTTTCAGGATATAATCAAATCCGAATAGCAGAGGAAGACCAAGATAAAACATCTTTTATTTGTCCATGGGGCACATATTGCTGGGTTGTAATGCCTTTTGGTCTCAAAAACGCTAGAGCTACCTATCAACGAGCCATGACAATTATTTTTCATGACCTTTTTCATACTATCATGGAAGACTATGTTGATGACATCCTAGGAAAATCCAAGACAAGAGAAGGACATCTACAAGTATTGGCACAAATCTTTGATCGATTAGAAAAATACCAAGTCAAACTAAACCCAAAGAAGTGTGTATTTGGTGTAACATCAGGAAAACTGCTGGGATATATTGTGTCTCAACAAGGGATAGAAGTGGACCCAGCTAAGGTAAAAGCCATCATAGAAATGCCTCCACCAACGAATCTTAAACAACTTCGCAGTTTACAAGGTAGGCTACAATCTATCCGCAGATTTATCTCACAACTAGCAGATAAATGTCATCCTTTTCAACATCTTCTTCGTTAGGGTGAACCTTTTAAGTGGGATGAAAAGTGTCAACAGGCTTTTGATAAGATAAAGGAATACTTGGCAATGCCTCCTGTGTTAGTACCTCCGATACCTGATCGTCCATTACTGCTCTATATATCATCAACAACTGCAGCATTGGATGCCTTCTAGCTCAACATGATGATTCAGGTAAAGAACAAGCCATTTACTACATCAGCAGAACCCTTGTGGGATATGAACTCAATTACTCATTCATGGAAAAAGCTTGTTTAGCATTAGTGTTTGCTTCCCAAAAGTTGCGACACTATATGCTGAACCAAACAACAAAGCTCATCTCTAATGTGGATCCCCTCAAGTATCTCCTTTCAAAAGCCCTTCTCACAGGGAGATTAGCAAAATGGGTTATGATCTTAAGTGATTTTGACATACAATATGTGAACCGCAAAGCCATTAAAGGACAAGTTATTGCTGATCAATTAGCTGAAGCACCCATCACAGACATTCAGCCAATATATCCAGAATTCCCTGATGAAGGATTGTTTAATTTGAATTCTCCAGCACGATGGCAGCTATACTTCGATGGATCATACACACAACATGGTTCTGGAGCAGGTATCTTGTTTGTCACCCCTCAAGGAGATTGCATACCTAAATCATACAAAATAGCATTCCCATGTACCAACAACATAGCTGAGTATGAAGCTTTAATCACAGGCTTGCGCACGGTAGTACAATGGGCAATCAAGCAGTTACGAGTCTTTGGTGATTCTCAGCTAGTTATCAAACAGGTCTTAGATGAATATCAAACAAAAGACGAGAAGCTTCTTCCATACAAGCTAATGGTGGATGATTTCAAGAAATATTTTGAGGATATTACCTTTGAGCAAATTCCTAGACTACAAAACAGAGCAGCAGATGCCATGGCTATGATTGGATCTCTTTTAGACATGCCATCTAACACCTATAAATGTGAATTCTTGGTTGAATAGCTTTTGATCCCAGCATTTGAAGTTCCACAGTCTAAGCTTATATGTGAAATTGTTGGTCCCAACTCGTTGTGGTACAAGGATATATACGAGTATCTCCGTAATCAAACCTTTCCACTCCCACTATCCAACACCTAGCGTAAAACCTTTATCCATCGATCCTCTCGTTACACTATCTTAGGAGACACCCTTTATCGCCGGAGTCTTGATGGTATCCTTCTTAGATGTCTTGATTCTGAGGAAGCAAAAATGGCCTTACGTGAAGTACATGAAGGTGTCTGCGGTTCGCATTCCGCTAGCCCTGGCCTTGTTAAGAAACTTCTATGAGCAGGATACTATTGGCCAACTATGGAAAAAGATGCACAACAATTTGCAAGGAGATGTCTACGATGTCAGAAACATGGAGATCTAATACATGCACCAGCACATGAGCTTCATCCTATTATCACTCCATGGCCTTTTTCGCAATGGGGACTTGATCTTGTAGGTAAAATCCATCCTACGTCATCCAACATTCATAAGTTCATTATTACTGCCACTGAGTATTTCACGAAGTGGGTAGAAGCCATACCAATGACCTATATCACAGGTAAACAAATAGCCAAATTCATCTTACATTATATTATCTGCCGTTATGGAGTTCCTCAAGCTATTGTCACCGACAATGGTTGCCCTTTCAAGAACCAAGAGGTTAGAGATCTTTGCAACAAGTTCCATATTCAACATAGATTCTCTACGCCTTATTATCCTCAGAGCAATGGTCAAGCTGAAGCCTCTAATAAAACAATCATCAAGATCCTTAAAAAGACTGTTAATGAAGCTAGTCGAGATTGGCATCTACAACTGCATCCTGCATTATGGGCATATAGAACAAGCATTAGAACTCCCACTGGAGCCACACCCTATGCTCTTGTCTATGGCAGTGAAGCTATTTTGCCTATCGAGGTTGAGATCCCCTCTTTGTGCATATCCTTGCAACATACTATCTCAGATGAAGAGTATCGAGTATCCAGACTCCATGATCTTGAGCTATTAGATGAACGCCGCCTTACAGCATTGAACCATCTTCAAGTCTACCAAAACTGGCTACGCCGTAGCTACAACAAAAAGATCAGAGAACGCAGATTTCAAGTTGGTGACCTTGTCCTTAAAGAAAACCAAAGGAATCAACAACATTGAGAGAAACAGGGAAAGTTTGAACCCAATTGGCTTGGTCCTTTCATTATCACAGCAGTCTATGGATCAGGTGCATACACTCTTTCAACACCTGAAGGCGTTCCCTTGGATGAACCAGTCAATAGCATTCATCTCAAGAAGTTTTATCCATAAATCTCAGCTATCCCTAAAAAAAACAAACAAACAAACAAACAAACAAACAAAAAAACAAAAAAAAAAATATACGATAAATAATCCGTCCTCTGGTGAAAACCTGGTAAATAGGTGCCTTGGATAAGTACCATAGTGAAAACCTGGCAAACAGGCGCTATGTGTAGTGACCAGCTTCCCTCATTTGCTTGGTTCATTTGATCATATTTCCCCCATTTCATCTTGTATAAGCTTTAATCATAATCCACCTTGCAATGCCACACATAGCCTTTCGTCTTCATCTTCATCTTTGCCAATGCTAGCTATCATATTTGAGACATTGTCGTGATACCTATATATTTTGGCACCTTAGCATCTTGGCCACATCCTTTCTGCATTGTCGCTTCTACATAATAAACCTCATCCCGCACTGGGGGCATTTGTTGAGTCTTATTTGGAAGTGGATACTGCTATCTCTAGCTCATAACACATCAAACAACTCAGCTTACAACACAACAAACCTTATCAACTTCAGCCATGGCATCTATCCAACAACAAATGTGACCTAACAATTTGCAACCAGGACCCATATCTTCACAATCTATCCATATTCATCCAACAATCGCAACAAACATCGCTTGATCAAACCTCCAACCAATTAGCGACATTAATAAGAACTACATCCAGCTTTATCGTTGACGCCTTGATCCCGTGGATACAGGGTATGTAGGCAATCTGAGATGCGAAGGAAGCACTCTGATTTAGGCAAAGACGATAGCCCCTTTCATCATTCATCTTTCTTCTAAACATCCTTCAATCTTTCAGCTCACATTCTTCTATCTTTCATCACTTACATCATCAATAAAACCCAGAACTACATATTCATCATGTCTCATCTTCATCGTAAATGTGCTTTGATCCTGTGGATATAGGGTATGTAGGTAGTCTGGAATACGAAGGAAGTTTCCAGTACTCAAGCACAGATGATCCACCCCATCTTCTTCATCTTCTTTCCTCATCCGTCTTCTTCTTCTTTGATTAGCTCAAACACTTTCACCAATCAAAGGTACGCCAGAAGCTATTTGTCCACATGCCTTAAGCCAACATTTGCTATAGCAGTTTATCAACAACTTTAGCCTTCAATAGGATGAAGCTTTCCTCTTAACAAGGCGCCAGCTTGATCTATCCAAGAGCACCCAAAATTTGGCAAGAGAACGTGATGACAGTATCTTTTGTTTTATCTTTTGATTTATCTTTTGTCCCTTTCCTATGCCTAATCAAGACTGCATTGATCTATTTATATCTTGGTATGTTGTGATGAAGTAAGGACTGGGGCATGGTCATATAGCTTTCATATGCCGTGTTTACGGGATGATCTTATTCTCTTCCTATGCGTATTGGTATCTTGTACGTGTTGGGATTAGCATCTTACATATCAATATCTCTAACATCTGAGAAGCTAAACAGTCTCTTATGCATTTGAGACTATTCTATGTTAAGACTAACTCCATACATATAACCAGCAAGCTATCATTATGTGTAGTGGAGGTAAGCTCAAACCATTGTTTGTAGCGTCAAAGTCCAACACTAGCTGTTATTCATATCTTGTGCATGTTGGCTCAACATCTTGACCTCATGCGTTTAGACAAGATTGTAACACGCTAGTTATGCATTGGATACCTCGACTCCTTGGTCTCTTATACCCTGTGCATAACATCCATATGCTATATCAAACATAAGGACTGCATTTCTTTTTATTCTGAGCAATTACTTGAAAGCTGCCCATCATCATCCTATCTATTCATCCTATCCATCCCTTCCATCATACTCAGCCAAGATCAATCATTTTCATCATCCTTTGTCCACATTCCCACTCCTGCAAAACAAGTGTGTTAGACATACATAAGTCCATCATATATTCTTTCATTACTATCTATCTATATACATAAACCTATCCATATCATTACCATTTACATATTCACACATTTTCCATCCATTAACATTTGCATAAACATCCTTATATAATCCATAAAACATGCATAGCCATCATCATATCCACATAAGAACCATTACAACATCATATAGATCACCAAAATTGCCATATATATATATACATGTGTGTCAAAATACAAGTGTCTACAATACAAGCTGAGCCCTGAAGGACTGAATGTACAAAATCAGCTCTAGGCCTCATCATAATACAATATAAACAAGAGTAGCCCTAGTGACTACTGGCAGCTCCCTCACCCTGACCACCACCACCACTGGGTCCTATCCCTGGTCCTCTGTCTCTCGATGGCCCCACCACTGAGGCTACTGATTGAGATCCACCTGTCCTCCGTGAACTCGAAGCCCCTGACCTGCTCCTGAAACTAGGCTGCATCTGCTCTGCTGGTACAGCTCCATAGTACAAGCCTCTGTAATACTCAGCCTCACCCTGCACTCTCTGAAGCTCTGCCTGTACATCTGTCAACTGTGTAGCCAAGTACATCGTAGCTCCATCAGTCCCCAATGCAGCCACTGCTCTGTCCCGCTCACTGGTCATCCCCTGCAGCTGCTGCACTGCTCTATCTCTCTCAGCTCGCAGACCATCCCTCTTTGCTCTCATGGCCTGTACCTGGTGTACCGCAGTGTCTCGCTCTAGTCTCATCATTTGCTCATGCTACACTACCCTATCCCTCTCCGTCCGCAGATCATCCCTCTCTGCTCTCATAGCGTGTGCCTGCTGTATTGCAGTGTCTCTCTCTCCCGTCACCCTAGCCAAAGCACTGTCATCCTGTCCTTCTCCCCCCTGTGCTCTCAACTGTAGCTGAGCCTGATAGGTCTGTGCCTGTGCTCTCGCATGCTGCAGGCTAATCACTGCCTGATGCCTATCCATCTCCACTCTCCTCAGCCTCATCTGCGCTCGCTGCCTCCATCTCCTCTCCTCTCTAATCCGTCTTTGTAGCTGCTGAATACCAACGTCATCACCTGCTACAATCTGTGCCTGAGGCTGTGCTAATATAGCAGGCTGACCTGGCACCTGCTCTGGCATTTGTATCCTTGGTGCAGCTGGCACAACAGCCTGTGCTGGTGGAGCCCGTCGTCATCTCCTCCAAACTGGCCTCTCCATCCCAATCTCTCCAATCTCCCCATCTCGTGTCAACCGAGTCGGCCTCGCTGTCGCCCAGTATACATCATACTCTAGTAATGTGCCTAGATCTACAGGACCCTATCCCCACTGCCATGCTACTGGCTGCAATCCATCTCTCTCTGCCAAAGCTGTGTCAACCACAACCTCTGGACCCCAATCAAATACCTCCTGTCTCATCCTCCCAAAAATGGCATCACCTACTGGTACTGCCTATGCCTCTCCAAACTGTCTTAAGGCTCTCTCTGGCAAATAGCACTCTATAATATACACGCCGCGTCCAAAAATGTATCTCGCCTGTCTAGCATAGACAAGCTCCGCATCCTCCTCATCCCACTGCTCACATCCTAGCCATGGCCTCCATACAAATCTATCCACCTCATCCAATCTCCTCCGCCAGTATACCACACCTCGGCGCTGTCGATATGTCAACACTCCTCTATACATCCGTGCAAATGGCTCTCCTGCTGCTCTAGCCACCCATCCCTCTGGTCTCGTAACCGGAATGTGCTCATATGCCCATACATGTAACACTGTCACTCCTGCTGACATACTCACCCCAAACATATAAGCGCAATCATGCAGATAATGATAGAGTTGTCCCAACATGCACTCTGCCTATGCATATCTCCTGCCATATGAAAACATGCCCTCCATCACTATCCCCCATCCTACTGGAAAACCTCTAGCTCTCCTATCACCCACTAGCCATCTAATGATAGCCACTACTACCCGCTGTAACCTATCACAAAGCTCCTCCATCCTCCCCATCGAAATCTCTGAACCCTCTGCTCCGATGTCTGGTGTCCCGAATAATCTCCTGAATGCCACTGGACCCATCTCCGGATCATAATCCACACGCTCCCCATCTATCAGAATCCTCAAAATCTGGAACACATCCTCTAAGGTGATGGTCGCCTCTCCTGTCGGTAACAAGAATGAACTGTGCTCGCTCATCCATCGCTCCACCATCGCTGTCATCAGCCCTCGATGTGCCTAAACTGGCTCTAATCGTGATACATGCTCCAAGCCCAGGATCTCTAACACCAGTAGCTCTTCTGCATCCAACTGTCTCACCAATCGCAAATCTCTCGGATGTGGCTCTCGTGATAGCAATGGCGGCAGTACATCCTGCATCATCCATTTACCCTTGTCAGTCCATTCCGTTAGTCATCCATATCAAAATCTGCTTCTCTATTTGCTATTCTACCTTACACCTACCATAAGCGTTCACTTTACCAAATGCGCATCTTCCTAGCTTATTAGCAACCAGCCTTTCCTTATGCGCTACTATTTTGCCCAAACGCGAGCTCTTTTGCACATGCGCATTTGTTTTGTCTATAGGCGAGCTAAACTACCTTATGCGCTTCTTATTGCTTCATATGCGTGTCATAAATTATATGCGAGCCTATTTGGCCTAAACGTGACCCTTATTCTACATGCACCTAGTTTTATACCGTAAGCGAGCCAAATGCCCGTATGCGCCCATTATAGCCCTAAACGTGTGCTATGCACCCTATGCGAGCCATTTCTATCCATAAGTGAGCCAAACTACTGTAAGTGATAGATATTTGCTTATAAGCAAGCGTTTCTCCTCTATATGCGCATTTTGCCTGCATTTTTTCCTGCCGACGGGATGTGACCCATTTTTCCCTATGCGACCTACCCGCGCTCATAAGCGACTGCGACTACCATAAGCGTTCTATCCTCCTACATAAGCGACCTACAATGACTATTCCCTAACCTAGTCACTTTTGGTGACGTGTGTGAATTAATTACGCTTTTTGACTATTAATTACACGCTTTTGGGAAAAGTTTTGAAACATACCGGTGCGCCTGCTCCCTCTGGTCGCCCATGTGTCCTCACCCGCTTCGCACGATGATCCCTGCGTGGAATAACCATCCTGATAGCTCTGCAACTCTCACTCTCATGAGCTCTAGATTTCTCTAGTCTCTGAGCACAAATGAGCCTATTTGCCATTGTAGAACCTACTTATAGCCCTTCTCAAAACCCTAATTCTTCTATGCCACAGCCTCCTTTCTTCCATCCAACTCTCATTTTCTTCGTGTCTGCCTTCTTTTTAGCCTTTTTCTTCTATCGAGAGCCAACCCAGCCCTTCCTGGTTCACCTGGCTTACCTCTTGAGGGGGCATCACCTGCCAGTTACACTGGGGCATAACTTGTTTATCGAATGCATATCATATCTTCTTTGACACAACGCTCTATCGAACATTGTATCAAAGAGGGCCAAAATGTAGACACCCAAATTTGTCCCAACTTTGTCCATATCTAGCAACACTTTGTTAAATCATTATTCATTAAGCCAATTAATTAAATAAATTTTATTTATTTAATTAAAATCCCATTCTCATTCTACTTAGCCAATTAATTAAATAAATTTTATTTATTTAATTAAAATCCCATTCTCATTCTACTTAGCCAATTAATTAAATAAATTTTATTTATTTAATTAATTTCCACATCATATCTTATCTCATTTTATTCTTTTATCCTATTAATTAAATAAATTGTATTTATTTAATTAAAATCCAACTTATATCCCAACTAATTCAAATATTTTATTTGAATTAAACACTCATCTTTTATCACATTCCAACACTTGTCCAATCAATCATGTGTTGTAAGACAACTTTCATTCATATCCTTCACATGCACAACTAATTGGATCTAAATTTAGTAACTTTCAATCCTAGCCATTCACATAGCCTCTAAATCTCCACCGTCGATTGATCTTGGTTGAGTCCTATATAAACACCCTCTCACTCCATATGAGACATCCAGCAATCATATAGCACCTACATTATCATCTTGAGCATCTTGAGCATCTGAGCATTCATTTGAGCTTTTATCATCCATCATGGTAGCTTTCAGCATTGCAATTGTTCATTGTTGAAGAAGCGGTCCACATCTCTCAAACAAAGAATCGCACGGTCTAGGTGATGTTATGCTTGAATTGCAGTGTTCTTTTGATTTCATTTAGATTAGATTCCTTGATGATGGTAGGGTTAGGGTTTCATGACTATGTCTGATCTGCTAAACCTGACTTTCACCTATCACATTGACAAATACAACCTAAGTACTTGGGACTTACAAACATAAATTACTTGCATTGGTCAAATAGACCTTATTACAACCCAAAACACGATTTAAAACAAAACATGAACTTAAATGACTTGTGTTAGGTGCCCCTGCACCATACTCCCAGGGTTTAAAAGAACTCAAGTCCCTTGAGGAACCAAGTCTAAAATATTAACCCCATGCTTGATGATGTCTTCCTCACTCATCCAGGTAGCATCCTCATTAGGCAAGCCACGCCATTTGACCAGATATTGTTTGTAGGTTTTATGTCTAGTCTTCTTCTGAACTTTGGTGTCCAAAATACATTCCAACTGAATTGGCTGGCTGGGTGGAAGATCAAAAATCCATTCTGCATCTTCTACGCTTGTCTCTGCTACATTAGCCCCTCTGAATGGAAACAAATCTGCCACATTAAAGATGGGTGAAATTGCTAATCTAGGAGGAAGTTCAATTTCGTATGCATTAGGCCCAAATTTGTGTACAACCCTGCATGGACCTATCTTCTTCATAAGAAGCTTCATGGGCTGCCCCTTCATAAGTCTTTCCTTCTTTAGATATGCCATTACCAGATCTCCAACTTTGTATTGGACATCCCTTTTCTTCTGATCAACTATCTCTTTGTATTTCCATGTGTGCTTTTGTATAGTTTCCCTTATAGCATCATGGATATCCTTCATGTTGACTACAAAATCTTCTCCTTGTGCACTTCTTTTTGCCATATTCTGGAGATCCCTGAGCTCCAAAATTCCCCTAGGATGAATCTCATATACAACTTCAAAAGGGCTCTTCCTGTGCTTCTATTAATAGAATCGTTGCAGGCAAACTCTGCTTGTGGGATAATCATATCCCATGCTTCTCCATGCTATTTAGTCAAACACCTCAAAAGATTACCCAGTGATCTATTCACTACCTTAGTTTGTCCATTCATCTAAGGGTGATATGTAGATGTGAAAGACAATTGGGTGCCCAATTTCTGCCACAGTGTCCTCCAAAAATGTCCCACAAACTTGGGATCTCTATCAGTAACTATGTTCAATGGTAAACCATGAATTCTTACTATCTCCTTGAAGAAAAGACCCGCAACATGTGAAGCATCGTTAGTACATTTACATGGCACAAAATGAGCCATTTTACTAAACCTGTCAACAACTACAAACACACTGTCAAATCCTCTTTAAGTCTGGGGAACACTCAAAACAAAATCATACTGATGCACTCCCATGGCCTTTGTGGAATTGGAAGTGGTTGATAGAGACCTACATTTGACGAAGTCCCTTTGACTCTCTGGCAAATGTGACAACAGTCTACAAATTTTCTGACATCTATTTGCATCTTAGGCCAAAAGTAAAACCTTCTCACTTGCTCCAATGTCTTGTCCATTCCAAAATGACCTCCAAGACTACCGCAATGTTTCTCTTTTATGATGTTCTCCCTCATGGAACACCTAGGTACACACAGTTGGCTGCCTTTGAACAGTAGGCCTTGCTATAACAAATATTTAGAAAAATCAAAATGATAAGAATCTAAGAATTGTGAACAAACTAGATATATCTCCTTGAAGTCCTCATCATCCTGGTACATGTTCTTGAGAGAATCCACTCCCACACTCTACAACTGGATCTCATGTATAGTGCACACTCATCTACTCAAAGCATCTGCCACTTTGTTTGCTTGTCCCTTCTTATGTTTGATGGAAAAAGTATACACCTGAAGTTGTTCAACCCACTTCATATGCCTATGATTTATCTTCTTCTGCAAATTCAGAAAACTCAAAGCATGGTTGTCAGTATAAACAATGAATTCCTTGGGCAAGAGATAATGTCTCCATTTCTTCAATGCTTGAACCATTGCATACAATTCCAGATCATATGTGGAATACTTTCTTTTAGCATCATTCAGTTTTTCACTAAAGAAAGCAATAGGTCTGCCTTCCTGACTCAAGACAACACCAATGGTGAGGTTACTGGCATCACATTCTATAGTAAACAACTTATTAAATTAGGCAAAACCAAAATGGGTTTCTCTGCTATTTTCTGTTTGAGAATCTCAAAAGATTCATCGGCTGCTCTATTCCAAACAAACTTACATTTATGTCCTCCTTTTATGGTATCCAAAATGGGTGCACAAACATGACTGAATCCTCTTATGAATTTCCTATAAAATGTTGCTAACCCATGAAAACTTCTTACATCACTTATTGTTTTAGGCGCTGGCCAAGACAGAATAGCATTTACCTTCTCTGGATCCATTTTCAAACTGCCTTGGGATATATTTTAAATCTAAGGTATGTGAGTTCTTCCTTCATGAAGATACTCTTCTCCATATTGATCATTAGTTTCTCCTCATGCAGCTTCTTCAACACCTGTTCCAAATGATGCAAATGTTCTTCTTTTGTCCTGCTGAAAACCAGAATATCGTCAAGATAGACAACAACAAACTTGCCAATAAAATATTTCAATACCTCATTCATTAGACACATGAAAGTACTTAGAGCATTGGACAGTCCAAATGGCATCACTAACCACTCATAAAGACTTTCATTAGTCTTAAAGGCTGTCTTCCATTCATCCCCTTCTCTAATCCTGATCTGATGGTATCCACTCTTGAGATCGATTTTAGAAAAATACTGAGCTCCTCCCAAACAATCCATTAGGTCTTCTATTCTGGGCATAGGAAACCTATAACTAATGGTGATCTTATTTATGGCTCTTGAATCAGTACATAACTTCCATTTTCCATCCTTCTTGGGAGCTAAAACTGTGGGTATGGAACATGGACTAAGACTTTTCCTCACTAGGCCTTTATCCAATAGTTCTTGTACTTGTTTAGCAATCTCCTCATTCTGATTAGGTGTCATTTTATAAGCTAGTTTATTTGGCAATGTGGATCCTGGGATGAAGTCAATCTGATCTAACTTATGTCTCTCACAGGGGGTAGTACATTGGGCATATCCTCCACCATGATACCCTTATATTTATCTAACAATTCCTGCACTTCCTTAGGGACTTTTTCCTTGTTGTTTTTAGACAAATCAAAATTGTCTTTAGGTTTCAAAATCAAAGCATACCCCTGGGTTCCCTCTTCTTTCAGAGTATGGAGAAACTCTTTCCCACTCATTAACATGATACTTGAGCCCACACTCTTGTCTACACCCTCTTCTGGTAAAGGATTCATCTTATACTATCTACCATTCTTAGTGATCACAAAGGAATTAGACTTACCATCATCCTAGGCTTGTATATCATACTGCCAAGGTCTACCTAACAATAAATGGCATGCATCCATGGGAATTATATCACACAAAAGTTTATCTCCATATTCCCCTATCTGAAATTCTACCCAAGCTTGTTCATCAACCAAGACTTGCTACCCTTTGTTCAGCCATGACACTTTGTATAGACTCACATGTGGCAATCTTTTCAAGTTCAATTTCTCTACCATTTCTACTGAGACTAAATTTTTAGCTGAACCAGAATCAACAATTACCTTACAGTTTTTGCCAGAAGCTGTACACAGAGTTCTGAATAGTGTCTTCCTCTGGGGTGGTTCCTTGTTCTGTGGCACTTTCAGCATTGTTCTTCTCATCATGAGACTCTCTCCACCTTGTGCTAGATCTGCGCTTCCCATAGGTAAGTTCACACTCTGACAATCTTCTTCTTGAATTAGTTGGTTCCTTCTCTCTCCTCCATGAGAGCTTGAGGCTTTCTTCGAACACCTTCCTACTGTGTGCCTAATTTGGTTAAAATTATAACATCTTCCCGTGAAGACATTAGGTACTCTACCTGGTCCACCAAATCTACCTCTCCCATTGGGTCTCCTTCCTATGAAACCCTCTCTGGAACCAGATTCTCCACTATGTTCTTGTTGACTGGACTCCCCTTGATTTTTCTGGAACTGATTTCTGCCACCAAAGCTATTTTTGCCTCTGAAATTCCTTCCACCTCTACCTCTATTCTGCTGGTCTCCCTTTCTTTTCTGCTTCTCTTCTACTCTCAGTGCCACTTGGAGACATTTGTCCACGGTTTTTGATGTCAAGATGGTAATCTCATCTTGTATACTATACTCCAGGCCATTAATATACCTGGAAACTCTTCCTTTCTCATCCTCAACATGTCCACACCTTAGAGACAATTTATGAAATTCCTCTGTATAGGTAGATACATCCATATCCTTCTGCCTGAGGTTCTACATTTTCCTGTATATCTGCACTTCGTAATCCACTAGTAGGAACTGAGCCTTGATCCTTTCTACCATCTGACTCTAGGATGAGATCATGCTCTTGCCACTCTTCACCCTTTCCCCTTGGGTGTAGTTCCACCATGTGAGTGCGGCACCCTTCAATTTTGTTTTTGCAAACTTGACTCTTCTATTCTCCGGTACCTCCTTGTACTCGAAGTAATTGTTCAAAGCCTCGACCCATTCGATGACTTCATTGTTAGTTTTAGGGCACACAACTGAGAGGGGGGGTGAATCAGTTGTATAAAACTTTCTCTCTTTTATATACTTAACTCCACATTGTTAATTAGCAGCATAATAGAAGATCAATCATGAAAGCACAATGTAACAAATCAATAGTAGAAACACATCAACACAGGAAACACCAAGATTTTGACATGGAAAACCTGGTTAAGGAAAAAAACCATGGGGTGATTAACCCAAGATAATATTCTCTATTAGAAGAATAGGAAGAACAAATGGCACATGCCAATTAGGGCTCACTGCCCGAGCACACTGCTCACAAGAGGCTCACTGCCTACAAGAGACTCACTGTCTACAAAAGAATAAGTATTACATACTTGAATAGGTAATTAGCATCTCCACCATGCTTTTGTCAGTTCCATTTAAGCCCAAACCTTCTGCTCTACTTTTCTCTCTTCTCCTCGCTACCACATTCTCTAATTCCCCAATGCCACTTTGAAATGACTTTGCAATAATTTATTTATACATGACATTAACTTAGGAGCAAACAACCACAAGAACATTCGCAAGGTGTATAATTCATCCGGTCGGCCAGTCACAGAAGGAACACCTTCATCCGGAAGTATTTCTTCAATTCCAGGCTCCAACTCTAATGCGGATCATCAACATGAACTGAACATAATCCAAGGACCTCCACAAGCTTTCCTGAATCACCAGGAACATCCACACTTCCTCTACTTACTGAAATCTTTCTCTCCTTCATCCAGAACCTCAAGAACACAGTCTGTCATCACTGTCACAAAGGAATAGGTTCTTCCAAACCTTCAAGCCACAAACCAATCTACTTGACACTTCACAAGGACATCCTCAACACTTCCTCAAATCCACAGAATGGGATAATGCATTACCGGACCTCACCGGACCTATCTGTCTCACTTTGTCACCACTGAACACCTGTTGGAACTGGTTCTACTTGAATGACCATAACTTCTTTAGATCTTCATGTGGACCCCTAAAAACTTGACTGGAGCATCTCAAGACTTATATCTACAAACCCTTTAAATTGCATCCTCTGATCCTCAACTTATCTTGGACTTTTACCTTGTTATCATCAATGTTCTTCACTGTTTCTGCTTGAGACTGATTTTCTCAAAATCTGCAGCACACAGCTCGTCCAAACCTTCTCATTAATGCAACATGAGTATGTTGACATCAATGACAACACCGGTTAAACCCATACTTGCAACAATCTCCCCCTTTGTCATTGATGGCAACATATGATGTGAAAAACCATCAAGACAAGAGCTTCTCCTTACTGACACAACTCCCCCTATCAACAACAACTATTCACATGTCTTCTCTTCCTGTACTGCTCCCCCTTTGATCACCAACCACTTGTTTTTCACATGTCTTCTCTCCCCCTTTGACATCAATGGCAAAGGGCTCATACTTGCAACTTCAGAATCACACCTACTGCTCCCCCTGAGTAGTAGCTCACCATCGTCAATCCGGATCACAAGATATGACTATGATATCCACCGGACTGATGCACATCAGTGCATCCTAGTTCATCACCGGAGGGGCAATAACCCCTAACTTCGCCCTAAGATACTCAAAAGAGTCCTTGGGAAGAGGTTTAGTAAAGATATCTGCAATCTGATCCTTGGAGGGCACATACTCCAATTTGACTTCATCCTTGTTCACTTGCTCTCTCAGAAAGTGAAACTTGATAGATATGTGCTTGGTCTTAGAATGCAACACTGGATTCTTAGAAATATTTATTGCACTTGAATCATCACAGAAAATTGTGATAGGCTCCTCATATTCTACTTTAATGTCTCTTAGCATTTGCTGCATCCATAAGATTTGGGTGCAACTACCTGCTACTGCAATGTATTCTACTTTAGTTGAAGATAAAGATATTGCCTCTTGTTTCTTGCTTAGCCAAGAAACCAATCTTTTTCCCAAAAAGAATGCTCCACCACTGGTACTCTTCTGATCATCCACATCTCCTGCCCAATCTGCATCTGTATATGCATGAAGAGAGAAATCATCATCTCTAGGATACGATAGACCATACTTAACTGTCCCCTTTAGATATCTAAAAATCCTCTTGATTGCCATAACATGAGATTCTTTAGGATCAGCTTGGAATTTAGCAACAAGACCAACAACCTGCATAATATCTAGTCTAGTTTGAGTGAGATACTACAGTCCTCTAATCATTGACCTATATTTTGTCTAATCAACCTTGGAAGAGTCATCATCTTTGTTCAACTTACATCCGGTTGTCATTGGAGTGTTCATTTGCTTTGAGTCTTCCATCCCAAATTTTCTCAACAATTCTTTCACATATTTTGACTGAGAAATGAAGATTCCTTTCTTTGTTTGAGTAATTTGTAGACCCAAAAAGAAATTCATTTCTCCAAGCATTGACATCTCAAACTCACTTTTCATTTGACTTGCAAAAGTTTTACACATACTATCTCTTCCTCCAAAAATGATATCATCAACAAATACTTCAACAATTAAGATGTTTTCATGATCAATTTTGAAATACAAATTACTGTCAGTAGTACCTTTGTTGAAACCAATCTTCAAGAGATGCTTATCCAATCATTCATACCAGGCTCTTGGGGCTTGCTTCAGTCCATATAGTGCCTTTTTCCATTTACAGACCATGTCACTATGATCAGACAATTGAAATCCATCCGGTTGCTCAATATACACTTCTTCTTCCAAATTACCATTTAGGAAGGCAGATTTGAAATCCATCTAATACACCTTGAAATCCTTGAAGGTAGCAAATGCAAGAAATAATCTGACTACTTCAATTCTTGCCACTGGAGCAAAAGTTTCTTTAAAATCAACTCTTTCTATTTGAGAGTAACCTTTGCAAACTAATCTAGCCTTATTTCTGATTATTTCACCGGCTTCATTCAATTTGTTCCGGAAGACCCATTTGGTTCCAATCACATTTTTATTTCTTGGTCTGGGAACAAGATCCCAAGTGTGATTCTTCTCAATTTGCATCAGTTCTTCCTCCATTGCCTTAGTTCAGTTTTCATCATTGCAGGCTTCATTTACTGTCTTAGGTTCAATCTTTGAAATTAGACAATACTCATCTAAATTTTGAGCAATTCTCCTCCTTGTTTGCACCCCTTTGCTTTTGTCACCTATGATCTGATCTTCAGAGTGGTTTAGAGTTACATACCTTGGAATTTTGGGAGTTTCTTGCACTTCTAACTCTTGATCAGTCTCATTGAGACTTATCTCTTCTTCCTGTCTTACCGGATCAACTTGACTTTGTTTCTCAGAAGAGGCTTGGATACCTTGAATCTGAACACCATTCTGATCATCTTCATCATGCTCAAGAATTCTTGAGGGTCTTTCAATTTCTTCATCAACCTTCACATTTACACTTTCTACAATCTTTCTCAGTCTCTTGTTGTAACACCGATATGCTTTGCTTTGAGTAGAATAACCCAAGAATATTCCTTCATCACTTCTAGCATCAAACTTTCCTAGATCTTCATCCCTTTTAATGTAACATCTGCTACCAAAAACTTTGAAGTATCTCATAGTGGGAGTAATGCCAAACCAGAGTTCATAAGGAGTCTTACTGGTATAGTTTCTAATTTGAACTCGATTGAGAGTGTAGACTGCAGTGCTGACAGCTTCTCTCCAATAGATCTGAGGAACATTTGCTTCCATCATCATGGTCTTGGATGCTTCCTGGATGGTCCAGTTCTTTCTCTCAACAACTCCATTCTGTTGTGGAGTTCTAGGGGTAGACAACTGTCTCTTTATTCCATGTTTCTCACAGAAGTTTATGAGCTCACTAGATGTGAATTCTCCACCTCTATCAGACCTCAGACATTTCAATTTTAATCTAGTCTCATTTTCCACCATAGCCTTGAATATTTTGAATTTCTCAAGAGCTTCTGATTTCTCTTTCAGAAAGGTTACCCACATCATCTGGGAATAGTCATCAATTAGCAATATGAAGTATCTATCACCTTGCACACTCCTGATTCTTGCCGGACCACATAAGTCAGTATGAACCAAGTCTAATAATCTGGTAGAATATTGTTCCTTGCTTTTGAATGAGATTCTACTTTGTTTTCCCAACTGACATTCTTTGCACAAACTATTTGTAGGTTTTACCAATTTTGGAAGGTCTCTTACAGCCTGAGTATTGCTTATCTTGATGATATTATCAAAGTTCACATGATACATTTTTCTATGCCATAGCCAACTCTGATCAACTTGAACAAATAAACAACTTTTACTAGTACCAGCCAAGAGAAAGATGTTACCTTTTGTTTGGGTACCAGATGCAATCTCTATTCCAGAACTTTCAAAGAACTTGCATTTTCTATTCTTGAATCTGAGATCATAGCGTTTGTCCACTAGTTGTCCAACATTGAGAAGATTGTGCTTTAATCCTTCAACATACAGTACATTACCGGGTTTGTTCTTTCCATCAAGAGAAATAGTTCCTCTACCTCTAGTTCTACCAGCAGAATTATCTCCAAACTTTACAATTCCTCCTTCAGACTTTTCCAAATTTAAGAACTTATTCTTGTCACCTGTCATATGGTGAGAGCATCCACTATCAATGACCCAATCATCCTTTGCTTCAACTTGAGCAGCCAGAGCTTTTTCTTCAACTTCATGATTGACAGATACAAAGGATATTTGTTCCTCTTCTTTGATGGCAATAAACACCCATTCATTACCGGATTTGTTTCCTGTCTCTAATTCATCTTCTGTTACTCCTTCATTATCATCTTCTTCATGAATGTAGTAACAATTCTTTTGAAACCTTGGTCTGTTAGGATTTGGTCTTGAAAATATTTCCGGACATCTTGAGGCAAAATGACCAATTTTATTGTAGTTAAAGCACTTAAAAGGTATTTCCCTTCATACTTACCAGATCCTCTTGGCAGTCTTTTGCAATAAGAGCTTCAAGATGAGCAGTTTTAGCTTCTTCTTCTTCCAAGTCTTTTCTTGCTATTTCATACCATGATAGGTTCCTTGAAGAGTTTTCTCCTGGATCAAACCTTTGTTTCCCTTTTACAGAGGCACTAGCTTTGAATGCAGATTCAGTCTTTGGAGGATCATCTCCAAATTCAGACATTTCAAAAGCAGCCAACTTATCAACCAATTGATCTCTTGTGACTGTTGTGTGAGCTCTGAATTCTTCGATTGGAAAAGCCTTGATTTTATATGAGGTAGGAAGGGATCTGAGAACTTTGCTAATGATTTCTTCTTCACTCAGGATTCCACCTGCATTTCTAATCCCACAAACCAGCTCATTCACTCTTGGCATAAAAGAGTTAATATTCTCATCATCTCTCATCTTCAATTTTTCAAATTTCCCTTTTAGACTTTGTAACCTTGCACATTTAACACACTGATCTCCTTCATGCAAAAGTTCCAGTTTCCCCCAAATCTCAAAGGTAGTTGGTAGATCAATAACATTTGAGAGCTCTGAGTCAGATAATGCGCTTAGAAGAGCCTCTTTGGTTTGCAGATTATTTTTAGCATCTGTGATTTCAATTAGGGTTGTCGGACCACCCTGTGGAGGTACATAATCTTTTCTAACCATGGACTAGTATGCAAATCCCACACACTGTAAGTGACATTTCATGCGACCTTTCCAAAGAGTAAAGTTGGTTCCATCAAACTTCAGACTATCCTTCTTGTACGACGACATCCTAGATCTCCTCAAGCGGTTAAGCTCCTTTTAGAGGAACTTGGCTCTGATACCAATTGTTAGTTTTAGGGCACACAACTGAGAGGGGGGGTGAATCAGTTGTATAAAGCTTTCTCTTTTATATACTTAACTCCACATTGCTAATTAGTAGCATAATAGAAGATCAATCATGAAAGCATAATGTAACAAATCAATAGTAGAAACACATCAACACATGAAACACCAAGATTTTGACGTGGAAAACCCGGTTAAGGAAAAAAACCATGGGGTGATTAACCCAAGATAATATTCTCTGTTAGAAGAATAGAAAGAACAAATGGCACATGCCAATTAGGGCTCACTGCCCGAGCACACGGCTCACAAGAGGCTCACTGCTTACAAGAGACTCACTATCTATAAAAGAATAAGTATTACATACTTGAACTGGTAATTAGCATCTCCACCATGCTTGAGTCAGTTCCATTTAAGCCCAAACCTTCTGCTCTACTTTTCGCTCTTCTCCTCGCTACCACATTCTCTAATTCCCCAATGCCACTTTGAAATAACTTTGTAATCCTCTATTTATACATGACATCAACTTAGGAACAAACATCTAAGTCAGCAAACAACCACAAGAACATTCGCAAGGTGTATAATTCATCCGGTCGGCCAATCACAGAAGGAACACCTTCATCCGGAAGTATTTCTTCAATTCTGGGCTCCAACTCTAATGTGGATCATCAACACACACTGAACATAATCCAAGGACCTCCACAAGCTTTCCTGAATCACCAGGAACATCCACACTTCCTCTACTTACTGAAATCCTTCTCTCCTTCATCTGGAACCTCAAGAACACAGTCTGTCATCACTGTCACAAAGGAATAGGTTCTTCTGGACCTTCAAGCCACAACCCAATCTACTTGACACTTCACAAGGATGTCCTCAACACTTCCCCAAATCCATAGAATGGGATAATGCATTATTGGACCTCACCGAACCTATCTATCTCACTCTGTCACCACTGAACACCTATCGAAACCGATTCTACTTGAGCGACCATAACTTCTTCAGATCTTCATGTGGACCCCTGAAAACTTGACTGGAGCATCTCAAGACTTATATCTACAAACCCTTTAAACCGTATCCTCTGATCCTCAACCTATATTGGACTTTTACCTTGTTATCATCATTGTTCTTCACTGTTCCTGATTGAGACTGATTTTCTCAAAATTCGCAGCACACAGCTCATCCAAACATTCTCATTAATGCAACATGAATATGTTGACATCAATGACAATATCGGTTAAACCCATACTTGCAACATTCATATGTGTCCATCTTTCCGCTGAACATCGAAATCTCCATTCTTGATTCAGATGAATCCTTACCAAGTGATTTTATGACCTCCATAAATTGTTTCTGATCTGCAAATATATCTGTCTGTCCTAAGGTTGTTTCCTCTTCCCCATCTTCTTCTTCTCCATCAGACTCTTTGTCTGTTTTCTTGCCTTTTCCTAAGGTTTTTAACTCAGCATGGAGTGCTTCCTTGACTCCAGTCTTGATCATATCCTCCATCTCCTTGAATTTCTTGGTCACTTCAGTGGTCATCCCCTTTGGAGGCATCTCGCTAGCCCCTTCTTCACTTTCTCTATTTGACATAAACATTCACAGACAATGCTAACACTTTTATAGACCCTTAACTTGGCTCTGATACCAAAATGATGCAGAGCGCACAACAGAAGCAGACCAACAGATCAACAAATCAATTCATTTACATCGCTGAACTAGTTATTGCCGGTTCACATGCACTGATTCACCTTTACATTTGGTCACTGCTTGTATCAACGGTGAACTCCTTGTTTGTCCTCCTGATGTGCCGTTACACATTGACTGCGTTGTGACTTTGATTTTTGGCAGATTCCTGCAACCTCTCACCGCCAGTCTTAACTTCAACTTTTGGCAAACTTGCACTCCTTGGCCGATGCGTCAATCATCTTAGCTCCTTCGGTGAGACTTACTTCTCAGTCGTCAACTCACAAAGCCCCCCCAATGAACCTCCGCTGTTCTTCGTTCACTGATGAGTCATTTACCATCAGCCGCCTAGGGTTTGCTTCACTGATTCTCCAATGCATAGTCTGCCTTCCTCGAACCCTAGCACATAGAAATGCTAGGACATCTATTGTGCACGACCCACAATCTGGGACATCTACATTGCCAAATCTTGAAACATAACAAGAAACAAAAAACACATACTATACAACGAAGCCATTCCACTAATTTCAACAGAAATCTTATCAGTGGAATGCTTCATATCAACATAATGCAATAATGGGAAAATAGAAAGGAAAGGAAATCTACAGCTAAGTAATTTCATATCTACAGAGAACAAAAAGCAAATTGACGACACAGAGTAGTTGATTTCTTCTTAACACGATGTGGTTACATTCAATCGATCTGACTACAATACTGATCATCATGTCTGATCTTGTTCATTTCCCTATCTTTATAGATTTGCCCAGGGTAGTACCAACTGACTCTAGGTGGCTGGGAGATCGATTCCAAGTGGCTGGGAAACACTACTACCTATTTTTGGCGTTATTGCTATTTTTAGCATTACGGGATTACAATTGACAAATACAACCTAAGTACTTGGACTTACAAACATAAATTACTTGCATTGGTCAAATAGACCTTATCACAACCGAAAACATGATTTAAAACAAAACATGAACTTAAATGACTTGTGTTAGGTGCCCCTGCACCAATCCCCCCCTTTGTCATTGATGGCAACATGAGATGTGAAAAACTATTTTAACCATCAAGACAAGAACTTCTCCATACTGTCATAACTCCCCCTATCAACAACAACCATTCACATGTCTTCTCTTCCTTTACGGCTCCTCCTTTGATCAGTAACCATTTTTTTTCACATGTCTTCTCTCCCCCTTTGACATCAATGGCAAAGGGCACATACTTACAACTCCAACACTTCAAAATCATACCAGCTGCTCCCCCTGAGTAGAAGCTCCCCATCATCAATCTAGATCACAAGATATGACTGTGATATCCACCGAACTGATGCACATCAGTGCTCCTTAGTTCATCACCAGAGGGATAATAACCCCTAACTTATCCCTGAGATACTCAAAAGAGTCCTTAGGAAGAGGTTTAGTAAATATATCTGCAATCTGATCCTTGGAAGGCACAAACTCCAATCTGACTTCATTCTTGTTCACTTGCTCTCTCAAAAAGTGAAACTTGATGGATATATGTTTAGTCTTTGAATCCAACACCAGATTCTTAGATATATTTATTGCACTTGAATTATCAAAAAAGATTGTGATAGGTTCCTCATACTTCACTCTGATATCTCTTAGCATCTGCTTCATCCACAAAACTTGAATGCAACTACTTACTACTGCAATGAATTATGCTTCAGTTGTGGATAGAGATATTGCCTCTTGTTTCTTGCTTAGCCAAGAAACCAATCTCTTCCCCAAAAAGAATGCTTCACCACTTGTACTCTTTCAGTCATCCACATATCCTATCCAATTTGCATCTGTATATGCATGAAGAGAGAAATTATGATCTCTAGGATACCATAGATCATACTCAACTGTCCCTTTTAGATATCTAAAAATCCTCTTGATTGCCATGACATGAGATTCTCTAGGATCAGCTTGGAATCTAGCAACAAGACCAACAACATTCATAATGTCAGGTCTAGTTTGAGTAAGATACAACAATCCTCCAATCATTGACCTATACTTTTTTTTATCAGCCTTAGGAGAGTCATCATCTTTTCTCAATTTAAATCTGGTTGCCATGGGAGTACTCATTGGCTTTGAGTCTTCCATCCCAAATTTCTTCAACAATTCTTTCACATATTTGGTCTGAGAAATGAAGATTCCTTTCTTTGTTTGAGTGATTCGCAGACCCAAGAAGAAATTCATTTCCCCAAACATGGACATTTCAAATTCACTTTTCATTTGATTTGTAAAGGTTTTGCACATACTATCTCTTCCTCCAAAAATGATATCATCAACAAACACTTCAACAATAAAGATGTTTTCATGATCAATTTTGAAATACAAATTACTGTCAGCAATACCTTTATTGAAACCAATCTTCAAAAGATGCTTATCTAGTCTTTCATACCAGGCTCTTGGGGCTTTCTTGAGTCCATATAGTGCTTTCTTCAACTTGTAGACCATATCACCATGATCAAACAATTGAAATCCATCTGGTTGCTCAATGTATACTTATTCTTCCAAGTCTCCATTCAGAAAGGTAGACTTGACATCCATCTGATATACTTTGAAGTCCTTGAAGGTAGCAAAAGCAAAAAACAATCTGACTACTTCAATTCTTGCCACTGGAGAAAAAGTTTCTTCAAAATCAACTCCTACTTGGGAGTAACCCTTACAGACCAATCTAGCTTTGTTTCTGACTACTTCACCATCTTCATTTAGTTTATTCCAGATGACCCATTTAGTTCCAATCACATTCTTAATTTTAGGTCTAGGAACAACATCCCATGTGTGATTCTTCTCAATTTGCATTAGCTCCTCCTCCATTGCTTTAGTCTAGTTTTCATCATTCCAAGCTTCATTCACTGTCTTAGGTTCAATCTTTAAAATTAGACAATACTCTTCTAAATCTTGAGCAATCCTTCTTGTTTGTACCCCTTTTCTTTTATCACCTATGATCTGATCCTCTGAGTGATTCAGTCTTGCATACCTAGGAACTTTGGGAGTTTCTTGCACTTCTGATTCATGAATAGGCTCATTCAAACTCATCTCTTCTACTTGATTTACAGGATCAGTCTGAATCTAAATTTTAGAAGGGGCTTGGGCTCCTTGAATTAGAACATCATTCTGATCATCTTCATCATATTCATAAAACCTTGAGGGTTTTTCAATTTCTTCATCAACCTTCACATTTGTACTTTCTATAATCTTTCTCAGTCTCTTGTTATAACACCAGTATGCAGTATTGCTTCTGATTTGAAGTTGATTAAGAGTGTAGACTGCAGTGCTCACAACTTCTCTCCAATAGACCTAAGGAACATTTGCTTCCATCATCATGGTTCTAGATGCTTCTTGGATAATCCAGTTCTTTCTCTCCACTACTCCATTCTGTTGTGGAGTCCTTAGAGTAGACAACTGTCTCTTTATTCCATGTTTCTCACAAAATTCTATGAACTCAGCAGATGTGAATTCTCCACCTCTATCAAACCTTAGACATTTTATGTTCAATCTGGTTTCATTCTCCACCATAGCCTTAAATATTTTGAATTTCTCAAGAACCTTTGATTTCTCCTTTAGAAAGGTTACCCACATCATCCGAGAATAGTCATCAATTAATAGCATATATTTATCACCTTGAACACTTCTGATTCTTGCTGGACCACATAGATTAGTATGAATTAAGTCCAATAATCCAATAGAGGACTATTGCTTACTCTTGAATGTAACCCTGCTCTACTTGCCTAACTGACATTCTTTACACAAGTTAGAAGGTTTCACTAGTCTTGGAAGATCTCTCACAGCCTGGGTGTTGCTTATTTTAATGATATTATCAAAATTCACATGACACATTCTTCTATTGCACAACCAACTCTGATCAATTTGAACAAATAAACAAATGTTACCAGTACTAGCCAAGTGAAAGATGTTACCTTTAGTCTGGCTACCGGAGCTTTCAAAGATCTTGCATTTTCCATTTTTGAATTGGAGATCATAGCCTTTATCCACCAATTGTCCAACACTGAGAAGATTGTGTTTCAAACCTTCAACATATAGTACATTACTGGTTTTGTTCTTTCCATCAAAAGAAATAGTTCCTCTACCTCTGATTCTACTAGTAAAATTATCACCAAATTTTACCACTCCTTCATACCTTTCCAAATCTATAAACTTGTTTTTGTCACTTGTCATATGGTGGGAGTATCCACTGTCAATGACCCAATCATCCTTTTCTTCAACTTGGGCAGCTAGAGCTTTTACCACAATTTTATGATTGATAGATTCAGAGGGCATTGGATCTTCTTCCTTGATGGCAATCAACACCCAGTCACGTCCAGATTTGTTTCCTATCTCTGATTCATCATCTGTTACTCCATCATCATCATCTTCATGAACATAGTAGCATTTCTTTTGGAACCTTGATCTGTTAGGGTTTGGCCTTAAGAATATTTCCAAACACCTTGAGGCAAAATGATGAATCTTATTGCAGTTAAAACACTTAAAAGGCAATTTCCCTTCATACTTACCAGATCCTCTTGGCAGTCTTTTTGCAATAAGGGCTTCAAGTTGAGCAGTTTCTACTTCATCTTCTTCCAAATCTTTTCTTGCTTTTTCATACCATGATAGTTTTCTTGAATATTTATCTACCAGATCAAACCTTTGTTTACCTTTTACAGAGGGACTAGCTTTGAATGTAGATTTAGTCTTGGGGGGGCATCTCCAAACTCGGTCAATTCAAATGCAGCCAATTTACCAACCAATTAATCTCTTGTGACACCTAAATGGGCTCTGAATTCTTCAATGGCAGTAACCTGGTATTTGTAAGAATCAGGAAGGGATCTGAGAACTTTTCCAACAATCTCATCTTCATCCAAGACTCCACCAGCACATCTAATGCCACAAACAAGCTCATTTACTCTAGGCATAAATGTAGTGATATTTTCATCTTCTCTCATTTTCAAGTTTTCAAATTTTCCTTTCAGACACTGTAGCTTGGCACATTTCACATACTTATCTCCTTCATGCAGAAGTTCCAACTTTTGCCAAATCTCATATGCAGTTTTTAGATCAACAACATTTGTTAGTTCTAAATTAGATAAGGCACTTAGAAGAGCTTCTTTAGCCCACAGATTGTTTTCAGCATCTCTGCTTTCAACTACGGTGCGCGGACCATTCTGTGGGGGATCATACTTCTTTGAAGCCATAATCCAATATTGCATTCCCATACATTGCAAGTGGCATTCCATGCGACTTTTCTGAAGAGTATAATTGGTTCCATCAAACCTCAGACTATCCTTCTTGTATGACAACATCCTAGATCTCCTCAAGCGGTTAAGCTCTTTGAGAGGAACTTAGCTCTGATACCAATTGTTAGATTTAGGACAGACAACTGAGAGGGGGGTGAATTAGTTGTCCAAAACTTTCTTGCAATTATCCACTTAAATCCTTTTCTTAAATCAATAGTATAATGATTAATCAATCATGGAAACTTAATGCAACAATTCAAGAGTAGAAACACATTAACACATATGAAACCAAGATTTTTGATGTGGAAAACCTGGTTAAGGGAAAAACCATGGGGTGACTAACCCAAGATTGTATTCTCTGTTAGAAGAATAGAAAGAACAAAATGGCACATGCCAATTAGGGCTCACTGCCTAAGCACACTGCTCAAAAGAGGCCCACTACCTACAGGAGACACACTGTCTACAAAATAATAAGTATTACATACTTGAACTGAAGAATAGCATCTTCACCATGCTTGAGTCAGTTCCATTTAAGCCCAATACTTCTACTCTATTTTTCTCTCTCCTCCTCTCTACCACTCTCTCATCCTTCCATATGCTTTTGAAATGACTTTACAATTCTTTATTTATACAAGACATCGACTTAGGAATAATCATCTAAGTCAGAAAACATTATAGAGAAATACATAAATACATCATGACTAATCACAAAAGACTTCACGCGGATCAACACACTGTCAGCCACACAGATCTGAGACTTCAATATTCTTCTAGGAACATGCCAATCTTCACATAACATCTTCAAGATCATCCACAGGATGTGTAACTCATCTAGTTGGCCTAATTTGAGAAGAACACCATCATCCAGAAGTAATTCTTTATTACAAGCTCAATCTTCAATGTAGATTATCAACACAAACTGGACATGATCTAAAGACCTCCACAAGCTTTCCTAGATCACTAAGAACATCCACACTACTTTTGCTTGCTGAAATCATTCTCTCCTTCATCCGGAACCTCAAGAACACAGTCTGTCATTACTATCATAATGGAATAGATGCCTGCGGACCTCCAGACTATGAACCAATTGAGTTGTCAATTCACATTGACCTTTATAAACACTCCACCAAATCCGCAGAACAAGATATAGTACTTTCAGAGCGCACCAGACCTATCTATGTCACTCTGTCACTTCTGAACAACTATCAGAACCGGTTTCACTTAAGTAGTCATAACTTCTTTATATCTTCATGTGGACCTCTAAAATATTTACTGGATCATCTTAAGACATATATCTACAAACCCTTTGAAGCACATCCTCTGATCTTCATCTTAGCTAAGATTTTTACCTCACTGTTCTTCTTTGTTCCTGAAAGGACTAATTTTCTCAATATCCTTAGCATACAACTCATCCAATCCTTATCATTAATACAACAGGAGTATGTTGACATCAATGACAACATCAATTAGGCCCATACTTGCAATAGAACCATGCATACCAACCAGCGATAAGAGCTTATCATTGAATCAACAAGGCCAAATACCATCATGCGGTGAACTATGGTGGCCTCCACTATCTCCCTCTACTTACTTTAACCAGTACTAAGATATGTCTTCACACAACTGACTCTAGAGAAGCAACTCCAATACATTTTATCACTTGAAACTTGAAATTCTCATACCTTTGACTTATATCTGCCTGTCCTCTAAGCCGCAACATCATATCTTCATCTACGAAGAAGTGCAGAGCATTCTCCTATTTCCCTGTGATTGCACTTACCCTATTCCATTATTATCTTCATTCTTTTATATCTAAAACACCTTGCAGTAAACTTTATAACCTTAATCTTGAAACATAGGTGCCTGAGTGTAATACCTAGCCACCTATCAAATCTGTAAGTCTGTATCTTCAAATGTAGCAGAATACAATACATTCTTTTGAGCCTATGACCCCTTCACTTACTAGAACTTTACTTAGACAATTTCTCTTCAAACTTTCACAACTTTCCTCCTCTGATGGCAACCATTATGAGTTCATATCACCAACATACAACATGAATTCAACTTAACTCATCAAGTACTTTAAACACAATCATTTTCACAACATATCAAGGATATGGACTTACACCTGAACTTTAGAAGATATGGTATGACTGTGTATAGATGATATTGATCCATCTCCTTTCCTTCTTCTGATCAACTTCCTTTTCCTGCTTCTTTTATTATCATATCAAATGCATTATATATAAAAAAGATGAATGGAATAAACTAGCATGCACCCTAGATCAAACCCTCTTTCACAATAACATTCAAGAACAAGACTGAGCCAAATCACTACAAATGAAGGTGGACTTAGCTACAAATCTTGTACTCAAGAGTGCTATGGAAATATTAGATTTAATCAAGTCTTTTATTAAACCCTAGGTCAATGATGCAACAAACCCTAATCCTATGATGATTTGATTATAATAGAAGATGTACAACTCTCCATTAAATAATTGTACGAGATTAAAGTGATAGAGATTTGTCATTGATGTCAAAGTGAGGTGCTTCAGGAGTTCTTGTGTGAGGTGTCTTTCAGGAGTGGATGACATGGTTGGATGACATAGTGCCTTCATGAGGATGCATGGATTATTTTATGTCAATGATTGGAGGTTGTATACTCTTCATTGGAATCATGCTTGATGTTCATGGTTTTTTTCAGGTTGATGGTTTGTGACAAAGTGTACTACAGGATCGATTTGGTAGATCTCAAGAGCTTTTTTCATCATGTTATCATCAGGAGTTGTAGATGAAAAAGGAGTTGATTTGTGCTTCATAGAATTATCATTACTTCATGATAGTTGAGTTGATCATCCTGAGTTTGTACTATGGTTTCTTCAGATTTTTAATGATGTCATAATGGTTGTAGGTGACTAGATTGGAAGGTGAATGATGTTCACATCATCAGGATTGTGCTTGGTTGTTCATCATGGGTGTCTTCATGTTATTATCTGCTATTACCATCATAGGCATTGATGTGTTTGTGATGTGGAGTTTATATGACATGAGTAGGATATGACATGAGTACTAGGAGTTCAATGATGATATAATGTTCAGTTTGAATCTAGTTCTGTTTGGTTTTTGTCACTTGTCATCATGAGCTGATATCATGTGTTGATGAGCAAAGGTGTGTGTGATATACTTTTGTTATATTGGAATTAGTTCTATATCTTTATCTGGAGTTGCAGTATGTCTTCAAGTCATAAACCCTAGGTATATCACAAAACCCTAAATCCTAGGTCCTCAACATTTGTGGAGTTTTAAGTTGCAAGTTTTCTCTATTGGTTTCTTAGTCTTTTAGTCCTTGTTAGAGTCTTTCTTATATCTCTGGTTCTTGACATGATTATTTCAGTCACCTCTTAGGAATGCTTAAATGATACACAGACCTAAATTATCCAAACCCTAATCTCTAAGTAATGAAACCTTTTAAACCTTTGTAAATCTTATTTACTTGTCACTAAAAGGTAGCACTTTTGTTTTATTCTTTAGTTGACCTTCATTCATAGGTGGAAGTCACTTAAGGTGACAAATTGGAGGGTTTTAAGACATAGAGAAGATCGGCCCCAACTTCTAAGCCCACTGGTAGTTTTGAGTTTATTTTTAAATGGGTGCAAAGTTTAAACATAACCCTTGATTTCAAAGGAGGGAATCAGAGATCAATAGATCAAATTCAAAGTCATTTTGAATTCCAACGGAATTCTAGTTGGATTTACTTTCACAATTTCTTTTTAGCATGGTAGTTTAACTACCTCAAAAAAATTTCTTCTATAAGAGACATGTTGGGCCAGAAAATTTAATATCTTAGACTATAAGGTAGTAGTGGGTTTGAGGCTTAGATCATTCGAGAACAGAGACCAATACCTATTAGTGGATAAGAAGATTGGAACATATAGTATAGTAAATCAGAGGCTGTGATACAGTGAATAAAGAAGACTTTTTTCTATGCTTCATATGGAGAAGTATAAGATGATAGAGTTATTTGCAGAGGAGCTTGGTATGTTCTGCAGAAAACATTGAGGGTTTTTGTGTTATGTAGTGATATGATATGTTTTAGAAAAGGTTAGTGGTCATCAAGTTCTTGTCAACTTGATCACTAAGTTTGTTGAAGGGGAGTCTTGTAAAGAAAATCTTTTTTTTGTGATGTGAATGTTGTATTAGAAGGGATTCTTGTAATCAAGGTGTTGGAGGTGTATTTTGTTGATGCATATAGTAATAGGGTAACCCCCTGAATAGTTTTTTGTGAGTACAGCCAGTGAGGCACAGTTTGCCAGTGACGTATTTGTATTTTCCAATGAGACACATTTTGTGTAGCCAGTGAGGCATTGTTTTAATTAAGCTAGTGAGGTATTTTTAGAGTGGTTTTTTTATCCCTATGAGGGCTTTCCACTCATCATGATACATGTGTTATGTTTCTTATTTGTCTCCATGTGTCCATGTGCTCTAATGCTCTTATGGTTGATTAAAGATCTTGTTCATTCTATTGTACAAATTGTTGATGTCTTTATCATGTTCCATTCAGTACATTAAAAGGTGTAAAAAGTTGTTAAGTTTTCTAGACCACTGGTTCACCCCCCTCTCAATGGTCGTGTACTCCAACATCAAGAAGATGTCAAAACCTATGTCCCAGAAGTAGAGATGTCTAAGGACTATTTTGGGACTACCCAAGTCCAAAAAGATTGAATCTTTAGGAACTATGAAATGGAGAAATGCTACAAAGACTGCCCTTATACTAGATCTGAAGTTAGTAGGGGCAGAAAGACTAGGATGCTAGTACCCAAGTCTTTCACAGTGGAATCTTCTAGAACTGTTGTCAGATCCTGAAACTTTGATCCTTGCTCAGTCTTCCTGTATCTTTATATTTTCTAGATCTCACACATGTAACCTTCATACAAAGAGAAGAAAAGGGGTTTGGGGGTTATGGTGTTTAGGGACTTGCCTCTGTCAAATCCTAGGATAGCATTCAAGCTTCCCAACACTATTGATTGATAAAGAGTACGTACCCTTGCAGGGTAGAGGCTAAACATAATAATGATATGATGAATCAAATGATGATAACACCAATGATATCACCTATGTGATGAAACCCTTAAGAGGATGAAGATCCTTCAACTCTTAAGGAGACATAGATGATAACTTCAAAACCTGCAACAACACACAATAATAACACACAAATCTTCTCTAGAATCACAATGAATGCCCCTGCTTGCTTCACTTCAATATTTCAAGTTGGTTATCTTCTTTTAGGTCCATAATGAATTTAAAAACACACTTAATACTTATATATGTTTTCCCACTAACAATCATTAAATTACACCAAAAGAGCCAACAAGGAGAAACCTTTTTAAAGGTTCTAAGCTAACATAGATTTAAATTTGCCTCGACTAATTAAGAGAGACTTGGGTGGTACCTCCCAAGTCTTTGGGCTCCTTTTTGATCTGGGGTAAGATAAAATATGGACCCCTTGTTCCCAATTTACATTGGTTTTAGGGATTTTTACATCAGGATGAATATTTAGAATGTATAATGTAATCATAGGGACCTAGGAGCTAAATAAAGAGGTTAAAAGATAGGTGGCCACTTTTTACTCCATAACATTTAGCTCCCACTTTAATGTGGGTATGATCTTACAATCAATACATGCAATTAAGTATGGTCAATGCATATCAAACACATTATACACTAGAGCAAAGACACACCCTAAGTTTGGAAGACCATTTCTAGCCCCCAAGCTTAGGCAAACATAAGAAAACACTTGACAATCACATAAGATACAATAAATACAATAAAGAAGCACACAATACATGAGGAAGACAATAAAAAGGCACGTAATACACCAAGAAGGTGTTGGAATAAGGTGTCATTAACCTTGTAAATTCTAATATTGTATTTTATTCCATTTTATTTCTTGTAATTTGTAATTACCCATAAGGGAATGAGGTAGTTTCACCAACAATGGTAATTTTGGAGTCACCAGAGGTAATTATGGAGTGACATTTACAGTTGGCAATTGTAAAACTCATGAGTAAATGAGTGTAGGTACCAACTTGGGATAATCTGCTATTTGTAGCATGTATGACATGTTGTCATAGGTTGGTGAGATATTGTAAGAGAATCTATGACAACTGTAAGCTGTTATAAGATTATATGAAGATATGACAGCTCATGACATATATTTATTACTTGTAATTTGCTAAATTTAACCCAAGGTGCCCATCTTGGGAAGATACTCTTTGGTGGAATCTATGATGGTTATGGCATGTCATAAGATGTTGTAAGAGGCCAGATTTAGTCTTGGACACCCAACCTTGCATGGTTGACCTTGGACAAGTGACAGGAGCTTGTAATGAGGCATTTAATGTTTGCATGTTGGAGATTCTCAAGAGAGAGAGAGTGGACACCTATATTGGTGTGAGAGAACTTATATAAGTATTTTTCCATGTATTTGCTGTAGCATATAGATTTACAGGTACTCAAGTGTTGTAGGAATGCTTTCAGATTGAAGACTGGTGGATAGAGTTGTGTAGTTGATGTATTGTACAATCTTTTGCAAATTAATACAAACTTGTGCCTCTTTCCTGGTAGATTTTTTATTAGAAAGGGTTTTCTCCACATAAACACTATTTCATTGTGTTTAGTTCTTCATGCTTGATATTTTCTCTATAGTGGGTTTTCTATTTTGATGCAATCTCCATTATATAATACATTGGTTAAAGATCATTAAAAATTTTTGAATCAAATTTCTGTTGAAGTAGTTGTATCTTCATTTCTAACATTGGTATCAAAGCCTGTCCAACTTTGACTCTTGGGTGGTAGGGTGAAAGTTGTGTATCTATAGTGGGAGATTTGGTTGTATTTGTTTTGTAGATCTTGAGTTGATATTATGGTTGCATCCACCGCTGCATCAACCTCTTGATTGGACATTAAGAAGTTCAATGGAATAGGGTATAAGTTGTGGATGCTGAAAATGAAGGATTTACTGGAAGAAACAAACTAGTGATTGGATTTTCTAAAAGAGAAGAAACTTGATGATGTCTCTTAAGATGAGTGGGATAGACTAGATAAGAAGGAACCAGGAACTATCCGTTTGTGTCTTGTAGATTTTATCCTATTGAATGTCACGAGGGAAGAGACTATGCACATAGCTTGTGGAAACATTTGGGTGAGATCTACCAAGCCAAGAAGATGGTAAACAAACTTTACTTGAAGCATAAACTATTTTCTATGAAAATGAAAGAAGGTGAATCGGTTGTCAAACATTTAAATTCATTTAATTTGTTGTTGAGTCAGCATGCATCTGCAGATGTTGAAGTTAATGAGGAAGATAAATGTAACTTAATTCTTTGTTCTTTACTTGAGTCTTGGGATAATGTTATCCTTGCTATCACTTCTAACCTCACAAATCTGAAGATGAATGCTCTTGTTGCAGTTTTGTAGGCACATGAATTGAGGAAGAAGAGTTTAGATAGTTTAGGGGATGTTCTCAGTGTTGAGGGAAGGTCTAAGGAAATAGGAGAAAAAGGAGATCAAAATAGGTTCAAAGACAAGTCTAAGGGTCATTCTAAGACTCCTAGGAAGAAGAACAAAGTTAAGTTTTGGAACTGCGGTAAAAGGGGGCATGTGAAGAAGTGTAGAAACCCAAAGAAACAGTGGAAGAATGCTTCTAATAAGTTCTCAAATGTAGGTAAAAATGTTTTGTTTTCTTCATGTAATGTTGTTTCTAATGATCACTGGTTGGTTGACTTGGGATGCTCATTTCATACGACCCCACATAAGGAATTGTTTTCCACATACGAAGAGTATGATGGAGGTAAAGTGTACCTTGGGGATAACTCTACATATTCGATAGTTGGGAAAGGCAAGGTATTGTTGTGTTTTAGTGATGGGAGGATTAAAACCCTCTATGATGTTTGGCATGTTCCTAGATTAGCTAGAAATCTAATTTAAGTTTCAAAGTTGAATGATTTGGGAATGCATGTAGCATTTGATAAGCATGGTTGCAGATTGGTGTGAGGAAACTTGGTGGTAGCAAAGGAGAAGGGAATGGGAAACTTGTTTAGGCTAGATGCCACTACATTTCATAATTCCTCTTATGTTTTTGAGGCTTCTAAAAAACACTTGTATGTTGTGACACCATAGATTGGGCCACAAAAGTAATAATGTTTTGAAAACTATTAAGAATAAAGATTTATTTGACATTTTTTCTTATTCTAATGAGCACTTTGAATTCTGTGAGCATTGTGTGTTTGGTAAACAAAATAGAAAATCAATTCCTTTAGGAAGCAATAGAGCAAAAATAAGTTAGAGATTATTCATATAGATGTGTTTGGACCTGTAGATAATGACTCTATTGGAAAATCTTGTTATTTAGTCACCTTCATTGATGATGTATCTAAATTAGATCATGGATTTGTTTTATGAAACACAAATCTAAAGTTTTCACTAAGGTAAAGGATTTTAAAGTCTTAGTAGAAAACCAATCAATATTAAAGATAAAAACATTAAGATCTGACAATGGAGGGGAATATTGCTCTAAATAATTTGATGATTTTTGCAAGCATGCATGTATAATCCAGACAAAGACAACTCTGTATACACCACAACATAATGGTGTTGTAGAAAGGATGAACCAAACAATCATGGAAAGAGCCAGAAGTATGTTGAGTGATTCATAGTTGGATAAATGCTTTTGGGTAGAGGTTGTGTGTACTACTTGCTACTTGATTAACAGATCTCCTTGTAAGGCTCTTGATTCAACACCTTATGAAGTGTAGATAGGTAAGAAACCTTCTATTTCACATTCAAGGGATTTTGTTTGTGAGGCTTTTGTTCATGTGTCTAAGGAAAAGCAATCTAATTTGGATCCAAAAGTGCATAAATGCATCTTCATTGGCTATGGTGAGAATGTTAAGGGTTATAAGCTTTGGGATCCTCTAACCACAAAAAAAAATTTCTCTAGAGATATTATTTTCAAGGAACTTAGAGCTATTTTTGAACCTGAGTAGCCAAAAGAAAAAGAAAAGGTGGTGAGAGTGCACTTTGACTTAGAGCAGGAAGATGCACCTTAGGAAGAAAATAATTATGGATTGGAGGGTGAAGAAAAAGAAGATTCTAATAGCTTTCATGAGGAACAATTTGTTGTAACAAAAGAAGTCGATGCAGAAGATAATGCAGAAGAACAAGATGAGACTCTTACTCCACCCTTGAGGAGATCCACAAGATAACATAATCCAATTGACAGGTATAGCCCACTAGATTTCCATTATGTATTTTCTTTATTGAGTACTGACAATGAACCTAGATCCTATAGGGAAGCTATTCATGTAGATGATAGTGATGTTGCAAGTATGTGCCTAATCAGTGTTGTCATTGATGTCAGCATATCCTTGTTGTCATTAGTGTCAACTATATCTTATTCTATTACTTGTTTAGAAGACTTGTATGTTGAGGATATTAAGAAAATTAGCCTCCCCGGAAGAAACAAGTAAGTTACAGAGAGGTGCAGTACAGATAGTGAGTTGTATCCTAAAGAACAGTCTGGTAAACTGCTTTGCATTCATTTCTTCTTGAAAATCATGGCATGTGGATTGGAAGTAAGTTAGAGGTATGTCTAAGGATGCTATAGTTTGAGTCTGAGTCATCCGTATGAAGATCTGAGTGAGTTGTGTTCACCAGAGTGAAACTTGCTTTTTCTGTAAGATCAGTTGAGACAGGAAGATAGTATTTGGCTCCACAATAAAGTATTTTACTCTACGGCTCTAGAGGGAAGTCTGGGATGATGATAAATGCCTACAGTTGCAATGGTTCATGGTTTGGTGGTCTGTAAGCTATCTTTCATTTATGATAGTTGAAGACAGTGAAGTTCATGTGTTCCAGTGAGAAGATTCCTATGGATAAAGTGGTTAAGGTTCATGTGGTTGCTCCTAATGATTATAGAATACTTGTGGATGTCTCCTAATCATGTTCCTATCTGGACTTTAGTCCACATTAAGAATTGAGATGGTGTGTGAAGATTGTTCCCAGTTAATGTAGAGTGTAACCAGTCTTGGCCAACCTAGTTGATCCCAATGATTGTGGAGATCTCTAGAAGATTGTGGAAGCATGTTGTGGCATGGAAGATCATGTTTGAGTCCTAGCTAAGGCATGGTTTGATCTGCATTTCATTCCCTTTGCATGATGTTGCAATAGGTCAGGACCTATTTTGTAAATGTTTGTAATACCAACCTTGGAAATTGTTCCAATGGTTGATGATTGTGATGCCAACCTTGATGATCATTCCAAGGTTGATGTAGTGTATCAATACTTGTAGTTGAGTCATGGAAAAGGTGTCTTTGAGAAAAAATGAGAATATATTAAGAAAGTTCCAAAGGCAGAGCAAAGGAGGGGCAGAGGAAAGAAGAGGAAGAGAAGAAAAGAGCAAGAGCATAGCAGAGGAAATGTAGAGCAGGGAAATTATTATAATTTAGTTGTAAATAGAGAAAGGTGTTGATCGTGGTAGTGAATAGGGTTTAACAGCCCTCAAGGTTTAACAACCCTTATTGTAATCTTGCCAGGTTTAGGGTTGAGGCAGTGAACTTGCTAGACCTAGTTGTTCTTCATGGCAATAAGCTAGTATGTTTAGGCCTATGGAGTGACCAACCCTGAACATCATTATTTCAATATTGCAATATATATTGAGAGTTAATCCTCTCCATGGTTTTTCCCCACCTTGGAGTTTTCCACATAAATCTGGTGTCTCTTGTGTTTGATGTTGTATTTGTGGTTAAGTTTTTGATTTCATGCACTCATGGTTAAATCATAATAATTGTGGATAAATGATGAATGTTTAAATTGCAAAAAGTGTTTGAGTTTTTGTGACAACTAATTCACCCCCCTCTCAGTTGTTCGGCGCATATCAAAATTGGTATTAGAGAAAGGTTCCTCTGAAGAAATTTTAATAGCTTGAGGAAGGTCTAAAATGTCTTACAAAAAGGAAGCGTTGCATTTTGATGGAACGAATTATGTTCTTTGGAAGGCTTGGATGAAAAGCCATCTTCTTTCTCTTGGTTTCAAAGTTTGGAATGCTATAGAAACAGAATACACCATACCTCAAAATGGTCCGATGACTAAAGATGAAATCAAAGAATATGAGATAGATATCAAGGCAAAGGATGCTATGCTAAGCTCATTAATCGACTCAACATTGACGAAAGTGGTGGATCTTGAAACTACAAATAAGGTATGGGAAAAGTTGAAAAATCTATATGAAGGAGATGACTCTATGAAGGAAACCAAGTTACAAAGTCTGAAAGTGAAATATGAAAGATTGAATATGAATAATGATGAAAACATAGCAGCTTTTATGCAAAGAATTGATGAACTTGTTATAGGAATAAAAGCCATAGGTGAAACCCTCGAAGAAAAGGAAATTGTTATGAAAATTCTCAGATCTCTGCCCAAGTCCTACTGTCACAAGGTAGCCGTGATTGAAGAATTCATGCAAGAAAAAATTATCAACAGGGATTAGTTGATTGGCAAGCTTATTGGTTTCAAAATGAGGAAGTTAGATGATGCTCTGCCGAAAGTTGAGACGGCCTTTAAAGCCAGTACTCCAGGAAGTACTTCCAGATTAGAAAAATATAAGGTAGAATCTGATGATGAGTTAGAAGAAGCTAAAGCCAACTTTGTGGATAGACTGCAAAGAGGATCTGGTAAGTATAAGGGCAAACTTCCTTTAAAATGTTTTTCCTATGTTTAAGTAGGTCATTTTGCTTCCAGATGTTCTGAAAGAATTGAAAGAAATAGAAGAAGATATGAGAACAGGCCTAGGACCCAAAATAAGTGTTATTATGTTGAATATTTTGATGATGATGAAGGAGTATCAGATAATGGTGAACTAGATAATGCTAGTTCCTCTATAAATGAATGCTTGTTCATTGCTATTAAGGAAGATCATGTGTCTACTAATTCTCCTAGCTGTGTGAAGGAAGAAAAACTAGTGGAAAGTGCTTTGGCTGCTCAGGTCATTAAGGACAAGAATGAATGGGTTATTGATAGTGGTTTCTCTCACCACATGACTGGTGACAAAAGTAAGTTTGTAAGTTTGGAAAGATATGATGGTGGACTAGTTAGGTTTGGAGATGATACAACTGGTAGGATTTGTGGAAAAGGATCTATTTCTTTTGATGGAAATCATAATACTGAAGATGTCTTGTATGTGAAAGGACTAAAGCACAATCTTCTGAGTGTGGGTCAGATGTGTGACAAGGGCTATGACTTAAGCTTCAAGGATAATGGATGCAAGATCAAGGAAAGATCCAGAATAGTCATTGTAATTGGTAAGAAGACCAGAGGTAATATCTATTACTTGAATGGAACCAAGAACTATTGTTTGTTGACTTAGATTGATGAGAGTTTTTTATGGTATAGGAGGTTGTCTCACATAAATTTTGACAATATTATGAAGATAAGTACTGCACAGATTGTTAGAGATTTTCCTAAGCTTGTGAAGCCTGCTAATCCAGTTTGCAAGGAGTGTCATTTGGGAAATAGACAAGAACAAGTTTCAAAAGCAAGGACCAATCAGTTGGAGGACTACTTGATCTAGTGCATATAGATTTGTGTGAACCTACCAGAGTAAGAAGTTTACAAGGAGACAGGTATTTCATGCTACTCATTGATGATTATTCTAGAATGACTTGGGTCACCTTTTTGAAAGAGAAAGCTGAAGCTCTAGATAAATTCAAGGCATTTAAGGCAATGGTTGAAAATGAGATGGATTTGAAAATCAAATGCTTGAGGTCTAGTAGAGGAGGAGAGTTCACATCAAATGAATTCAATTTCTTTTGTAAAGAATATGGAATGAAGAGAAAGCTATATGCACCTAGAACTCCACAACAAAATGGAGTTGTTGAAAGGAAAAACAAAACAGTTCAAGAAGCTGCTAGAACCATGATGAAGGAAGCTCATCTTCTAGAAGCATATTAGAGAGAAGAAATTCACACTGTAGTATATATCCTAAACAAAGTTCAAGTAAAAGGTAACAATTCAAAAAATCCCTATGAATTGTGGCATGGTAGAGTTCCTACTATGAAATATTTCAAATTTTTTGGTAGCAGATGTTATATCAAAAGAAAATAAGATTTAGGCAAGTTTGATGCTAGATGTGATGAAGGAACCTTCCTTGGTTACTCAACCAAGAGTAAGGTGTACTAGTGCTATAATAAGAGGCTAAATAAGATCATTGAAAGTGCAAATGTTAAAGATGATGAATGTAAGGAAAGGTCTTCAGAATCAAGTGGATATGAGTTAGATGATCCAGATGTCCCAGAAGTGGTGCAGCATGAAGACAACACTGATGATGAAGAACAAGCTTTGGTAAGTGCTACCAAAACTCCAAGATATGTAAGAATCAGTCATTCTAAAAATTAAATCATAGGAGATAAGAGCAAATGGATCTTAACCAGAAGAAAAGTTGTAGAATAACAAGTAAATTTCTGTCTGATCTCTAAGATTGAACCTAAAACTATGGATGAGGCATGCAAAGATGAGAATTGGATAAAGGCCATGGAGGAAGAATTGATGCAAATAGAGAAGAATCAGACTTGGGATCTTGTTCCCAAACCAGTAGACAAGAATGTAATTGGTACAAAGTGGGTCTTCAGAAACAAAATGAATGAGAATGGTGAAGTGGTAAGAAACAAAGCAAGATTGGTATGCAAAGGATACGCTCAGGTTGAAGGAATAGACTTTGAAGAAACTTTTGCTCTAGTAGCAAGGATTAAAGCAATTAGGATATTTCTGTCTTTTGCAGCATACAAAGATTTCAAGGTTTATTAAATGGATGTGAAGTCTACCTTCTTAAATGGAGAGTTGGAAGAGAAAGTCTATATTGAACAACCGGAAGGATTTTAGTCATCAAAACAAGGGGACATTGTATGCAGATTGAAGAAAGCATTGTATAGATTAAAACAAGCTCCCAAGGCATGGTATGTACAGTTGGACAGGTACCTGATGTAGATAGGGTTCAGTAAAGATACGACAGATAGTAATCTATACTTCAAGATCGATGATCAAATCCTAATTGTTGCAGTTTTTGTTGATGATATTATTTTTGGAGGCAATGAAGGTATGTGCTTAGTTTTTTCTAGAGAAATGCAAAGTGAATTTGAAATTTTTATGTTTGGAGAGATGAACTTCTTTTTATGTCTACAAATAAGTCAATCAGATAAGGGTATCTTCATTTCTCAGTCTAAGTATGTGAAAGAGTTTTTAAAGAAATTTGGGATGGAAGACTCTAAATCAATATGCACACCTATGATAACTGGTTGTAAGCTAAGAAAAGATGATAACTCACCTATGGCCGACTAGAAAAAGTGTAGATCTATGATTGGAGGATTACTTTATCTGACTCAAACCAGACCTGACATAATGCATGCAGTGTGTCTTGTGGCAACATTTTAGGCAGAACCCAAGGAATCACATGTGATGGTAGTCAAAATAATTCTGAGATATTTAAAAGGCACAATAGATTATGGTTTGTGGTACCCTAAGGACTGTGACTTTACTCTAAGTGCATATACTGATGCTGATTGGGCCAGAGATGTGGATGATAGAAAAAGTACAAGTGGAGGTGCATTCTTCTTGGGAAAAAGACTAGTACCTTAGCTAAGCAAGAAATAGGATTCAATCTCCCTGTCTACTACACAGGGAGAATAAATTGCAGTAGCATGTAGTTGCACTCAAGTATTATGGATAAAGTAGACTTTGAAGGACATCAGAGTTGTGTATGAAGATCCAATTACAATCTTTTGTGACAATACAAGTGCCATCAACATATCAAAGAACCCAATGATGCATTCAAGGACCAAGCACATATCCATTAGGTATCATTTCCTGAGAGAAAAAGTGATAGAGAATAAAGTCAAAATGGAGTATGTTTCTACCAAGGATCAGATTGTAGACATTTTTACCAAAGCTTTCCCAAGGATACTTTTGAGTATCTCAGAGAAAAGTTAGGGGTCATCACCCCTCCTACTCTAAACTAAGATGCACAATGGTGCATCAATCCAGAGGTGTTTAGAGGTCCAGATTGATGCTTTTTAGGGCTACTTTTAAGGGGGAGTAGTCAAAAAGTTTAGAAGAGAGATTAGATTAGAGCAGAAGAGTACAAGTATGTGCCCTTTTCCATTGATGTCAAAGGGGGAGAGAAGTCATGTGAAAAACTTAGAGTGTAGATGTGTAAGAGAAAGGAGTGAATTTTGGAGAAAGAAAGAGTGTAGTTGTGTAAAGAGAAAGGGGGAGAATCTTGTCTTGATGGTTGTTGCAATTTTTCACATCATATGTTGCCATCAATGACAAAGGGGGACATTGTTGCAAGTATGTGCCTAATCAGTGTTGTCATTGATGTCAAGATAACCTTATTGTTATTAGTGTCAACTATATCTTATTCTATTACTTTTTTAGAAGACTTGTATGTTGAGGATATTAAGAAAATTAGCCTCTCTGAAAGAAACAAGTGAGCTACAGAGAAGTACAATATAGACAGTGAGTTGTATCCTAAAGAGCAATCTGGTAAACTACTCCGCATTCATTTCTACTTGAAGATCGTCACCTGTGGATTGGAAGTAAGTTAGAGGTATGTCTAAGGATGATACAGTTCTAGTCTGAGTCATCTGCATGAAGATCTGAGTGAGTTGTGTTCACCAGAGTGAAACCTGCTTTTTCTATAAGATCGATTGAGATAGGAAGATAGTATTTGGCTCCGCATTCCTCCACAACAAAGTATTTTGCTCTACGGTTCTAGAGGGAAGTCTGGGATGATGATAAGTGCCTACAGTTGCAATGGTTCATGGTTTGGTGGTCTACAAGCTATCTTTATTTCATGATAGTTGAAGACAGTGAAGTTTGTGTGTTTTGGTGAGAAGATTCCTATGGAAAAAGTGGTTAAGGTTTGTATAGTTGCTCTTGATGATTATAGCATGCTTGTGGATGTCTCCTAATCATGTTCCTATCTGGACTTTGGTCCATGTTAAGAAATTGAGATGGTGTTTGAAGATTGTTCCTAGTTAATGTAGCATGTAACAAGTCTTGGCCGACCTGGTTGATCCTAGTGATTGTGGATATATCTGGAAGATTGTGGAAGCATGTTGTGGCATGGAAGATCATGTTTGAGTCCCAGCTAAGGCATGGCATGATTTTCATTTCATTCCCTATGCATGATGTTGCAATAGGTTAGGACCTATTTTGTAAATGTTTGTAATACTGACCTTGGACATTGTTCCAATGGTTGATGATTGTGATGCCAACCTTGATGATCATCCCAATGTTGATGTAGTGTATAAATACTTGTAGTTGAGTCATGGAAAAGGTGTCCTTGAGAAAAAATGAGAATATATTAAGAAAGGTCCAAAGGCAAAGCAGATGAGGGACATAGGAAAGACGAGGAAGAGAAGAAAATAGGAAGAGTAGAGTAGAGGAAAGGCAGAGTAGGGAAATTATTATACTTTAGTTGTAAATAGAGAAAGGTGTTGATTGTGGTGGTGAATAGGGTTTAATAGCCCTCAAGGTTTAACAGCCCTTATTGTAATCTTGCTAGGTTTAGGGTTGAGGCAGTGAGCCTGCTAGACCTAGTTGTTCTTCATGGCAATAAGCTTGCATGTTTAGGCCCATGGAGTGACCAAGCCTAAACATCATTTTTTCAAGATTGCAATATATAATGAGAGTTAATCATCTCCATGGTTTTTCCCCGTCTTGGGGTTTTCCATGTAAATATAGTGTCTCTTGTGTTTGATGTTATATCTATGGTTAAGTTTATGATTTTATGCACTCATGGTTAAATCATAATAATTGTGGATAAGTGATGAATGTTTAAATTGTAGAAGGTGTTTGAGTTTTTGTGACAACTGATTCACCCCCCCTCTCAATTGTCTAGCACATATCAACATGTGAGTCTTAGCAGTTAGCCATGCAGGAGGAGATGATGGCTTTAGACTCTTGTAACACCTAAGATTTTGTTTCTTTTCCCAAAGGAAGAAAGGCCATAGGTTGCAAGTGGGTCTTCAAGAATAAGTTTGGAGTAGATGGTTCATTGGAGAAGTACAAGGCTAGACTAGTAGCCAAGGGCTACTCCTAGAGAGAGGGAGTTGATTTGGGCGAAATTTTCTCTCCTATTGCTAAATTGACTTCTATTAGATTTCTTTTATCCATTGCTACAGCTTATGATTGGGAATTTGAGCAAATGGATGTTAAGGCTGTGTTCTTGTATGGAGATCTTGAGGAAGAAATTTATATGCAACAACAGGTATAGGTTTTGAGGTAAAAGGGAAAGAACAATGGGTTTGCAGGTTAAAGAGGTCTCTATATGGTTTAAAATAGTCCCCCAAAATGTGGTATCAAAAGTTTGACTCATTTGCATTGAAATTGGGTTTTGTTAGGGGTGAGGAGGATCATTGTGTTTACATTCATTATATTGATGATTCTATATTGATCATCTCATTATATGTTGATGATATGTTATTTTTCAACAATACTAAGCATATGATCAGTGAGCTAAAAGCCCAACTTGTACGTACATTTGATATGAAGGATCTTGGATCTACCAGGTATATTCTAGGTATGGAGATCAGGAGGGACAGAGGCAACAGAAAGATTTGGTTGTCACAAAGTAAGTATGTGAATACCATTTTGCAGAGGTTTGGTTTGGAAGACTGTAACCCAGTTAGAGTTCCTTTACCCATTGGTACTAACCTTTCATTACATATGTGTCCAAAGAATGAGGATGATTTTGAGGATATGTATAATGTTCCATATGCTAGTGTTGTATGGAGTTTGATGTATGCAATGGTTTGTACTAGGCCAGATATTGCCCAAGCAGTGGGAGTTTTGAGTAGATTTATGTCTAACCCTGGTAGACAACATTGGAATTATGTGAAGAGGGTGCATAAATATCTTGTAGGTACTCATGATTATTGTTTGGTTTATTCTAGTATTGATAGTGCTAATAAAACTTTGGACATCTAGGGATTTGTTGATACAGATTAGGTAGGTGACTTGGATAGTTGAAGGTCTACTAGTGGCTATGTGTTTACTCTGTTTGGAGGAGCAATGAGTTGGATAAGTAAGAGGCAGCTCACAGTTGCATTGTCCACCACTGAAGCAGAGTATATGTATTCTAACCATGTCTCTAAGGAGGTAGTTTGGTTGAGGAGACTATGTACAGGTATTGGTTTTGATTGTAGGGTCATTCAATTTGGTTGTGATAGCCAAAGTGCTATCTGTTTGGCCAAGAATCCTATGTATCATACTTAGACTAAGCATGTTGATGTTCAGTATCACTTTGTTCAAGAATTTGTTGCAAGTGAACAAATTTAGTTGAAGAATATAGACACTTAGAAGAACCTTGTAGATTCATTGACCAAACCTATGAGTACAGAGAAGTTAGTGTGGTGCAGAGAGGCCATGGGCCTTGTTTCTAGTGCCTGATTATTTTCATTTGTTTTCCTATGGGTTGATTTACAATGTATAATGTCAAGTGGGATGATGTTGGGATAAGGTGCGATTAACCTCTTAAATCCAAATATTGTATTTTATTCCATTTTTTTAATTATAATTTGTAATTACCCATAAGGGAATGAGGTAGTTTCACCGACAGTGGTAACTTCAGAGTCACCGGAGGTAATTATGGAGTGACATTATGGTTGGCAATTGTAAAACTCATGAGTAAATGAGTGTAGATGCCACCTTGGGAGAATTTTCTATTTTTAGCATGTATGACATGCTATCATAGGTTGGGGAGATATTGTAAGAGAATCTATGACAACTATAAGTTGTCATAATATTCTATGACAGTATGATAGCTTATAACAAATATTTATTATTTTTAAGTTTCTATGTTTAGCTTTGGAAGATACTCTTTGATGGAATCTATGATGGTTATGACATCTCATAAGATGCTATAAGAGGCCAGATTTAGCCTTGGGCACCCAACCTTGCATGGCTGACTTTGGACAAGTGGCAAAAGCTTGTAAGGAGGCATTTAATGTTTGCATGTTGGAGATTCTTAGGAGAGAGGAAGTGGATGCCTAGATTGGCGTGAGAGCACTTCTATAAGTATTTTTCCATGTATTTTTTGTAGCATATTACATATTTATAAGTACTCAAGTGTTGCAAGAATGTTGTCAAATTGAAGACTAGTGGAGAGAGTTATGTAGTTGATGTATTGTACAATCTTTTGGAGATTAATACAAATGTGTGCCTCTTTCCTGGTGGAGTCTTTTACCTGAAAGGGTTTTCTCCATGTAAACATTGTGTCATTGTGTTTAGTTCTTCATGCTTGATAATTTCTCTGTAGTGGGTTTTTTATTTTGATGCAATCTCCATTATATTATACACTAGTTAGAGATCATTAAACTTACTTGAATTAGAATTCCATTTAAGTAGTTGTATCTTCATTTCTAACAGAAGGCACGAATGTAGTCACATAGTACATAAGGCATACATGAAGAGAAGACATGATTAAACAATTATAAAACCTAAACTAGGTGATGGGGGGAGATCATCTCTACGTGCCACCACAAAACACACAAAATATGACGTGGGGGGAGCTCATCACTATGCGTTGCCACTAAAACATGCAAGACGCATATGGAAGATAGATGAAAAACACATAGAATACATGAGTGCCATAGAGTATGTCATCAACACACTATACATCTTAAACACATAAGACATAGGTGATAGAGAGGAGCTCATCGCTATGCTCTACCATCTAAGACATGCTAAACACACCTGACGGTTGAGCTACACTACCACAAGTACCAAAGACAAACTTAAGGATGAATAACTCAAGATCCAACCTCATCTCCATAGAAGACTTTTAAAAGGATGTGCAACCACTCAAGGGAATACACAATCCCGCCTTCTACAGAGGGATTTCAAAAACATACAACCCCACCTCCATCACAAAGATGCCTTATAGTTAGAAGGAAGCATGTGCACAAAGTATACAACCCCACCTACACCACAAAGACAAATTATAGTGAAAAGGAAGCATACACAATGCACAAAATAAAGTATACAACCCCATCTGCATTACAGAGATGCCTTACGGTGAAAAGGAAGCATACACCACACATTTTATTGCAATGTCTAAGATATCCAAGCATTTACCACAATATATGCCCCCACCTTAAAGTGGTTGATCCCACTTTTCAGTAGCAATCACATTTAAGGTAAGTTTGAAAACACGTGAGGGAACAAGATATTTCACAAAGCCCATGCCCTAAAGTGACATGTGCTTGCGATTGCCAATTGTTTCCAACAATCACAATAGAAACACATTAGTATTATATGCTAACAATTAACTAACTTCAGTTAGAAAATTTTATCTAAGATAATGACCAAATCATTTCATGGAATTGATACAGAATTAAGGAAACATACCATTCTAACAAACCAAGGCTATACTTATAGGTTCAAAACTGAGTATAGCCATAAGGTTATACTTTAGGTATCTCATAACCAAGTGTGGCTACAAGGTGAGATACAAAAACAATCCAAAGTGCCTATAAGTAGATTTGGAGTATTGCAAAGGTTTGTTACAAGAATTTTAGAACACTACACATGATCACATCACGACACAAAACTGATTCTACTAGTCAAGCGTCAGTAACAAATTACCCCCAACTTCATATATGAATTGGGTCCATTTTAATTCTTGTTGTAGGGATGCATGGTCCTTATCAGAAATGTATATTGTTTGTCATCATCCACTGACTAGTAGAGCCACCAGTACAATGGAAGAATGAAATCATGAAAAATTAGAGAGGTGACAAAAGTGACCTAGGGCCACAACATGGAAGGATGCCCCAAAATCACCATCCACAATGCTCTGCCCCCAAGGCACCACACACAACAATTAGAACAAGAGAAGTGTAGAAGAATAGAGAAACAACTAGAAGGAATGTTACAATGGAGGTGGTCTCCTTGTATCCTTGACCTTATAAGAGTATCATGGGTCATCCAAGGAGACCTAAACAAAAAATTTAAACTACACGGGGGAACACAACACAACAACATAAATGCCTAGGAGAAAGACACCCTTGAGAGCAACTTGAAGAAGTGCTACATCAAGTGTGGCTCACTAAGGGAGAAATAATTACCTACTAGCCATTGTCCTTATTCACATCATCTTCTTCCCAATCTTGATCGTCATCCTTGTTTACCATCAAGGGTTCATGATTTTCCACATTCTTTAGAATTTTTGAAGATGAAGTTGGTATAGAATTGATTTTTTTATTTTTTGATAGATAACTTCACTCTTGAAGGTTTTCTCCTGATTCTTGTAAGGATGGTAGAGGAGGAACCTTGGAAAAAATTCTCTTTCCTTTCAGTCAAGGTGGTATTGGAGTACCTTGAACCGTGATCATTGGTTTGAAGTGACGAGGCACATTAGGTGCCTCATGCACAATGATTTTAGGAACATTAGTACACTTATCCACTATCCCCTTAGTGGGTGGAATAAGTCTATTAATAATTATTGAATTAACTTTATTTTCACTTTGATTAAGCTCAATATCCATCCCCAAAGGATTTAATGTGAGAGGCCTTTCTTCATCGACCAATGCTTGTCTTTTGAAGGGAGAGCATTGGAATGAAGGGAAGGTAAAGTGTTGTTAAGAGAATTGTTGATGATTTTATCTTTAGTGATGTCCAAGGGGTTTGAACTTGCAACTAAAGGATAAATATCCATGGTCTTCGCATCTTTAAAGATATCCAAGGTACATGGGCATTCAACTAGAGGAAGATCAAGGGTCTTCAATTCCTTAGTGATATCCAATGTATTTGAAGATTCGATCAAAGGAGAGAGATCCATAGGATAAGCCATAGAAGCCCCATGTTTTACATTATTAATAAAAGATTTAATATTATTAGATGAAAGTCCCTTATCTATCCATGGATGATCCTTCGTAAGAGGGGTTCTTCATTCATTAATGCTTTATCCTTTGAAGGGAGAGTATTAGAGTGAAGGAAGGGTATGGTGATGTTCAGGGATGTGTCAATGATTTCATCCTCTTGTGCCAAAAATGTCCTCATAAGTGGGAACACATTTGGGAGAGGGATCCAAATCATGGGTGAAATAGGAAAAGCTAGGTCACCATTACATGTATTAGAGGGTAGATCCATGTAATTATCATGACTTGCAGTAGAAGTAAAAGAAGAACCACCACAATTATCTTTCTCATGACTATTCATGGAGATGAACTTAGCGAGATCTTCTAATATCAAAGGATATATGCCCATGAGAGTTGTGAAGCTATCAAAATTAGATATATACCAAAGGATTTTATATATGGAACACATAGATACATCAACATCATACATGGATGCTAAGTGATCTAAAACATGAGGATGCATATTAGTGAATTTTGTAAAAAATTCAAAGCTTATAATGCATGCAAACAATTATTCCAAAGATTAATAACAAGAAGCATCCATAATGAAATGAGAATGTGATATGGAACAACAATGTATAATCATATTTATACATTAATCGAGTATTGCCAACATGAGAGACTTTTGTACACCAAGACACTAGTTTGAGGAAACCAAGTTTTGAAGCTTTTTGCAAAGCTCAAAAACACACGAGTGTCACTATAAACAAAGTGATTGTGATGTTAAAGATGATGCACAAAGAGGTAATACAAGCAACTTTAAGATTTCTTGCAAGGATATGTAAAATAGATGTCAAACTTCTTATGTTGAAATACACAATGTGTAAGTGCAAAAGCATGGATTTTTCAAATCAAGGTTATGAAATAATGCAAGATTACTATGCCAACTCAAATTTGATGAATACTTAATGCAACCAATATGATCATGCAAGTGAATTTGTAAAACCCTAATGCAATATTTTACCAAAATGCAACCTTTTTGAATGCCTAAATATGTACTTTTTCTAAATTTATGTAAAATTTTCAAATAAATAATGATAAATATTCAATGAATCAATGCAAGATCTAATTTGAAGAATCGACAAGATGTAAATGCTCGAAGCTATGGGTTCACCAAAATGTAATATATGAAAAAGATGAATGATGTAAACTAACATGCACACTAGATAAAACCCTCTTTCATAGTAACATTCAAGGACAACACTGAGCCAAATCACTACCGAATGAAGGTGGACTTAGCTATAGATCTTGTTCTCAAGAGTGCTATGAAAATATTAGATTTAATCAAGCCTTTTTATCAAACTCTAGGTTAATGATGCAACAAACCCTAATCTTATGATGATCGGATTATAACAGAAGATGTAACACAAATATTTAGAAACCAATTGCACAGGGAGAATCAGGAAGATGTCAGAACCTATGCCCTAGAAGTAGAGATGTCAGAGGACTATTTTGGGACCACCCAAGCCCAAAAAGATTAAATCTTTAGGAATTGTAAACTGGAGAAATGCTATAGAGACTTCCCTGATGCCAGATCTGAAGTTAGCAGGGGCAAAAAGACTAGGGTACCACCGCCCAAGTCTTACACAGTGGAATCTTCCTGAATAGTTGTCAAATCTCAAAACCTTGATTCTTGTGCAGTCTTCTTGTATCTTCATATTTTCTAGATCTCACACTTGTAACCTACACACAAGGAGAAGAAAAGGGGTTTGGGGGTTATGGTGTTTAGGGACTTGCCTTAGTCAAATGCTGGGATAGCATTCAAGCTTCCCAACATTGTTGATTGATAAAGAGTGCGTGCCCTTGCAGGGTAAAGGCTAAACATAATAATGATATGATGAATCAAATGATGATAACAACAATGATATCACCTATGTGATGAAGCCCTTAAGAGGATGAAGATCCTTCAACTCCTAGGGAGATATAGATGATAGCTTCAAAACCTGCAGCAACACATAATAACAACACACAAATCTGCTCTAGAATCACAATGAATGCTCTTTCTTGCTTCACTACAATATTTCAAGTTGGCTATCTTCATCTAGGTTCATAATGAATTCAAAAACACACTTATATATACTTTCCCACTAACATTCATCAAATTACACCAAAAGAGCTGACAAGGAGAAACCTTTTAAAGGTCCTAAGCCAACATACATTTAAATTTGCCTCGACAAATCACGAGAGACTTTTGCAGCACCACCAAAGTATTTGGGCTCCTTTTTAGACTGAGGTAAGGTAAAATATGCACCCCTTGTTCCCAATATACATTGGTTTCAAGGAATTTTACATCGTGATGAATATTTAAAATGTATAATGTAATCACGAGGATATAGGAGCTAAACAAGGAGGTAAAAAGACATGTGCCCACTTTTTACTCTGTAACAAAATGTGCATTACTTTGCTTTCTACCTCACAACACTTCTGATTACTTATTCTACTATCTTCATTGATCATCATATCACTACCAACCTTACATAATGCAACACTGCATACCACTGTTGACATCAATGACAACACTTGTGCAATAATCTCCCCCTTTGTCATTGATAGCAACACTTTGATGGGACTCTAAAAATTTTCCTTGGCCTCCTATTGCGTCCCCACTCCATGCTCCAAATATGACAATTCTTTCCTAGGGTTTAACTATGAAATTGTTGTGAATCCTATTCTTAGGTCTAAAACTCTAAACCCTATGGCAAGTGCTAGCATAGAAATACCTTTTGATCTAATTCTAAGATAACTTTCTACCACCCATTTCTAGTCTCCAAGTTACAATGTTGTGTCTAGGTCCTCATTTGTTTACTAGTCCCTTGTTCCCACAATCACCAGACCAACCTGTGCGTCTTTTAATTTTTCTTATACTTAAGGTTTGGCCTGAGCCCCTTAGTAAATTTTTGGCCCCTCTTTGCCTAATAGAACAATGTTGTTTTAATCACACATGGTTGAGTCCCTAGTTAAGTGTTTGCCCAAGGAACCATTTCTTGACCCATGGTGTGTTTTAATTGGTTTCTATTGTCCTACGGTGAGTATTATATTGAAGAAAATGATGATGTCAGAACCACGGAAGGCATGATAGATAGAAGGCTCTCTTATTGAGTTTTTCCATAGGATTTATGGTGAGCCCCAATGTGTTTACATGGCAAGCTTTCAAGGCTTTCTGCCTTTTCGCTGAACCTATGTGGTGGACCCAGGAAAGGCTTGCAGAAGAGTAGGAGGACACATGGACAACTCCAAGTGACATATCTTCAAGATGATCATGTCGGTACCACATGGCATGATTTAAATGATATTCTTCCATTCCATGGGCCTCCATTTATTTCTTTGTCTTATGCTCACAGAAGCACGAGATGTGCCTCGTGGTTTAGATTGACATTTCTTTGCAATGCCTTGCCTTTCATTGTGCTGAGGTGGTAGTTCAGGTGGGTTTTTATTATTGGTCCATGAATCCTTCAACAAATGACAGATTTTCAACCTTGTTGGACAAATCTATTCCATTAATTTAGGATTTCTATCCTTTAATCAATAGTCCATTTTCAAATAGCGTAGCTGAGTGATGGTGCGTGATGAATGATGAACTAGTGTAGAGATGGTTTTCTCAGATATGTGTCAGATTTTCCTCGTCGCCATTGTACAAGATAATGAAGAGACTAGAGAGATACAATATCAGTCCTTGGGGATTGATATCAGGTTCAATGGAATTTTTCGCCTAGTGTTATGATAGTCTATGAGCAGGGTGTGATGTTTGAAGTGGATATAATGCTATGACTGATAAATCTAACTTGGCATCCTTATTGTGGAAATTGGCATTCTATAGAAAAAATCAATATGCAGTGCTCTAGGTTCTAGGAAATTAATGTAACGATGAGATGCCGCCTCCTTTTCCCCTTCTGATAGCGTTGGTAGGATATTGAAAGATTTCCATTTAAGACCAACATGTCATAGTACTAGTTGAACTAAAATGGTTAAGAAATTGACAAAGTGTGACTACTTAGATGTGGGAGCCTCTGCAATTTAACTATAAATGGATGTCCTTATTTTTATTACATGCATCATTTCTTCTGTGCGGACAAAATGGCTACCCCCTTTTCAGTATGCTATATTTGCCACCCTATTATTTAGGAAGTTCATCTCTCTTCTCTTGGCTAGTGTTATTTTCCTACATAATTAAGGAACGAGAGATGTTTTTCTAAGGGATGGGAGGATTAGGTAAGATTTAGGGGATGAGGTAGCAAGTATTTAATTGCCTTCATTTCCATGCTATCCTTCAGTCTCATCCTGGTGAGGGATTTGGTTTCCTGTCTAGCAATTCCAGTAACTCCATGTTATTATGAGTCTCCAGATTGGGCTTGGAGGAAGGGAGGCCTTATTGATCCCTCTTCCCCTCCCTCAGGATGGTGGCACTTGACAAAGAAATAGCTGTAATTGAAGGAGTGTTTTCCACTAGGATGAAACAACTGGTGATTGAAAGAAGGAACTAAGTTGACAAGAACAGTTAGTTCTTTGTTTAACTTAGATTAACAACTATTGATGCTTCCTCTTTGGCTGGGATTTTGGCACTGCCAGAGTTAACTTTATGTGGCTTCCTTGGGCTTCTTGAGGGTTGAGGTGGTTGGAAACCTCCTCTCGAAAGATGAGGAGACACATCCTTGTGTCTAGAGCATGGCATTATGGTGGGGACACTGGTCTTTAGGTGTTCCTTGGTTTTTTGTTCCTAACAAGTATTCTTGTGTCTTTGTGCATGGTTGGAGAGGTGAAGCAGAGGATTCTTGTTTTATGAACAAGTATCTAGATCCAAAGGTCTAACAAATTGCCATCAGTTTGCATCATTTCTTGCCTCCACGCTAGGAATGGGAAAGCATACAAGATAAAGACAACTATTTCTGTCTGCTAGAGAAAATGATTTATTGCAAATGCATGCCTAATTGGTTAGGGATGGTTCTCTTGTGTTGTCCTTTCTTGTTGTGGGATTGTCAAATGAAAATGTGACACTTGTCATAAGGATTGAAGCTTGTTTTCTCCCGGTTGGAGCCCAAAATTACCAATTCCCAAAATGCCCTATTTTGCCCCAAAAAACCCAAAAATTCATCTATTTTCTAAGTTTTTCCTTTGATTTTGAAACCCCTCATTTAAATTCAATTTGAGATAGTTTTTTAGGGGTTTATGCCAAAATATGCTAAGTTAAATCCTTCCCCTTATATTAGTTTTCTTCCTTAGAAAAAATTGGCTTGTTTAGGTGTTTGCTCGGCAAATTAGCAAATTTGTGAACTGGTGAACTAGTTTGCTAGTTTGAAAATTCACCAATTCACTTCTATAGTGACTGGGTGGGTGATCAATGATGTCCAAGGTGGAAAAAGGATCCACTCAAATGCCTTTGTCATTGATTTCTTGAGTTTGTGAACTCAAGAGTTCACCAATGGCAAGTTTCACCAACAGGAGGAAGGAAGATAGAGCTACAGCAAGTGAAAAAAGTTTCTAAGGCACAATGAAGAAGATGAAAGAAAAGCTTTATCAGTGAAGTTGGAGCTTTGTGAACATCCAAGTTCACCGATGGAAGGTTCAGCCGATGGAGAATTTGTCAATAGAAGACAAAAGAGGAGAAGGTCGCAGTGCAAGTAAGATTTTCTAAGGCAAGGAAAAGCCATATCGAGGAGTTGGTAAAGTCCCAAACTTTCTGAAAGTTTAGACTTTTCATAGTTTGTCAACGGTAAGGATTCCCCGACAAAGAAGAAATGTGGTAGAGTTGGGGGAAGTTTAAGTTTCATTGAGATTGCTGATAAAGGGGCCAAGGTGGAGAAAAGTCAAAGTTCTGGAAAGAATAAAGTAGCTGATAAGGAAAAAGAAAATAGTGAGGCTCCCAAAGGCAAAGTTCACAAAAGGTCATATTTGTTGATAAGGTAAATAGAAAAGAAGAATGTGGCTAAGGCAAAATGAAGAAGGATAAAGCAAAGTCTTTAGTCAGGGAATTGGCAGAACGCTGAACTGGTCAAACAGTTTGGATTTTTGCAAGCTTGCCAATAAGGCAAATTGGCTGACAGGGTCAACAAAGAAAGAGATAGAGATAGTTCGACAAATTAAAGATTAGCTGACAAAGGGTAAAGGCCTGCTAGTTCGAAAAAGGTAACTTTTTCTAACCAATGAAGAAAGAAGGTGAAGTTCACAAAAATGAAAAATTATCAATAAAGGGTGGAAAAGGTATGGTTTAGAAAAGTCAAAAGTTGATAATAAAGAAGAAATGAGGTGGCAGAAGGTGAAGTTATAAAAAGATGAAATTTGTCAATAGAGGCAAAGTTAGCCATGTTCGCTAAATTGATTTTTTTCTGATAAGGCAAAAGAGGAAGCTGAAGATAGAGACGAGGCCAAGTTTGAGAAATAGAAGATTTTCTGATAAAGCAAAAAGGAGGCAGAAAATGAAGATGAAGTGCCAAACAAAAATGAAAGTTTTCCATAGTTTGAAAAGGTAACAATTTGTTGATAAGGTAAATATAAGAGGAAAAGGAAGGTAATTTGTGAAAAAAAAGGCTGATAAGGAAAAGGAAGGATGCTCAACATGTAGAAGAGGATTTTGTGGTTGACATATACTCAAAATTTAATGATTTTGTAGAGTTGTATCTTGAGGTGGTTGACAAATTGATATTCTTCAATGCATGGGTACATTTGGAGGACAAGGAAGATATGCCAGATGTTGCAAATCTCAAAAGGAGGATTTAAGCCTTCTTTATTGTCCCAAGTACACTAAGAGTGCAAGCATTCTTCTGTTGTAAGTTTGTAGAGTTATCAAGTGGTGGGCTTTCCTTCGAAACGTGCAATTTTTTTACTGCACAGTTGGCCTAACTTTAATGTAGCACAGTTTCCTTATTGACTAATTTTTCCAATGCCCAGGGCTACGCAATGAAACAAAATTGCTATATATGCACCAATTTTTTATGTTTTCAGGGTCGGTTGCTGAGACAATTGTATGGTCTGGGGGTGCCTAAGGAGTATTCTTTGGCATCAAAACATGTTCTATCTAGTTTGTTAGTGAAGGGATATATTCAGCATAGTGTAGGAAGGTTGTGTAATGCAGATATGAATGTAATACTAGTATGTCTCCATAGGAGTTTGTAGTGATTTTGGTAAATATATAATTATAGTTGTATGTTTTCCCTTGCCACGTTTGCTGGTATGATTATAACAGATGTTTGGAGATGTGTGACATCATCTAAGTTAATACAAGGCTTTGTATTTGCCACTCTTTTGTTGTATATAATAATTGCAATTCTTTTTTGTCTTATTTAGTATGTCCATTATGTAAGGATTTATTAGTGTCATATATGTGAATATATGTCTAGTTCTGTTGATCCTATGCTATCTATTTCCTTTCCTCCTTGCATTCTATGACTCTGTTGCCCAATGGAATAGGCACTGGTCCATATTGGAGAGGGATCAATCACTCTTTAAAATCAGACAAATCATTCACTTATGGTTTAGGAGAAGAAACCATCTTTCATGTTCATGTACATTGGTACAGTTGAATCAGCTATATAGGGGTTTTATGATAGCCAGTTGTTCTTGACTTAGTGATAGCTTTTAGAGTCAAGACGATGAGTTGGTTTTGGTTATCTAGTTATTTCTAGTTCATATGGTTTTGAACTTAAAACCTATTCAGGTATACCCCTTTGGAATATCCTGTTGGAGTAGGTGTGTTGTACACCTTGCATAACATTGGCATTATTTATTATGTAAAATAAATATTTATTTGTGGTGCATCATGTGATATGTTTAGCCACACTGGATATTTATTTAAATACCAAATATAATCATTGTATGTAACATTGGGTTAGTTACTTTATTTGTAATTATTTGATTATTTGGAAAAATTAGTACTAATAATCAAATGTAGGGTCAATGGTTTTGTAGACACATGGTATTGGGAAAAATGGTATTACAATACCACATGTTGTATTTGTGTGAGCTTATGTCTATAAAACAAAACACACGGGTAGTTGTTGAGTAAGAGGTTAAGTGAAGGCTTATTGCCTTTGGCTGGGTTTGTAGCTTATCTTGTAGGTTGGTTGTGTGAGGGTTTGAAGCATGGCATGGGATGTATGGTTACATGCTTATTCACATGTATTATAGGTAGAGAGAACTTGATGTTTTAGAGTTGATCTTTGCATATGTATTTGTTGTTTATTATTGAATAATACATGAGAGATGCATGCTTTTGGAGGCTGGGTTTTTCCCTCTATGAGGGTTTTCCCAGGGTATATCTTGTGTCACCATTGATGGTATGATTGCCTATTTCTTTTTCATGTAGATTTCTAGTTTAATGCATATTAAATCTCTTATTGGGTTATGAGGAATTTCTCTTTATGGCTATATATTTCCAACATTTGGTATTAGAGCTTGGTTGCCATGATTTGGGAGGAAATCCTTATTTTATAACCCTAGCTATAAGTGGGATTTTTGTGTATAATGGAATCCATGGATTTGGATGGAAGGAATGAAGGCATTTTCATGGTTGCAAGGCTATTTGCCAACTTGGGTTGTTGCAGATCTAGGGTTTGATGGAGATTTAGCATGTGGGTTTTTTATTTGGGCTCTTTATATAAGGGTTTTAGGGGGTTAGATTTTGTTGGAGGCCTCCTGAGAAAAAATAGACCCCATGGTTTAGTCTAGAAGGTGTGAAAACCTATGGATCCATATAAAATTTGACATATTTTGGAGTCAAAATTTTTTTTGCCCTATTCTTCCCTAGGACGAATTTGTAAAAAGAATTTTTAAGATTCTGTATGATGTCATCAACAAAATCTGCATACGTAGATGCTTACATCATGCCTATGTAGGTAATAGGTATAGGTCTGATTTTTTCTTTTTTAAAAAAGAATTGCATTTTTAAAAGGTCTGCTGAAAAGATTTAAAAAATAATAATTAAGGTAGGGGGTACAACCCCTCGCCTATGCTAGCCTATGACAGTAGGCCGCACGGCCTACACAGGCTAGTAGTCAGCTACTGGTAGGCAGCCCCCTAGATGATAGGGATGATGTGGCTAGTGGGCCTTAGGCCCGGCACCCCTTGTGGGGGGTATTAAAATTTTTAAAAAATTAAAACATTTAAAAAATTTCAAACCAACAAATTTAAAACCATTTTAAATTTTCTTTTGGGTCCACCACCACTGCTCCGCCCCAGTGCTACCAGGGCACCGCCACCACTAGCAAACCACTAGCACAACACCCAGCAACCACCCACTTGCCACTAGGGCCTGGTTGTTAAGCCTTATTGGGCATATTTTTCCAGGGGGCATAACGTTTTCCCACGATGTTAGATTTTCAACTTCTTATAGTTGATGGAAATCTCTTTCTGTGTATTATGTAGTGGTGATAGATATTTTTCTAGATTTTGAAATTTTGACCAATTTTTGCCAATTGGAAGCTAGATGTTCATTTTGAGCTTTGACTAGGCATAACAGGTGCATACAGAGTTAGATTTTAGACTCCTTATAGGCATTGGAAAGGTATTTTTGAGCACTGAGCACTACACAGTGAAGTAGGTTTGGAGATGATATTTGAATGTTTGTTCATATTATATCAGTTTGAGCTACCTTTGATCCCTTTGACTTTTGGTGCATTTGTGAGTAGATGACAAATTGAATCTGGGATGATTTGGTGTTTGAGTCATTGCAGACTTACATGTTTACCTCTGATTATCCTTTGTTGATAGAATTATACATGTATTATTGAGTTTGCATGTTATATTGTGAGATCTACAGGTTGTGTAGTGGTGTAAGTTGCCTATGCCTACAGGTTGTATTTATGACTTAGATGTGGGTTGTCTATGCCCATAGATGTTTTAGTGTTGATGCAGATTCTAATTTGTAGCTTTGGTTAGTCACATGTTACATTGGTTTACTTGTCATTATGAGATATAGAGAGGGATGGTATTACCTAATACAATCATGGTATGGGAGTTATATTTGTTGACTATATGTTACATTTGTGTGATACTTGATGGGAGTTTGGTGCAAGTACATTGGGTGTTGATCATGGTATCATGGATGTTCCTTGTTTGGTTGGTACTTTGGCATGACATGATTGTTTTGTAGGTGTAGTTTTCATGGTGTTGGATTGATGTTCGGTTTACATGTTCTGTTCATCTTCTTGGTTTGGAGATTATGGTTTACTTGACCTTTTGGGAGTTGTGTCATTATAGAGGGATTCTTTTATTGTGTTGAGGCCATGGATGTTTTTCATGTAGGAAATGGTTATCATGATGTCATGGATAGCTTGATTACATGTTTCAATGGGAGATTTTGACAATGATGGTTTGATGTTTATGTTGTTGCCATGTATAGCTCAGTATCACACTCCAATGGGAGCTTTGGTAGGATATGGTTATCTTCATGTGATTTGGAGATGTTGACATCTTGGTACCATGGAGGACTCTTGGAGTCTTCGATTGAGGTGTTGGTTGTGGTTTGTTAGTTTTGACAAATGATCCTTGCTTACAAGATTGTTGGTATTGTGTCATGGTTTACTCTTGATCATGTGTTAGAGTTTTGACATGATACAGGTTCTCTTGAGATAGGATGTTTGCATTAGTGCATGTGATCTTTTGAGGAGATGATTAGATCGTGATGTCATGATATGTTCCTTGGTTATGCATATGTGTAGTGGGATCTTTGAATATGATATTGATAGTTCTCTTGGTATTGGGTACATTGGTCATGTGCTTGGGATCTTCATGATGGTGTTGTTTTGGATTTGGAGTTTATCATGGATTGATCATGGAGGTACTCATGGATACTTGGAGACTTAGGTGAGGCTTGAGTTCTCTTGGGATTAGACACATGTGTTGAGATGGTTATTCTTTGATGAAGATTTCAATAGCAAGACTGAGGAGCCTACACCTTGGTTGGACATGAGTCCAACATGGACATGTTGAGGAGATTGTTCTTGGAGAGAGTCTTCAAGGCTTGGTGCATCCTGGAGGAGCAATCTCATCCCAACTCTTAGTCCACTCAGTGGTGAATGATTTGATAGGTATGCCCACCTAATTTTTCAAATGCATTCTTTATTTATATCTTATCTTCTCATGCTTGGAGTCTTGAGCTATGGATTATGGTTGTGAGGACTTGTTTGAGGAGTAGATACATGGATATGATTAGTTATCTCATTATGTTTGATCCTGAATTGTTATGAGATCATTGTGTGTAATGGAGATGGTTAGTAGATTTGGGCTTATTCTTGTTGTTGGGATGGTTATGATTTTGATCTACCTTTTGGTTTGAGAGTCTTGTATCTTGTTATTGGATGTTGAGGAGGCTTCTTGTTTTTGGGTCATAAAGGAGAATATACTTTTCATAGCTATAGCACATTAGTGTGGATAGAAGGACATGGTTATGATTTGTAGGTTTTATCTTGTTCAATCTTATTATTCTTCCTGGATATTTGTGTTCACATGACATTGGATTTGAGATGTGCATTGAGCTTTTGAGTCTCTTTGACTTCTTTCTCTTATGATGTGGAGGATTTGGGAGAGATATGGACTTAAGGATAGTTATGTTGCATCTATTTAGTTTGCAAATTTTGCATATCTATGTGTGTATTCTTTGACACTATGTGATAGAGGGTTTAGCCACATCTCCTATGTGCATGCTATTAGTGGATCTTTTGATGCCTTGATCTATTTTTAGATTTGACATTTACTCATGCAGTGGGAGTTCTAGGATGTATATGGTTCCTTTGTTGGATGTTCTCATTATGTTGTAGTATGGAGGGTCTTGAGGTTTTTTATCACATGCTTTGTGTTGTTACCTTAGAGGACTTCTCTATGAAAGATTGAATATATATAGGGACTTGTTATCATTGTGATTTGAGTTGGATATGTTGATGGCATAAGGTCTTCTTGTTATCATTTGTATACCTTGGTTTGGAGGTGAGATCATGAAAAATTGACATGAAGAAAATGATAACAAATGCAAATGAAAGAAATGCAAACCTCATATCGACTCATGATCCATTGATAAGGTGGAGAGTGCTGCACCCGAAGCACTCTAGGTTTACCCAAAGAGATGAATGTTGCTTGCTCAATTCAGCAACATAATGATGATATGGAGATTGATAGATGGAAGATTGGATGAATGTAAGATAGATGGACTATGGATTGAGAGAAAAATTCGGCAGAGTAAGGATGCTAGAAGAAGATTCATTTTGAATGGCTCAAGAGAGGCTACCTTTAGAGAAAAAGGCAAATTCAAATGGACGGTTGTGATTGAGAGTTATGTTGGAGGATATGGATGGTCAAGATCGATTAGGGTTGGATTAGGGTTTCCCACTCAAAGAGGGATTGTAGTCACATAAGAAGTGTGTGATGGAGAATAAAGGGGAAGCTAATTCAAAATATTTCAATTAGATTGACATGTGAAGGCATATTAAGTGGAAGATGGAGACATGCGACATGTGTCGCAATGTGATGAGAGGTGAGGGAATAATTCAAATTTTTAATATGAATTATGTAAGACATGTGAAGGGCGATTATTAACTAAACAAATGGGATTTATTTAGTTAATTAGATTGTGATTAAGTTGGAATAAGAGTGGGATGACCTAGGATCTAGGGCAAAACATTACAAGGTCATGTCGACTAGGTGTTGTGTTGAGACATGGACAAATTTTAGTGTCTACAGGAGGTATGGTTAGTCGATGCATTGGCAATTAGTTGTGGTTGCTATTTCCACTATGATTGATTCTTGTTAGCTACTTGAGCCTATTTGTTACCATTGGATTTGGTACTTGTGTCTGGATATTAGTTGATGCAGGTTTCTTGCTTCTATGTGACAATTTAGTGTGGCATCTCTTTGGGGGATCTTATTCTTCATGAGGCTAGATGGAGGATGAGGGGATTCTTGTTTGAGATGGTAGACACCCTGATTATTGTTGTAGGTATCTTGGATCACATGGAACATATGGATAGTTATATGGTACATGTTAGGCACACATGATGGTTTCCCTTGATGTTTTGAGTTTACAAGTTGATCCCTTATGCAATGTATATGAGTGGGAGGATGTTGGAGTAGGTGTATTGTACACCTTGAATAACATTGGCATTATTTTATTATGTAAAATAAATATTTATTTCTAGTGCATCATGTGATGTGTTTAGCCACATTGTATATTTATTTGGATGCCACTTATAATCATTGTATGTAACATTGGGTTAATTACTTTATTTGTAATTATTTGATTATTTGGGAAAACTTAGTACCAATAATCAAATGTGGGGTCAATGCTTTTGTAGACACATGGTATTGGGGAAAATAGTATTACAATACCACATGTTGTATTTGTGTGAGCTTATGTCTATAAAAGAAAACACATGGGTAGTTGTTGAGTAAGAGGTTGAGTGAAGGCTTATTGCCTTTGGTTGGGTTTGTAGATTCTCTTGCAGGTTGGTTGTGTGAGGGTTTGAAGCATGGCATGGGATGTATGGTTACATGCTTGTTCACATGGATTACAGGTAGAGCGAGTTTGATGTTTCAGAGGTGATCTCTACATATGTATTTGTTGTTTATTGTTGAATAATACATGAGAGATGCATGCTTTTGGAGGCTGTGTTTTTCCCTCTATAGGGTTTTCCTAGGGTATATCTTGTATCACCATTGATGGTATGATTATCTATTTCTTTTGCATGTGGATTTCTGGTTTATTGCATATTAAATCTTTTATTGGGTTATGAGGAATTTGTCTCTATAGATGTATAATTCCAACATATCCTTCTAGAGTCTAAGCAGAGATCAAAATGTAGACGAGTCTACCCACTCCTATTAGTTGGCCAAAATCCACCTCAACTTATTGATAAACCTCTTCTTATCACCCTAACGACAATCCTTGGCCTAGGTGATTTAGGAATGTTTTAGAGTTTTGGGTTGCAGCTATTTTGGGTCCCAACACACCCTTGTTTCTATAAAAGGGAATTTAGAGCCTTTTGTTATGGATCTTGGGGAAATTATGTCATAGAGCACATAGTAATAAAGTCATTTTTCTTAACTTAGGTATTTTTTGTGGGTATAACTTGATGTGTATATGAATTTTGTATGATAGTACTAGTTTATAGCTTAAATATACTACCAAGTTCAAAACTGTATTGTCTCCTTTGTTGCAAATTGTATTACATTTATGAATAAATTTCAATCAAGGATTGTTTTATTCATCTTCCAGTCTTTCCTATGTACGAATGTTCTTCTTATGGCTTTTGTTCAATGAGTAAATTTAAATGTTTTAAGAAAAATGTTGAATGTAATGAAAGCTTGCAGGGATTAGTAAGTAGAATTGGTTTTGAACTAATAGAAGTGTGACAATGTAATGCATTGTTACAGTGTTTAATGAACTAAGGAAAATAATGTTGTGTAAGGTTCCATTTATATCTATTTTGACATTGTATCCCTAGGATTGGAGGCACCGATCTCTCAGAACTTGTGTCTGATGCAACTCCTTGGTCATCTATATTAAAAATCAAAATGAATTTCCCATCCCTTGAAGTAAATTATGTGTATTATTATTTCCATGCTCTTGTGTAAAATGAAGGTATAGAAGCCTAAGGATCTAGCCAATTACTTTAGCATATAAGTCATTCTTTGGCATACTAAACTGAGCATATCTACTTGCAACAGTATTTGAGATAAAGAGAAAAGAGATCTATAATAAATACCATAAAGGATTACCCTCCTAGGTTTTCCAGAGCCTAAAGTGTAGAGGAAAATTGTAACATAGCTTTTCCTATTCATTGGCCAATCTCTCAAGGAAAATTAATCATTAGAATTGGCTATTTTTTAGATTGCCCTTTTGAGATCAAGTTGGGAATTTAAAATAACTAACACACTTAACTTGATATATACACATTTTTCCCCTTTTGACATCAATGGAAAAGGGCTAGTGGTCTTCCTTTGTTCTAGCAAAAACAAGTAGGCTCCCCTTGCCTGAATATTCCTTATCACCTTTTATCAATCAACTCCTCCTAAGGTGTAGCTCCTATCTCTTCAAAAATGATGTAGAAAAATTGTTCTTTAAGATATTATGTATGATGTGCCTTGTTCATGTCAAAATAGCACTGCTTAGTCTTATTTTATTCACCACATATTATCTAAATTTGTCTTACCTTCACAAAATTTTCTATTTACTTAGAAGGTAGAACATTCTTGTAGATTACCTTTAATTGGGCCAATGTAGTATCCTAGTTCTTCTTTGCACAAGACAAAATGTGCAATTGACTTTCAAACTAAATACATAGTTCTACTTCTTCCATAGTGGCTAGCACTTTAACTTTCTGACCCACATTCTCTACTTCAGTCAGGACATGAGACAAGACTGCTAGCCTCATACTGACCACTTCCCTTAATTTACTTATTTCTCCTTTGATTTTCTTTCTTTTGTCCAAGAGCTACTTCAACTGAGTATGGAGACTTTCTACTTGGACCCTAATAGCTCCATCTTTATCCTTCAAAGGATCATATACTTTGGCCACCTAAATTAGTTGTGACTCAATAGAGCTAGTTTGATCCTTTATACTCTTTGTGGTTGATGGCCTACCCTTTTTCATTCTGTTCATGTGATTGTTTACCTACTATTGCTGATACTTTTATATGTGTGGGACTGTTGATCCCGGATTCTGAACTATTGGCCTTTATTATTTTATAGGAAAAAAACTAATTGGGTGATGTTAGATAGATGTTTACATTATAGGAAAACTAATTGGGTGATGTTAGAAAGAAAATTGAAATGTGATTTCATTATGCTTATGAGAACTATGGTATGTTTTAGGAATGCATGTTTTAAATTTGCTTCGGCTATGATATTTATATGTGGAATTAACTTTGAAATTTAGTGTGCAGGTATTTCTAACAAAACCATAAACACTAGAGATTATTCCACACCTTATTTTGTAATCCCTTGTGAAGTCGATCTGGTTCCACGAGGAACCGAGATCAACCCTGTGTTTAAATTAATGTTGTAATGTTGTCTTGCATGAGGTTGAATGGGTTAGGTCTACCTTCTTGTAAAATTGAATTATGATTTGTGTTGTGAGAATTGTATTTGAAAGTTATTTTTAATTTTAAATTTTTGAGACCCTTTTCTTGTGTCTTAACTTGACCCTGGGTGTCCTAACTAGGTTAAAGTTGACCCTGGGTTATACCCCATGGGTCTAGGGTCCCTTTTGACTTGGGTAACCCTTGGTTAACCTTTGTATGGTCACCTTAACTTTACAGTGAAGTTAAGTGACGAATTTGGAGGCATGGGAGGAATAGGATGAGTGGTACCAACACTTAAGCCCATCCTTCTTCTATTCCCAAGGCTTGTGAGACTCCCCATGGAGTTGTGTGGTCCTTCATGAGAGGGAAGGAGGGGAAGACATGTGTCATCCTTTCCCTCTCTAATCCCCCTTTTCTCTCCCATGTGTAAGAGAGATGACATGTGGTAAGGGATAAGGAAGACTTTGGGGATGGGTGAGTGACATGTGTCAACACCCATCCCTTGGGACACAATAGTGTTTGAGAGGAAGAGTGAGGAGGTGACAAGTGTCACCTCCCTATTCCTCTAAACTTATGGAATGGGTTATTTTAATCCCACTTGGGATAGGGAGAAAGGTTGTTGAATTTTGGGGATTTTTATTATTGGAAATTGTTTTTTTGGGAGGAGGATAGAGGGAGTTTGGTGGCTAAGGTTGGAGGAGATTTTAGTGGAGCTCTACATCAACTACATCCATTAAAGGGCTTTTTAAGGTTGGATTTCAAGGCTTTTCCTTTGCATTTTCTATTTGTTGCATGAAGGATGTGTGAAAATGTTTAATTTTGTTTATGTTGTATTTTTTTGTTATTGTGGGGAAACTTTTATTGATATGTTGACAGAGCTTCTTCCACTTGGGAGAAATGCTCATCAAGTATGGGGTAGGGGAGGAGTGATCCTCCTCGAGTTCATTCCTTGTTTTGGGATGTTGAAAGCCTTGAGGGCATTTGAGTAATTTGAGTAAATTTGTCACATGGCTTGAGAGCCAAAATATGATCTTCTTAGAATTTTTGGTTTACTTGTTTGGCTTGAGGCCATGAGAAAATTTGTGTTGGAATATTGTTGAAGGGTGGCACTCTAGAGTTGAGTGTGTCCACTCTCCTACCCCTCTTTAAACTCACTGTGGTTGAGTTTGTGTTGTGTAAATAGCCATGGGTGTAATTGTGTTTTGGGATGTTGTATTGCTTTGTTGTGGAGTGGATGTTGGAATACCCTAGGTGTGTGGATGATCTCCCTAGCTCAGGGGTGACCCTCTTGCAGGTCTACGGTAGGGAGGAGAGCAAGTTGAGTGGTGTTTTCTCTCTTTGTGTGATATGCAGGTTCTTGGAGTTTATTGTGAAGCTTGGAGAAGATTACTTGAAACTTGGGAAAATATTTTATTTTCCTTTACTCTTAAGGCTCTATAAGAGAGCTTGAACTTAATATTGCCTACATCCTGATTGATTTTAAGAGGAGAGAAATCTCTCTCTATTATTGTAAAACTTGGTATTTTGGAGTTGTGAGAAATCCTCCCTTATTGTGTTAATAGTTGTAATTTTATTGTTTATTTTGTTACCATTTATGGAATGATTAAGAAAAGAAATTTGTTTTAAAAATGATATTAGAATTGTCTTTTCCCTTATATGCCTATTTGGAAAGTTGTGAAATTAGTTGTTTGTATAAATAAGTGTGTTAAAATTCATCTCATTATATGATTTGTGAAAATGATAAATTTAAATGAGTTAAAGGAAGCCGTAGTTTTGTTATTATGAAAAGAAATAAAATTTTGTTATTTACATGCATTGATTTGTTGTGATTAAGTGCAAATAAAACTAATTCCTTTCCCTTTAAATTGAAAGCTTCCTATATTTAAATTGAATCATTTGATTTGAAAATTACAATTTCATTAAGAGAAAATTTGAATTGATTACCCTTGTATAATACTCTTATTTATAATCTTTAAATTTTGTGATGCATTTAAAATATATTTATAGGAAAATTTCAATATAGAGAATATTAAAATTTTGCCCTCCAAAAAAATAATAATAATTGACAGTAATTAATATATATATATATATTCTGTATATATTCAGTTATCTGTTTAATTAATGGAACTGAGTTTATATTTTTTTTGTGAGTGAAGTTGAGGTGCATATATTTATATATTAATTACAATTTTTTTTATATACCAAAATTTACTGGTAGAATAATCATATATTTTTGCAGTCTTTTTATTGTTTATGTTTTGTGACTGTCAAAAAAACAATTTATAATAATGGTGGGGGTTCAAACCCCCACCATAAGTATTAAAAAAAAAGGGTGTGGGGAGGGGCAGAGCCCCCACCCACACCCAACGAAGTGGGATGTGGGTGGGGGCTCCGCCCCTCCCCACACCCCCGCCGTCACAAACCCCTCCCGTAGACTGCCAACTGTGGCCCCACTGCAAACTCCACCTCCCTCTCCCGCCGGACCTCCCTCGGCTATTCCTCCGCAGGCATCCCTCCGCTGCTACCATGAGCTCTGCCCCTACTCCTTGTGCTCCCTTACCACCACTGACCTTCCCAACCACTACTCCCCTGCGACCTGCAACCTCTGCCTGCCTCCATTTGTCGCGGCCCACACACAGTGCCACCACCTATGTGACCTCTGCTCCAAGTGCCGCCGCTGCCCTACTCACCTTTGCTCTGCCAATCAAAACAAAAAAAAATAGTTAGGGCACAGCCAATGAATGTGAGCTTAAAGATTTTAGAGCCATAGCCCTATTTAACATAAAATATAATGTTTAGGTTTTCAAAAGAAAACCTAACTTATTACTCATTAGATATTTTAATATATATATATATATATATATATATATATATATATATATATATATATATATTATAACCTGGAATAAAGGAAACCCTTTAAAACAAAAAATATATAGGGTTCCATATATATATATATATATATATATATATATATATATATATATATATATATATATATATATATATATTAACGTTGATTATTAATTTTAACTATAGGATTAATGAGTTTGGGATTTAAATAATTTTCATGATTAAATACAAGAAAATGAAAAGAAAAATACACCTAACTTTATAAAATGCAAATAAGCATATAGATATATATTATATATGCTTATTGCATTTATATAGATATGTGTATCTTTATAAATGCAAACAAGCCATCATATGCATTTCATATGTGGCCACTGTAAACTCAAACTGTAGATGGAGAAAATGTCCAATTGAGAAAAATGAGAGAGAAAGAGAAAGTATATATATATATATATATATATATATATATATATATATGCTTATTGCATTTATATAGATATGTGTATCTTTATAAATGCAAACAAGCCATCATATGCATTTCATATGTGGCCACTGTAAACTCAAACTGTAGATGGAGAAAATGTCCAATTGAGAAAAATGAGAGAGAAAGAGAAAGAAAATTTAACCTTGAAAACAAAGAGGAGAAAATGCCATTTTCGAAATGGGCTAAGAGAACTAAGTAAGACTGACCTTCCGTTAAACCTGATTAGGGACAACTTAATTATCAAATTAACTCAGATGTTGAAATTAAACTAGAGTGGAAACCAAGGACTTGATCAAGCAAAGTTAGTAAATCCTATTTAAGTGATCTGGTTTACTGAGAAATTAGGAATAATGTAAAGGATGCAGAAATAACTCTGATTGATAGAGAACGGGAAGAAAAGCAGGATAAACATAAAGAAAACTTAAAAATGGAAAGAGACTGTGATAGAAATACAATCAAAATTAAATTTTAGAGAAATGGAAGAGAGGGCAAATGATCAGGCTTTGTTGAAAATGCTAAGATCAGAAGGAGGAGAAATTAATATTAAATTTTAGAAAATGGGAAAGAGAACAGATGATCGAGCTTTGTTGAAAAATGCCCCATTAAAGAGATCAACTGTGCAATTCATTGTAAATCGTGAGTGGTAAGAAATTTGTTAAACCCTATCAAGGAACTCTGTGTTAAGATTAGTGTTTGTGTAATAAATCCCACTCACACCCGTGAGGCGTTATGCTGCCGGATTCTTCTGAAATCTAGGGTTTAGAAGCTTAGAAAGTTCAACCTTGTAGCGACATCAACTGTGTCGCAAAGACCCCCTTGTTGGCCTTCTTGTGTTTGGGTGTGTGCACATGTGTGTGTTACCCCCGCTAACAACTATTTTGTTTACGCCTTAAGCGTACGCCACCGAGCACTCTTACACGTGCGAGGGGGTTTCTAGGGAAGCGTGGGAAAATTTTTTATATTTCATGTCATGACCACATGACACATGTGGACATGACATGTGTGTTGCGTGTTGTGACCGCATGAGAAATGTGGGCATGACATCCAATTCAAACAAAATTGATATAAAACTTTGGCATCCTCTATACATTTTTGAATATTTTTCATATTTTATTGCAGATTTTTATGTTTCTTAGCATATCTATTAGAAGAATCAGCTAATCTTTTACTATTTATCTACTCTATTATCTTCTTCTCAGCTTTCTTCTCTAGAAAAGATGAATGAGCCTTGAAAGAATCTAACATAAGTTTCATCTGCTAAGTAGGAGGCAAGGTGGGATCTCTCTTTGCTTCAAGAAATTATTCCTAGATTATCTTAGTTGCCTCTTCTAACACTTCAACTCCTTCCACTTGCTATTGTAGAATCTCTTGCCTTGCAGTGGACTAGAGTATGTCTCCCAATTGTAGCTTTTGTAGGGCAAATATCCCAAACAATTTAACTTGTCCATCTGGTATAGGCAACTATAAGAGTTGTGGAGTAACTACCAATTGTATTTGCATTTTTTGGGCTAAGAACTTCTTAATTGTGTCAACCAAAGAGGAGGAAGATGTATCTTGTTCCTTTTCTAGATTCTCCTCTGCACCAACATTCACCTGCTCCTCTAGTTGTCCAGGGTTACCTTGTTGTTCAATATTTTCTAGAGGAGAATTATCATGCACAACATTATGATCAGATGAAACATTTCCCTCACCATGTGCAACTTGTTCTTGATCTTGTGTTGCAATCTCTTCTTTCTCCTCTTAGGGAACCTGATGTTTAGTGTTGTGTGGAGGAGATACTACCATGTGAGGTGGAGAAGCAGTTTTATGTGGTGGAGACACACGTGGTTGTTCCACATTCTTAGTTCCTTTTACCTCATCCAATATTTTCTTTGTCATGTCCTCGGTTTCCTTCTAAATTTTATTTTTATCACCTTCCTCCATGCTCATAAGAGTGTCCACTCTTTGCTTTGTCCTTAACTCCTGAGCTTGTATTTGAGCCAATTTATCCTTCTCTTCTTGAGACATAGAAGACTTGGCCTTTTCAAGATCTTGTTGCCTCATCTCATCATCCATTTTAATGGATTCTTCTCTTCTCTACCATAGACCCTGAACTAGGCTTTTTGGAACCTTTTCAGTGACAACAATCATGGGTAGTTTATAATTAAGCATATACATAACTATAGCCTTTTCAATAGTGTTTTGATCCTTAGGACGAACATTCAGATACAAATCAGTTGTATTCTTTAGCAATCCATATTGTTCAATTCTATTGAAGATAGCCTCTAATTGAAGATGGTCTCTTGTAGGAGCCACTAAAGGAGTTTTCTTAGATTTCTTCTTCTTCCCTTTTATCTTAGAAGTTTCTTCTTATTCTCCTTCTTCTTCTTCTTCTTCTTCAACCTCCTTTACATCAATCTTCTTCCTTTTAGCTTGGAATTTTTCCCTTGATTGATTCTTTTCACCTATTTTCATCTAAGTCAAAATTTTAGATGCAATTTTTCTTCTAGTTGAGGCAGTTTGAGTTAATCTGGAGGGTTGTGGAGCATTTGTGGCTGTGGAAGTGGACCTACTGATCCTTCTTGGCCCTGGAATAGCTAGTGGATTAATAGTAACAATTGGAGGATTCTTTGCAGGGCCTTCTAATGTGAATTCTGGTGAGATACCCATCCTTTTTTGAAATTCATATTTGTGTTTCTCAAAATGCTCCTCCACACTTCTTTTAATATTCTTATCCATTATTTCATCATAGGTACCAAATCTCTCAGTGATTGTCTTTAGGTTTGCTAAGAAAAATATCAACATAGGTCTTTATTTCTTCTACTAAGACCTCATATGGCAATTTTGGAATCCATGTAGTTCTAGGATCAATTGCCTCCATATAGGTATAATCCTTATCAACTAGGAATGTGATATTCTCCTTATATTGTTGCACTAAATTGAAAGCGATTCTATCCCTGGCTTGCATATCAATTTGTAAGTTTTTAAAGAACCCTCAATATAAAGTCTTGTAGTGATTGGGATCACTAAAACCTCTAATGTGACTCTTGATTTGAGCGGAAACGAGAGTCTATTGTTGCCAGACCTTTCCTCTAAACCTAGGCAACTCATTCAAAAAATAGAATGTAAGGTAGATAATTAAAGTACCATACCTAAAAATATATCTAGTTTCCTTTGTTCTCCTCAAGGTCTCCAAGAATTGTTTTCTCATGACCTCACAAAGGTTAAAGTATTTATCTTCCTTAACTATTTTGTAGGTAATGTGAATGGTAGTACTAATGGAGGATCCTTCTCTGTTTGTAAAATAGACTTTATATGTAATCCCCATAGTGGCATATCTAACACCTGGATCAGTTATGTCATTCACAATTAGAGTCCTCTTGTCAAATTTTGCTTCAGTCAATTCAGTAACCTTCTCTTTCTTAATTGATCTCATCATTGGTACAGGTCTGGTGGAGCACAACCCACTTACTGCCCTGATTGCATCCATAGTAATCTGGTGGGGCTTATCCAGATACATGAACTCACCATGAATTCTACTCAATATAAATCTCACCCATTCATGCTCATCACAAAAATTAGGGTAATCTTTCCAAATGTCCAAATTCTTGGCCCCCACATTTGCATATTCTAATTTATAGGTAACATCATCGTCTAGAAGTTGATCTTTGAGCTCCTCAAATTTTACATGGTTAATTTCATCCAGCTTTGAGTGAATTTAAAACCTAACATCTTCTGTGTATACCACATATGCCAGAACATGTGAAAATGCCCCTTCTTTATCTACCTCCATTTCTTTGTAAGGAAATTTCTTATACTTTGGTCTTAGTTTTTCAGTGACATCAACTAGTTGTAGAGTTGTCATCTCAATATTCTTTGAAATCAAAACCTAGGGTTTAAGGAATAATAGTTTTGATAAATACCTTTGTTCTTTAGTCACTAGAGTTCCAAATTTGAGTGCTCTAGAATCTAGTATTTTCCTTCATCTCAATTCACCAAGTAATCTGAAAATTCTTCTTTTCTCCTTAGCTCCAAATGCAAAATATTTTTCTTCAAATGAGATCTAATTATCTAAAATAAGCATAAGTACTTTAAAATTTTCCCTAACATTCCTTATTTAATGCATCTTTTCTGGCTAGGTAAACTATTGTTAAAATACTCTATTGAATCCATAGAGGCTTGAAAACTTTCTACAATTCTCCACATCATGAGATTTTGCTCCATAAATTTGGGGGAAAGAAACTATCTTTCCTTATCAACAACATCATCAATTGATTCCATTCCAACTCATTTGTACACTTGGCTTCCACTTTTCAAAAGCCATAGATATTCATGGGGGAAAGAATAGATTTGCACTGATTAGCTCCCCCTAGCCCCATGCCTTTTCTTAATCAGAAATGGAGTCTTTTGCACCTGGAAGAAGCACCAATTCTTCCTTCTCATTATCTTGCTCTATCTTCTTTCTCCATATCTTTTCCATTTCCTTCCTCTGTCAAGTAACAATTTCCTCTATCTTCTTGTGTTGAATAGGTGGTTTCATAGAACCATTCTTGCAAAATCTTGCCTTATGCACAAATTTGTTACATTTGTAGTAAAAAACATCATATTCTAGAGTCATGCCATTTCTCCTTGCTTTAGTTCTAAACTCAACTTCCCTGTAACCAAGCATAGCAATAGCCATAGAAGAAATGAGAGATCATAGCGCCATGTTTTGTAGGCACAAATGAATTCTTCCTCATATAATCATTTCTTCTTTCCTTAGTTCTACAATCAATAGCCTTATGACCAAATTTATTGCAAGAATAACTATAACCATAAAAGGATTGAGAGACCCTGGATCTAGAAGGAGATCTCTTGAAATTTTTCTTCTAATTACTGACACTTATGAATTCATCATTCATATCCTTCTCCACCTTTTTAGTGTAGGGCTCTCCGTTTTTAGTTTCAAACATAATCTCTTTAATGTAGGGTTCTTCCCTTTTCATTTCAAACATGCCTTTAGGTACATCTATTTTTGAACTCTAACCTTTCTCAAATCCAATGCCACCCTTGTTCTTAAGTGGTCTTTGACTACTAATTATCTCATCAAGGATGTTGGTGCTTTTTTGAAGTTTTAGACCCTTGTCTATCTGATCCTTTGCTTTCACTAGTTCTTTCGTTAGATTGACAATTTTTTCTTCAAGTTGGGAGCAGTCAACTGATTTGGCATTGAGTTGAGCTTTAATTTTGACAACTACTTCTTTTGATTCTTTAAGACTGACATTATACTCTTCATTTTCTTTTCTTGTAGCATCTAGATCTTCTAGGAAAGAAATGAGCTCTCCTTCATAATCAACTTCACAATCCTCTGGATTATAGCCTATCATGTCTTCATCGTCCTCCAGAGATTTATTTCCATCAAATAGTACTTTAGTCCCCATGTGTTCCACTCCAAGATCTACCTTAGCTATTATATTGTATTCAAGGAACTCGACTCTGATACCAATTGATGAACACACAAAAGTACTGAGAGTGGGAGGTGAATCAGTACTTATTCAAATTCTTTTCTTCCAAAAACATTCAAACCTACATGTGTATTTAAAACATGAAAAGTACAAGAACAAAGAAGCACACATTCATAACACTAGATTTACGTGGAAAACCCTAGAATGGAAAAACCATTGTGAGCAAGCTACTTGGATCTACAATCCAAATCTAGCCTCACAAATAAAACAAGATTACAATATTATTTATGGGCTACAACCCAAAGGAAGATGCAACTCCCTGAATAGTTACAACACTTACAATATTTTACACAATAGAAAACTTATCTGACTCAAATGTTCTTCTCACAACATTGACTATTGATCACTTCAGCCTCTGCACAACTATAGATCACTTCTACACAACTACAATATCAACATCTGCCACAACAAAACAACTTCAAAAACTCTTCTAGTAATGCCTACTCAAGAAATTAAAAATAAATAATGATAATAAATTAAATTAGTAAAGAAATAATGGAAGAAATGTGACTAAAGGAGAAAATACTAGTTGTATCTTAATAAAATACAAAATTTGATTAAACATAAAAATTATATCATGTATCGAATATAGTAATTTTTATATAGATATAATCATCCCTCATGTAATTACAAATAATTTACAATAAGAAACATTTGAACATCCTTAAGCACCGTGGGACCTATATTATTTGCTCCAATAAATTGCTTGGTTAATCGACCTGTATCTGCACCATTGAATGTTTTCTTGAAACAACTAAGAAACTTTAATGCAAATACAATTGTAATTAGGAAAGTAAAGACAAATTTAGAACCTTTGATAGCACCCATCTTGCCTTCACCATTCTGGAAGTAAGAAATGCATGCGAATGTGGAAGCGTAAATAAGGCATGTGAATTGTTTGATAGAATATCTGAAACTCCATATCATCTCATAAATGCAATGATCGTAGGATAAGCACAAAATGAATTTGTTGAAAAGGCTTTGGAAAATTTCAAGCAAATGCAATTGGCAGGTGTATTACCAAATTCTGCAACCTACCTCTCCTACCTATGCTAAAAGGGAGACTTTTTGGCAATCGCAAAATTTGATGGCAAATATCCTTATTTGGATTTGTTCATGGGGAAGGATCTAGAAGTTTGCTATTTAGAATGAGCATGATTTTGGCAATTCATTCATGGCTTTGTTTTTGGTGATGAATAATGGGTACAATGCTAAGTGGCTTTGTTCACCATTAGAGTCGGAATTGATTAGAATAAAAATGTTATGACTTATGGTGATGAATGGAGTGATTTAAGTAGATCGTAATGCATGGTGCACAAAACCATGTGGGGTTTACAAGCCATGATGCACTTATGTTTGTAACCAAGCGTAACAATCAAGATCAAGCCATTTATGGTGCTTAAGGTCAAGAAAAAAATTGCATACACCTAGATACTCATTCAAGCAAAAGAATATGAAAGCAAAGCAAGCACCTGAATAGGTCACTAGATGTCATAGGGATGTCATAAATCACAATGTTAGTAGGGTATGCAAAAAATAAAGTTTTGATAAGTATTTTCAATCAAAAGCAAAGGGCAGATGCAAACCCAAATCCACAACCTAGCTGATAATGGACTACATGAATATGAGATAGATTCAACATTGTAGGACCACATGCAATCATGAATTGATCTCCTTATTTCCTCAAGAGGATATTCAAATAGTAACTATACAATTTGAACAAATGGAAGAGTTTTGCAAATAATTTCTAGGTAATTACATAAATATGAGATTCGTTACATACCTCAAGAACAGTTCTTTTATAATAATGAATTCAAGATACATTTTATGTCCCTAAACAAAAGTGTTCTCTTGGTGCAATTATTCTTTCTAGATCTGAGTTTTGAGAGAGAGAGAGAGAGACCCCATCTTTTTAAAAGAACCTCCTTTTTACTTTTCCACTTTTCCTCCATATCTGCATCAGAAAACCCTTGAAGTATCCAAAAACTTTGAAAAACATCCATTATATAATAAAATCAATAATAATTTTTTTAAAGGCACCCACTAACTCTCTTTCTTGTAATGTCCAGGATGACTCTTCCACTTCAAATTTTGTCACCCATATTTTCATAATCTAAAAATAGGTTAAAATAGTTCTAGAACATAAATAATAATTTATAATATAATATTAAATCTATTAATTACATAAGAAATGATTAGGCCTTAAATTCTCCCCCCTAAAAATGGACTTCCTCCTGGAAGTTCTTAAAAGGGATGAATATTTCCAAAGTTCAACACATTCAACAAAAGTTAGATTTCATCAAAAGATTTACTAAGTTGACTAGATATTATTTTTGTCATCATGCAGCCACTAAATTAGTAACAATCCAGATTTGCTCACCACCCAACCATAGGATTCGACCAATCAAATCCACCCCCGAGCATTTAAAGAGAAACATTTTCTTGATGTTCATCAAATTAAATAGAAAACAATTCCATTTTCAAGAATCTAATTCATAAAATTTTCTCACTTTCTTTCTCAATAAAAACAATAACTCCTTTAAGCATCAATCTCCCATAACCAACCTCCCATTAAACATTAACTCCCTTTATCAACAACTCCCAAAAATAATAATCTCCCAAACTCCCATGAACAATCAACTCCAAAAACATATATTATCATTTCACATTTCATCAACTCCCAACAATACCCTCCATCACAACACCAATACTAACAACATAATAATACTCAAATAAGAATTCATCAATCTTGCCATATTATATATACATATTTCTTTCAAAATTAAGTTGCATACACTCATTTAAATCATAAAATCCATATAAAATAGAAATACAATTAATTTTTCTTACCTTGGCTGTCCAAGTTAGGCTCTGCCCATAAAACTTTCCCAAGTAACTCTCAACAATCAGAAAATACCATTCTCTCCATTAGAATTCTTTAATATCATCATTACTTATCCTAGAAGCATATTTATATCATCTAAATATTACTGAAAATAAATTCATTACAACATATTCTTTTATAACAACTCTTAACATTTACACATCACATATATACATCATGTGTACTCCCAATGAGATGAAGATAATAAGTACCACAAAATAGATCTTACACAATGTAACAATAAACATTCCCCAGGCCATCTACTCCCCTATACAACCTACCAGGGACCTCTCTTAGGTATGGCAGTCTACACAATTCACATTACTCCATACAAGCCAACAACAATAAACATTGATATAGCCTCAAAATAAAGAAGTTTCTAAAAATGATTTCAAATAAAAATCAATAATTAAAAATTTATATAAAAAGTGAATTAGGAAGCATAAGTTCAATTTAAAACCAAAAACCTTAATAAAGTAGTCCTTGAGGCAAAAGGACAATCAAACAAATATCTTAAATAAATTTTAGAACTACTAGCTCAATCAAGAAAAGAAAATTAACTAAACAAAAATTCTCAACATTACAATCACTACGTGACTTCAAATGAGCCACCTAAGGGGAGGAGGGGAATATGGTGGTCTCAAACCACATGGAGCTCTAACATATACCACAAAAGGAATTGAACATGAAAATTATGCAATTGTGAACATTCAATAATTAAGAATAATCACAGTTTAGAAACTCCCATTTTTCACAAATGTAGCTCCCTTATCACTATAGTAGCTCCCATACAATAGTAGCTCCTATAATAACAACAATATCTCCCATAAAAAATAACAACAATATCTCCCATCAAATAACAACAATATCTCCCATCAAATAACAACAATATCTCCTATGAAATAATAACTCCCAATATCATCATCCACAACACCAGCATCAACACCATAAGTATCTCCAAAGGGGCATAACACAACAATATCTCCCATAGAGCACATGTATCTCCCACAACACACAACTCCCAATCATCATTATCCACAACACCAACACCAACACCTTCAGTACCCCAAAGGGAATATCACAACAATAGCTCCCATAGAGCTCATGTAGCTCCCACACACACAACTCCCAATCATCATTATCCACAACACCAACACCATGAGTACCCCAAAGTGGCATAAGTCCCTATAGCTCCCTTATCGTAGTTCCCAAAACACACATTGCTCCCAAAACGTAGCTCCCAGAACACACGTAGCTCCCAAAACATAGCTCCCAAATCACAACCAATCAACCATCCACCCAACTCCCATACAATCCAGCCACAACACCATCATCAAACACACAAGTTTGTCAATATCATCACAAATTAAGGTGATAAACATGCATGCTTTATAGAAATCATTAACATTATAGAAACTTACAATTCTAAGAATACATCTATGAACATATTTGTATTGGTTTACTAAACGTCCATTCCGTATCGTTAATCAATCAAAATTTACCTCTACTTACCATGATGAGACCCAAAAATGGATTTATATTACCAATACTTTTAGCCCAAAGCTCCCAAGTGTTGCAACCTGGTGCTTTGATACCTATGTAATGCCTACTCAAAAAATTACCAATAAATAATGATAACAAATTAAATTAGTAAAAAAATAATGGAAGAAATGTGACTAAAGGAGAAAATTTACTAGTTCTATCTTAATAAAATACAAAATTTGATTAAACATAAAAATTATATCATGTATCAAATATAGTAATTTTTATATAGATATAATCATCACTCATGCAATTACAAACAATTTACAATAAGAAACATATGAACATCCTTAAGCACAGTGGGAACTATATTCTTTGCTCCAATAAATTGGTCAGTTAACCGACCTGTATCTGCACCACTGAATGGTTTCTTGAAACGATTAAGAAGCGTTAAGGCAAATACAATTGCAATTAGGAAAGTAAAGACAAATTTAGAACCTTTGATAGTGCCCATCTTGTCTTCACCATTTTGGAAGTAAGAAATGCATGTAGATGTAGAAGTGTAAATAAGGCATGTAAACTATTTGATAGAATATCCAAAACTCCATATCATCTCATAGAGTGCAATGATCATAGGATAAGCACAAAATGAATTCATTGAAAAGGATTTAGAAACTTTCAAGAAAATGCAATTGTCAGGTGTATAACCAAGTTCCACAACCTATCTCTCCTACCTGTGCTTAAAGGGAGTCTTTTTGGCAATCACAAAATTTGATGCCAAATTTCCTTATTTGGATTTGTTCATGGGGAAGGATCTAGAAGTTTGCTATTCAGAATGAGCACGATTTTGGCAAGTCATTTGTGGCTTTGTTTCTAGTGATGAATAATGGGTGCAGCATTGAGTGTCTTTGTTCACCATCAGAGTTGGAATTGATTATCCTGAAAATGTTATGACTTATGGTGATGAATGGAATGATTTAAGTAGATCGTAATGTGTGGTGCACAAAACCATGTGGGGTTTACAAGCCATGATGCACTTATGCTCATAACTAATCATAACAATCAAGATCAAGTTGTTCATGGTTCTTAAGGTCAAGACAAAAATTGCATACACCTAGATACTCATATACTCATTCAAACAAAAAAGTTATGAAAGAAAAGAAAGCACCTGAATAGGTCACTAGATGTCATAGGGATGTCATGAATCACAATGTTAGCAGGGTATGCAAAAAATAAAGTTTTGATAAGTATTTTTAATAAAAAGCAAAGGGCAGATGTAAACCCAAATCCACAACCTAGCCAGTAATGGAGTACATGAGTATGAGATAGATTCAACATTGTAGGACTGCATGTAATCATGAATTAATCTCCATATTGCCTCAAGAGGATACTCAAACAGTAACTACACAATTTGAATAAATGGAAGGGTTTTGCAAACAATTTCAAGGTAATTACATAAATATGAGATTCGTTACATACCTCAGGAATAGTTCTTTCATAGTAATGAATTCAAGATACATTTTATGTCCCCAAACAAAAGTGTTCTCCTGGTGCAATTATTCTTTCTAGATCCGAGTTCTAAGAGAGAGAGAGAGACCCCATATTTTTAAAAGAACCTTTGTTTTACTTTTCCACTTTTCTTCCATATCTACATCATAAAACCCTTGAAGTATCCAGAAATTTTGAAAAACATTCATTATATAATAAAATCAATAATAATTTTTTTAAAGGCACCCACTACCTCTCTTTCTTGTAATGTCTAGGATGACTCTTCCACTTCAAATTCTGTCACCCATATTTTCATAATATAAATATAGGTTAAAATAATTCTAGAACATAAATAATAATTTCTAATTTAATATTAAATCTATCAATTACATAAGAAATTATTAGGCTTGAAACTTCTCCATCATGACATCACCAACAATTGCCTTCGCAACAATATCACATTATATAAACTAGTCCTTTCCATATTTCATAATGAAATCTACTTCTACAATAAGTTTATTCACACAATATCTATCCTATCACACAATTCCCCACCCCTCCATTCAACAATCCTTGATCTTGTATTTATATCCTCTACAAGTTACAAAAAATTTCTCCTTTGTCATCCAAAAATAAACTTGTGAAATGAAATGTGCAATGGCCACAGCAGTCGGCTCCCAAACTTATGCAGTAAGTAAAAATCCAATGCAATTCAAGAGAAAGATATAGTCATGTCCTATTTTACCTTGGCACACTTTTGCATGCTAGCACATACTTCACAACACCTGGCATAATCATCAGCATATATCAAGTCAACTTCATAAACACTTGTCCTTCTACAAATTAACTTCAGACCAAAAGTGGTACCAAAGAAGACAATATTACATCATGTGGGCCACACAAAGAGGATTATATGACTTGTAAATCAATCCTTCTACCATTTCAAGTCATCACATGCTAGTGCATACACTTGAAATTATGATTTCAGTATCCTTAACATATGCAGCTTGCACAGTCTTAAGATAAAACAATGAAAATCATACTTCCGGTGAACATAATCATTTTAAACTTGAACAGTACATACCAACCAGCCATGAGAGCTTATAATTCAATTAGCAAGGCCAAATACCATCATGCGGTAAACTACAGTGGCCTCCACTATCTCCCTCTACTTTAACTAGTACTAAGACATGTCTTCACACAACTGACTCTCGAGAAGCAATTGAGGTACATATTATCACTTGAAACTTGAAATTCTCATACCTTTGACTTAGATCTACTTGTCCTCCAAGCCACAACATCATATCTTCATCTACAGATAAGTGTAGAGCATTCTCCTATCTCCATGCGATTGCACTTACCCTATTCCATTACTGTCTTCATTCTTCTGTCTCTAAAACATGTTATGGTAAACTTTATAACCTCAAACTTGAAACATAGGTACCTAAGTGCAATACCTAGCCACCTATCCAATCTGTAGGTCAATATCTTCAAATGCGGTACATTCTTTTGAGCCTGTGACCCCTTCACTTACTACAACTTTACTTAGACAATTTCTCTTCAAACTTTCACAACTTTCCTCATCTTGTGGCAACCATTATGAGTTCATATCACCAACATACAGTATGAATTCAACTTAACTCATCAAGCACTTCAAACACAATCATTTTCATAACATATCAAGGATATGGACTTACAAATGAACTTCAGAAGATATGGTATGACTATGTATAGATGATACCAATCCATCTCCTTTCCTTCTTCTGATCAACTTCCTTTGCCTACTTCTTTTATCATCATAGAAAATGCACATTAATTTTCTTTCTAACTCACAACACTCCTGATTATTTGTTCTATTGTCTTCATTGATCACCATATCACTGCCAACCTTCCACAATGCAACACTCCATACCACTATTGACATTAATGACATCACTTGTGCAACAAGGGCAATGGTAGTGATCATAATGTGGCGGACTAGTGGGACATCCCCACCTTGCTCTAGCATCCTCAAGTGAATATTCTTTGAGAGGTCCCTAGGGATGATAAAAACAAGGCAATACATTTTTCCATATGCAATGTATGCATCAGACCTCTACTCCATAATGGTAACCGCTCGACCTTGAATTCATAGTTGTTGTATCCTATACACATCCTCCAATGTGACCTTCATCTCTCCTGTTGGAAGACAGAAGACAGAGGTGTCTATGTCCCACCTCTCTATCAATATCATCAACATACAACCATGATACCACATCTCTAGTATGGTATACATTTAGTACACTCTGATTGCACATAGAATCATAGCTCATCCTCTAGTGACAACATGCTCTATTGATCTCTTAATAATGTTCAAATATCATCTTGCCAACATGGTCCCACATTGTTAGAGGATACTGCATCACCAAAAAATTTCTTATCAATTTCAAAAGTATAATTTTTCCTTAAGTTTTTCTAGATGCTAGCACCCTGAATGCTAGCACATCCTTAGGATTATAGTGTATTTGTTGGATGCTAGCATGTGCAATGGACATGCATGCACATGTCATATGCATGTGCACCCAATGGACACTAGCTTGAGTGTGACACCAGTGCTCCATGCGGGTCTCATTTGGTGTGAAAAATGAGGTAAATTGACACAAAAATTAAAAAAATTCATACCTCAAGTAGTGTGATCCCCTACTCAATGTGTTGCCTCAAGACATCAAATCGTGGTGATTAATATTCTCTTCTCCATGGCATATTCACTCTCTAATCTACTAAGGTTAGGAAATTTTCTCAATTAATAAAGTTAAAATGAACAATAAAAAAAGTTTAAAAAATTTACTATTTATAAAAAATTTCCAAATTTTTATAGCACCCTTGTATAAAAAGACTCATAACTTTGGCCTGTGAACTCTGTTTTCTATGCCATTTGTTGTGTTGGAGTCCTGGTTCTTCCATATTTATTACCATATGTTTCTCACTCAGGTGTTATTTCATTAAACAAGCATACGAAGACCATATTCATCACTCTTACTGAAAATTTTCAATGAGGTGGATTCTTTTCCATATTTTGCCTTTTATTTTATTAAGCCAACATAAACATGGGGGGCATCTATCCACCCTTATTTTCATTGTGCCTTATTTTATTTTTCTTTATCAACATTTATTTAGTGTTTTTCAAACTAATGCATGTTTGATCCTTGTTGACCCTATTTCTGCACTTCAAAATTTAAAGTTTTGTGTCCAAATGATAAATTTGATCATGCATTAAACCCTTTTCACCAAGTCACCTTTCGATTGCAAAACATCAGTGTCACATATTTCCCGTGTGAGTCCTTTAGATAAATTATTGCCGACATGGCACAATCTGCTTCCCTGCATTGAACTTTGTACAACAACATCATTTTGGAGGAAGCACACTCATTATTTCACTCAGTTTCTTAGGTGCACTTATCTAGTTTCCAGCATTCTATGAAAATAATCAAATCTTGAAATCCATGATAGCTCGTGCAAAATTATTTTTATCGCAGTGTTCATGATTCCATTTCACCTACTTTGGCAAGTTTTAAGAGCAATATGTCTCATGGTTTGGGGAGATTTCAAGCAACTCATTTTCTGATGGTAATTTCTAGAAATAATTAAAACAGGAGTTCTATACGCATTGGAGCAAAATCATTTGACCAGAGGTTTTATGTCAACATTTCAGAGAATTTGCCAAGATTTCGGAAGAAAATATCAACCATGTCAAAAGTTATGCCTATATCTTTGATTGCCAAGTTAGGAGGACTTATCAGACAAGTTTTATGAAGATTTGGTGAGATGAAGTATAGAGGACCAACTTATATCAACATTTTAGCATAACTTAATGACCATTCTTAAATCACCAAGAAAGGCTATGAAATTGTGAGAAATTCCCAAAATGCCAATAGAAGTTGTGAAAAGAGACCAAATTATGGATGAAAGCATTGCCATCAACAAAACTATTCAGCTTAATAAGTTCTTAACTTGCCCGATGAAGTTATTAAAACTTCTATAGTTGTAGATGAAAGGAGATCTTTTTACTTGTCATAGATTTGATTAAGTTTTAAAACCTCTTTAAAACACCCATGCAACTTGGGGAATGGAGATAAAATGCCAATGAAATCATTGAGGTTTTATTTGTCGGGAGTTTTGTTTAGTTCCTAAAGCATTTTAAAAGACTAGAGGTAAAAGAAAAGATTGTTTTAAAATCTTCATCGACTTTTACCAAGACTTTCAAAACTCTTATAAATCACCGACAAAGGAATGTGAGAGTTGTACTTTTTGATAACTTATTTAAACTGTTGACAAGGACAAATCAATATAAATAAAGTATTCTCTTCTTGGGGGTGCAACTTAGTTTTGAAAATATTTGCAATTACCGATCAAGTTTTGAAAAGCCTTTGAGAAAGTGATTTAATCCTTCATCAGATATACATCTTGGTTTTATAACTTTCATCAGCCCCGATTGAAGTTTTAAAAGTGCCTTAAAACACCGATGAAGCTCATGTTGAACCTGATGATACTTATTAAAAAGTACAGGTTTTAATCTTGGCAATTATAAAGTTATGGATTATGCCGATAAGGGCTTTGCAAACCATCTTCAACTACTGATATGGTTTAGCAAAACTCTTACAATGTTGATGAAGGGATCACGAGAAGGTAGTTATTATAACTACCAATAAAGAAATATGTCATTCATTGTAATTCTTGGTAGATTGGCTCATAAGAAACTTGTTGAAAAGGTCTTAGACTTTCAAGGGAATGCAGCTGGTTGGTGTAAAGCCAAGCTCCATGAACCTTGCTAGCAAAATCTGTAGCTCGTGCTAAAATGTGAGCTTTTGAGCAGGTTATGGATCTCCATTAAAACATAATGGAAGTTGGATTTTATCAAAAATTATAGTACAAAGTGCCCTGGTAGACATCGGTGCAAAATGTGGAAGCAAAGCCAACCCGCAGCAACTATTTGATAGAGTACCTCAAAGATTTTTCTTGTCATGAAACGCAATGATTACATGATACACAAAAAATATGTTTATTGAAAAAGCCTTTGAAACCTTCAAGCAAAAGCAAGTGACAGGTGTAAATCCAAATTCCACAACCCTTGCAAACCTCCTCCCTATCTGCGCCAAATTGAGAGCATTGAAAAAATATGGACGTCTAGCAAAGCATAATCTAAAGTGGGTTTCTGTCAGATGGTGTTAGTTGCAAATGCTCTAGTACATATGTATGCAAAACGTGAAAGCACAGGCAAGGTACATGAATTGTTTTATGTAAACTACCTCAAAGCGATGTGGCCTTGTGTGAATGAATGATTGCAAGATATACACAAAACAAATTTGTTAAAGAGCTTTAGGATCTTTCAATCAAATGCAATACACCAAAATTCATGACAACACCTTGCCTATACGCTGTCCAAGCACACTGGATCAAGGATTTATGTCTGATTTTATAGTTGAAAGTGCTCATAGGTTTGTGTACAAAGCGTAAGAGCATAAACAGCACACAAGAATTGTTTGATAGACCTAAAAAAGATGCAGTTGCAACAAATCGATTGATTGAAAAGACATTAGAAAATGCACTTGGTAGGAGTATAGTCACGTTCCACTTTATTTTCTTTCATCAGCAAATGACCAAGAGTATAAAATTTGATTTTTAAGAAGGCTTTAGAAACCCTCGAAGAAAAACCTTTGTCATTATCCTCATGGCCTGTAACAAGGCATAGGCATGCATAAAGTACAATGGAATGGGGATTTTTTCTTGTTATTATAGTTAAGAGTGCAAAATAGACATGTATGCAAAAGGTGGATAGGAGAGCGTGAATTGAACCACTCATTAGATTATGCTTTGAAAGTTAATGAAGTACCAGAGAATGCCACATCTATTACAGAAATTATGTTAGATAAATGCAGGGAAGCAAGAAGTTTGAATGTAGATATTATAGTTGATGCATAAATTTAGGGAGTAGCAAAGTTGAAGGAAGAACTTTCCTTGGTGTGTATTTGTGGACTATTGTAGACTTAAAAGGGTTATAGTCCCAACTTCATACTTAAAAATTGCGAGAATGGAACAGGAGTTAATTGACGAGTCCAAGATTATGGATCTAATTTTTAAAGAGGTGGGGGAGTTACATGAATTGCCACAAAGTGTCAACTTGAGTACATCTACTAAGTTCTTCTTTCATCATTACAATACATTGAGAAGTGAACTTGAGCAATGGAGTAGTATCCTCACACAAACTAAAAGTCCAAAGGATAGATCTAGAATCCATGCTTCGAACAAATTGACATATGTAAATTTTGACTCAAAATATGTATGGGCATTAGGTGTCACACTTTATTTTATGATACCTGGTCACTATCCTTTCATTAGATAAAACTCACAAGATACTTATGATAAGATGGTAAATGACAATTTATCAATTCCAGAGGATATGGACCTAGAAATCACAAACTTATTTAAAGGGATTCTTTGAGATCCTAGCAAAAGGATGATTTTGGATATTATTACAAAGCATCCATGAGTTGTGAAAGGCTAAGGGCCAATACAACAGGATTTATGGAGATGAAAGCATGGCATCTTTGAGCACCTTTCTCAATAGTCTGTTAAGTAAACAAGGAGGGTAATTTGAAGATATAGTTGATATTAGGTTGCATCCAGATTGGGTTTATTAGTAGGAAACAAAATACATATATTTGGAACATGCAGATAAAGAGGGGAGATTGTCTAAATAATGTTGATCACTAGATCTACTTTTCGAAAGTCAAAAGTTACACGTTTTAAATTCTCATTTTGTAAAAGTGACTTATGTCACTTATTGTAACTGAAAGTTAGAAAGTAGGCTTTATTTCCAGAAACTTTGAGAAAAGTCTAACTTAAATAAAGTGTGCTTTTATTTTCAAAAATATTTTGGAGGTAGTTAGAAAAAGTAGTTATAAGTTAGTTACAAGTTGGTTACAAGGAGACAATTCTATATATATAAGTTTTTGTCAATGTAAAAGTTGGGGGGGGGACTCTTTAGAGAGAACTTTTATAGGGGGAACTTATGAAGAAACTTCTTGGAATATTTTTGGTCTTACACATTGCATAGTTTACTTTTAGAATTGTATAATTTTGAAAAGATAATGAAGAATGCATTTCAGTTCGTATGTTCTTGATGTATTTACGAGCTATGATTACTAGTTTCTTGTATGTCAAATTGGTGATCTCTCTATGTATTTGTGTAAATCAAAGTTATCCATTGAAGCATGTAATTGGGGTGATGAAGCACAATCATCTCTCGGTATCCTGATTTGAAAGTGTTAAGATAATTTATCTTTTCATATGTTGACATTTGCCATCTTTCTTCATCATTATTGCACATACATTGTGAAATTCATCATGAAGTTTAGGAAAGTGGTTTCTAGTTTTGTGGTGAAATCCCCTTGTAATTTGTCTTGAGTTTGTGAAATCCAAACCAGTATTCATATGTCTACTATTAGGGTTTCAATAAATAATTTGTCTTGTTAGTTTTTCTTTTCATTCTTTCTATACTTTCAAGTTAAAAGTACACAAAAACCACAAATACCCCCATCATACGAGGGAGCTGCCCCTCTCAAATGCAGAGGAAGATTGTTGCTCTATCACGATCTCTCCAACTGTTGGGACAATTTAGTCACCGCACTAAGGGAAACGAGTCATTTTTAAAGGTTATTTCGTGGTGAGAAATATGTTTACCAACAAATTTTTGGCAACTCTTTTGGGGAAAGATTGAAGCATTGGTGCCTTTTATTGCTTAGAAATCTTCAAGTATCTCCCCCAGAAAAGAAATTGGCAACTCTATCTAAAAGAAGAATCCTAAAATATGGTTTGGTATCAAACAACCTAGATGCATAACTTGTAGTTTCCTGAATCAGACAGTGATAGTGATGATGAAGATTATCCTTTTTCTACATCCTCTACTCAACAAAATATAGTTCTTGATGACCCTAAGCAAGTGGATTTTTTGAAGAGTTGCTATGGTGGCATGCAACTTGCTACTAATCAGGTTCATCCTTCTTTGCTTCAAACATTGTAGAAGATTGAAGAAAAAGATGGGAAAGAGACTCATTTTCTTTCTCGTGATCAAAACACCCTATTAGAAGAGATTCATGCACCAAAAAATAAAATAAATTATGCTGAGATATATCATTTGTATGATGAGGACAGCAATGAAGAGGCAAGAGTTTTTCCTACAAATGAACCTGTATTGAAGGAAGTGTCTGAAAGAAACTCATCATAACATGCATGTCTACTTAATCAAGATGAGACAAAAGAAGTGATAGAGATGGAGAAAGAAGATTGTATGGAAACATGCAATGATGAAGAAGAAATCTATCTAGATGATGACACATTCTCAGTTTCTTTGAATAATGTCACTCCTCTTATGACAACTTGCTCTGGTTCCACAACTACAACCTCCGAGAAAGATTTCTCTGACATGATTAATGTTCAAAGGAGTGTAGAAGAAATTTTAGACCAAAGTATGAACAAAGATCACGAAGACGAGTTGCAAAGTGTTCTCTTGACATGCATGCAATCTGAAAAAGAGGAGAATGTTGATGAAATAGTACTAGAAGATCTCCCTCGGGAAGTTTCCATAACAGATTGGTGTCTCAAGACTCCTGATGATAATTTTACTCATGAAGAAAATGTCATCCTTTCTCCTTTATCATCTGTTGAAGAATAATCCTCAATAAAGGTAATACTCAAGATGAAGCATTGAGTACTCCCACTCCAAATATGCAAAAAAATCATAAGGATACTAGGTGTGAATCTGTGCAAAGAGAGGTTAGAAACAAACTTGTGCCTAAATCTCCTTGTTTGAATGGTCCTGATATATCCTATTCTCAATACCCTTGTCCTTTAAATTGTGATGATAGTGCTGAAGGAGCTAGTTTGAGAAATGTTTATAATAGTGATAAAGGAGGACAAAGTTCTCATGTTTGTGAGAGCATACACGAGATTGCAAATATGCAAAGTATTGATGAAGAACTACATGTTTTGACTTGTTCTCCTTTACTACAACTAAGGGATGAAAATATTATTTATTCCCCATCAATTGTAGAAGAGGATTTTTAGGATGATAAAAAGTATGATGTAGATCCATTACTTTCTCTTCCTCATATACCATCTTTGGATAATGGGCATTCTGAGTTAGTTGTGGTAAAAGAGGAGGAATTTTCTTTTGCAAGAGATGATTCAATGATAAAGGAGGAAATTATTCATCAGAAAGACCAGACATGAAATACCAAGTTTTCTTCACTTCTTAGTTCATATGGACGATCTCTAGTTCGTGATTCAATTTTCTTTGATCCAAGCTACCAAAAAGATCTCTAGATAGAGAAAATTGGTATGCTCAACATGATACTAGAAGATATGATCATCACTTCACGAGGAAATACCAATGTGATTAAAAAAGACTCAGAAGTTTATGATGGGAAATGGTTGTTCGGTGTACAATTCAAGGAGTCCTCATATTTCCTATATTTTATTTTCTCATCATCCTAAAATGTCTACTGAGTCTGCAGGTGCCTCATCTGTGTACATCTCCTTTTCGTACAAGTACCTATTTTTCTCAGCCTGTTAATGGCTTCACATGATCATCCTGAAGCAATTTTGAGGTAGGAATCACCTACCATGTACATAGGTTAATTAGGAGTTTTTGTTGTGTCTATCTTGTTTCAGTTTCTATTGGTTTTCATTGTTTGCCTCATCTTTGAGTGTCTTTTTCATTTGTCCTTTTGTCTCATTTGAGTCTCCTTGTTCTCCTTGAACATCATACTATCCCCTGACTCTATAACCCAATAGATTTAAGGCACTGGTCATTTCTAAAAGTCTGGGTTCATCCTACATCCTTCATAGTCCTTGTCCCCAGTTAGAGCCAGTCATTGACCCTGTTTCTGCACTTCAAAATTTAAACTTTTGTGTCCAAATGATAAACTTGATCATGCATCAAACCCTTTTCACCACGTCACCTTTCAATTGCAAAATGTCAGTGTCACATCTTTCCCGTGTGATTCCTTTAGATAAATTATTGTTGAGATGTCACAATCTACTTCCCTGCATTGAACTTTATACAACAACGTCATTTTGGAGGAAGGACACTCATTATTTCACTCAGTTTCTTAGGTGCACTTATCCAGTTTGCTACATTCTACGAAAATAACCAAATCTTGAAATCCATGATAGCTCATGAAAAATTATTTTTATGGCAGTATTCGTGACTCCATTTTACCTACTTTTGCAAGTTTTAAGAGCAATATGTCTCATGGTTTGGGGAGATTTCAAGAAACTCATTTTCTGATGGTAATTTATGGAAACAATTAAAACAAGAGTTCTATGCACATTGGAGCAAAATCATCTGACCAGAGGTTTTATGTTGGTATTTTAGACAATGTGCCAAGATTTTGTAAGAAAATATCAACCATGTCAAAAGTTATGCCTATATCTTTGATTGCCAGGTTAGGAGGACTTATCAGACAAGTTTTATGAAGATTTGGTGAGATGAAGAATAGAGGAACAACTTATATTATCATTTCAGCATAAGTTAATGACCATTCTTAAATCACCAAGAAAGTCTATGAAATTGTGAGAAACTCCCAAAATGCCAATAGAAGTTGTGAAAAGAGACCAAATTATGGATGAAAGCATTGCCATCAACAAAACTATTCATCTTAATAAGTTCGTAACTTTCCCAATGAAGTTATTAAAATTTCTATAGTTGCAAATGAAAGGGGCTCTTTTTACTTGTCAAATATTTGATTAAGTTTTAAAACCTCTTTAAAACATCCATGCAACTTGGGAAATGGAGATAAAATGCCGATGAAATCATCAAGGTTTTATTTGTCGGGAGTTTTGTTTAGTTCCTAAATCATTTTAAAAGACTGGAGGTAAAAGAAAAGATTGTTTTAAAATCTTCATCAACTTTTACCAAGACTTTCAAAACTCTTATAAATCACCGACAAAGGAATGTGAGAGTTGTACTTTTTGATAACTTATTTAAACTACCGACAAGGACAAATCAATATAAATAAAATATTCTCTTCTTGGGGGTGAAACTTAGTTTTGAAAATATTTGCAATTACTGATCAAGTTTTGAAAAGCCTTTGAGAAAGTGATTTAATCATTCATCAGATATACATCTCAGTTTTATAACTTTCATCAGCCCTAATTGAAGTTTTAAAAAAGCCTTAAAACACCGATGAAGCTCACGTTGAAGCTGATGATACTTATTAAAAAGTACAAGTTTTAATCTTGGCAAATATAAAGTTATGGATTATGTTGATAAGGGATTTGCAAACCGTCTTCAACTCATGATATGGTTTAGCAAAAATCTTAAAATGTTGATGAAGGGATCATGAGAAGGTAGTTATTATAACTACCAATAAAGAAATATGTCATTCATTACAATTCTTACTGGATTGGCTCATAACGAACTTGTTGAAAAGGTCTTAGACTTTTAAGGGAATGCAGCTGGTTGGTGTAAAGCCAAGCTCGACCTTTGCTAGCAAAATCTGTAGCTCATGCTAAAATGTGAGCTTTTGAACAAGTTATGGATCTCCATTAAAACATAATGGAAGTGGGACTTTGTCAAAAATTATAGTACAAAGTGCCCTGGTAGACATCGGTACAAAATGTGGAAGCAAAGCCAACCCATAGCAATTGTTTGATAGAGTACCTCAAAGATTTTTCATGTCATGGAATGCAATGATTGCATGATACACACAAAATATGTTTATTGAAAAGGCCTTAGAAACCTTCAAGCAAAAGAAACCAACAGGTGTAAATCCAAATTCCACAACCCTTGCAAACCTCCTCTCTATCTCCAACAAATTGAGAGCATTGAAAACGTATGGACGTCTAGCAAAGCATAATCGAAAGTGGGTTTCTGTCAGATGGTGTTAGTTGAAAATGCTGTAGTAGATATGTATGCGAAACATGAAAGCATAGGCAGGACACATGAACTATTTTATAAACTACCTCAAAGCGATGTGGCCTCACGTGAATGCATGATTGCAAGATATACACAAAACGGATTTGTTAAAGAGCTTTAGGATCTTTCAATCAAATGTAATACACAAACTTCATGCCAACACCTTGCCTATATGATGTCCAAGCACACCAGATCAAGGATTTATGCCTGATTTTATAGTTGGAAGTGCTCATAGGTTTGTGTACAAAGCATGGGAGTATAAACAACACACAATAATTGTTTGATAGACCTCCTCAAAAAGATGTAGTCGCAACAAATCGATTGATTGAAAAGACATTAGAAAATGCACTTGGTAGGAGTATAGTCACGTTCCACTTTATTTTCTTTCATCAGCAAATGATCAAGAAGGGGTTTTACAAAGTTTTATGATCAAATATACACTGCTAGACTTTATACAAAGTGTAGAAGCATAATGATGCTCATCAACAGTTTGATAAAATGTGTCAAAGAAATATGGTCTCATGGCATGCAGTATATGTATAAAATTTGATTGTTAAGAAGGATTTAGAAACCCTCAAATCAAAACCTTTGCCATTATCCTCATGGCCTGTAACAAGGCATAGGCATGCATAAAGTACAATGGAACGGGGATTTTTCTTGTTATTATAGTTAAGATTGCAAAATAGACATGTATGCAAAAGGTGAATAGGAGAGCATGAATTGAACCACTCATTAGATTATGCTTTGAAAGTTAAATGAAGTACCAGAGAATGCCACATCTATTACAGAAATTATGTTAGATAAATGCAAGGAAGCAAGAAGTTTGAATGTAGATAGTATAGTTGATGCATAAATTTAGGGAGTAGTAAAGTTGAAGGAAGAACTTTTCTTTGTGTGTATTTGTGGACTATTGTAGACTTAAAAGGGTTATAGTCCAACTTCATACTTAAAAATTGGGAGAATGGAACAGGAGTTAATTGACGAGTCCAAGATTATGGATCTACTTTTTAAAGAGGTGGGGGAGTTACATGAATTTCCACAGAGTGTCAACTTGAGTACATCTACTAAGTTCTTATGTCATCATTACAATACATTGAGGAGTGAACTTGAGCAATAGAGTAGTATCCTTACATAAACTAAAAGTCCAAAGGATAGATCCAGAATCCATGCTTCGGACAAATTGACATATGTAAAGTTTGACCCAAAAGAGGTATGGGCATTAGGTGTCACACTTTATTTTATGGTACCTAGTCGCTATCCTTTCATTAGAGAAAACTCACGAGATACTTATGATAAGATGGTAAATGACGATTTATCAATTCCAAAGGATATGGATCTAGAAATAACAAACTTATTTAAAGGACTTTTTTGAGATCCTACCAAAAGGATGATTTTGGATATTATTACAAAGCATCCATGGGTTGTGAAAGGCTAAGGGCCAATACAACAAGATTTATGGAGATGAAAGCATGGCAGCTTTGAGCACCTTTCTCAATAGTTTGTTAAGTAAACAAGGAGGGTAATTTGAAGATATAGTTGATATTAGGTTGCATCCAGATTGGGTTTATCAATAGGAAAAAAAATACATCTATTTGGAACATGTAGATAAAGAGGGGAGATTGTCTCAATAACACCGATCACTCGGTCTACTTTTCAAAAGTCAAATGTTACATGTTTTAAATTCTCATTTTGTAAAAGTGACTTAGGTCACTTATTGTAACCAAAAGTTAGAAAGTAGGCTTTATTTCTGGAAACTTTGAGAAAAGTATAACTTAAATAAAGTGTGCTTCTATTTTCAAAAATATTTTGGAGGTAGTTAGAAGAAGTAGTTATAAGTTAGTTACAAGTTGGTTACAAGGAGACAAGTCTATATATACAAGTTTTTGTCAATTTAAAGGTGGGGGGGGGGACTCTTTAGAGAGAACTTTTACAGGGGGAACTTATGAAGACACTTCTTGGAATATTTTTGGTCTTACACATTGTATAGTTTACTTTTAGAATTGTATAATTTTGAAAAGATAATGAAGAATGCATTTCAGTCATATGTTCTTGATGTATTTCTGAGTTATGATTACTAGTTTCTCGTATGTCAAATTGGTGATCTCTCTATGTATTTGTGTAAATCAAAGTTATCCATTGAAGCATGCAATTGGGGTGATGAAGCACAATCATGTCTTGATATCCTGATTTGAAAGTGTTAAGATAAATGATTGTTGGCAAGAGACACTATATGGACTCATGAATGTTGTCATTGATGGCAACAAAGGTTATCCCACACATCCACAGGACATGATGAGTCTTTACCGGAAGTCAGATTGAAGAAGTGTTGAGGTTAGGTAAGGAAGAATAGAGTAGTCAGTAAGGTCTGACAGACAGGTCCAGATCTCTCAGAAGAAGTATCTTAGTGAAGTACAGATTTGGGGAAGTCAAGAGGAGTACCTTGACAAATAGAATCCAAGGATTTAGCCTCCAGTGTTGAAAGGATGAAGATATATGAATACTAGAGTGTCAGGTTCTTGATTGACAGTGCGAACAAAGGAAGAATTGACTGGCAGGACATAAGACATCATTCCGGATGTGTTACTAATGATGGTAAAGGTTCTTAAGGCATAAGTTATGATTGGCCGACATGATTGATGACTTCTACAAGTATATCCTTGATCCACTTTTCTTGGTATGCAAGGATTCAGCCGACAAACTAGAGTTTGAGGAAAATATTGACTATTCCAGATGCCAACTAGAAAGGTGATGAAATCACTTTTGAGGATATATATACATGATTGATTTAGATGTGAAGGGTGTGAATATAAAGCATTTGATGTGAAGATAAGTAGCAGAGTAGAGTAAAGATAGAAAAAGAGGTCCAAAATGTGACAGTACAGCTGCATCAAAAGAGAGTAAGAATGAAGTGTAGTAGATCAGTTTATTGAGCTTAATCGGAACTGAATCTCGGCATGTGTGGATGCTTCTCATTAGTTCAAACATTGAGTTAGCTTCCCTTTCTATAGACAGTAAGTCTCTTTTAGGCAGTAAGCCTCTTGTGAGCAGTGTGCTCAGGCAGTAAGCCCTAATTAGCATGTGCCATTTTTGTATCTTCTATTCTTCTAACAAAGAATAATATCTTGGGTTAATCACCCTGTGGTTTTTCCCTTAACCAGGCTTTCCACGTTAAAATCACTGTGTCATGTGTGTTTCCTTTTCATGGTTATGTTTGCTCATTTGATTTGATATTGCATTAACTGTTAAAGAAGTTCAAAAGGTAAAAGATTAAGATAACTGATTCACCCCCCCTCTCAGTTATCAACAATTGGTATCAGAGCCAAGTTCCTCCCAACAGAGCCTAACAGCTTGAAGAAGATCTGGGACTTCAAATGGACGTGTATGGTATGAGGGAGCAACTTAAGTCTACCCTTGATGATCTTGAACAGTCAAATTCTGAGGTCAATGAATTAAAGGAAAGACTCAAACAAGCTGATGATTTCATAAAAGAACTAAAAGAGAAACTGAGTCTCTCTATGAAAAAAAGAAAGGAGCTACTCCAACAATTGGAAAGTCAAGGTGAAGCAAATGATACAAGTGGAGATCTGAAAGAGAAAACCAAGTTATGTGAAAAGTTATCAAAATAAATCATCATGATAAGACATGAAATGGAATCAGGAGTTATGAAGTTTACCCAAGAAATTTAAGAGAGAAGAAAATCTAAAGATGACCTAAGACAATCTCTCAAAGAAAAATCAGAAGACTACCACAAGATGGATAGAATAATCAGACATCTAAATCTGATCTTGAAGATGCTAAAGATAATGAAGAAAAACTTGAGGATCAAATTGTCTCTCTCAAAAGGGATCTTCAAATAGCAAATGAATACAAAGAGAAATTCAAGATAAGCTCTGCTCAACTTGAAGTTCTCCTTGAAAGCCAAAAGAGGGTAGATGACAAGTGTGGCCTGGGTTATGAAAAAGGTGAAAGCTCCAGATCTGGTTAGAAGAATTTTAGATTAAAAAATCCAAGGAACAGGCCTAGAAGACCTCCAGTAAGACAGCCTAATGCTCAAAGATATCCATCCTTCAATGGATATTGCCACAACTGCAATAACTTTGGTCATAAATATAATCAGTGTAGAAAGAGAATGAATCAGACTAATACATCCTTCTCCGGATAGTGTTTCAACTGCAAAAGGTATGGTCACAAATCTCATGAATGCAGAAATATGCAAATGAAAAATTCATTCAATGGTAGATGCTTTGCATGCAATAGAATGGGTCATATGGCAAATCAATGCAGATCAAGAGGATATCAATCAAATATGCAAAGAAATGTTGTTTGCCAAATTTGCAATAGATCCGGTCATATTGCAAAATTGTGTAGAAGCAAGAATCAGGACAAAAGAGGTCCGGTACATCATAATCAGAATCAAGATAAGGGAAAACAAAAAGTGAATGCGGATGAAGTTCAAAGTGAGATGAACAAGATTTGGGTGAAGAAAAGTATAGAGAATGTAAGGGATGGAGCCGCACCAAACTCTGGTGCTGATATTCCTTCCAAAAATTAAAAAGTGAGCTTTGGCTCAGGGGGAGACACAAAGAAAACTATTTTTCCCCAGCCAGTAAATTGGTGCCAGAACTGGCACGAGGAGAGTTATGGATTAAAGGGTTCATAAGAGAAACATCTAAATAAACTATGGTTAAGATTTGGAAGATCTGCAAGATATTCAGATCAAGATTGATCTGGTTCTTCAAGTCATCTGAATAAGACAAACTGGAATGACTTAGGTCGAGCATTTATTGCAACTTGGTTTTAGGGTTTATGAAACAATATAAGGATTCTCCTTATTAAACATTTGCTCATTCTACATTTAAGAAGAAGAAAAAAGGTGCTCTGTAACAAACTTCCTCAAGCCCATCAAAGATCATTGCAGAAGTGAATTCATCCAGAAATTGATCTGGCTCACTTTGTGAAAACCTAAAGGCGCACAAGGTATTTTCTGTTTTTAAATATCTCTTTGCAAATCTCTTTAAAAGATGTCTACTCCAAATATAGTGAAGATCACTGATAGGCCTCACCCCAAATTCAAGAAACATCCCTACAAATCTTTGGAAATAGATCCCCTAGGAGCATTTTCCAATGTACTGCATGGTGTCTTGTACACAGAAGATATTAGGGTTTACATTCATGCTAACATTGAAGATTTCAAAGAGTTCAAATTGAGGGATATCTACCATAAACAACTAATAGATGATTCATTTGAGCTCAAACCCCAATACAAGGCCCTCTGAAACAAGCACTTTGCACAATGCATACATTTCCCCTATTTTGCTAAGGATGAATGGGTTAGGTATATTTTGAGCAGAATACATGACAACTTCATGTGGTTGAATGGACCATTTAAAATCACAAAAGATGCAATTAGGGCAGTTACCGGATTACACTCATCCAGTGGGATTCTTGTTGTTAAATCTGTCAAGAATCAAACTGTGAGTGAGGCTACCAGATCAAAGTTTGACAAAAGAGCAATGACAGTAGATGACATCTCTAATCCGAATGTCAAGTTTGCCTCCATGATCATTGGATACAAAATATATCATTCTAGCAGGGAGAACTCAGTACCCGGAATGGCCATCTATACTACTTATGAAATGCTAAGAAAGGATGCAGACTATGATCTTTGTCAGCTCCTTTTAAACCAACTCTTGGAGAATCTGCAAAAAATAAAGAAAGATAAAAAGAATTCATTCAAGTATGGTGGATTGATATTGTGCTTATTCTTCTACTTTATGAATGAGCTTCCCGGATCTAGTGGTTGGGTGTGGGAGAATGATAGACCAATAAATATCCAAATCATAGATTATTTGCATGGACTTGGTGACGACAAAGTACAAAATACAGCCCTCTGGGGTTTCTTCATAAACTTCCAAAACATGATGCAAGATAAAGAGAGAATTCCTCAATCTCTAGTTGAAAAGTATAAAGACACTGTATGTTTTATAGTAGAGACTAATCAATGACTAATGGAGGCAGTGGAACCAAGGACAGTCTGGATCATGCCTATGGGGTATGAAGTTGATGAACAAATTGTGGAGCTACATGTTCAACACATGCTAAGTCAGCCAAAGGATCCAAAAGCAGAAAGGTTTGGAACCTTTGAAGAGCTAAGTATAAAAATCCATGTGGAACTTAGACAATCAGAGATGAAGAGAAAAGTGAGAAAAGAAGTAGAAGATCTTGCCAAAAGATTTGGCATATCAAAAGAAGCACTTGATACTAATAGAGAGAAGAGGGAAAGAGCAGAGAAAGAGAAGGAAGAAGCTGAAAAGGAAAGTGATCCGGTAGAAGCCCCCACCTGGACAAGATCCTCTAAGAGGTCTACACCTACCACTATCAAAAGCTCAAAGACATCAAAACTAGAAGCAAAATCATCTGGTAAAACAGAGAAAAGAACTAAGACAAAGGCCACAAGGTCTTATATCAGTCAGAAAGATGAAGAAGAGATAGAATCTGATGAAGAAATCAAGAAGATGAAGAAGAAGAAGAAAGTATCCGGTGTAGATAAGGTGGCAGAGGCAGAAGAATTTGTTGAAAAGCCCACTCTATCCCCAGATGATGTAGCCAAAGCTGTTACTATGGATGGAAACCTACAACCAATAATAGAATTCTATGATGCATATAATGATGCAGATAGAAAAATCTTGGAGGAAGCCACAGTTAAGTACTTGAACATATACAATAAAGCCTTGATTGAAATAATTTCTCTAATTCCTAAAAGTTTGGAAAAGGAACTTGAAATGAAAAAAGAAAATGCTCAGGCAAAGGACTTAGAAATCAGAGAACAGATAGCTATTCAGCTCTACCCTTCAATTACTCCAAAACAAATGGATATGATCTTCAAAGATTGCAAGGATGAGTTCCAGAGTAAGACTAGAATGAATCAGCTCATGCTTGGAGAGACTGATAAAGTGGCAAAAGAAACAGAAGAAATCCTGCAGAAGGCATACTCAAGATTCAACATTCCTATTTTAGAGGACTTGGGTATTGATCCCTTGGCTTCAAGTGTTGAAAAAGAATCTACTGAGGCAATGGCAGAAGAAGTAATGGACTCCAGTGAAGGTAAAGACAAGGGCTTAAAATCCTCTACTCCGAAAGAGGTGGCTCATGCACAAACAAATATCTCTCCTCCTGTTTCCCCTACAGTCTCCGGATCTAAAAGAAAAGAAAGATTAGAGGAGAAAGTCAAGCTGAGAAGAACATAAGTGACCATGTAGAAGAGAAGAAATCTCTGTCTCTGGCAAGAGACACTGCAGAAACTGTCAAGAACTTCTTGACAAAAGAAATATTGGAGATTGATGAACCGGAGTTACTTCAAGGTCCAGTTAACTTTGACTCTCTCTCCCTGGTTCAAACAATGAAGATAGCTTCATTTGCCAATGCAAAGGCAAAAGAAAAACTTCTGAAGTCTCACATGGAAGACTATGAACTAATAGAAGCTGCATCTGGCATTTTAGAAAAGATCATGCCATCTTTTCAGAAGGATCCCTCAGCCTCCTCATCAGGTAATCTTAAATCTCTTGTTAGTTTAGTCAGCACTCATTTTGAGTTCTTAGAGAAATCAGCTGAGGAAAAGGTTCAGAAAGAGTTTTTGGATAAAAGATTCTCTGAAGTACTAAGTTTAATATCAAATGATAGAATAAATATGGATATAGGGATAAAGAGCTTAGAAAATACTCTTAAAGATGGTGGGGAAATATATAAATTTTGTCTATCATGGTCCAAAGCAACAATGGAGATTGAGAAGAAAATGAAAGAAAAGGAGATCCATCTAACAAAACTTTCTCAAAATTTTGATCCATTTACCTCGTCCATAGTAAATCAAGAATGTTAGACCATTGCAGTCTTGGATGAAATTAAGAAGCTAGAGAAAGAAAAGAAAAACAGAATTGGTAGGTTAAATGAGCTTAGAAGAATAATCATTCCTAAGTTGGAGGCCATGCATGAGGCCCTAAGTGATGCTCAAACCACCACCAAGACAAATGATCTGATAGATCTGAAGAAGGCTAAAGTTTTTGCATTCCTGTTGAGTGGTCACATATCAATTTTGGACAGGATGAAGCTGAGTTGGGCGACCGAAGTTGTACAATTGAAAACCTCCTTTGCAGACATACTAAAGTATATGTAGAGTGCAACTGGATGATATACTTATGCGACTAAGTTAAATTTTTGAGAAATTTTTTTTGTTCAGACCCCACCCTTTGCCATTGATGTCAAAGGGGGAGTGAGGAGTAGTGAAAAATGAGGAATTCAAATAAGGGGGAGCTCCAGAAAATGTATATAAAAATAGAGCATCAACCAAGGGGGAGTATAGTGTGACACTTAGTCATTTTTCACTAAGTGTTGCCATCAATGCCAAAGGGGGAGATTGTTGGCCAGAGACACTAGATGGACTCATGAATGTTGTCATTGATGGCAACAAAGGTTATCCCACACATCTGCAGGACATGATGAGTCTTTACTAGAAGTCAGATTGAAGAAGTGTTGAGGTCAGGTAAAGAAGAACAGAGCAGTCAGTAGGGTCTGACAGACAGGTCCGGATCTCTTAGAAGAAGTATCTCAGTGAAGTGTAGATTTGGGGAAGTCAAGAGGAGTACCTTGACAAATAGAATCCAAGGATTTAGCCTCCAGTGTTGAAAGGATGAAGAGATATGAATACTAGAGTGTCAGGTTCCTGATTGACAGTGCGAACAGAGGAAGAACTGACTGGCAGGACATAAGACATCATTCCGGATGTGTTACTAATGATGGTAAAGGTCTTTAATGCATAAGTTATGATTGGCTAACATGATTGATGACTTCTACAAGTATATCCTTGATCCGCATTCCTTGGTATCCAAGGATTCAACCGACAGACCAGATTTTGAGGAAAATATTGACTATTCCGGATGCTGACTAGAAAGGTGATGAAATCACTTTTGAGGATATATATACATGATTGATTTAGATGTGAAGGGTGTGAATATAAAGTATTTGATGTGAAGATAAGTAGCAGAGCAGAGTAAAGATAGCAAAAGAGGTCCGAAATGTGATAGTACAACTGCATCAAAAGAGAGTAAGAATGAAGTGTAGCAGATCAGTTTATTGAGCTTAACTGGAACTAAATCTTAGCATGTGTGGATGCTTCTCATTAGTTCAAACATTGAGTTACCTTCCTTTTCTATAGACAGTAAGTCTCTTGTAGGCAGTAAGCCTCTTGTGAGCAGTGTGCTCTGGCAGTAAGCCCTAATTAGCATGTGCCATTTTTGTATCTTCTATTCTTCTAAAAGAGAATAATATCTTGGGTTAATCACCCCGTGGTTTTTCCCTTAACCAGGCTTTCCACGTCAAAATCACTGTGTCATGTGTGTTTCCTTTTCATGGTTATGTTTTCTCGTTTGATTTGATATTGCATTAACTATTAAAGAAGTTCAAAAGGTAAAAGATTAAGATAACTGATTCACCCCCCCTCTCAGTTATCAATAATGATTTCTTCCTATGTTGAGATTTGCCATCTTTCTTCATCATTGTTGCACATACATTGTGAAATTCATCATGAAGTTTAGGAAAGTAGTTTCTAGTTCTGTAGTGAAATCCCCTCGTAATTTGTCTTGAGTTTGTGAAATCCAAACCAATATTCGTATGTCTACTGTTAGGGTTTCAATAAATCATTTGTCTTGTTAGTTTTTCTTTTCCTCCTTTCTATATTTTTAGGATAAAAGTACACAAAAACCACAAATACCTCCATCATACGATGGAGCTGCCCCTCTCAAACAAAGAAGAAGATCGTTGCTCTGTCACGATATCTCCAACTATTGGGACAATTTAGTCACTGCATTAAGGGCAACAAGTCATTTTCAAAAGTTATTTTGCGGTGACAAATCTATTTACCAACAATCCTGTAGGATTATTTATTTTCTAACAAGGTGATTTTGTAGGTCTACGGTACCTAACATTGTGGTTTTGTAGATTTCTAGTCTAGGGGCATTATTCTCTACTTGATATATTTCTATTGCCTTTATAGTATCCTTTTGGGTATCCTTTATGTCCTTATTTTCTTTCAACATTCTATTTTTGTACTTTAGCTTATCTTATCACTTAGTGTCACCAACTTGCTAAATTGGGGGCAAAATGTAAAGTCAAAAATTATGTACCCTTGCAATTTCATGCTACATTTAGACTCACTTTAGTGTCCACACCTGTAGCATGTTTCTAAGGTCATTGAACCTAAACCTTGGCCTATTTTACCCATCACCAAGGTTTTTCAAATTTTGTATTAACATTTCTTTTTTTCACTCTCAAGAGAACATGTACAAAGTTTGAGAGAATATTCCTTGGACACAAGTGCTATGCATGGATGTCTCCATGATGTGCTAGCATCCCTAATATTCCAAAATTTTAAAACATTGATTCTCCCACCTCCTCTTTCAAATCCATTAGTGGTAATGCTCAAACGGTATTGAAACGAACTATGTAGTGTACCGACTCTTCCAGATTCCCTCTTGGCTTGCAAAAATGCAAGATTGGGGAAAAGGAAACCTCTTCTTATTTTTTGGGAAAACATTTTATCTCTATCACTATTGAAGAAATTTTACCAACAAATTGTTACAGATGATTTTGGAAAGCTCTCACAAATAGGCATTAGAGATTTGGGTGCTCATTCACATTGTAGCATCTCTTATTATGATTGTATGGGTTATTGATTGAACTGGGATCTTCGAAGAGGTTGTCTTATGCTAGAGTTTGATTTGTTCATCAATAGATTGTGCCCTCAAGGATCTTTCAGCCTCCTCTATAGTGTCAAGCCTAGGTAATATTGTTCCATTGTTGTAGAATAGTGTTATTCATGGTTTTCTTTCTTTACATATAATATCATATTGTATATTTTGGCAAGCTTGTGATGTAGACCACCACATTTTGTTTCCATTTGCACACTAGAGTACTTTTCTCCTCGTAGACCAAGGATTGTATCTCTAACTTATTTATTTTTGCCACTACTCTCTAATCCTCCTAGATGCACCTAGGAATAAAAGCACACACTTTTTTTTCATTATTTTGAAGTGGTTGCCTATAGAGGTCGAAAGACTGAAATAGAGGCTTGACTTAGGCAAGCCCCCAAGAAATCCCAACCCCTTTTTCTAGTTTTGGGTTGTGTGGGTTGAAGGCATAAATTCAAATGTAGGGAAGTTGCATATTCCTTCCCTCTTCCTTCGTTATTTAATCCTCTTCATTATTTACATTTAAATGCATTATTTCATTTATTTCTATGTTATTGTGTTGTTGGGCATTCATCTTGGTCTTGTATGCAAACCAAATGAAGTTACAACCACAAATAGAGCCCTACTGTACCTATTTTTATTATTTTGTTTTTGGGAGGACGACAACACAATGCACAGATGTCCCCATGGCATACTAGCGTCCTAGGCCAAGACCCCCTCCTCTAGGTGCTAGGTTCCAATTTATTTTATCTTTACTATTGTACATTTATTTATGTAATCTTAGTTGTTGATTTCTAGAAATTACAATACTTCTGTTGTTCCTTATAGTTCTAGCTTTGTAAATTAATTTAATTTCCTAGTGTACAACTAAGTAGGATTTTGTTGAAGGCATTATGTTCAAATAAAGTGGATAGCAGCATAATCTTCTCCTTTGTAGTTAACTTGATCCTCACGTAAGGGTATAAAATTTGTTTCTAGCTAGATTATTTGAATAAACCTTAGATTAGATTAAAATTTTTACACCATTACAGTTATCATACTTTTTCAAGAATATTATGTTCATAATGATTAAAATTAGGGAAGTGCAAAATATATATCATGAATTCTTGAACCTTCATAGTTATATATTGGTGCTTTCCATAATATTTAGAGTTAATTGGTAGCAATAGAAGATAAGACTAACATATGGACTAACAATTGGGTTTGAATACTAAAGTTTTGAATCCTTGCAAGGGTTGATTAATCTCAAGAAGGTAGTACTCACCCATATTAGGTGTTGCACAAACTTTAATCTACTATTCCACTCTATAAAATAAGTGATTTATATTGTTTGTGGATTTGGTAGGCTTTGATCCATTTGAACTTCTCTTAAGGGGAAAATCATGGCACTTGGGTATGTTATCTTGTGCATACATTGGGGTTGTTCTATAGTAAATTAGGGCTTTATTGAATGCACTTTGAATGTAGTCTAGATTTCAAGTATTCCTTCTATCATTTTATTACTAAACTCTAGCTGCTCCACTTTGATTTGAGAAATCTTTGGGAATATTACTTAGCCACATCTATTGGATAGTTTCATTATTATCTAGTACAACATTATTTAGATTATTTTAGTAGCCTTTAAGGATTACATCTATGGTATGCTATCTAGTGAATTCTACTTCCTTAAAAATCATTTAGACATATCATTTAATTGGCAGTTGGTAATTCTATAGTTGGTTGTATATTGGATATTATTGCTCCAACATTCTATCGATATTCTAAGATTACTTGGCTATAGCATTAATATAATGTTGTTTTTATTTAATTATAAAAACTAGATGGTTTACCACAAGTTGGAATAGAGATGTTCAGTCTAGATGGCTATGTTGCCAAGGGGTAAGTGCACAAAGATGGGGGACCAAAGGGGGTCTTAAGATACCACTTTTTTTCTAAAATTGAGAAAGACTAATGTTGGATGCGAAATTGAAGATAGTTATACTCAAAATTTGAAGATACAACAAAAACAAGAGTCGTAGTGCTCCAAATCTAGTTTCTAAACTACTATATTTTTTTTTAATATGGTTGAGATTAAGGGGTTCAAATAAGGGGAGCACACAAATTGGTCCTGTTTTTCTCAAAAAAACATAACATAGTGTTTAGTGTGCTCCCCCTAAAATGTTAACATTTTTTTAGTATTTCAAAAATCACCTCAGTGAGAAATTAGCTAACACCATGTAGTTTATGTTGGAAACAATGCAGATAATTGAGAGGGGGGGTGAATCAGTTATCTTTAATTTCTTAACTTTCTTTTCTTCTTTAACAATAGTGCAGTATTAAAACATATAAGCATGAATGAACATGAGAGTAGAAATGAAATCAACACACATAACATAAGGATTTTTACGCGGAAAACCTTGTTAAGGGAAAAACCATGGGGTGACACCCAAGATTGTATTCTCTATTAAAAGAATAAGAAGTACAAAATGGTATTTGCCAATTAGGGCTCGCTGCCCAAGCACATTGCTCACAAGAGGCTCACTGCCTACAATGGTTTATAGAAAGTAACCAGGTATTTGAACTGATAAGAAACATCCACATATGCTGAGGTTTAGTTCCAGTTATGCTCAATATACTGATCTACTGCACTTCATTCTTCCTCTGTTTTGGTGCTACTGTTCTGTCACATACCGGACCTGTATTGTCATGTCCACACTTATCTCTACCTTTGCTCACACACTATATCACACACAACACACCTTCAAATTGAAATCCATCTAGTATATATATCTGCACCAAGGATTTTAACATCTTTCTAGTCAGCATCTGGAATACTCAAGATTTTCCCAAGCTTTGGTCTGTCGGTTGAATCCATACTTACTAAGTGATGTGTATCAAAGAGATAGTTATAGAAGTCATCAATCATGTCAGCCAACCATGAATGATCCCTCAAGTAGCTTGATCACCATCAATTTCTCATCTGGGTTAAGGTCTGATGCTTTTCTGGTTAGCTCTTAGTCTACACTGCCTGTCAAGAACCCAACATGTAGATGCTCATATCTTTTCATTCTTTCAACACTGGAGGCTCAATCTTTGGAATGTAGTAGTAATGGTACTCCTCTTGACTTCCCCAAGTCCACACTTTGCTGAGATATTTCCTCTGAGAGGTCTAGACCTAATTGTCAAACCTTGTTGCATGCTATGTTCTTGTTCACTAGACCAAAACACTCTTCAATCAGACTTCCGGTATAGACATACTATGTGCTGCGAATGAGTGGGATGGACTTTATTGCCATCAATGACAACACTCATAAATCCACACAGTGTCTCTTGCCAACAATCTCCCCCTTTGGCATTGATGGCAATACTTAGTGAAAAATGACTAAGTGTTATAACAAACTCCCCCTTGGATGATGCTATATCTTATGTACACTTTTACTGGAGCTCCCCCTTAGCTGGATTCCACATTTTTCACTACTCCTCACTGCCCCTTTGACATCAATGGAGAAGGGTGGAATCTGCACACCAAACTTTGCAAAAAGTAACCTATACATAGCCGCATATATATATGTTATACTTACATAAACTTAAGTATATCCGTAAAAGTGGTTTTCAACTGGACAAATTCTGTTGCCCAACTCTGCTTCATCCTGTCCAAAATGGAGATGGGACCACTTAACAAAAATGCAAAAGCTTCTACCCTCTTTAAGTCTATCAGATCACTGGTCCGGGTTGTGATTTGAGCATCAGTTAGGGCCTCATGCATTGCCTCTAACTTAGGGATAATTATCCCTCTTAGTTCACTCATTCTGCTTATTATGTTCTTTTTTTCCTTCTCAAGCCTCTTTATCTCATTTATAGTGGTAATAGCATGGCACTCTTGATTCATTATGGATGAGGTGAGAGGATCAAAACTCTGGGATAAACTTGATAGTTTACCCTCTTGTTCTTTCACCTTCTTTGCAATGTTTGTTGTCATTGTGGACCAAGATAAACAAAATTTGTATAATTCTCTGCCATCTTTAAGAGTATTTTCTAGGCTCTTTATTCCAATATTTAGATTTCTCCTATCATTTTCTATGAGCCCCTATACTTCAGAGAATCTCTTACCCAAAAACTCTTTTTGGACTTTCTCTTATGCTAATTTCTCCAAAGAATCAAAATGTGTGTTAACAGAATTAACAAGAGATTTCAGATTACCGGATGAAGAGGCAGAAAGATTCTTTTGGAAGGATGGCATGATCTTCTCCAACACACTGGATGCAATCTCTATCATCTCATAGTTTTCCATGTGAGACTTTAGAATCTTTTCTTTTTCTTTGGCTTGAGCAAAAGATGCTACCTTCATTGTCTAGACTAGAGAGAGAGTCAAAATTGAGTGGTCCTTGGAATAGCTCCGGTTCATCTAATTCCATCATTTCTTTGGTCAGGAAGTCATTAACAACTTCTACAGTGTCTCTTATCAGAGACAAAGTTTTCTTTCCTTCTGTAGACTCAGAACTATCATCTGGGGTCTTCTCTACTTGATCTTCTTCTCTTCCCTTTACCTCTTCTTCTTGACTAATTTTCTCTTCTTTTCTTTCTTCTCCTTCAGTTCCAGAGTTAGCAGGGGGATCTGGAAGAGAGATGTTTACTTCTTCAAGGACTTCCTCTACTGGAATAGAGGAATCCAAGTCCTTAGTCCTCTCCTCACCTATGTCCTTTGGCTCTTCTGCATTTTTCATAGTGGATTCTTCTTTTGATGTACTTAGTCCTTCGTCATCCATGTCAGAAGGTTCATCACCTATGTCCTCTATAACAGGAAGATTGAATCTTTTAAATGCATTCTAGAGGATGTCCTCTGTTTCTTTGGCAACTTGATCTGTCTCTCCAAGCATAAGATGGTTCATTCTTGCTTTGCTCTGAAACTCATCCTTGCAGTCCTTAAAGATCATGTTTATTTGTTGAGAGGTAATGGAAGGATAGAGTTGAATAGCAATCTGTTCCTAGATCTCTAGATCCTTTGCTTTAGCATTCTCCTTTCTCATTTCAAGCTCCTTCTCTAAACTTTTGGCAATTAGAGAGATGATTTCAATGAATGCTTTATTATAAATGTTAAGATGCTTGACTGTAGCATCTTCTAGGATTTTCTTGTCAGTATCACTAAACTCATCATAAAATTCTGTTAATGGTTGCAAATTTCCATCCACTGTGATTGCCTTGATAACATTATCAATAGAAGGAGTGGACCTTTCAACAAATTATTTTGCCTCTTCTTCTTTATTTGCACTAGTAGAGGATCCACCTGATGTTTTCTTCTTCTTCATTTTCTTAACCTCCTCATCTATCTCTGTCTCTTCATCATCCTTTTGACTTATGTAGGATCTTGTAGCCTTGGTTTTTGTTCTCTTTTCTCCCTTACCAACTGTTTTTGCTTCCAGTTTGGAGGATTTTAAGCTTTTAGAGGTGGTAGGTGCAGAACTCTTTGAGGATCTAGTCTGGGAGGGGGCTTGCATCGGATCACTTTCTTTTTCTGCATCTTGTCTCTCTCTTTCTACTCTTTCTATTTTCTCTCTATTTGCATCAACTGCTTCTTTTGAAATGCCATATCTTTTGGCAACTTCCTCTACTTCTCTTCTCACTTTTCTTTTCATCTCTGATTGTCTTAGCTCGACATGAATTTTCACACTCAATTCTTCAAAGGTTCCAAACCTTTCTTCCTTAGGGTCCTTAGGCTGACTTAGTAGGTGTTGGACATGCAGTTCTAGAATTTTATCATCCACCTCATAGCCCATTGGTATAATCCAGACTATTCTGGGCTCTACTACCTCCATTAGGCATTGATCAATGTATACCATAAAACACACTGTATCTTTATATTTTTCAACTATTGTCTGAGGAATTCTTTCTCTGGCCTGCATCATACCTTGGAAATTCTTGAAATAACCCTAGAGAGCTATGCTTTGAGCCTTGCCATCACCAAGCGCATACATATAATCTCTAATTTGTATGGCAACAGGTCTGTCATTTTACCATATCCAGCCACTAGTTCTAGGTAGCTCATTCATATAGTAGAAGAATAGACATAGTATCAAGCCACCATACTTAAATGAATTCTTCTTATCTTTTTTTATTTTCTAAAAATTCTCTAACAGTTGGTTTAGGAGAAGCTCACAAAGATCATAATTAGCATTTGCCCTTAGCATATGATAAGTAGTGTATATTGTTGTTCCAGATACAGAATTCTCCCTGCTGGAGTGATATATTTTATAACCAATTATCATAGAAGCAAATTTGATATCTGGATCTATGATATCCTCTATTGTCATTGCTCTTTTATCAAATTTTGATCTAGTTGCCTCGCTTACAGTTTGGTTTTTGATTGATTTGAGAGCAGGCAACCCACCAGATGAGTGTAATCCAGTTACCGCCCTAATGGCATCTTTTGTGATCTTAAATGGCCTCATCAACCATATGAAGTTGTCATGTATTTTGCTCAGAACATACCGGACCCATTCATCCTCTGCAAAATAGGGAAAGTGGATGCAATGTCCAAAATGCTTATCCCAGATGGCCTTGTATTGGGGTTTAAGTTCAAATGTTCCATCTATTAATTCCTTGTGATAGATATCCATCAGCTTGGATTCCCCAAATTCCTCAATGTTGGCATGAATGTATACCCTAACATCTTCTACATGTAGAACCCCATGCAGAATGCTAGAGAATGCACCTAGGGGATCAACTTCTAGGGATTTGTAAGGATGTTTCTTAAACTTAGGGCGTGGCCTATCAATGATCTTAACAACATTTGGAGTAGCCATCTTTCAAAAGATTCAGAGAGAGATATTCAAGAGAGGAAATACCTTTTTATGCTTCTAGGGTTCACGATAAGAGCTTGAAAGATCATTGGTTGAATCAAATTCTACGGTTGATCTTTGAGAGGGTTGAAGCAATCTTGTTGCAGAGATCTTTCTTTCTTCTTCTCAAATGCAAATGCACAAATGATGAACAAAAGAACCCTTATATTTCTACACAAACCCTAAATTCATATTGCAATAAATGCACAACTTAAGTCATTCCGGTTCCCTTGTTTTGACCTTGTTTTGAGAGAGATCCTTCCAAATCACTGAGATACACTTAGAATTATTCTTGGTGATAATTGACAATCTATCTTCCTTTCTCTAATCATTCCATTTATCCACAGGTCAAGATATTTCAATTTTGAATCATACCCGATCTAACTGTGAAAATCCTACTTTTATTGGATGACTGTTAAACCGGATCAATCTTGAATGATTAACCTCTTCAAAACTTCTTGCGGATCTTTTATATTTTTACCAAGGGTTATTTAGATATCTCTTTGAGAACTCTTCAATCCACAACACTCCATGTGCCAATTTTAGGCACCAATTGACTGGCTAGGGGAAATTGTTTTCTTTTGTGACTCCCCTTGAGCCAGAGCTCATCTATTTAGTTTCTGGAAGGAATATAAGCACTAGATTCTAGTGCGTATCCATCCCCAACATTTTTTGTACTTCTCTTTACCCAAATCTTGTTCATTTCACTTTGAACTTCATTCACATTCACTTTTCCTTTTCCTTTGTCTTGATTTTGATTATGATGCACTAGACCCCTTTTATCCAGATTCTTACTTCTACAAAATTTGGCAATATGACCGGATCTATTGCACTTATAGCAAGCTATATTTCTTTGCATATTTGACTGATATCCTCTTGATCTACATTGATTATCCATATGTCCCATTCTATTGCATGCAAAGCATCTACCATTGAATGAATTATTTATTTGCATATTTCTACATTCATGAAATTTGTGACCATACCTTTTGCAGTTAAAACACTATTTGGAGAAGGATTAATTAGTCCGATTCATTCTTCTTTTGCACTGATTTACTTTATGACTGAAGTTATTGTAATTGTAAAAGTATCCATTGAAGGATGGGTATCTTTAAGCATTTGGTTGCCTTACCGGAGGTCTTCTAGGCCTCTACCTTGGATTTCCTGATCCAGAGTTCTTCTGACCAGATCTGGAGCTTTCACCTTTCTCATACCCCAAGCCATTCTTGTCATCTACCCTCTTTTGGCTTTCAAGAAGAACTTCAAGTTGAGCAGAGATTTTCTTGAATTTCTCTTTGTATTAATTTGTTGTTTGAAGTTCCTTTTTAAGAGTGTCTATCTGATTCTCAAGTTGTTCTTCATTGTCTCTAGCTTCTTCAAGATTAGATTCTAGATGCCTGATTATTCGATCCATTTTGTGGCAGTCTTCTGACTTCTCCTTGAGAGATTGTTTTAGATTATCTTCATTTTTTCTTTTTTCTTCAATTTCTTGGGTGAATTTCATAACCCCTGATTCCATTTCATGTCTTACCATAATGACCTCTTTTGATAGCTTCTCACATAACTTGTTTTTCTCATTTAGATCTTCATTTGTATCATTGGCTTCAATTTGACTTGCTAATTGCTGAAGTAGTTCCTTTCTCTTTTTCATAGAGATACTCAATTTTTCTTTTAGTTCATTTATGAAATTATCAGCTTGTTTGAGTCTTTCCCTCAAGTTGTTGACTTCAGAGTGAGATTGTTCAAGATCATCTAGGGCAGACTCAAGTTGTTCCATCATACCATACATGTCCATTGAGATTCCTAGATCTTCCTCAAGCTATTAGGCTCTGTTTGGGGTAACTTAGCTCTGATACCAATTGTTGGAAACAATACAGATAACTAAGAAGGGGGTGTGAATCAGTTATCTTCAATTTCTTAACAATAGTGCAGTATTAAAACATATAAGAATGAATGAACATGAGAGTAGAAATGAAATCAACACACATAACTCAAGGATTTTTACGTGGAAAACCCTGTTAAGGGAAAAACCATGGGGGGACTAACCCAAGATTGTATTCTCTGTTAAAAGAATAAGAAGTACAAAATGGCACTTGGCAATTAGGGCTCACTGCCTGAGCACACTGCTCACAAGAGGCGCACTACCTACAATAGTTTATAGAAAGTAACCAGGTATTTGAACTGATGAGAAGCATCCACATATGCTGAGGTTTAGTTTCGGTTAGGCTCAATATACTAATCTACTACACTTCATTCTTCATCTATTTTGGTTCTATTGTTCTGTCACATACCGGACCTGTATTGTCTCTTCCACACTTATCTCTGCCTTTTCTCGCACACTATATCACACACAACACACCTTCACATCAAAATCCATTTGGTATATATATATGCACCAAGGATTTTAACATCTTTCTAGTCGACATCCGAAATACTCAAGATTTTTCCAAGCTCTGGTCTATCAACTAAATCCATACTTACTAAGTGATGCGTATCAAAGAGATAGTTATAGAAGTCATCAATCATGTCGACCAACCATGAATGATCCCTCAAGTAGCTTGATCACCATCAATTTCTCATCCAAGTTAAGGTTTGATGCTTTGCCAGTTAGTTCTTCCTTAGTCTACACTGCCTGTCAAGAACCCAACACGTAGATGCTCATATCTTTTCATTCTTTCAACACCAAAAACTCAATCTCTAGAATGAAGTAGTAATGGTACTCCTCTTGACTACCCCAAGTCTGTACTTTGCTGAGATACTTCCTCTGAGAGGTCCGGACTTGATTGTCGGACCTTGTTGCATGCTCTGTTCTTGTTCACTAGACCAAACACTCTTCAATCAAACTTCTGGTATAGACATACTATGTGCTATGGATGAGTGGGATGGACTTTGTTGCCATCAATGACAACACTCATGAAGCCACACAGTGTCTCTTCCCAGCAGTTTATCCCTAATTTTTCTGATAATTTTTTCATTAATAATTGATTTTTTACTAATTTTCAAAGTGGACACATCCTAAAAAACAAAAAATTGAATGTGCTCCCCCCTAAAATTTTTGAAAACTAATCAAATATCATTTTTTTTAATACGTGTAGAATGGAGTCTAGTTTCTAAAAATATAACTTATTTGAAATTTTAATGAATGGTTAAAAAGAATTCAAAAATACCAAACACTAGTTTTTGACCAAAAATGGATACATTAACAAAAGAAATTAAAGAGGAAATCCTTAACATACTCAAAATGTGAAAACAAATATATGGTTAGATAGCTAACAAAGAGATTAAGATTATGGTGGTATTTTTTCAACTTTTCATTGAAAAAGTGCAATCCTGATGGGTAGCATGCTCAAGATTATGTGATTTTTTTTAGAATCTGGAAAAACATGTCCTTAGATAACCTAAACATAGTCCAAGCCTTTGGGTTGGAATCCCAAGGCAAATCCAAGCCTAAGGCTTGGAAATTACCAAGGCAAAGAATAATGTGAGCATGTTATAACTCTCTCTCTCTCTCTCTCTCAAATCAAATTTGCAGGTATTTTTTACAAATTATTTTGTGTGATTTTTATCCAAGGAAATGCACAATTGAAATAAAAGCAACCATTTTCATCACTAGTACATGGTTGAAAGGAAAGACCTTTACAAATTTTTTTAAGTGTATTCTTGGCTGATTCAATACATTACTGTTATGTAGAGTTATCAAGCTAGACAATATTATTCACTTCATTTTGGATAAAATTAGTCACTCACTAATAATATGTCCCTTACATTTTTATAAACAAGACTCATTTTCATCAATCCATATTTCCCCTCTGCTTGGTCTGGGATTTCAAGAACATGTATAAGAATGAAAGTTACAACTTGGTAGTGGCCCATGATATTGATATTACATCATTTATCATGTGGGATTCTAAAATGGTCCTTACAATTGAAAAAGGTTTTGCTTTGTAACTTCACAGTTGTTTTACATTTCTTCTATGAACAATATTCTTCACAGATGCATATTTGATAGTAATTCTTGGTCCATTACAATGAAAATAAAAATAAAGGTCTGTCCAACATGTCTCAGTGCCTTTCTCAAACAAGCTCAATAAGTTGGCAATTCAAGGATTTAATAATCAACACACAACTGGCTAATAGATTTGATAAAAAAATTAGTAAATTACAAAAGTCTAAATTTCTTTACATAAGTAAAGGAGGATGAAGAAACAGAGGAGCTTTTTATACCATGCAGAGCATGCAGTCAGAAATGTTATAAAGACATGGCAAATAACATGATAAAGAGCACTTTAATGGGTGTGCCTCCTTCTTCAAAGTTATGCTTAGAGACTTCACACAAAAAATAGTAACTCTATACATTATTTTTTTATTCTTTTATGTCCTGTACACTGTTAAGAACTTGTAAAATCTCATTGAATAATGTGTTCACTACAGTGCATTCCTCTTGCATTTGTTTCACAGTTTATAGATGACACATATGAACATATGGTGTTGCAAGGTCCAGGTGGGCAGGAGTGGGATGTACAATTAGGGGGTATCATAAATAAACTAGAATTTTAACAAGGTTGGGAAAAATTTGTCAATCAACATGGGCTAGAGATTGAAAATTTTGTTGTGTTTAAGTACATATCGAAGTCATATTTTAAGGTTAAGATATTTCAAAGAACAGGGTGTGAAAAAATATCAATGCTCTTCAGGTTATGAATACCAACATTGATATAGATAAAAGATGCCCTTCTAATAGAGTATGCAGTTCAAGTCAACCAATGAGCAGGAAGTTGTTGATTGAATTGGTTTATGATGAGGAAAATTACAGTGTTGTTGAAGCAATGGAAGAAAATCAAAATTGTAAGTCTAATTTAATCTCTAGAGAGAGAGAGAGAGAGAGAGAGAGAGAGAGAGAGAGAGATTCCATGCATGAAAGCACATATTAAAGTTTCCATGCTTTTCAAACCCCACATGTTTGTTATTCCCTTGTTTTCATGCATGCTATTAGACAAGAAAACATTTTTTCATGGTGTTTGACATTTTAAGAATCATTGTTTGATCAATCCACCACTTTTTTTGTTTTTTCAACATAGAAGAACTTGTTTTGCATGTTTTTGGACAAAATTTAATTATTTAAACTAAAAGTTTCATGTTTCATATTGTTTCAAAGCTAACTTTCATGTATTTAGATTGAATTTGATGATATATGTTTGTTTTTTTTCATAAATTTCACTAATCCTATTAGAGTTATAAAGAATTCAATATTGAATATGAAGGAATTTGCCAAAAAGATCATATTTTTGAGGATTTTGAAGCCAAATTTTGGAGGATTGGTCAACTCAAATCTCAAATTCTAAGGTATGTTCTTTATGTATTAGTTTACTTCACTTTATGTTCTTTAGAACACTCATAATCACTAAAAGTGGAACTATCTAAGTTAAAAAAGTCATCATTATGTGCATTAATAGAATTAGAATCATTAAAATATGATATATACATGAATTTGTTGTAGCTTGAATTTGAACAATGTCATCGATAGCTCCCTATAACAAAGTATTATCATCATTCTCTCTAATGTAACCAGTTGTATCAACATTTAAAATATAGTGTTATTGATGCTACAAATCTGATATATTTGGTTATTATATAGTAATGAGTTGTCACTATCATCCTCTTGGCCATTTACCTCTAAAAAATTAGTTTGATTTTCATTTATTGGAGTTATACTAGATAAGTTATTTGTTGTTTTCAAGTACCATCTAAATTTTTTGGATTTCCATCTCTAGGTTTCTCCAAGAAATCAAACTGGTTGGCTGCAATAAACTTTATATTTTAGTCTTTTTGTCATCATAAAACTCATTCAAAAGATCACCAACAACTTTGTCATCATAATTAGCCTTAAAATTACTCCTTTCTTGATGATTTCACTAGCCCTTGGCTATCTTGAATAGCTAATTCAACCTATAATTGATTCTCTAAATACATGTTCATCGTGATTTTCTTCAATTCTTGCATCATAAATATATTTTCTAATGTTAGTTAGTATTTTGTCTCTTAACATTTCAAACATATCTATTCAAGGAAAAGAGTCTTGATTAGTGTCTTACCACTTAGACCAATTGTCACATCATTGCTAGTCAAACCAAGGACATTCTCCTAACTTTTGAAGATTGCACCATAGTTAGGATTACACAGCTGAAACTTTAAGAGTTTGATCATGGTAGAACTTGAGATCAACAATGAACATGTGCTCATCTATTTCATTAAGAACATCTAGGCCTAAATTGTCATTACACATTTAAATTCTAATCTAATCATGTCAAAATCAACAAGTTTGGAGTCATTTACTAGACAAACATAATCATAAAATCCCTCTTCATTTCCACTCTCAGTACTGACATATAAACCATTCAATTCATGCACATCATTAGGACTAGGTGTTCCATCATACTCAATGTCTTCTTTACTACCAATTGACTAATTTGTATTCATTGATTTTGATAATTCAACACTTTCAGTCCTTACAAGGGTACACCATACTTAGCTTGTTTGTCATAACAATCATCATGCTAATTATATTCATTATGCTTCTAACACCATGATCATTGTGTTCATTGTCATGAAATCCATTGGTTTTTTCTGAATTACCTTTGTGATCACTACTCCTATGACCTTTATTGACAATAGATTGCTGATTTGAGATGACTTCATACTTGTCTTCATGAGCTACTCTAACTAATTCACCACCTACAATATAAGAATTCGGGCTATCCTTTAACATGTAGGTAGGTCTAGTTTTATCTTGTGAGTCTCAATTTTGAATGATTGGGCCATCACAATGTGCTTTTCATAGCTCTCCTTAGTGCTAGTGACTTCTTGTATCTTGTCTTGAGTAGGTGTATCCATGGGAGGTTAAGAAAGCATGTTTTAGAAGATATGTTAAGAAAATATGAAATTTACCTAGAGATTGTGAAAAGTGTGTTTGAGAAGATATGTTAAGAAAATGTGAAATTCACTTTAATTATATATGATTATATATTTTGAGATTTGTGTATGATATTACTTTACTCTATTGTACCAAGATGGACTAATTTATCCATGTCTTATTCATGTTGCATATAGAAATCATCATCATGCCAAATAAATGAACAAAGACTCTAACACCAAAAGAGCATGAAGATGAGAATGAGAGGAAAAGAGAAAGAATGAGGTGAATTCATGAAATTAGAAAATTGTCAACCATACAAGAAAATGTGCCACCATTGCCAATTGAAGAGGAACATGACACATCTAATCAATATAAGAGAGAGATGGAATTGGCATCACAAAGGGAATGAATACAAAACCTTCATTCAACAAGGAAATTGAATCTCGAAGTTGGAGGCACTCCATTGTTCACAGGTCAAGTTTAAGGAACACCATCTTCCTCTTCTCAAATTTGAGGCACTCCATCTTTCACAAGTGAAGTTGAAGGTACATCTTCATTCTCTTCTCAAGTTGGAAGCATGCCATCATTCACATGTCAAGTTAAAGGTACACCATATTCACCATATCAACTTCAAGCCTTTTCATCTTTTGCATCTCCAATTAAAGGTATGTCATCTATCCCATCTCAAGTAAATATTGAAGAAATTCCTAATACTGAGTCAACTTTACCAATGAAAATGCCTCCTAGAATTTTGCATAGAAAGCCTAAGTTTATAATTGATATCGATGAGAATGTTTTGAAGCCCATGCAGGATAAGATTCCCAACCACACTTGCTAAAGATATGTGAATAAGATATGGAAATCATTCTTTGAGAACTTAAATGAAACTGAAAGATGTCAACTATTTGTTGAATTGTGAGAAATCTAAAATTTAGGCCCATTATGAAGATTCTTGGCCTAAGAACATTGGATGCCTCAAGTGAAAAATCTATTGTAAATCATCTAATGAGTGCATATGAGAGTGTGGGTTCCACCTCATGCACCAAGGATAGTAATGTCACATGATGTGTCATTACATTGACAATAGTAAGCCAATAAACAAAGAAAGATCACCTCATTAGAAAGACAAGTCCAGCCTTGAAAATAAGTAGAAAAACTCTAATAAGAGCCATTGGGAGACGTGAAAGAGTTGAGGATCCAAACACCAATGAATTGTGGGCATTCTTGGGGAGACTCCCATGGAAAGACAAAGTTGTTAAAATCTTGAGATCCCTAAATGAAGAATTTTACAAAAATAACACAAGGGTATCTCCTAATGCAAGAGTTGTTGCAAGAAGGAGAATTAGTTGTCGAAATCATGAGCCACATCCAAAGCATTTTTTGGATGTGACTCAAACACAATTTTTTAAGAAATTTCAAGAGATGTATCCTCAAGTCAAAATTAGTCAAAGATATTTTGAAATGGTAAAGCCTTTTTATGTCAAAATAAATCACATACGCACAACTTATTATTGTAGAGTACATATTGAGTTTTCTAATCATTATGTGTAGATTTGCATACTAACGATGTTTTGCAAGAGTGTAATATAAAGTGTCCACCTAGATCTTCAAGAGATTTCATATCAAGCATCTTATGCCAGAGAGTGGATGGCCAATTATTCTACAATAGATTATGCTTGGATGGCATGTGTGATCATTGTGGTGGGTTGCAAGATTTGCCAATTTGTCAATATATGGAGAACACACATGTAATTGGAAATGAGCTAGTAAGTACTGGGAAATACAAGACAGTGGCCAATTTATCAACATATTTGGTAAGTTTTGATCAAATATGGGGGTAGACCATTGAACATGACCTTGTGGAAGGTTTATGAGTCTGACCATGAGGCAATACTCAACACAATAAAGAGTAGAGCATACCTGAATGGTTCATTGGATTGAATCAGTGGAATGATAGAAAGGTATGTTATTTTTCTTTGCTATCCTCATTTCACCTTCTATATTTTAGCTACTCATTTTAGCTAAATAGTACAATTGCATTTGCATGCAGGATTTTAGTATGATGGAGGTAGGCATAATCCTTATGAAGTTTCCTTTAGAAGGAAAGTAAGGTAGGTTTTCATGATTATTTCATGATGATATGTCATTTACTTACTATTTCATAATGAGTTTTAATGATGTTACTATGAGTTTTAATTCATTTTAATGATGTTACTATTTCACAATGAGTCTTAATGAGTTTTAATGACAAGCCTTCATTTGTTTATTCACATTTGGTGCTAACAATTGATAGCAGTGGCAAGTACAACCTCAATTAATGCCCTACAAGACATTGGATCAAGTGAGAACACCTTTATAGTACTAGATTTTCATCTACCATAAAGGTATTACGACTAAATTTTTACATTCGACATCTCCTAGTGCCAAACGGATGGTGCCAATGCATCCGAGTGGGTGGGTAAATGCTATGGGAGATGTCTTTTCAATGGCAAATCCTCATGGTCATTCTTGACTATATCGAATGCAAACAATCTCTCAAGAGCCCTAAGACAAAAAAGGTGACAAACATTAGACTGGATGTTTTATCAAAATGTGACATCTAGGAACATCTTCTTTGCATGTATAGGTGGATGTCAAATCCACCTACAAATACCTACCTCATTTTTTTATAAATCGATTTCATTTTCCTATGGTGGTAAGGAACACATTGTTCTAAAATGCTTCAGTTTCATGCAGTGGAAAGGTGCTAGGAGTGACATTTTACATTCCACGGATTGTGGGGTTGAACTAACTATGCCAACACTTTTGGTTAGGTGGCTAAATGCTAGGGGAGGTCTCATTTTGTGTGCCAAGCATCCTAGAAATTCATGGCAGCAACCTATTGATAAAGTCCCTTAAGATCCCTAAGAGCACAAAACTACCAAAATATGATGAAGCAATTCTCAGTATTCATGGTAGTTGAGAACATTTTATTTAGACCCACAAGTGAATGTGAGGTCTGTCCATAATAACCTCTCTCAGTTTTGGTCAATCTAATCCATTTGACCATGCTGAAATCAAATTCATTATTATAAAATGCTTTAGTTTCATGTAGTGGGAAGGTGTTAGGAGTGACATTTTGCATTCCATAGCTTGTGGGGCCAAACTAACTATGCCAAAACATCAGGGTAGGTGGATAAATGCTAGGGGAGGTCTTGTTTTGTGTGCCAAGTGTCCTAGTCATTCGGGGCAAGAGGCTACCGACAAAGTCCCTTAAGATCTATAAGAGCAAAAAATTGCCAAACTATGACAGAGCAGTTCTCAGAATTCATGGCAGCTAGGAACACTTTGTTTGGACCTACAGGTGCACATGGGGTCTTTCCATGATAACCTCTCTAAGTTTTGGTCAACTCAAATCCATTTAACCATGTCAAAATCAAATACATTCTTGCAAAATGCTTTAGTTTCATGCAACACAACCTTACCAGGGGCCATATTTTTTGTTCTTCTCATTGTGGGGATGAACCAACTACACTAATGTGTCAGGGTGGGTAAGTAAATGCTATGGGAGGTCTCATTTCATGCGTCAAGCATTCTAGTCATTCGGGGTAGCAAGCTACCGGCAAAGTCCCTTAAGATCCCTAAGAGCAAAAAATTATCAAACTATGATGGAGTAGTTCTCAAAATTTGTGGCAACTGGGAACATTCCATTTAGACCTACAAGTGCACATGGGGTCCATCCACAATTACCTCTCCCAGGTTTAGTCAACTCCAATCCATTTGACCATGTAGAAATAAAATGCATTCTTATAAAATGCTTCAGTTTCATGCAGTGGAAAAGTGCTAGGAGTGAGATTTTGCATCCCACAGCCCGTAGGACTAAACCGACAATGCCAACACAATGGGGTGGGTGGGTAAATACTAGGGGAGGTCTTTTTTCATGTGCCAAATGGCCTAGTCATTTGAGGCAATAGGGTACCGGCAAAGTCACTTAAGATCTTAAGAGCAAAAACTACCAAACTATGATGAAGCAGTTCTCATAATGTGTGGCAGCTAGGAACCTTCTGTTTGGACCTATAGGTGCACATGGGGTCAATTCACAATAGCCTCTCTTAGTTTTGGTCGAGTAAAATTCATGCGATCGTGTTGAAATCAAATGCATTCTAGTAAAATGCTTCAGTTTCATGCAACACAACCTTGCCATGTGCCTTTTTTTGTTCATCTCCTTGTGGGGCTGAATTGACTACACCAATACATCAGGGTGGGTGGGTAAATGCTAGGGGAGGTCTCGTTTCATGTGTCAACCATCCCAGTCATTTTAGGCTGTAAACTACTATCAAAGTCAAAAGGTGCTAGGACTAAAATTTTGCATTCCATAGGTTGTGGGGTTGAACCAACTGTGCAAACATGTCTGGGTGGACAGGTAAATGCTAGGAGAGGTCTCGTTTTATGCACCAAGTGTCTCAGTCATTCTAGGATAAAAGCTATTAACAAAGTCAAAATGTGTTAGAAGTGATATTTTGCATCCCACATCTTATGGGGCCAAACTAACTATGCCAACACATCAACATGGGTGGGTAAATGCTAGGGGAGGTCTCATTTCATTTACCAAGCATCTAATTCATTCCAGGCTGTAAGCTACCAGGAAAGTCCAAAGGTGCTAGGACTAAAATTTTGTATTCCATAGGTTGTGGGGTCAAACTAACTACACCAACACATCCAGGTGGGCAGGTAAATGCTAGGGGAGGTCTCATTTTATACACCAAGTGTCTCAGTCATTCCAGGCTGCAATCTACCGACAAAGTTGAAAGGTGCTAGGAGTGAGTTTTTGCATTCCACAGCTTGTGGGGCTGAACTAGATGTGCCAACACATCAGGGTGGGTGAGTAAATGCCAAGGGAGGTCTCATTTCATATGCCAAGCATCCCAGTTGTTCCAGGTTGTAAGCTATTGACAAAGTTGAAAGGTGCTAGGACTGCAATTTTGCATTCCATAGGTTGTGGGATCAAATTGACTATACCAACATGTCTGGGGGTGGGTAAATTCTAGAGAGATCTCATTTCATGTGCGAAGTGTCTCAATTGTTCTATGTTGCAAGCTATCAACAAAGTGACTTTATCACTAGCTTACAACCCAGAATGACTAGGATGCTTGGCACGTGAAACGATACCTCCCCTAGCATTTATCCACCCACCTCGATGTGTTGGTGTAGCCAGTTTGGCCCCACGATGAGCAGAACAAAAAATATGGCACCTGGCAAGGTTGTGCTGCATGAAACTGAAGCATTTTGCAAGAATGCATTTGATTTCGGCACAATCAAATAGATTTGAGTTGACCAAAACTGAGAGAGGTTATTGTGGATGGACCCTACATGCACCTTTAGGTCCAAATGGAATGTTCCCAACAACCACAAATTCTAAGAACTACTCCATCATAGTTTGGTAGTTTTTTGCTCTTAGGGATCTTAAGAGACTTTGCTGGTAGCATACTGCCTCAAATGATTGGGATGCTTGGTGCACAAAATAAGACCTCCCATGGCATTTACCCACCCACCTCAACATGTTGGCATAGTCGATTCAGCCACACGATGAGCAAAACAAAAAATATGGCACTTGACAAGGTTGTGTTGCATGAAACTAAAGCATTTTACAAGAATGCATTTGATTTCAGCATGGTCAAATAGATTTTAGTTGACCAAATCTGAGAGAGGTTATTATGGATGGACCCCAAGTGCACCTATAGGTCCAAATGGAATGTTTCCATCTACCACAAATTCTAAGAACTACTCCATCATAGTTTGGTAGTTTTTTGCTCTTAGGGATCTTAAGGGACTTTGTCGATAGCCTACTGCCCCTAATGACTAGGACACTTGGTGCATGAAACAAGACCTCCCCTAGCATTTACCTACCTATATCGACATGTTGATGCAATCAGTTTAGCCCCATGAGCTATGGAATGCAAAATGTCACTCCTAGCACCTTTCCACTACATGAAACTGAAGCATTTTGCAAGAATGCATTTGATTTCGACATGATCAAAGGACTAGAGTTGACCAAAACTAAGAGAGGTTATTGTAGATGGACCCCACATGCACCTGTAGGTCCAAACAGAATATTCCCAGCTGCCATAAATTCTAAAAACTACTTTGTCATAGTTTGGTAGTTTTTTGCTCTTAGGGATCTTGAGGGACTTTATCGATAGGCTGCTGCCCTGAATGACTGGAATACTTGGCACATGAAATGAGACCTCCCCTAGAATTTACCCACCCATCCTAACATGTCAGTATAGTTGGTTTAGCCCCACAATGAGAAGAATAAAAGATATGGCACTAAGAAAGGTTGTGTTGCATGAAACTGAAGCATTTTACAAGAATACAATTGATTTTGGCATGGTCAAATAGATTTGAGTTGACCAAAACTAAGAGAGGTTGTTGTGGAAAGACCCCACATGCATCTATAGGTCCAAATGGAACATTCCCAGCTACCACGAATTCTAAGAACTGCTCCATCATAGTTTGGCAATTTTTTTCTCTTAGGGATCGTAAGGGACTTTGTCAGTAGCCTGCTACCCCAAATGACTGGGATGCAAAAGGAGACCTCCCCTAGCATTTATCTGCCCAACCAAATGTCTTGGCATAGTCAGTTTAACCACATGACCTATGGAATACAAAATGTCACTCTTAGCACCTTTCGACTTTGTTGATAGCCTGCTATCCCGAATGAATGGAACACTTGGCACACAAAATGAGACCTCCCCTAGCATTTACCTTCCCACCCTAATGCATCGGTGTACTCATTTTGGCCCCACAAGGAGAAAAACAAAAAAATATGGCACCTAGCAAGGTTGTGCTACATGAAACTAAAGCATTTTGCAGGAATGTAGTTGATTTCGGCACGGTCAAACAGATTTGAATTAACCAAAACTAAGAGAGGTTATTATGGATGAACTCCATGTACACCTATAGGTCTAAATGGAACATTCCCAACTGCCATGAATTCTAAGAACTGCTCCATCATAGTTTTGAAGTTTTTTCTCTTAAGATCTTAAGTGACTTTGTCAATAGCATGCTGCCTCGAGTGACTAGGACATTTGGTGCATGAAAAAAGACCTCCCCTAGAATTTACCCACCCATCCCAACATGTTGACATAGTCAGTTTGATCCCACAAGCTATGGAATGCAAAATCTCACTCCTAGCACCTTTCCACTGCATGAAACTGAAGCATTTTACAAGAATGCATTTTATTTCAGCATGGTTAAACAAATTGGAGTTTACCAAAATTGAGGGAGGTTATTGTAGATGGACCCGACATGCACCTATAGGTCCAAATGGGATGTTCCTAGCTGCCACAAATTTTGAGAACTGCTCTGTCATAGTTTGATATTTTTTTGCTCTTAGGGATCTTAAGGGACTTTGTTGGTAGCCTGCCACCCTGAATGATTGGGAAGGTGGGCACATGAAACAAGACCTCCAATAGCATTTCCCTACCCACCCTGATGTGTTGGCATAGTCGGTTGGGCCCCAAAAGATGTGGAATGCAAAATGTCACTCGTAACACCTTTCCACTGCATGAAACTAAAGCATTTGAGAGATTGTCTACAAAATGTCACTCCTAAATTCACACCTCTAACAGTTATGCATTAAGTCATGTTTTGTTAGTGTGATTATATGGCATTACATGTATTGGCAATTAGGATTGCACCCTTAGCAAAGATAAACTTAGCTATCATGTTGCAACATAGAAACACTCTCAAATTGTGGGTAATCTATGTTGAGAGTGAATCTCCAAAATGAGCTGGTTCTCCTTATGAATTTTCCTAAGGTAAATGATTCTTCTAGGAAAAGGGATTGAAGAATAACTATAAATAACTAAAATTAACTTCTAGGTGATGCACCAATATTTAATCTCTTACCAGATCTTACCTACAATTAGTTCATAGAACTTAACTCTCACAACCTTTGATTATACTTAATTCATTAATATTTCACATGAAGTTTCATTAGAACACAACATGCAACCTAAATCAAATAATAAACTTGCATACCCATCACAAAAGTCAAGACAAAACAAAGGATAAAGGACTATCACAATGCAATATCAAATCAATTTGCAAATAAGTAGACAAATGGGAAGGAAAACTACTGTTCTATAAATTGGAAGGAATAATGAGTACAAAATCTCTAGTACAACTCTCTCAGTGTGAGAGAAAGTGATGAAGGGGGTAAATCACAAAACACATGACAATAGAAATGGCACACAGAAAATAAAATATTTCTTTATTGATTTAGACAACTCATTACATTACAGAAGCTCAATTACAATTAGAGGAATCAATCCTCCCCAAGCTACAACACACTATAGCTACACATCACCAGGCTCTGGAATCTTTGTCCTTCTGTAAACCCAAATCAGCTAGGGTTTATGTTTTCCCACCTATTCTTGACTCTACACTTTCCCCCTTAACTCTACTACTGCCCAGGGTTCCCAAAATAGTCATAAATAACACTTTTTGATGGCCTCCAACTAAATTTTGAAATTTGCAACTCCCTCCAAAAGTAGGTCAACTTCTGGGAAGCATAACTTTTGATCCAGGTGTCTGACTGACGAACTGTTTTAAGCGCCGAAAAGTTCGCAATGTGAACTATCATGCTAGAAATCCATAAATGGATTTCCATCAACTTTTCAGGATGTTATGGGATGTTTTAGTGCCTCATATCTCGTTTTAGAAATTTTTAGGGGCTTTTCAGAAAACAAAAACTTTAATATCTTTCATCTCACAAATGATCTTTGCCTAATTCCTTTGCCAAAGGTCTTATATTTCATTTATGAAGCTTTCTGTAACTTTTTGTCTTAATCTGTGCCCAAACGTAAACTTTCCTAAAATGGCAGGTAAACTTTCCAAAACTGGCAGTTTGCTATTTTTAGCAGTTTTGGAAAAATTGAAAGTTCTACATCATTATTCAGGATATTATGGAACCAGAAACACTAATTATGGAAAGAAATAAAAACAACTACAATTATTTTGAATTAACTTCTTTTTGGGTGATGCAAGATTGCCCTTACACCACTAGATGCTCCTACATCAGAAAGACTAAAAATCTGAACTCTGATCTCTAACTCTCTAATACTAACTCTAACTACCAAGAAAGAACTATCTACCATATATCCTGTAGAAAGATCTCTCCCTAGAGGAAAATATGGAAAAGCTCCTAAAAATAGCCACACCAATTCATTTTCAATCTCCTCAAAAAAGCTGATAAAAGCCTCCAAACTACCTCCAAAGTGTGAAAACAAATAGCCAAAAAGGTCCTCCCACGTGGCCCCACTAGAAAATCTACTTTGTATGCTCCAAAAAGTTCCATTTTGTCCATATCTACTCTAAAATAAAGCAAATCCAGAAAAGAATATTTGATTTGCTTTATTTGTTTTAACTACATAAAATAGTTTTAATTTTAAAGCAATTTATAAATCATTTCTTTAAAACAAAACCTTACATTGAAACTGCAGTTTTATTTCGCTATCTTGGTCTGATTTAGTTTTTTGCAAAAAGAAATAATACAAGGCTTTAATTCGCCAAGTATATTACATTTCATGAACATATGATTTTCTAAAAAAATCATAAAAAAGAAAAATACATCAAGGCATCTATATAGTTGTGCAAAAAAAGATAAAAGCCTATAAGGCTTGTTTTGCTATGTAGCGTGCAAAATCTCTAAGGCTCTATGAGGCTCCAAAAGACCCTTAAGGCATGACTTCCATGCAGTTTTGTGAATAATGTAAAGGCATATGGTATATGCATTCAATCTCCAAAGGGGACCCTAAGCATGTGATACCGCAAGTCATGAGACTAGGCATTTGTAAAGTTAATTACATACCCCAATGGGTATTATCAATGCATAAAATAAATGTAATTCAATGTGACAAAGTGTCACAAATGAATTAGGGCATATCAAACCCTAATCTCAAAATACCCTTGCCCTACAATCTCAGGCTTGTTTGTACTAGCAACTTTTGATGAAGAATTGCTCTACTACTGCCACCGCCATGGATGAGGGTTTGAACTTGAAACCCCATGACTTCCTCTACTATTCTAAGCACATTTTCTTGAAGATTTCTCTACAGGAAACCAAAGGGTAAGACATTTTTGAACAATTTTCCTCATTTGAGGACCATCATTAGGCTTCTCATCTGCAACTCTCAAGTTTTTGATGCATTTTGTTCTCTGTATCTTTGTTTTTGTAACTTCTATCACTATTTCTCTGGCCACCATGAATGATGGGCTGATTTGAGTCATTGTAAAAAGACAAAAATCATGGCCCCATGTCTACCTTTCCACTCAAAGACAAAAGGTGAACTTCCAATTCCTGAACTCTACATACATTTCTGAGTATTTTTGCATTCTATGAGCTTGAAAACTTCGATTCTTCCTCTGCAAATGCTTTACCAATTATTATTCCTGAACCTCTTTTCTCAATTTAGGCTTTCTAGAAGAACCTCTAAGCATTTGCCTTGTTTACATGAGTTAAAGGATTTATAATGATTCTTCACTGAAAAAACATTCATTAACTGTGTATTTCATTTGAAACCCTAAGTGGATTTAACATTGCTAAAATGTTCTCTGGCCGTGAACCCTGAGCATGTTTTCCCTTACATACTCCTCTGTATCTATAACTTTGGTCTAAACCCCAATGGGTTTGAAAATGGATGCAGGACTAGAAAATGCATTTATTAGAATTTCTAAAAATGAAATGAAGTCAAAATTCTTCACTCTCCTTTTCATCTACAAACCATTTCAAAATAGAGACTATATCTAGCCACAGCTGTGTATGACAGTCCAAGCATGAAATGATAACAAGACCCAGATGGGTTCGTGCACAATATACAAAATGGGTTTTATTCTTACCATTTCTTGTATTAAATGAGTTCAAAACTCATTTCATTTTGTATCTTTCACTTGATCTGGCACTGTATAGAGAAGGTTTTGATATTTTTGAAGAAGACTATCCCTTTGGATGTGGCCTAAGACTCCATGACACATGATATTACTTATCTTTAATCTCCCTTCATCTCCTTATGTAGATGCATGGGATATTGAAACTTTATTAAAAAATGCCTTTTCTTGCTATTCTAGACTGATGTATTCATTCTATGCTCAAAAGATATGTAAGCATTTGATATATAATTCACTCATATGCTTTTAAACACACTATATCCTATTGTGCCTTGCACACATGTCCCATTTTGAAAAATAGGGACCCCCTCTTTCAAATGTTAGCTTAGAGTGTCAAGTGGTAAAAATGCACTTTTTACCATGTTATAAATTTGATGTTGAAAAATTATTTTAAAATCTACTAAGTCCAAGTCCTTGCATTTTATCAAGTAGGTCTGATTGTCCTTTTGCACTAAAACTGCTTCCAACCAACCTTTTCGCTGAAAAGCCCTTTGTCTAACTTTTGTGCTAGAATGCTTGCCATCTAACCCAACGTTGTTTTCTTGTTTGACCTGCGTTAGTGCCACTTTTTACATCCACGGACTAATTACCTTAGCACTAGATCTAGTCGTCACCAACTTCGCGCTGCATTGCATATTTGTTGACCAAGTCAAAGGATGACAAAATCCCTACTAGTTTGAGGAACCCCAAACCCCCCACAAAATGCATACAACTAGTCCGATTACCTTGGCACTGAAAATGCCATTCACTGACCAAGTCAGCAACACCCTAAAACCTTGCTGAGTCAGATGAGTTCAAAAGTCGTGCAAACTCTAATTTCTGCTGAATCTCGGGTAAAAGCAAGAAGATGGGTCCACATATAGGGGAAGTGTCGTGCAAAAAAAAAATCCCGATAGGAACGGGTACCCGTTTTAAAGAAAATGGGTACCCGTTTTAAAATGGGTACCCATTTCTAAAAAATTAAATTTCAGACCCACGCTTTTGATTTCATTTTAGGCTCGGGAAAGGCATGGGTAGCCAACCTTGAGCCTTGGACCTGCAAGTATTTCTCTAAGTACAGAACTAGAGGAAAGACTGACTTCACCTATATGGCTGATTACATTTTTTTCTGAATTTTTTTACGAAATTAAAACCCATTACAGATCATAGTGTCTAGTTTTCAAATATGTAATTTTTTTTGGATTGGACTTGTTTTTTTATTTATTACTTAATTTATGAGCAAACTGGTCCAAAAACTTGAAATGATAGCTGTTTGTATTTTTTTTATAACTTTTAATTTTTAAATTTAAAAAAAAGAAATTATATGTCATCAATCTACACATCATTCTTTACACAATGAAAAAAAAATTTAATTTTATGATTTTTTTTGCTCAAATTATGTTGGCCGTACACGAGGGGTTTTCAAAAGTAGCAATTAGGCCTAATAAAAAATTAATAAAAAAAAAATATTTGGAAAAAAATTATAAAAAAATATCCTCATCAAACTTCACTATACTATACATCTTTTCCCAAAAGGATTTTAAAAAATAATTTTATTTAGGTCAAATTATGTTGGCCGTACACGTGCATGGTATGGTTAAAAAAAGGGACTTTTAAATAGTGGTTTTTATAAATGCCTATTGAAAATCAATTTGTATCATCTGGGTATTGAAAAAAATTACATATTTAGAAACTAGACTCCGAGTACTACATTTTATATTTAGTGACTTTTTTAAAGATTTCATCTCTAAGTGCTTCAAATTTTAGGGTCAAATGTGACAAATTCTGAAAATCAGGGAAAACACTTCCACTTTTTGGCCAAAAAGTGGACCCAACTTCTTGCACTGACCCTCTCGCAACAGATACTTCATATGCCCTGCATTAATGGTGATCAATTTGGGGCAATGAAAGGAGATTTTCATGGTTTCTAAGTTCATTTTACATTTCACAAATACTTGGAGAGCTTTTGGTGACTTTTCGAGTGATTTCACTGCACAAACCCATAGATTCAACCCGGAGACCTCTTGTACACCTACACATTTCAAATCTTTTCACCTCACAAACTAGGTAGGAGCTCATCCTTCACTTAGGGTTTTTCATTCAATTGGGGTTTCTACATTTTAATCCACTGCATTTCCTTTCAAAAACACGGCGAGCATGTGGGTGATATGAATTAGGGCATCTAAGCTAGGGTTTTGGTTTCTGGACTGTTCATCTTTTTATAAACCCTTTGTTTAAACTTTAGGGGAAATACATATTTTTTGAACACCATCCAAGATCCCTCCTATAGAAATTGGTAACTAGTCAAACCCTAGCAAAATAGAACAAGCTTAAACGCATTTGAATCAAGTAAAGATAGTCTTTGTGCCAGAAAATTATTTGACTAACTTCAAAAACTTCACGACCTATCCAGTTAGTCAGTGGCCTTAAAAATCCGTGCTGAGACTCAAAACTAGTTAGCGCTAAAAGATCAACTCTCTGAATTTACGCTATTCATCACCTTAACTCACTTAGTCAGAGGATCCAAGAAGTCCTGCATAACCCTAAGATTTGTTTTGTACTAGTTTTCAATTGCTCCAACCTTGTGCTAAAAGACCATCTCTCTGACCTAGGTCAGATGCACGTAGAAGTCTTGAAAGTCAGTAATGCACCCAATCTCTGCCAAGTATCAAGATAACGACTTTGCGTTGAAACCAATTCCATCTGACCTTGCACCAAAATGCAACACCACTAACTTATTCAGTTGATCCTAAAAACCTCACAAGGTCAGACGGTGCCCAATCTCATGCAAGAGTAGTTTTGATCTCCTTGTGCTGAACTTACAACCGACTGACCTGAATGATTAAAGCATAAGTCGGTCCACCTAAAAACCTGCGCAAGACAATTGACCATAAAATCTGCACAAAACCTTGTGAATGCTTGAACATAGAAAGATTTGTTGGTCGGACAGACCTAATATCTCCACTAAGGTCGGTTGACCTCAAAACTAGCACTTTTCCTCCTATAGGTCAGTTGACCCCAAATTTAGCGTAAATTGAGTAAAATGACTGTTTTTAAGAAATTTTCAAAAGGAGAAGTGTTTGATAGGATGAAATAATGACTCTGATTAATAAATGATGATATTTTCCATGCTTTGAATGGGATTTTGCAGTACATTAATATAGGATTGCTTATTATTTGATCATGTGATGAATGCAATGGTTAATGAATTTCAGACTTCTATTCTTTTAAGCACATGTTGGTAATTTAGCAAATTTATTATAAGTTCATCGGCTATAACATGGTTTGACAGTATAGTAGTCCACTTGATAATCATAAAACTATAGACTTAGGAGTTAGTGAAAACAACTTGAAGGCATCAATCTTATAAGGTCCAGTCCTGTAGGTTAGATGATTGCATGAGCTCAAATCATGAGGTACAGGTTCAAAGGTATTCCTCTAGAAACAAAGATCTCAACCAGATGGAAGGACATTAGAGATACAGACTTGGGTCACATTGACCTTGACAATTTTAGACTTAGAGTATTCAGTTTTAGTCCAACCCCTAGAGCAAAGAAAGTGAAAGAAAGTGGGATTGCACAAGCCGTTGCCTTCCCTACATCTGTCCAGTGTGCTGAACTTATACTTGCCTATGGAGATAGGTATGATGTCATGATCAGGACAATACAAACTACTAGTGGAGATATTTTAGCTAACTTGAGCCCACCCTCCTTGGCTGAAACCTTTGATATTCTATGGCACACAGTAATGACCATGCCAGATAAGGCAGGATCAGAGGACACCTACAAGAAAGATGAAAATGGATGTAGGAAACATATGAATGAACACTAGGCAAAGAGCAGAAAGTTTGCCTTTGTTAAATTTCCCCATGTACTATACAGAAGTGACTTTCACGATGAAATAGGGGACTTAGTAACTTTATTGAGTAGAATATATGGATTGTCTGCAACCTCAACTTTTGGGGGATGGATGTTTGTTATAATTGAAGAAATATTAAAGGGGACTAAGTTCCATTGGACACAAATATTAAGTGACAACATCCATGAAGCATTCAGTAACTTCAAAGAGAAGTGGTACTTCAGGTGGACATCATATGTTGTTTATGCCTTGGCAAGGAGGAATCATTATGCTGGATTATCCAAGCTAGGAGAAGTAGGAAATGATGAACAAACTCAAGTAAAGGTGTATGAATGCTACACACAAGTCACCTTGTCAAAATCCTATTGTGTGGTTACACAACACGCCCCATTTTGCATTAGTAAAACAGGGATCCAACTCTGCTGGCTTGTTCCCTTGCTTTTGTCCTCTGGGTGGTAGTGGTAAAAAGTCATATCAGTCAGTATGCATATGCCTAATATCAGGTATATTTGTGATCTTGAAATCTGAGCCAAATTTGAAAGTTTGAATCTATCCTCAAAAAACTCACCATGTGAAAGAGCTTGAAATTCTAGGCAGGTTTGCCTTTTATATCACCTGAAAATTCGTCCATATGAGAAAGTTATGATATGTCAAAGATCTAGTCAAACATGATTTTTGAGAAGGTCATATTCCAAACAACGGTCATCCTGATATTATAATATCACCTGATATTATAATATCATCTTGATATTATAATATCACCTGATATTATACTATCATCCTGATATTATAATATCGCCCTGCTTAGAAAACTACCATCTACATATTGGTATGCGCACGTCAAATTCCTATCAGAAGGTCATCTACCTATCAAAACATCAATCACATTACAGAGGGTCATCCTGATCTAATTTATCACCTGATAAATCATGCGGTCCAAATATCCGGACGTCAATTTTAGGTGATAGTGACCTTTACCTGTCAACAGCCTTATGTATTTCGCAAGGATCATATCTCTCAATGTAACCCAATATTTCTCAATATCCTCCTACCACGAAATATCACCCTAAGCCATTATCTTGATGATGTCATTCAAGTCCGATAAACAAAGAAACAATCATGACGATGATGTAATCATCATTTTTGCCCCTCGGGAGCATATTTCCTAAACATGATCCTACTCACATAACATGACGGTGACGTCATAGTGCCATAACGCTGAACCAAGTCGATATCTAGATGACATCATCATGATATTTTGACACTGGGTCATTTTAGTCTAGGGGATCATCATCTTGAAACATCGCCTGACATTTCTACATCACCGAATCTTTTGATGTAGGTTTTCCTGCTTAGAGGCGGATGATCATATTACACCAAGGGGATCATCATATTTGAACATCACCCGATATCCAAATATCACCCTACCGCAGAATATCACCCTGACGATGACATCATCCAAACCCAATTGACAAAGAAACTAACATGATGATGACATCATCATCCTTTTGCCTCATGGGGTATATTTCGAAAGATCACTCTGATCTGCTAACATGATGATGACATCATAATGACATAGCGATAAATGAGGTCTTCCATCTGCTGATGTCATCCTGATCTTCTGAGAAGGAGGATATTTTAAACATGACCCGATATTCTGAATATAACCTGATATTTTGAATATCACCCTATTACGAAACGTCACTATATGCCGACATGATGGTGACGTCACCCAGATCCAACAAACAAAGGACATCACCCTGATGGTGACATCATCCTATTTTTTTCCAGGGGGGTCATTTTCAAACATCCCCTGATTTCTTAACATGACAATGACGTCATACTATTCGAAGGGTGATAGTCCCATTATCGGGGTCATATTTCGGATCCTCCTGATTTCTTAGCATGACCATGATGTCATCCTTCTCCATTTAAGCGAAGCTAGTTCATGATGATGACCTCATCCTTATATCTTGATCTTTGCATGATCATGATATATGTGCACCCGATATACAAAAGATGTAACTCGATATATACAAGGGGGATCATGACCCAATATACAAAGGGAAATGGTGGGAAAATTAAGCGATGGAGTTTTAAAGAGCTCGAATGTATTTTTCTGATCAACAATGGTTGACTCACTTGTTTTGGTGCTGTGTATGCATTTAGTGCATGGTTTTCACAGATTTAAAACCCGATTGCCTGTATTTGCACATTTAGGGCCTATCTAATAAAATGTTTAAATTCCTGTTGTTTATCAAATGAGGATGCTTAGTGTTTGTCTGTGTATTGCAGGATCTTAGAGTTGAACATAGCAAAAGTTGCACGCAGAGGAAACATGAACCAGAAATGAGGAGGATATTGTCAAATAAGTTGTTTGCCAGCTAAAGACTGAATCAAGTTAAAGATTCTGGAATATTTTGTGCCAGCTATATAATTGCCAGTCTGGCAAAGCATGTGCTTTTCATCTAGACCGTTGAATGTTTTGGGAGGATCCTGATAATTGGATCATTGTAACTATTTTCTAGCTTTTATTCTATAAAAGGGTCAGAGTTTGTCCAAAAAAGGGAGACACAGACTCCACAAAAGGAGGATATCTAGCAAAGTAAGGCCAATTTACTGTAGAATTAGCAGGAGATCGAATTGCTGAGACTAATGGAGATTAAATTGTTGAAATGTCAAGGTTTTTTCTTCAAATCATTGTAAATGTACCTGTTCTTGAGCATATTGAATGAGGATGAAGCTTCAGATTACATCTTGATTGTAAACCTTAAGTAATTTTCATGTTGATTTCTAGATATGTACTAGTGAATGCTGTGTTCAAATAGAAGCGCTTTCATTTCATTACATGTTGTTGTCAACTTTTCTTTTGAAGATTTGCACTAGATCATGCGGATTTGTGAAATGTCCTGGTGAAGTATGATTCTAGTTTCCTTCTTTTCATTGCATGTATGGGAGCTTGTATGTGGATCAGTTATCTAAGTCAACTGGTTTTGGGAATCTCATTCTTTAACTCTTTTCTTTATTTTAATTTCATAAATTCATCATCATAACTGCAAATCCTAATAAATAATAAGCAGAAACAGAGAATTATGCTGACATCTCGTAGGTAACTGAAAATCCTTAGCATATTTGAGCTGAATGCATGTAGTATTGAAAATATCATGCAATGAATCATAAATACTGGTAGAAATCATGTAAATATCAACCTGTAGACACATTCTTTGAGTGAATTCATAGTGCAGATGTAAAATAATTTGGAGATTTATGTAGAACAGATAGAAAGGATAGGGTATTTGGAGAAATCTTGACGAACTTTGCAGAAACTACTAAAGAATGTAAGCCCCCTAAATGGAAATAGTAACACACATCAAGCACTGAGTAATGTCAGTAGATTAAGAACTAATCAACAGAGACTTGGGATCATGAATTCTTTAGATTCATCATATCTTTCAAGATGAGTAAGGGTTGTTGTGTAACTTTTATTCTATGTTTGTTTATGACTAACATCATCATCAACAAATCCCTAATGTATTTTAAGAGGGTCAATGATGCTTTTACTATGTAGATAACACTTGACTATTACAAGGCAACACCACCCTAAGGATATCCACAGAAGCTATGAATGAAATTACCAAGTATGGAAGGTGGTATATCTAGTTTGAATAGTTTACATATATAAGGGTACAAGGCTTCACTGGGATGGCTTTCCAACTCCCTAGGTATCCTATAGATAAAGTGTTACTCTTGGAATTATCTAGACAATTAATAACTTGTTCTGAAAAACTTAAGCACCTACATCGAACAAATGTCCAATTTCCCATCCTATTAGGCAATGGAAATTATGCATGTCCTTTATTAGGATTGGCTGAACACTCTAACAAAGGACTCCAACTACTCAATCTTCATTACTACAACAGAAGAGATCATTTTGATCATAATAAGGTGATGGAGAGGTATGTAAGTAAGAAGTTATTCCACAAAATGCATATAGAAGACTTTTGGGCAAATTGTATGGATGACTATGAGGTCATGAAGAAAACCCATTCCAGATTATCTCTAGCATTTATAAGGAAATTCCATATCATTGCAGTTCCTGATCAATTAGAAGATGATGAAAATGTAATGCATAGAGGAGCCTAGGAAGCACAATATCACCAACGAATTCCCTTACCTAATTGGGAAAATGCTGAAGAAAGCTCCCTTGAGGTTATAATGAAAGAACCAATTAGATTAAGCAAATCTTGGGTAAGAGGTCAAATTATTGCCTTGGAGGGACAAGGGATACAGTTCACCTACACTATACTTGAATCAGAAAAGGAGTCTAAAGGAGAAGAGGATAAGCCCATAGAAATCACTGATGAGGCAGAACCAACCCAGGGACAAAAATCAGACAGTGGAGATGACACAACCTTGGAAGAAAAGGCTAAAGCACAAAAATGCAAGAAGGTCACTACAAAGACCACAAAGAAAGAAATGCCTTGTTCTAATAGAACAAGAGCTTCAAAGAAAAGAAATATGCCTAGTGGTCCAAGAGAAGGATCTAAGACAAAGAAGACTAAAGTGAAGGCTATTAGGTAGGCTATAGAGACTGCTACTACTCATGATGATACTAATTTGCCAACTTCTCCATCTCCTTCTGCCCCAGATGTGAATGTTGTTGTACTATCTCCAACAGTTGCTTCTACTGCATCTCCCTTTGTTGCTTCCACTATTGCACCTATGACCTCAATAACCATTGTCCAGGAAGTCATTTCTGCTGCCACCTCACCTTCCATTTCAACTATCTCTTGTTCATTAGCAATATCTTCTAGGACTCCTATTAGTCCCATCTCCTCAATTATTGCCACCTCATGTTCCTCTATCACTACCACACCTTTACCTTCCATATCTTCTACCCCACTATCTACTTCCCATGCATTGCCCCCTATTTCTACAATTCTTTCACCTTCTCTTCCCTTACCTTCCATGTCCATTTCTTCCCCCATAGTCATTTCCTCCATCTTGCCAACTTCTTCTATCCCATTAGATTTGGGGTCGTCCATGCTTACTAATGTGACACAAATGAACTTATCTTTGATTGCAATGCCTATATCCTCTGCTACTCTTATCTATCAAATACTCATGGACCAAAATTGGACTCCCTTGGTTGTGTCATTAGTACCAGCTATTGAGAAGGTATGCTCCAAACTAGGTCTTCAAGACTAAGAACTAGAAAAAGATGCATTTGATGAGGCAAATAATGAGGTACTTGATGAGCCATTCACTGAGACAGTCAGCGTAGAGATAATTGAAATATCAGACAGTGCTCCGAAGAAGGACCAAACAGAGGCAAGCCTCAAAACAACTTTGGAAAATGTAATGATGAATTGGAGAAATCTTATAGATGAGGAAGATAAAGAAATAAATAAAGAATCAGAACAAGAGCAGAGACTGCTTGAAGCACCATCTGATGCGGAAAGGAAAGACCTTAATGGGCCTAAAGAACCTTGTTCTTCTACTCATGATTGGTTGTGAAGCAGAATATCATATCCTGAGCCCTAGGTGGAGGTAATGAAATTAGGCTTGAGCACAACTTTGTCACAAACTAAAAATCCAAAGAAGTAGAAGAAAGCAAAGGTACAATCAAGGATCTACAAAGATGAAATTGGATCAAGGATAGCTAAGATAGTTGTCCCACCAGCTGATACAAATAGAGAACAGGTCAGAGCTGAAGATTATGCCATAATGACAGTCAATTTGGGACCTACTACATGTGCACAAAGAGTTGATGAATTCAAGGGGTCTGTCACTTCAATTATGGAATAACTGGATAAAGATAAACTTTCAAAGAAAGAATTGTAGCAGCTAAATGAAGAACTCTGGGCATGCCTCCTATTTCTGATAAAACCAGTAGATTATGAAGAGGAGATAAGGACAATACCTACCTTTTTTTCAAGAGACTTAATGTCTAGACTCGGTAAGGTTCAAACTCTGTCAAAAGGCACCCAAAGTTGGATAATCAAAGTCTACAAAAGGGGATGTGAGACAATTGGTGCTGTAGCTAAATCACAAAAGAGTTTGGTCCAGCTTCATGAGCAGTGGAAACACTTGCGGGAAGATTGTGATTCTTTTGAGGAATATTATTCTCATATGTTCCCTAGAGTCAAAGGTATTAGAGATTTTCTTGCCCAAACATTACTGGCTGAAAATATTCTGACTGGTGACAGATTGCCCAAAGCCACTGAATGGTACCAACATCTGAAGTTGAGAAAAGAAGTTTTTGACAGCATAAAGGATGCCTACAAACCAGCAGATGAAAACATTATTACTTTAATATATGATATAAATGATACTTTGAGAGACTGTCTGGTGGAGGTATACAATGATTTTACACCATATGATGTGGAAGTATGCAAAGACAAACTGCACAAGATAATTTTTGAGAATTCTGAGTTAGATGTGGAAGCCAGAATGGATAAGGTCAATGACCTCAGAGCTGAGTTCAATACATTTCATAAGGAAAAGGTAGAAATAGAAAGGATATACAATCAATACAGCCAAGAACTGGAAATGTTTAGATATTGAGTTGATCATCTTAAGAACCCAAAGCATATAGATATCAATCTAACACTTGAATCTTGGGTCAACTACCGCAACAAGTTGGCAGAAGAAGACAAAATTGATTTGGATGGAGAGTCTTAATATGTTTTTTATTAATATTTTGGAATACAATCCTATCACTAATGTAAACAACTATATTTAGAGTGACATATGACACTATTTTGTCTTTATTTTGGCTCAAAAATGAGCTTTTCTATATATATATTCAACTCGGTAGTCAAAATGTCTAGATTCAATGTATCTGGGGGTTGTTTTTCATCTTTTTCATAAAGGGCAAAATGTAATTCGGGACTTGTTATGAGCTATGGGAAATGCATTTAATGATGTAAATCTGGGCCATTAGTGTTGAGTTAATCTCCACCATGTTAGCACTCATTTTGGTTTGGAGTTGGGCTTTTGGTGTTTGCAGGTTTTCTCTTTTGGTCCTATGTTTTTTCTAACTCCATCGGTGTGAGTTCACCTTTGTCTTGGCGACCATGTTCTTCACAATGGTATTTTCTTCCATCACCAAGAGTTTCCCTATCAGCAGCAGTGTTACATTTTCCACCGATGAGGATGGTCAGGCCGATGTGGGATATTCAATGTCATCGGCGTGAGTATTGTTATCGATGAAGTTTTGTGGAGGTCCACTGATGTATTTAACTCTGGCCGATGGAGTGTGGTTTGTTTATGCCATCGGCATGACATGGCGTATTAGGCGAGCTGGCAAGAGTTATGCTGATGGGGGTACTCTGGCCGATGGAGCTGTATCGGCGTAACGTGTGTGGTTAGTGGGGAAGCTTTTTGTTGGGCCGATGGTTTTGGTCACATTGACCAGGGTGTCTATCAGTGCGATGTGTGGCATCGGTATGTAGTATGGTGGTCGTCCTGATGGCTTGGGTCTGGCCGATGTGTTGTTTGGGTTGAAGCTTTCAAGAAGGTGACCATCAGGGTGACTTGATGATCGATGAAGAGATTTTTGGTTGCTCCGATAGTCTTTGTCTGGCCAACAGGGGATTGCGGAGGCTTCGTCGGTGAGATCGATGTGATCGGTGGGAGAATTTTTGGGTGAGCCGATGGAAGCGGTCTCACCAATGGAAGTGGGCTATCAGTAGGAGTTAGGCCGATATGCTATTGGTGGAAGGTTCGTGGGTCGAGTAGGGCAAAACACTCGACACTTTGTTTACATGCGGCCCTGTTTATAAATTGATAGAAAGGTCCTTGCAGGACAAATGTGGGATATTGAATTGTACACATTGGAAGGTCTTCCCGATAGTCATGGTCATGCTGATGGCATGATACGCAATGCAGAACATGTATGTACAAGGTGCCTACATGGCACATTTTTGCGGAATGGTGACTTTTCAACATGAATTTGGTGCCATCGATTTTCAAGCGATGGAAGGATCAATGGCCATGTTTTAAAGTTGGGACATTGGTTTTCTTTGTGTCCTCAAGCTAGTTTTGAGTAGGAAATTTCCATTTGAGTGCTACGATAGTTTCCAGGAGAAGACGCGGGTGGTTGGAGCCTTTAATGGCAGGGTTATGCAGAGGCATGGGCTGGCGATTGACAGTCATGTACCTGATTTATGGCAAGAAAATTCTCCAACGGTGGCACAGGGCTCGAGCTCATCCGCCCCTTGTCCTTTTCTTGTTTCTCCATGTTTTGTCCCCTGTTGCTTTAAATCTTTAAGGCCATTTTCCTCAAAATGAATGTATTTGGTGAATTTTGAAATCTACCATGTAATTAATGTTGTGGACCTTCCTTGCTGTATTTAGCAGGTTGTGTTTCTCATTCTGTGGTTGTTGAAAAACTAGACATTTTGGCTCTGTAATAAGACACAACTGTTTTTGGTTGCTCTGTGTAGGAGGTCTTGTGAGTTTATGTATCTCTTGTTGAATGTCTCATGCATGAATTTACTGATTTCATGATTGGTTTTATATGAGAAATGCTATATTTGCATGTGTTTTGTTAATTCTGTCTCTAGTATTGCATGTGTCCTGAATCTAGATATCTAAGGGGTGTCTGGTATTCTAGAATATAGAATTCCTGTATTGAATGCTTGATCTTTCAACTTCTGCTCAAGGAGTAGATTAAAGTGTTTTTAGATTTGAGTATTGGGAAGGATATACTACAATAGGGATGCCATAAGTAGAGAAAGCTTAACACTCTATTTTGGGAGGGATCTGTAAGGCAGATACCATAACATCCCCTTGAAATCCAGTTTTAGTTGTTCATACTGATCATTCATAGGTGTATGGCTACTGACTCCAAGCCCTAGATAAGCACCAATCTAGCTCTGTGTTGAGGTTATACACCAGGTCCAGGTTTGCATCGAAACATAAATCAAAATCAAACTTCAACCACAACCATTAGGACTGTAGAAGTAGTTTAGGACCAAAATCCTCTGATTCACAACTGAACATAGGCCCAAAGCTAGCCCCTTTGCTCTTATCTCACAATTTTGGTCTACTTATAGGAGGATGTATCTACTTTGTGTCAGCATCCCAGTCTTTGCATAGTTGTATCTCAATGGGTGTTGAATAGGGAATACCCCCCTAGGTTTTGCAAAGCCTGAAGAAGAAGAGGAGATAAAAATAGAGTCTATCTCCTATACTGTTGGCCCCTGGCCCAGATATCCTATTGATCATTGATGGCTACCTTGTAGGGAAATCTAGGAGAAAGTATCCAGTTAGGGAAAAAACCAACACACCATCCATTCAAAAACTCGATATGCCACTTTCCTATATAAATGGCTGCCATTTCCATTATTTGCAAGAGAGAATTCTTAATGCCGAATTGTTGACATTATGCCATTTGAAGTGATACAAAGCAAGTTTCTATAGTTGCTCTAAGAATTTGTGTATTGTGTTGCTTATTTGGTTTTCATGGTTCGCTTCTTTCTCTCCCATAACTAGTTAGTTGTGCTTTTACAATGTTCATGGTTTGCTGAAAGTATCTGATGAATACTCTTATCCATACTTTTAGTTATTTGTTGATGGTAGATAGCTATGCAAAGTTAGTCTAGGCTAATTAGTTGTGCTCAAGTTCAATTACATTTTATGAGTTACATTGCATCATTTATTGGGTATTTGATGAATGAATGTAATATGAAAATCTTTCGATTTCCATTGAAGATATCATCATTTTCTGCAGTGTTGTAACATTCATTTTCAATTTGGTAACTCAGAAAATTGGTTAAATTTTAGAGTGTTTGTCTACTTGTAGTAATCCATATATTGTGGATGTCACTTAGGATTTCTTTAAACCCTACCTCCTTTTTACATTTTCTTTGAAAACAATTGTTAGTTTAGGAATTTTAGCAGCATTTCACATTGTCTTATCAGCTGAAATCACAAAGGGTTTGCAAAAATTGTTGTTCAAACCATTAAAATCTAAAGATTGTATGTAAGACCCCTTATAGGCACATCTAGAACATTCCAATTGAGAAATTTCAATCAAGCTAAGACCTAGTTGTCGAAACTTTGGAGTAGTCTTACCTAGTGTAGGATACTTTTCAAGAGAGGTGTGAAACCAACAATCACACTTGCGTTGTTGTGTGCTAAAACCACCATCAACAGAATTGGCACTAGAAGGAGAGTAGAACAAGGAATTACTTCCCTCCACAAAAATCAGCAAGTCTGGGGACTAGACAAAGACATACCAGATCTAGCTCATCTAGAGAAGAGCTGTTGACTTTGACTGAATTTAGAAGAACAAGGAGAGATTAGGGAGTACCTAGAGCACCAAGAACTTAGTCCATCCCAAGGAACGTAGCTATAGCCCATCTCAATCCTCCAAGCATGGCCTTCTTCTTGGGAAATAATCAGTCTCCATTTCAGTTCAATGATTACCATGATATGCTGAAGAACCCTGATAAGTTCTATTCTAGGTTTAGGGTAAATGATCTAGATAGGACTGCAGATGAACACATCAAGATTTTTGAAAGCAACATGTTTATGTTATAGGTGCAATATTAAAATGTGGTCTACCGATTGTTCTCTTACTCTTTTCAGGATGAGGCTTACTATTGGTTTTCAAAACTCCCATCAGCTTCCATACATTCATGGTGAGCTTTGAAGATGACGTTCTTGGATTATTTCTAGATGCTAACTACCCTAGCAGATCTGTACAGGTCTTTTGTGGAAATTCACTAGGGAGAAGGTGAGCTAATAAGTTCCTTTAACAATAGGTTTCAAAAGGCCTATAGCCATTTGCAAGCCCCTCATTCCATTGGTCAGGACACAACACTATCGAATTATTATGCAGCATTGGATAGACTTGCCTCTATGTTTATAAGGAGAGCTAATCTACCTCCAAATACTCTAGCTCAAGCCTATACTAAGGTTGTCACTATGAATACTCTGTTAGGACAAACAACCGCAAGTCCATTAAACCACATGGGCCCTGTATCCATGCCAAATCAAATACCCATGATTAACCAAGCCTTGACCAATCATACCCCTATAATGAACCCAATTCCTAACTCAGCTGCAACACAGGCTTTGGTAGTTCACCTAGGAAACCTGGTAGCTGAAATGCCTCCTACTCAAACACCTTTTCTCCAATCTTCAGAAGTAGTGAGGGAAAGGGATGACAGAGATGACATTAGGGAGTTAGCTAAATAGATGAAGAAGATCACTATAGAAGTCACTCACCTAAGGAATCAAAATGCTTATCTACAATAGAGGAATCAAAATCAACATCAGTTCCAAAATTAGAACCAATTTCACCATCAGAACTAGAGTCAGTATCAAAATCAAAATTTTTAGCAACAATCAAATCGTTCTTGGAACACAAGGCCTACTAATGGAGGAGTGTCATCACCATTGGAAAATCAGAACAATGATACCAAACCTCTAGGCCACATGATGTTAGCATAGGTAGCTTTGTCTACTCAATGTAGACTGCATAATACAAATGCTAATTCTGAGCTAGACTTCCCAAAATTTTAGATAACATCCAGTATCTTCCAGATGGAGATTCAAAATGCTAAAAGTCAAGAGAATCCACCAATGGGGTATGAACTTGTTCCTTTGCAAAGGTATGACACAGCCCTAGTACTTGATAGTTATATATTTCCATTTCAAGATGATAATCAACCTAAAGAAGAAGAGTTAGATGAGGTCAATGCTTATCAGCAATCTAATAAAACTCCTTACAACCTGAGAAGTAGTAAACCCAAATGCCCTTTCACCACTTCTATTCCTCCAAACAATTACCAAATTCCCCCAGAACCAAAAGCTTCTAATAATCCTAAACCTCCAAAAGCCACACCTCAGCCAGTATATCAAGGGGTTGCTGTCGAGAATTCTCAACGGTCTAATATAGCGAAAATGGGGCAGTATGTTACCGAGGAGCTTAAGAAGATGAAGGCTAGCCTTTCTATTTATAAGTTGATAAAAATACCTGAGGTTAGGACATCTTTCTTCCAAGACATAGGTGCTAGTATCCAAATAGATTATGCACAGAAAGAAACTCTCACAAAGGATAACATTGATAAAGGGAAAGAAAGAGTGCATGTAACTAATATTGAGCAAAAGATGACATTGTACAAGGATAAGAGGGAAAGCCCCCCTTTCCTCTTAACCCTTAGGATATTCAATAGAAATCTTCACAACTGTTTGGTAGATTCTGGTGCTTCCACTAACATAATGCCATTATCAATTTGTAAGGCATTGGGTCTCACTCCAACCAAGTCTTCCAGGAAAGTAACACAGCTGGATAAGACTAAGGTGAATGTTGTGGGTGAATTAAATAGGATACATATGTAGCTGGCTTTCGATCCAAGAGTGTAGCAGTATATAGACATTCAAGTGGTAGATATTCTAGATTAGTATGACATGCTCTTAAGTCGGGATTGGTCTAGAACTTTGAATGGTTACATGGCAACTGAATTTTCTCATATGTGGCTGCCATGGAAGGGATTGAAAAACCAAATACGCATTGAAAGAGAACCAAAAATGAAACATATGATTATATAGTATAACTAGCCCAATGAGATTTTGTTTTCAAAAGTTGATTTGGGGGTCTACCCTCATGTTAATCAAATGGAGGAAATTCTTATGCTAAGCTGCAATAGATTTCTTGATTCTCCACTTGTAGAAAAATTAGAAAGTACAGAAGCATATGTACAATTAGATTCAAGAAATTCCTTAGAAGAAGATGAACCAGGGATATTCAAAGGATTTCAAAAATTTGTAGCTAAATTTGTAAGTGATCAAGCAGTTGTAGGGAAGTAAGTTTAGATAGAAGAGTTATTGCTACCAAATTGGTGTCGTATACATGATGCATCATACTCTGAGTTTACATGTCAACTCTGTCAAGAGGTAGTGGAGAAAGTACAGAGACAACTAAAAGTTCCTATTATCTTGAAGAAAACTCCAGCTGCTACGAAGAAAGAAGAACCAAAGCCTTTGATTAATGAGAAAAGATCAGCAAAATGGGATGACAGTAGTAAATATTTCCGCCTCTGGACTTTGAGGTTCAATGGATCAAGATGCAGACAAGGGTCTAGGGTAGGTGTTGAATTGATTAGTCCCACTAGAATCTCATATCTAGCATCGCACAGACTACAATTTCCATGCATGAATAATGTAACTGAGTATGAAGCTTTAGTGCAAGGATTGTTGATGGCACTCCAAAAGAAAGTCAGAATTCTTCAAGTGTTCGGAGATTCAAAATTAGTTGTGAACCAAGTAAGGAAGTAGTACTCATGTAATGATAAGAGGTTGAATAGGTATAGAAACTGAGTATGGGATTTGATTGAATGCTTTGATGGTTTCAATATCCAGTTGATTCCTAGAAGACAGAATCATGTTGTAGATGCTTTAGCTCAAATAGAAAGCACGTTAGAACCAACAACCATGGCAGGATTAAAGAAGTTTATTGTCAAATTTATCGCAACCCCATCTGTACTAGATAATGTCACGAATTTCCAAGTCTCTGAAGATGACAAGCATATAACTGACTTCCTCACTTTATCAGATGTTTTCACCACTCAAATAATAGATGAAGAGGAAATGGAACCTGTTGAGATGGATTTAGAAGGAGTTCTTAATCTAAAAACAAACACAATTCCATGGGGAATCGTAGAGTTGGAAAGAATGTTCGATTCAGACAACCTAGGAACCTAGAGGAAAGAAGGAGAATCTCCTGGTAGACAGTGTGATCCTTTTAATTTGGGGACAAATGAAGAGATTAAGAATGTGTTTATTGGAAAGGATAGTACTAAAGAGGAGAAAGCTGGCATCATTCATGCATTAAGGGACTATCATGAAGTTATAAGATGGAGCTATGAAGACCTCAAGACATATGACACATCGACCATTACCCACACCATTCCGCTGAAGCCTAGAGCAAATCCATTTAGACAAAGGCAGCGGCTGGTGAATGCCTTGTTGGAACCTCTGATCTTCAAAGAGATAGAAAAATTGCTATCAGTAAGAATAATATTTCCTATCCAACATTCAGCTTGGGTAGCAAACCCAGTTCCAGTCCGAAAGAAAGATGGTGAAATCAGACTCCGTGTCAACTTTTAGAACTTAAATTGGGCTTCTAAAAAAGATAATTACCCACTGTCATTGTTAGATGAAGTATTGCAAATTGTTAATGGATCACAGATGATGTCTTTTCTAGATGGGTATTGAGGTTACAACTAGGTAATGGTCGACTACAAAGACAAATTGAAAACATCTTTTACATGTAAATGGGGCATCTATGCATATCATTGAATGCCATTTGGTTTGATAAATGCTGGCACTACCTTCCAACGAGCAATAGATGTTGCCTTTAACGGATTAGTTGGAAAATGCATCATAATCTATATACATGATCTTACCATGTTTTCAAAAAGGCAAGAGGATCATGTGGCTGACTTAAGGAAAGTGTTACAACGATGTAAGGATTATGGAATTTCACTCAACCCCAAGAAGTGCATCTTTGGAGTGACCGAAGGAAAGTTATTGGGACATGTAATCTCTGAATGAGGAATATCCATTGATCCTAACTAAATACAAGCAATCCTCAAGGTACCACCCTTGGCCAGCAAGAAAGAGCTTAAGTCATATTTTGGAAAAATCAACTTTGTACACAAGTTCAACACTAGTTTTTCTGAAATCGTCTGACCTCTCAATGCAATGTTGAAAAAGGATACTAAAATGGATTGGACTCTAGAAGCCAAGACCGCCTTTGCAAAAATTAAGTAGGCCATAGCTAATGCTCCAGTATTGGTAAATCTAGATTACACACTACCATTCCACATTTACTCATTCGCATCTGAAAACACTTGTGCAAAAATGTTAACCCAGAAGAAAGAAATCAATGATGAAAGGCCCATCGCTTTTATGAGTACTCCATTAAAAGATGCAAAGTTAAGGTATCCCAACATCAAAAAGCAAGCATACACTCTGGTGAAGGCAGTCAAGAAATTTCATCAGTACATCCTAAGGAGTCAAGTAATTGCTATAGTCCCAGATGCAGTTGTTAAAGCATTGTTGATGCAAAGTGAACTTGGAGAAAGAAGAGGAAAGTGGGTTACTGTCCTTCAGGAATTTGATATAGATATATAGCCCATGAAGTTGGTTAGAGGGCAAGTATTGACCAAATCTATGGTAGAGGTAGAACCAAGCTTAGTCTCCCACATGTTAGAAGATTCTCTAAAGATGAGTGGTATGGGGACATCATATTTTACTTGCTTAATCAGTGCTACCTGCCACAATTAAATTTGGTTCAAAGAAGAGCACTAAGACTGAAAATTAATAGCTATATGATAAAGGGATCAATCCTTTACAAGAAGAATCACGAGGGGATCTATTTGAGATGTCTGGATAAGGCAAAAGTAAATTAGGTGTTAACCAGTTTTCATGAGAGGTTTGGGATAGGCCATGGATCAACCCATTCGACGGCCAATCAAATTCTTCAAGCTAGGTATTACTAGCCTACATTGTTCAAAGATGCTTACTCACATGTAAGAACCTACCACACCTGTCAAACTACTACACATAGAAAGTGACATGTCGCCATGCCATTGCAACCAGTTGTGGAGGTATGACCATTCACTCAGTGGGGCCTTGACTTTATTGGTATGGTCAATCCACCCTCCTCTATAAGCCATAGGTATATTCTGACTGCTACTAATTACTGCACCCCTTGTTCTAAGGCAATAGCTTGTAAATAGTGCACCATAGAGGTAATCATTGAATTTGTTGAAAAGCATATTATCACCAAGTTTGGATGTCCATTGTGTTTAGTTTGTGATAATGGTCCCGCCTTTTCATCATTGTGTTTCTCTAACTAGGCATTTGATTATGGCATCATTTTAAAGTTCTCATCTAATTACTATCCACAAGGGAATGGGGTAGCTGAATCCACAAACAAAAATCTGCTTAAGGTCATTAACAGACTGCTAGACAAAAATCCTAGAGATTGGCATACTCAACTCAAATTTGCCTTATGGACTGATAGGATTAGACATAAGGCCACATTGGGAATGTCACCCTACCATTTAGTCTACAAGACTGAGCCTGTCTTTCCTATTCACTTGAGAATTCCCATTCTACAATTCATGCAAGACTTTCTTGAGACTGATAATCAATTGTCCTCCCGATTAGCCCAATTACTGCACCTTGAAGAGAAATGTGACGCTGCTATAGAAAACTTTGCTAAACACCAAGGAGTAGCAAAATGATGGTTCGACAAGAGGGCCAAGACGAAAGCCTTTTGCATCTCTGATTTGGTCCTATATTGGGACAAAGCCCATGAGAAGTAGGGTGACTATGGTAAGTTTGATAAGCTTTGGTTGGGTTTGTATCAGATCTATGAGATCATTGGTGATAACATGTATCGACTTAAGAGCCTTACTGGTGAGGAGCTCATGTTGCCTATCAACAGCTAGTTCCTAAAGCACTACTTCTAGGTTTAAAGAGGTAGTTTTGCCTCCCCTTAGTGTACATAGTTAGGCTGCTTGTTTTCTTTGGTTAGAGTAGGTTGCTTTTAGACTAGGTTTGCTTTCCTGCTTTCGCTTTTCATAGCTATTAGATTTTTCTACTTTCACTTAGTTAGTTGTCCCTTTTAGTTTTTCTTTTGTTTGTTGCACTTTCTTTTGTGTGGGGTCTTTGTTTCTAGAACATAGTGGCAGTTATGCAGACCTGCAAATGCTTCCATGTTGGGAAGATAATCTAAATTATTTCTTCAAGAAGCCAAGGTTTTTCTTAGGTCTTTTTGTGGGTTCTGCTGTTATACCAGGGAGTATGATGTCTATTCATGGAAAATGAGTCATTAGTTGGTGCGCTTGAAGTGTTTTATAACCATATATCTTTCACACTTTAAATGATCCTGAAGAAGCTAGGCAAGTTTGGGTGATCATGCGATAAGTGAATACTATGAATCCAGATGAAGATGGCAGGTAGCACTAAGTGCTGCTAGCCTATATTAGGTAAAAATAAAAGGTGTTTTTCAACACCAAACCCACTACACGTATCAATATGAAGATAATCCTTTTGAGAAACTCTTACATGAAGGATATTGTCTAAAGATTATCAGCATCAAAAATCATTGCATTAGAAATATTGCTGAAAAATCACTATTTGCTTCTCTCAAGGCTCATCACATCTCAGCATTAGAGCATTCTCTTGGTGGTAAAATGATCCTAATTTCATAGCTTATCGCAAAGGATCTTGGATGAACTTAATTGTTAAAGGATGGGAATGAATGCAATTGCACAAACTCAGGTTTTCAGGATACGGATGGTTGCACTGGCTAGTGGTCTTTGATTCTTTGATAGGATATCATACTTTTTTGTCTAATATGTGGGAAACACAAAGATTTTGGGGTCAAACTAAAATTTTATCATTGAAATGCTCTGGAGCATTTCCCAACAGAGTCGCCATTTCTTGTGCCTCACACACAGGCCCCATTTTGAAAAATAGGGACCCCCTCTTTCAAATTTTGGCTTAGAGTGTCAAGTGAGTTTTTTCCATCTCCTAAGTAGTCAAGTGGTCAAAATGCACTTTTTCCCATGATGGAAATTTGATGTTGAAAAATCATTTCAAAATCTACTAAGTCCAAGTCCTTGCATTTTATCAAGTAGGTCTGATTGTCCTTTTATGCTAAAACTGCTTCCAACTGACCTTTGCATTGAAAAGCCCTTTGTCTGACTTCCATGCTAGAATGCTTTCTATCCGACCCAGTACTATTTTCTTTCTTGACCTACCTTAGCACCACTTTTCTCATCCACCAACCAATTACCTTAGCACTAGATCTAGTCGTCACCAACTTCGTGCTGCATTACATATTCACCAACCAAGTCAGAGGGTGACAAAATCCTCGCTAGTCTGAGGAACCCCAAACCCCCTACAAAAGGCATACAACTGGACTGATTACCTTGGCACTGCAAATGCCATTCACCGACCAAGTCAATGACACCCCAAAACCACGCCGAGTCGAATGAGATCAAAAGTAACGCAAACCCTAATTTCTGCCAAATCTCACAATAGATACTTTGTACGCACTGCATCAATGGCAATCGATTCAGGGCAATAAAAGGAGATTTTTGTGGTTTCTAAGCTCATTTTACATTTCACAAATACTTGGAGAGATTTTGGTGACGTTTTGAGAGATTTCATTGCACAAACCCAAGTATTCAACCCGGAGACCTCTTGCACACCTGCACATTTCAAATCTTTTCACCTCATGAACCAAAGAGGAGCTCATCCTTCACTTAGGGTTTCTGCTTTTCAATCCACTGCATTTCCTTTCAAAAACATGGCAAGCATGTGGGTGATATGAATTAGGGCATCTAAGTTAGGGTTTTGGTTTTTGGACTGTTCATCTTTTTATAAACCTGTTGTTTAATCTTTGGGGGAAATACATATTTTTGAGCAACATCCAAGATCCCTCCCATAGAAATTGGTAACTAGTCAAAACCTAGCAAAACAGAACAAGCTTAAATACATTTGAATCAAGTAAAGATAGTCTTTGTGCCAGAAAATTATCCGACTGACTTCAAAAACCTCATGACTTATCTAGTCAGTCAGTGGCCTTGAAAATCCATGCTGAGACTCAAAACCAGTTAGCACTAAAAAATCAACTCTCTGACTATATGCTATTCATCACCTTAACTCACTTAGTCAGAGGATCCAAGAAGTCCCGTACAACCTTAAGATTTGTTTTACACTAGTTTTCAATTGCTCCGACCTTCTGCTAAAAGACCATCTCTTTGACCTAGGTTAGATGCATGTAGAAGTCCCACAAGTTAGTAATGCACACAATCTCTACCAAGTATCAAGATAATGACTTTGCACTGAAACCGATTCCATCCAACCTTGCACCAAAATGCAACACCATCGACTTAGTCAGTTGACCCTAAAAACCCCGCAAGGTCATACGGTGCCCAATCTCGTGCAAGAGTAGTTTTGCTCTCCCTGCGTTGAACTTACAACCGACTAACCTGAACGATTAAAGCATAAGTTGGTCCACCTAAAAACCCGTGCAAGACAGTTGATCATAAAATCCAAGAAAAACCTTGTGAAAGCATGAACATAGAAAGATCTGTTGGTCAGATGGACCCAATTTCTCTAATGAGGTTAGTTGACCTCAAACTAGCCCTTTTCCTCCTATAGGTTAGCTAACCCCGAATTTAGCACAAATTGAGTAAAATAACTATTTTTAAGAAATTTTCAAAAGGAGAAGTGTTTGATAGGATGAAATAATAACTGCAATTAATAAATGATGATATTTTGCATGCTTGAAATAGGATTTTGTAGTGCATTAATATAGGATTGCTTATGATTTCATCATGTGATGAATGCAATGGTTAATGAATTTCAGACTTCTGTTCTTTTAAGCACGTGCTGGTAATTTAGTAGATTCATTATAAGTTCATTGGTTATAACATGGTTTGATAGTATAGTAGTCCACTTGATAATCTTAAAACTTTAGACTTAGGAGTTAGTGAAAATAGCTTAAAGGCATCAAACTTATAAGGTCCAATCCTATAGGTTAGATAATTACACGAGCTCAAATCATGAGGTAAAAGTTCAAACGTATTCCTCTAGAAACAAAGATCTCAACCAAATGGAAGGACATTAGAGATATAGACTTGGGTCACATTGACCTTGATGATTTCAGACTTAGAGTATTCAGTTTGAGTCCAACCCCTAGAGCAAAGAAAGTGAAAGAAAGTGGGATTGCACAAGCTGCTACCTTCCCTACATCTGTCTAGTGTGCTAAACTTATAGTTGCCTATGCAGATAGCTATGATGTCATGACCAGGACAATACAAACTGCCAGTGGAGATATTTTAGCTGACTTGAGCCCACCCTCCTTGGCTGAAACCTTTGATATTTCGTGGCATACAGTAATGACTAAGCCAGATAAGGTAGGATCAGAGGACACCTACAAGAAAGATGAAAATGGATGTAGGGAACATATGAATGAACATTGGGTAAAGAGAAGAAGGTCTGCCTTGGTTAAGTTTCCCCAAGTACTATACAAAAGTGACTTTCATGATGAAATAGGGGACTTAGTAACTTTCTTGAGTAAAATATATGGATTGTCTACAGCCTCAACCTTCGAGGGATGGATGTTTGTTATAATTGAAGAAATATTAAAGGGGACTAAGTTCCATTGGTCACAAATCTTAAGTGACAACATCCATGAAGCATTCAGTAACTTCAAAGAGAAGCAGTACTTTAGGTGGACATCATATGTTGTTTATGCCTTGGCAAGGAGGAATCATTATGCTGGATTATCCAAGCTAGGAGAAGTAGGAAATGATGAACAAACTCAAGTGAAGGTGTATGAATGCTACACACAACTCACTTTGTCATAATCCCTAATGCATTTTAAGAGGGTCAATGATGCTTTTACTATGTACATAACACTTGACTATTACAAGGCAACCTCGTCCTGAGGATATCCACAGAAGCTATGAATGAAATTACCAAGTATGGAAGGTGGTATATCCACTTTGAAAAGTTCACATATCTAAGGGTACAAGGCTTCACTGGGATGGCTTTCAAACTCCCTAGGTATCCTACAGATAAAGTGTTACTCTTGGAATTATCTAGACAACTAATAACTTGTGTAAAAAATCTTAAGCACCTGCATTGAACAAATGTACAATTTCCCATCATGTTAGGCAAAGGAAATTATGCATGTCCTTCATTAGGATCAGCTGAACACTCTAACAAAGAACTCCAACTTCTCAATCTTCATTACTATAAAAGAAGAGATCATTTTGATCGTAATAAGGTGATGGAGAGGTATGTAAGTAAGAAGTTATTCCACAAAATGCATATAGAAGACTTTTGGGAAAATTGTATGGATGACTATGAGGTCATGAAGAAAGCCCATTCCAGATTATCTCTGGCATTTATAAGGAAATTCCATATCATTGCAATTCCTGACCAATTAGAAGATGATGACAATGTAATGCATAGAGGAGTCTAGGAAGCACAATATCACTAGCCAATTCCCTTACCTAATTGGGCAAACACTGAAGAAAGCTCCCTTGAGGTTATATTGAAAGAACCAATTAGATTAAGCAAATCTTGGATAACAGGTCAAATTTCTACCTTGGAGGGACAAGGGAGATAGTTCATCTATACTGCACTTGAATCAGAAAAGGAGTCTGAAGGAGAAGAGGATAAGCCCAAAGAAATCACTGATGAGGCAGAACCAACCCAGGGACAAAAATCAGACAGTGGAGAGGACACAACCTTGGAAGAAAAGGCTAAAGCATAGAAATGCAAGAAGGTCACTACAAAGACCACAAAGAAAGAAATGCCTTATTCTAATAGAACAAGAGCTTCAAAGAAAAGAAATATGCCTAGTGGTCCATGAGAAGGATCTAAGACAAAGAAGACTAAGGTGAAGGCTATTACACAGGCTATGGAGACTGCTACTACTCATGATGATACTAATTTGCCAACTTCTCCATCTCCTTCTGCCCTGAATGTGAATGTTGTTTTACTATCTCCAATAGTTACTTCTATTGCATCTCCTTGTATTGCTTCAACTACTGCACCTATGACCTCGGTAACCATTGTCTAGGAAGTTGTTTCTACTACCACCTCACCTTCCATTTCAATGGTCTCTTGTTCATTAGCAATATCTTCTAGCACTCCTAGTAGTCTCATCTCCTCCATTACAACCACCTCATGTTCCTCTATCACTACCACACCTTTATCTTCCATATCTTCTACCCCACTATCCACTTCCCTTGCATTACCCCCTATTTCTACAATTCTTTCACCTTCTCTTCCCTTACCTTCCTTGTCCATTTCTTCCCCCATAGTCATTTCCTCCATCTTGCCAACTTCTTCTATCCCATCAGCTTTGGGGTCAGCATGCTTACTAATGTGACAAATTAACTTATCTTCGGTTGCAATGCCTATATCCTCTACTACTCCTATCTCTCAAATACCCATGGACTAGAATTTGACTCCCTTGGCTATGTCATTGCTAGCAGGTATTGAGAAGGTATGTGCCGAACAAGGTCTTCAAGAGCAAGAACTAGATAAAGATGCATTTGACAAGGAAGATAATGAAGTACATGAAGAGCCATTGGCTGAGACAATCAGTGTAGAGATAATTGAAATATCAGACAATCCTCTAGAGAAGGACCAAACAGAGGCAAGCCTCAAAGAAGCTTGGGAAAATGTAATGATGAATTGGATAAATCTTATAGATGAGGAAGATAAAGAAATAAATAAAGAATCTAAACAAGAGCAGAGACTACTTGAAGGGCCATCTGATGCAGAAAAGAAAGACCTTGACGGGCCTAAAGAACCTTCTTCTTCTGCTCCTGATTGGTTGCAAAGTAGAATATCATATCCTAAGCCCCATGTGGAGGTAATGAAATTAGACTTGAGCACAATTTTGTCACAGGCTCAAAAGCCAAAGAAGCAGAAGAAAGAAAAGGTACAATCAAGGATCTACAAAGATGAAACTAGATTAAGGATAGCTAAGATAGCTATCCCACTAGCTGATACAAAAAGGGAACATGTCAGAGCTGAAGATTATGCCATAGCGACAGCCAATTTGGGACCTACTACATGTGCACAAAGAGTTGATGAATTCAAGGGGTCTATCACTTCAATTCTAGAATTGCTAGATAAAGATGAACTTTCAAAGAAAGAATTGAAGCAACTAAATGAAGAACTCTGAGCATGCCTCTAGTTTCTGATAAAACTAGTATATTCTAAAGGGGAGATAAGGACAATACCTACCTTTTTGTCAAGAGATGAAACGTCTAGACTCAGTGAGGTTTGAACTCTATCAAAAGGCACCCAAAGTTGGATGATCAAAGTCTGCGAAAGGGGATGTGAGACAATTGATGCTGCAGCTGAATCACAAAAGAGTTTGGTGCAACTTCATGAGCAGTGGAAAGACTTGCGGGAAGAATGTGATTCTTTTGAGGAATATTATTCTTATATGTTCCTTAGAGTTAAAGGTATTAGAGATTTGCCTACCCAAACATTATTGGCTGAAAATATTCTGACTGGCGACAGATTGCCCAAAGCCACTGAATGGTACCAATAACTGAAGTTGAGAAAAGAAGTTTTTGACAACATAAAGGATGCCTACAAACTAGTAGATGAAAACATTTTGGCTTTAATAAATGATATAAATGATACTTTGAGAGATTGTCTAGTGGAGGCATACAATGATTTTACACCATATGATGTGGAAGGATGCAAAGACAAACTGCACATGATAATTTTTGAGAATGTTGAATTAGATGTGGAAGCTAGAATGGATAAGGTCAGTGACCTCAGACCTGAGTTCAATGCATTTCATAAGGCAAAGGTAGAAATAGAAAGGATATACAATCAATATAACTAAGAACTAGAAATGTTCAAATATCAAGTTGATCATCTTAAGAACTAAAAGCCTATAGATATCAATTTAGCACTTGAAGCTTGGGTCAACTACCGCAACAAGTTGGCAGAAGAAGATAAAATCAATTTGGATGGAGAGTCTTAATATTTTTTTTTTAAAATATTTTCTAATACAATCCCATCACTAATGTAAACAACTATATTTAGAGTGACATGTGACACTATTTTTTCTTTATTATGCCTCAAAAATGAGCTTTTCTATATATATATATATATATATATATATATATATATATATATATATATATATATATATTTAATTGGGTAGTCAAAATGTCTAGATTCAATGTATCTGGGGGTTGTTTTTCATCTTTTTCATAAAGGACAAAATGTAATCCGAGACTTGTTATGATCTGTGAGAATTACATTTAATGATGTAAATCTTGGCCGTTGGTGTTGAGTTAATCTCCATTGTCCATTCAAAAACTCAATATGTCGCTTTCCTATATAAAGGGCTACCATTTCCATTATTTGCAAGAGAGAATTCTTGATGCTGATTTGTTGACATTCTGCCATTTGAAGTAATACAGAGAAAAGTTTCTGTAGTTGTTCTGAGAATTTGTGTATTGTGTTTCTTATTTGGTTTTCATGGTTTGCTTCTTGCTCTCCCATAATTAGTTAGTTGTGCTTTTACAATGTTCATGGTTTGCTGAAAGTATCTGATGAATACTCTTAGTCTATACTTTTAGTTATTTGTTGATGGTAGATAGTTGTACAAAGTTAGTCTGGGTTGATTAGTTGTGCTTAAGTTTGATTACATTTTAGGGGTTAAATTGCATCATTTATTGGGTATTTGATGAATGAATGTAATCTGAAAATCTTTCGATTTCCATTGAAGATAGCATCATTTTCTACAGTGTTGTAACATTCATTTTCAGTTTGGTAACTCAGAAAAATGGTTAAATTTTAGAGTGTTTGTCTACTTGCAGTAATCCATATATTGTGGATGTCACTTAGGATTCCTTTAAACCCTACCTCCTTTTTACATTTTCTTTGAAAATAATTGTTAGTTTAGAATTTTAGCAGCATTTCACACTGTCTTATTAGCTAAAATCACAAAGGGTTTGCAAAATTTTTTGTTCAAACCATTAAAATCTAAAGATTGTATGTAAGACCCTTGTAGGTACATCTAGAACATTCCAACTGAGAAATTCCAAGCAAGCTAAGACCTAGTTGTAGAAACCTTGGAGTAGTCTTACCTAGGTTAGGATACTTTTCAAGAGAGGTGTGAAACCAACAATCACACCTGCATTGTTGTGTGCTAAAACCACCATCAACATATCCTTGCATCTGAAGTTGTATATGTACATTGATACTTCACTTCCTTCACCATGATAAAGTTAACAAAAATTTTACCATTATGATTGTGCTTTAATTTATGGCTTGGGATAGCACCTCCTGTAGGTGGCTAAAATCACATTATTTGTTCCTCTTTTTTCCACAACTATATAAATGAACATGAATGCTACTTCCTTATTCACTTAACTACTCCTTCATAGTGAAGTGACATTACATGAGTACTTCTGTATATAGCATTATGTGCATAGTTGCAGCTACATTATTTGATAATGGTGTTCTTTTGTTGTGACATAGACTTATACATCCACTACCAAATAACATATAAATGGTTTTTTTGTTCATTCCTGTAGCGATATATGAATACCAAGGACCCATTTTTGTTTATGATGAAATATAATAGATAGAATGTATGTTACTATCTTTACTTGAATCATTCTGTAACATCGAAACTGTAGGGTATATTTGATATCCACACAGTCATTACCTCATTATGCTTGACTGATAAATGTGACACTTTCATTCTTTCTCTGCAACATATGATATTGAATAAGGCAACTCTGATCAGCATATTGTTCTACAACAATACTATTATGTGGAAGAGAACTTATGATTAAACTATATTTGGCATTTATCATCTTACTGTTGCAGTTCATTATGTCTTTGCAGATACACCATATCCAAAGACAACTACCCCTCCTCTTCACTGTATATTATGGGCATTCTTTCTGTAGTCACTTGTATCTTATACCACACATGAAAGCACTTGATGAACTACTTCTTGTAGCTACTCTGGCACATAGTATATAACGGTGCATTGGATTCTTATCTTGTCACTCTTCAGTTTACTCAATCATGCACAGAATGATACTTATTTCTCATGCTATCATGTGACTAAAATAGTCATACATTACTGAATGATGTTGTCCATTGGCATTTTTTAGCATACAAATGTTGAGATTGTACCTGATGTTCTGGTTGTCCCATACATGGATCTATGATGTTTATGATAAATAGAGGTAAACATAACCTACTTCTTGTCACTCTTGAGATAGGAGAAAACAAAACATCCTCTTCTCTATGATGCAAAAAGAATTTGATGAGAGTTGAGCTTCATCTGTACACATGATCCCTTAACTATCCTGCATTGATTATGACTATTCCATTACACTTGAACTACAACTTGATGCTCTATGGTTATTGTTTGACTCATCAGGTAGCCTTTTAAAGAGCTCAATGCTCATTGATGATTCTCACTTCAGCTCACCTTGAATTGGTAATCATAGGTGGGCATTGAGTTTAGAGCTCATAAGCTGAGTTGATGTAGCATTTCTTCACTCTTTGCATTGTATGAGTGAGTACTCTTATTCCATTCCCCTAGAAACTTAGAGGTAACATGCTGAGCTCAACCCTTGTGGGAGCCCACTTGACACCACATGTTGATATGTCTTCAAATAGCTACATGACTTATCCTATACCTGCACATGAAACAAATAGATTAGATAAAACAATAAAGTTTAATTATTATTTCATTTTCAATTTCTCTTGTCCATGGATGATTTGATGTTAGATCTAGTGCATTATAGGAAATGTATTATGCCTCTTCTAATAGGCACATAGGGAACTCATAACCGGAGCTCTAACAAGTCTTTTTCTAATTTTCTAGGTTCTTGTTGGAGATCAGGATCAAGGATAGAAAGCAATCTCAGAAATCGAAGACACTAAAAGACAATGATGGCTATGATCCTTCTCTCTTCTATCTTTAGATGCATAATATATTTATTATATTTGCACTTGTTTAGCTATTCCCACAGCTTATGTGGGACATTTGATCTATCATCTTTTCATTCAATGCAATGTTTATTTCTTTTATGTATTTCATTTGTAAAATGAATAATCATTGTAGTGAAATGAAATAACTTATCTCTTTAAGAAACCTTTTGCAAATGAATGATGATCTAAAATTCTTTTCTTTTGCTAAACAACTGAATTGTAACATCACTAAAACATTCTGACCATGCAAATAACTTATAGCACAAAATGTTAAAACTTTCTTAGCTAAAATGAACTGAAAGTACTCCATCTCTACCAATTTGGGTTGTAAGAAAAATTGGTAACAACATGATTGGTTTCTTTTTAGATATAAACAACACATTTCATTCAATTGTAATTACTTATAGGCAATACTAACAACCTGAAAGTCACAACTAATAGTGTTAAACTTTTAAAAATATTAAATCTTAAATCCATAAATACTATCATGGAGAGGCTTATTATGCTTATTATGATAGTCATAGGAGGATAGTTAAGGACTGCCATAGTTTTAGGGGTAGTTGTGGAGTCATTTCACATGATAATTATTCAATCTCAGTGATATTAAAGGATATAGGAATTTTGTTAGATGTAATTGCAGTTGCTCTTATAGACATGTATACAAAGTGTGGAAGCATAGACAAGGCACATGGACTATGTGATAGAATAGCACAAAGAGAGGTCCTCTCATGGAATGCAATGATTGCAAGATAAGTAGAAAATGGATTTGTTGAAAAGACTTTAGAAACTTTCAAGCAAATGCAATTGGCAAGTGTAAAGCCAAGTTCCACAACCTTTGCCAACATCCTCTATATCTCTACCAAATTAGGATCTTTGGAAAAAGGGTATGGACATCCATGAAAGCATAAAGGATATTATGTAGGTTTTTGTGAAGTTGACTATGATGATTATTATGTCAGTTTAATTTTGAATGGTGGACAAGGGTTTGGTGTCTCAAGAAGTATTATACATTTGGACTTTATCTTATGAGCATTATGGTGAAGGTCAATGGTATTGTGTTAGTCATAGTGACAAACCCTAGAGGCCTGTGCAGTGTAATATACCTATACTAAACTTCTCTCTCATGTGGAGTATAAAGTTGGAATAGAAATATAAAATACCAATCTTAGGTTAAAAACATCATGGTGGGATCAACTTGTCCCTACACCCTTTGTTAATGTGCTTGGAATGTATTTGTAAATGATGGTAAAGAAAAAAGTAGAGTGCCTTCTAAAGTGACTAGTTCTCTCTTGAATATTGTTGTGGTTGTTAGTTCCATGTGTATAGTCTCATTGATAAGATGTATTGTTATTATCCCTTAAGAACAAAGTGAAAATGCTTTACTTTGATTCAATATGTGGAAAGCAATTATGTATGTGCATATGAGAAACATGGCACCTTAAAAGAATTTGAGATATTTGTAAGGGCTATATGATAGACCTATGGGACCATGGATATGGCTTTATTGTAACTCTAAAATGATTTTTAAGGAAATCCTTATTTATGGAATTGTTATTGTGTATATTTTTGCAATAATTAAGCTCAAAGTATATATGTTGCAATAAATGCAAGATATGCACAAAATGGATTTGTTGATATGGATTTAGAAAGTTTCAACAAATGCGATTCACAGGTGTAAATCCAAATTCCGCAACCTTAACCAACATCCTCCCTACCTATGCCAAAATGGGATCTTTGGAACACGATATGGACATCCATCAAAGCATAAAGGATATGGGAATTTTTTCAAATATGTTGTAGTTTCAACTACCCTAGTAGACAAGTATGCAAAGTGTGGAAGCATAGACAAGGAACATGAACTATTTCACAGAACACCTCAAACAGATGTCATCTCATGTCCAATGCAATAATTGCAAGATATGCACAAAATGGATTTGTTCATAAGGCTTTAGAAACTTTCAAGAAAATGCAACTAAGAGGTGTAAAGCCAAATTCCACAACCTTAACCAACATCCTCCCTTCATATGCCAAAATGGTATTTTAGAACATGGTATGGGCATCCATCAAAGCATAAAGGATATGGGAACTTTGTAAGATCTTGTAGAACTTGCAACTGCCCTAGTACACATTTATGCAATGTGTGGAAGCATAGACAAGGTACGTGAACTATTTGACATGATGCCTCAATGAAATGCGATCTCATTGAATGCAATGATTCCAAGATATGCAAAAAAATGGATTTTTTTTATAAGGCTTTATAAAATTTTAAGCAAATACAATTGGTGGGTGTAAAGCCAAATTCCACAACCTTAGCCAGTATCCTCCTTACCTATACCCAAATGGGATCTTTGGAACACAGTATGGACATTCATCAAAGGATAAAAGATATGACAATTTTGTTAGATGTTGTAGTTGCAACTGCCCTCAGAGACATGTAAGCAAAGTGTGGAAGATAGATAAGGTGCATGAACTGTTTGACATGATGCCTCAAAGAAATGTTGTCTCATGGAACACAATAATTGCAAGATATGAACAAAATGAATTTTTTATAAGGCTTTAGAAACTTTCAAGCAAATGCAATCGGCAGGTGTAAATCAAAATTCCACAACCTTAGCCAACATCTTCCCTTCATATACCAAAATGGGATCTTTGGAACATGGTATGAACATCCATCAAAGCATAAAGGATATGGGAATTTTGTCAAATCTTGTGGTTGCAACTACCCTAGTAGACATGTATACAAAGTGTGGAAGCATAAACAAGGTACGTGAATTGTTTGACATGATACCTCAAAGAAATGTCATTTCATGGAATGCAATGATTGTAAGATATGCAAAAGATAGATTTTTTTTTATAACTGTTATGTCAAAAAATGTCCCCCTAGGACTTTTACTTCCTAAGTTTAGCCCTCGAGTCCCTTGTTTTTCATCATGCATGTTATATTAACTCCCGAGACAAAATGACCTGAAACCCATGTCAAATGGGGCTTGAGGAACATTGTAGAGACTAAACCCTAACCCAAAATAGGTCCTGGGACAAGGGCGGCTGCACCCTTGTCCTACCCTATTTTGACAGGGTCCCAAATTTGAATGTCAGTTGGAGACCTTTAAAAAGTGTCTGTTGCCAACATCTTCTGTTTAAATTACAAAATTAAAGTGGGAATGCATATATAAGCATGTTTAGGGTTTCATTTGTAAAACTAGAAGATGATTATGAGATTTTGGCAAACTTATGATTTTAGAGCATTCAAGGTATTCATTGTTGTAGAGCAAAATACTCTTGTTTTGTTTGTTATTGCAGATTTGGCTTCATCTTCTCATGTTGTGAAGGATCTTCATCTATGTGAGAGCTACACCTCCAAGGTGATATCCATTTGTGCTTCTAATCAATCATTTATCATTTATTTTTTCCTCTGTCTTGCAAGGATATGCACTCTCTATCTAACAATGGTGTTGGAAGGCTTGAATGCCATTCTAGGTCTTGATTGAGGCAAGCTCTTAAACGCCATAACCCCCAACCCCTCTCTTGTGATTGCAGGTGATAGATGTCATATGCAGTGGAGTGGAGTTGTAAAGGAGTGTTACAGAGTGTAAGGATTTTAGATATGAAGGAAAGAGAAGAAAAGAGCACAATTAGGACAAGGGTGCTAGTCCCTATGTCCTCCAAGTTTTAAAGCTAGAAATTAATGTAGTGATAATCAACATTAGAAAAGGTCTATAAAACCTCGATAAAAATACTACATCAGACTTCGGTGGGAGTCCCTCCATCCTCAAAATTTCTAAATCTCAAACTTTAAAATCTAGTATGAATCTAATCTTCATCTAGTATCTCTGTGTGCAAGCATTTGGCGGAATTCATCTATTTATTTATGATTTTACAATAATTGGGGTTTTGAGCATAATTGGGCTTAAATTAACACAATAGTCATTAATTTTGAAATTTTCCTATCATTAAAAGTGACAACCAACCTGTAGGTGAATCCTCTTACAAAAGTTGAGATTCAACTCAATTAAATGTCCTTGAAGGTGTGTAGTGAAAGGAGGATCTAGCTAAATTACCTATCAAACTCTCTTCCCCCTTTTTCCTATATTACAATAACACTTTATAAACGTTCAAGTAAATACAATTGGTGTGTGTAAATTCAAACTCCACAACCTTAGCCAGTATCCTCCTTTCCTATCCCAAAATGGGATCTTTGGAACATGGTATGGACATCCATCAAAGCATAAAAAATATGGGAATTTTGTTAGGTGTTGTAGTTGTAACTGCCCTTGAAGACATGTATGCAAAGTGTGGAAGCATAGACAAGGCACATGAACCATTTGGCATGATGCCTCAAAGAAATGTCACCTCATGGAATGCAATGACTACAAGATATGAACAAAATGGATTTTTTGATAAGGCTTTATAAACTTTCAAGAAAATGCAATTGGTGGGTGTAAACCCAAATTCCATAACCTTAGAAATGGTATCTTTGGAACATGGTATAGACATCCATCAAAGCATAAAGGATATAGGAATTTTGTCAAATGTTGTAGTTGCAACTACCTTGCAAGACATGTATGCAAAGTGTGGAAGCATATACAAGGAACATGAACTATTTGACATGATGCCTCAAAGAAATGTTGTCTCATGGAATACAATGATTGCAAGATATGCACAAAATAGATTTTTCATAAGGTTTAGAAACTTTCAAGCAAATGCACAAAGAAACTTTCAACCAAATGCAATTGGCACATCTAAAACCAAATTGCCCAACCTTATCCAACATCCTTCTTGTCTATGCCAAAATGGGATCTGGGGAACATGGTGTGGACAACCATCAAAGCATAAAGGATATAGAAATTTTGTCACATGTTATGTTTGTAGCTGTCCTTGTAGACATGTATAGAAAGTGTGGAAGCATAGACAAGGCACGTGAATTGTTTGACATGATGTCTCAAAGAAATGCACAGTCTTGCAAGATATGCATAGAATGGATTATTTGAAAATGATTTATAAACTTTCAAGAAAATACAATTGGCAAGTGTAAAACCAAATTCCTATAATGACAATTGATCATCATATTAAATATTTAATATGAACTGTCATATACATAATGTAACATCTAGTCTATATATAAAGCTATATAGGCATGTCCAAACAAAGCCATACATGCATATACAAAAATATACATCGGTAACATACAAAAGTATGTATACAAATCCATCTAGGCATACAAAAAAGTCCCAAAATCTAGTTTCCTATGGACTTATATCAAATAATCAGCAGCCCTTGCTTGCCCATGAAGATGGATATACAATCAGTGACTCATCCTCTTTCCCATCGAGTAGACCTCCTCGACAGAGATTTTTGCAACTCCACCTATTAATACAATCAAACAATATGCATATTAATATAGAAAACATGAAATATATGACATCACATATGTAATCGATCACTTACTGCTACCTGATGATCCCTCTCGATCATCTTTTCTCTCTCTTCATCCATAGTTAGATGGGTTGGAGTTGTGCCTCCTATGAGAAGCATCAAGAAGCAAAATTGACTAAACATCAATATCATTTATGTACATCAAATGACATGAGATAAAACAAGAAATACAAAATGAAATTTACATGTTATTGGCCCATACCTTGGTCAAAGGATTTGAAGACAACACGGCTATAGCAATGCCTATCTGCGCTGACTCACGAAGATGAGGAGTAGCCTCTATATTCAACATTTGAAAATAGAGTTCAAGGTTATTCGACTAAAATAGATACATAACATTATTTAAATGCATAATGATTACAAATGGTTAAATTTACCTTTGTATAAGTGGTTCTGCATGTAGGGGACTGTAATGTCAGAAAATGTCCCCTTGGGGGATTTTCCCTCATAAGGTTTAGCTCACAGGTCTTTTGTGTGCATTTAGGACATTTTACATCATATTTCAACATCCCGATGAGAAAACCCCTAAGTGTCTTGGCAAATAGGACCTAGGGGGTCTTCTTGAGATGACCCCTACCTAAAATAGGGGGAAAGGACTGAGGCGCTTGCACCCCAGTCCTACCCTATTTTGGGGCAGTCCCAATTTTTGGGTGTCAGCTTGTGATCGTTATTTGGGTCCTATGCCAACATGGTAAGTTTGAATTACAAAAATCTTGGCAGGAGTGTTTGTAGTTGCATATAAAAGCAATTTAGGCATTCATTTAGAGACTAGACGATCATTGTGAACTTTAGGAATCCTAAAGGTGATTCAAGGATTTCATTATGTTGCAAGAGTAGATTTGTGTGGTTTATGTGTTTGTGTTTGTATATTTGAGCATCCATTGCCTCATGGAATGAAGAGCATCTTCCTCCCATGAGATCTTCACTACAATGTGACATTTATTGTCTTTGTTATCATTATTCATTTAGTTTTTGCCTCTACGTCCCTAGGCACACACTCCCTAACTAACAAAGGTGTTTGGAAGAATTAAGTGTCCTTCCAGGGCTTGACTGAGGCAAGTTCCTAAACACCACAACCCCCTCCCAAAGTTTTATGATTACAGGTCATAGGTTAATGATGCAGACAAAGTTAAGTTGTAAGATGGCATATTAGAGTGTCAAAATTGTAGATCAGAGAAGAAAAGAGCACACTGGACTTGGGCAGCCGCTCATTAGTCCTCGAAGTTTCATGATGGAAAAACCTTCAGTGTAGCAGGTGTTGATAACTGAGAGGGGGGGGTGAATCAGTTATCCTAATTATTTCTTCTTTTGAACTTTCTTATTAATCAAAGCAGCATTGAATCAAACATTACCATGAAATAAGAAACACATGACATAGTATTTTTGATGTGGAAACCTGGTTAAGGGAGAAAACCACGGGGTGATTAACCCAAAGATTATTCTCTGTTAAAAGAATAAGGAATTACAAAATGGCACTTGCCAATTAGGGCTCACTGCCCGAGCACACTACTCACAAAGAGGCACACTGCCTACAAGGAGACACACTGTCTACAAAAGAATGTTATACAATACTTGAACTGATTGGAAGCATCTACATATGCTGGAGTTCAGTTCCGGTTAGGCTCAGTATACTGATCTGCTGCACTTCATCTTTCCTCTGTTCTTTATTCTGCTATCTTTTCACATACCGGATCTTTCTTACTGCTTCTGCTCTGCTCTGTATTTATTCGCATACATCTTCACATCATCACACTTTTCACAACTGAATCCATCCTCTATATATATCCACACTAGTGATTTCATTATCTTTCTAGTCGGCACCCGGAATAATCTATCTTCTCACAAACTCTGTTCTGTCGGCTGAATCCTTGCATATCAAGTAATGCGGATCAAGCATATACTTGTAGATATCATTAATCATGTTGGCCAAACATGATTCATGCCTTCACAACCTTTACCATCAACAGTAACACATCCGGAAAATAGTCTGATACTCTGTCAGTCAGTTCTTCCTCTGTTCTCACTGTCTCTCAGGAATCCGGTACTCAACTATTCATATCTTTTTCTTTGTTCATCACCGGAGGCTAAATCCTTGGAATATACTACTCAAGGCAGTCCTCTTGACTTTCCCAAATCTGCACTGCACCAAGACACTTCCTCTGAGAGATCCAGACCAATCTGTCAGACCTTGCCACATGCTCTGTTCTTGTTCACCGGACCACAACAATCTTCATTCTGACTTCCGGTAGAGACACACCATGACTTGCGGATATGTGGGATGACCTTTGTTGCCATCAATGACAACAACCATGAATCCATATAGTGTCTCTTGCCAACAATCTCCCCCTTTGGCATTGATGGCAACACTTAGTGAAAAATGACTAAGTGTTTACACTATGCTCCCCCTTGGCTGATGCTCTATCTTTATATACAATTTCTGGAACTCCCCCTTAGTTGGATTCCTCATTTTTCACTGCTCCTCACTCCCCCTTTGACATCAATGGCAAAGGGTAGGGTCCGCACACCAAAATTTTCAAAAATTTTCTATACATAGCCGCATATTTACATACTCACATATACTGAATAATGTCTGCAAAAGATGTCTTCAGTTGGATCAGTTCTGTAGCCCAACTTTGCTTCATTCTATCCAAAATTGAAATGTGACCACTCAACAAAAATGCAAATGCATCTGCCCTTTTTAGATCTTTCGGATCACTTGTCTGGGCTGTGATTTGAGCTTCTGCTATGGCCTCATGCATGGCCTCTAGCTTAGGGACAATTAACCCCCTGAGCTCACTCAACCTGCTTATTCTATTTTTCCTTTCCTTCTCCAATTTCTTGATTTCACTCAAGACTGCAATAGTCTGACATTCTTGATTTGTTATAGAGGAAGAAAGAGGATCAAAACTTTGAGACAAGCTGAGTAGTGTGTCCTCTTGCTCTTTTATTTTCTTCTCAATGTCCACTGTTACCTTGGACCAGGAGATACAAAAATTGTATATTTCACCGCCATCCTTAAGAGCATTTTCTAAGCTCTTTATCCCAATGTTCATGTTTCTCCTATCATTAATGATCAAACCCTGAACCTCAGAGAACCTTTTATCCAAAAACTCCTTCCAGACCTTTTCTTCAGCTGATTTTTCTAGAGATTCAAAATGTGTACTAACACTGTTGACTAAGGTTTTGAGATTACCGGAAGAGGAGGCTGTGGGATCCTTCTGAAAAGATGGCATGATCTTTTCCAGCACTCCAGATGCTACCTCCATAAGCTCACAGTCTTCCATGTGAGATTTCAGTAGTTTCTCTTTGACTTTCTCATTTGCAAATGAGGCTATTTTCATTGTTTGTACCGGTGACAAAGAGTCAAAATCTAATGGTCCTTTTAGCAGGTCCGGTTCATCAATTTCTATAGTGGCTTTTGTCAAGAATTCTTGAACAGTTTGTGCAGTGTCTCTTGCCGAAGACAGATGTTTCTTCTCTTCTGCAGTTTTGTCCTTTGGAATCTTTTCTCCTTCCTTACTCTTACCACTTTCAGTTGTGGTTTTCTCTGTTGGGGTCTTCTCTTTCTCTGCATCCTTGGTGCTGTCAACCTCTTTTTCTTTAACTGCTGCTTCTTTCTCCTGTAGTTTCTCTTCTTCTTGGGATCCGGAGACTGTAGGGGAAACCAGAGGAGAGATGTTAGTCTGTTCAAGGGCCACTTCTTCCGGAGCAGATGATTCCAAGTCCACAGCTGTTTCTGCACCTAAGTCCTCTACAACAGGAAGATTAAACCTTTTGAAGGTTTTCTAGAGAATCTCTTCAGTGTCCTTGGCTACCTTGTCGGTCTCACCAAGCATAAGCTGATTCATCCTTGCTTTGCTCCTGAATTCATCCTTGCAGTCTTTGAATACCATGTTCATTGTTTTGTGATCAATTGAAGGATATAGCTGAATAGCTATCTGTTCCCTGATCTCAAGGTCTTTTGCCATGGCATTGTTCTTTCTTATCTCTAATTCCATCTCTAGGCTCTTTGGGATTTCAGAGATAATCTCAATAAAAGCTTTATTGTAGATGTTCAAGTACCTTATTATAGCTTCTTGCAGGATCTTTTGATCTGCCTCATTGTAGTCATCATAGAATTCAGCCACCGGTTGAAGGTTCCCATCCACAGTGACTGATTTGACTACACTGTCTAGAGACAGGGTGGGCTTTTCAGAAAATTCTTCTGTCATTTCTTCCTTGTCTCGACCAGTAGAGGGTTTACCGGATCCTTTCCTTTTCTGTTTCTTTATTTCTTTCACTCCCTCATCTGACTCAGTTTCTTCTTCATCCTTTTGGCTTTGGTAAGCCCTTGTGGCTTTTGTCTTAGATCTTTTACCAGATGCCTGGACTTCCAGTTTTGAACTTTTGGTTGTGGGAGGTGCAGACCTTTTTGATGATCTGGTCCGGGTGGAAGTTTCAACCAGAGCACTTTTCTTACTTTTCTTTTCTGCCTCTTTCTTTTCTTCCTTAGCCTTTCTCCTCTTTTCCCGGTTGGCATCAAGTGCCTCCTTTGGAATGCCTAGGCCTTGAGCAATATGCTCTACTTCTTTTCTCACCTTCCTCTTTATCTCAGGTTCTCTGAGTTCCACATGAATTTTCACACTCAGTTCCTCAAATGTTCCGAACCTTTCTGCCTTTGGATCTTTAGGCTGACTTAGCATGTGTTGAACATGCAGCTCCACTATCTATTCATCTACTTCATACCCCATGGGCATGATCCACACAGTTCTTGGTTCTACTGCCTCCATTAGACACTGATCTGTTTCTACCATGAAGCATACTGTGTCTTTGTACTTTTCAACAAGGGATTGGGGTATTCTTCCTCTTGCATGCATCATGCTTTGGAAGTTCTTGAAATATCCCCATAGAGCTGTATTTCTTGCTTTAGCATCCCCAAGTCCATGCAAATAGTCTCTGATTTGGATGGCAACCGGTCTGTCATTCTGCCATATCCATCCACTGGATCCGGGAAGCTCATTCATGTAGTAAAAGAAGAGACAAAGGATCAGATTGCCATACTTGAAGGAGTTTTTCTTGTCCTTCTTAATCTTCTGCAGATTTTCAAAAAGTTGGTTTACAAGAAGCTCACACAAGTCATAGTCTGTATTCTCCTTTAACATTTGATAAGCTGTGTAGATTGCAGTTCCCGGTACTAAATTTTCCCTACTGGAGTGATAGATTTTGTAACCAATTATCATAGATGAAAATTTGACATCCGGTTCAGTGATGTCATCAACTATCATAGCTCTCTTGTCAAACTTGGATCCGGTTGCATCACTAACTGTCTGATTTTTGACAGACTTGAGAACAGGTAATCCACCGGATGAGTGCAGACCGGTTACAGCCCTAATTGCATCTTTGGTAATCTTGAAGGGCTTGTTCAACCATAGGAAGTTGTCATGTACTCTACTTAGTACATACCGGACCCATTCATCTTCTTCAAAACAGGGGAAATGAATGCATTGTGCAAAGTGTTTGTCCCGGATGGCTTTGTACTGAGGTTTGATCTCGAAGGAGTCATCTATCAATTGTTTGTGATAGATATCCATCAGTTTTGATTCTCCAAAGTCTTCAAAATTCGCATGGATGTAAACCCTAATGTCTTCCGTATGCAATACACCATGTGGAACACTAGAGAAGGCTCCTAGTGGATCTACCTCCAAGGATTTGTAAGGATGTTTCTTGAATGTGGGATGAGGTCTATCAGAGATCTTAACTATATTCGGAGTAGCCATTTTTCAAAGATTTGCAGGGAGATATTGAAAATGAAAAATACCTTATGCGCCTTCAGTTATTTGGATTGATTTCTGTATGTAGTAACTTCTGTAAGTGATCTTCAGTGAACTTGATGAATTTTGTCACAGAGCTCCACTTTTCGCTTCTTCTTGGGTGTGGAATGATCAAATGATTATTGAGAAATCCCTTATATCATTTCGCAAACCCTAATATCTGTTTGCAATAAATGCTCCACCTATATTGTTCCGGTTTGCCTTATCTGGATAGCTTGGAGTATCCCAGATCAGTTTTGATCTATGAACATCATGCGGATCTTTCAATCATGAATAAATCGAGATGACACATTACAAGAACATCCCAAACATTCTGTCCAGTCCGCAGAGCAAAATAATGTACTTCCGGATCTCTCCGGACCCTTTTGTAGTCCTCTGTCATTCCAGAGCATCTCCCGGAATAGGTCTTACTTGATCGATCACAACTTCTTTGCATCTTCATGCGGACCTCTGAAATCTTGTCTGGATCATCTCAGGACTTATATCTTCAAACCCTTTACTCCACATCTTGTATCACATCCAGCACCACTTGATTGGCTGGGGGAACAGGATTTTCTTTGAGTCTCCCCCTTAGCCAGAGCTCACTTTTAATTTCCGGAAGAAATATCAGCACCAGAGTCTGGTGCGGATCCAACCTCTACATTCTCTGAACTTTTCTTCACCCAAATCTTGTTCATCTGATTCCTAACTTCATCCGCATTCATCTTTTGTTTACCCTTGTCTTGATTCTGATTATATACTGGACCTCTTTTGTCCTGATTCTTGCTTCTGCAGACTTTTGCATTATGACCGGACCTATTACAGATTTGGCAAATAACATTTCTTTGCATATTTGACTGATAACCTCTTGATATGCATTGATTAGCCATATGACCTACTCTATTGCATGCAAAGCATCTACCATTGAATGATTTGTTTATTTGCATATTTTTGCATTCATGAGACTTGTGTCCATACCTTTTGCAGTTAAAGCACTGTCCGGAGAAGGATGAATTAGTCTGATTCATTCTCTTTCTGCACTGATTAGCTTTGTGACCAAAGTGATTGCAGCTGTGGTAGTATCCATTGAAGGATGGATATCTTTGAGCAGTGGGCTATCTTACCGGAGGTCTTCTAGGCCTATTCCTTGGATTTTCTGATCCAAAATTCTTTTGACCGGATCCAGAGCTTTCTCCTTTCTCATATCCCAAACCATACTTGTCATCTGTCCTCTTTTGACTTCTAAGAAGTACTTCAAGTTGGGCAGAACTTATCTTGAATTTTTCTTTATATTCATTTGCTGTTTGAAGATCTCTTTTGAGAGAGACAATTTGATCCTCAAGTTTTTCTTCATTATCTTTGGCATCTTCAAGATCAGATTCAAGATGTCTGATAATCCTGTCCATCTGGTGGCATTCTTTTGATTTCTCTTTAAGAGATTGTCTTAGATTGTCTTCAGCTTTTCTTTTTTCTTCAATCTCTTGAGTAAACTTTATAGTTCCTGATTCCATTTTATGTCTTAACATAATGACTTCTTTTGATAACTTTTCACATAACTTAGTTTTCTCAGTTAATTCTTCATTTGTATTGCTTTCTTCACTTTGTCTTGCCAACTGTTGGAGCAGCTCCTTTCTCTTTTTCATAGAGAGACTTAATTTGCCCTTTAATTCTCTCATGAATTCATCAGCCTGTTTGAGTCTTTCCTTTAATTCATTGACTTCAGAATTTGACTGTTCAAGATCCTCAAGGGTAGTCTTGAGTTGCTCCCTTAAACCATATGCATCCATTTGAACTCCCAGATCTTCCTCAAGCTGTTAGGCTCTATTAGGAGGAACCTTGCTCTGATACCAATTGTTGATAACTGAGAGGGGGGGGGTGAATCAGTTATCCTAATTATTTCTTCTTTTGAACTTTCTTATTAATCAAAGCAGCATTGAATCAAACATTACCATGAAATAAGAAACACATGACACAGTATTTTTGACATGGAAACCCGGTTAAGGGAGAAAACCACGGGGTGATTAACCCAAAGATTATTCTCTGTTAAAAGAATAAGGAATTACAAAATGGCACTTGCCAATTAGGGCTCACTGCCCGAGCACACTGCTCACAAAGAGGCACACTGCCTACAAGGAGACACACTGTCTACAAAAGAATGTTATACAATACTTGAACTGATTGGAAGCATCTACATATGCTGGAGTTCAGTTCCGGTTAGGCTCAGTATACTGATCTGCTGCACTTCATCTTTCCTCTGTTCTTTATTCTGCTATCTTTTCACATACCGGATCTTTCTTACTGCTTCTGCTCTGCTCTGTATTTATTCACATACATCTTCACATCATCACACTTTTGACAACTAAATCCATCCTCTATATATATCCGCACTAGTGATTTCATTATCTTTCTAGTCGGTACCCGGAATAATCTATCTTCTCACAAACTCTGTTCTGTCGGCTGAATCCTTGCATATCACGTAATGCAGATCAAGCATATACTTGTAGATATCATTAATCATGTCGGCCAAACATGATTCATGCCTTCACAACCTTTACCATCAACAGTAACACATCCAGAAAATAGTCTGATACTTTGTCAGTCAGTTCTTCCTCTGTTCTCACTGTCTCTCAGGAATCTGATACACAACTATTCATATCTTTTTCTTTGTTCATCACCGGAGGCTAAATCCTTGGAATATACTACTCAAGGTAGTCCTCTTGACTTCCCCAAATCTGTACTGCACCAAGACACTTCCTCTAAGAGATCCGGACCAATCTGTCAGACCTTGCCACATGCTCTGTTCTTGTTCACCGGACCACAACAATCTTCATTCTGACTTCCGGTAGAGACACACCATGACTTGCGGATATGTGGGATGACCTTTGTTGCCATCAATGACAACAACCATGAATCCATATAGTGTCTCTTGCCAACAGCAGGAACAGGTTGTAGATATTATCCACAAATCTTGACAAAAAGCTGGGCACGAGACTTGGGCACCCATTCTTTTGTCCCTAACTTTTCCACCTCAAAACCTTCAAAATAGGTGCACAGTCATTTGTAATTTTACATCTTTCTGTAGAGGCATTTTCTATTATTCATCTATTTACTTTTGTATTTGCATAAGTAGGGTTTTGATGGATAATTGAGTGTAAGAGAAGGAAAATTGATAATCAAATACCCTAATCCAAGTTTCCCTACATTTGTAAGTGACCAAGGACCTGATAGTGCTCTGCCACTCAATCCGAAGGTCCTTGAATGTAAAGGGTGAAAGGAGGATTTAAACACTAAACTACACAAATCTAAATTTTCACCTAAACATTTTGGTGAACCTGTGTTTTTGGACTTAATTGCAACTTGCTGAGTGTTTATCTTCAGATTTGAGTTGATTTCTTTCATTCATATAGTCATTCATCTTATTGCATTGAGAAAATTACAAAAAAATTGAACAATTTGGAAAAAATTGCATTGTTGGGTTACTAATTTGCATCAATTCATTCTAATTTTCCCTAATTCATGATTTTTGTATAAGATCTAATATAAACTATAGAAAGTTACAAAAATTAAATAATTTACATTAGATTTTCTTCATATAATTGCTAGGGTTTTGTAGAAATTTTGCCAATTTTCATATAACCTAGTAATTCCAAAATCTATGGTTAGTTGTCACATCCCCTTCTTTTTGAATAATGAAATGTTAATTATGTTGTTAGTTGAGTATAACTGCTTTCATGTGAATGTGAGAATTATTCATTGGAAATGTGTATAATGATTTTTCTTTTATATGTGAATATTTTCTTAATTATATGTGAAAATAGATTTTTGGAAATAATATAAATTATTGTTCGTATCATGGAAATGATTTAACCTTCTTTAATTGTTGAAGTAGTTGCAGGACAAATCAGGTGGCAAGGAAAAAGGGATACCAATAGGGAGAGGATGATTACAGGAATTGAAAAATAATAATTATGTCTAAGCCTAAGTTACCATAGCCTTGGCCAAGGCACATGTATATAAGTTTAAATATATTTCTAGTGGTGAGAATTATTTATCTCTTATGTCTATTAAGTAAAATATATTGTGTCTTACCTTGTGGAGCACCTGGAGTGAGTGAGATGGAATCTTGATTATAACTCTCTTTTCCCCACTCCGCCTGAGTGCAAGAAGGAATGCTCCTTGCAAACGAACGTAGTGGGGAGCGGTTATACATTGGTGTCCATTCTTTCTTGGCTAGTATTCACTACATTATATTTGGGAAGAGAGAAACATTCATACATTCCATTAAGTATTTTTTTCATATGAAGGCATTGTTTGGGAAAAGGTGGCATCAAGCAGAAGTATCTCTGTCTATGCATTACCATAAGGGGAAAAACACACAAGTTTGATCATCATTTTTGAATTCTTTTGAGATCTTTTTATCGACTCTGCATTGTATTTACCTGTCAAGTGGCCATAGAATACTGTCACATATCTCAATGGGTAGTGTAGTCACATCTATCTCAACCTTGACCGCAAAAAGTCTTGTTCAGGCAAGATCATAGTTATTTATTACAGCTCTATTTATCCTAGTATTTGATGATCAAAGTATATCTCTTTGATCATAGTTCTATATTTCATGATTATATCAGAAATCTGTATATGCATTTCATTCTTCAAGCTTTTCAAATCTGCTGAAGTTTAGAGTTTCCTAATACTTAACATAGAGTTTCCTAATACTTAACATATATGTGTGTGTGTGTATATATATATATAAACATTATTGTTATTATTGTTCATATATTATAGTTGCACTGAGATACAAGACTGTGGTTCCTAGATGAAAGAGTAACTTTTGTCTATATACTTCTGTTCTGTAATTACCTTGAAACTGTAAGTTTATCAAGTGAGTCATGTATGATATTCTTACAAAGCCTGCAATCATAGAAAAAGAAAACACTTGAATTAATAACAATGCCGAGCAAGGGTGATTGCTAACAACATAGTAGTGTCTGATATATATATACTAGAAATCCTTGGCCAAGGTTACAATGCAGAATAGACATTTGTCAGCTATCAAGTACTTGATATACCACTGGTTAGAGTGATCTTTCCAGTTAGGAGGTACCTATAGGGAAAAGATCGATCAAGAGGTATAGGTCTTAACACCAGGCTCAGAGGCATATTGTTGTTAATTGATTCCTGTTAATCACTCTCATGAAGGGTCAGGTTTCTTTAGTTGAAGAAGCATGGGAGACCAGTTGGTCTTGGCTGGGTGGTTAAAGTCCTTGTTGATATTTCTTTTTCCAAAATCTAGAGGAGGATCTACAATCAAATCAGTAGGAAGCTATTCAAGTTGTACTTCTCTTAATCTCTCTTAATATTTGCACTTCATTAAAGAAAGTTAATTTATTATTGATTGCATGTAATCTGTTAGAAAAGATTATTTTAGCTGGAAATGAACGTTAGTTGTAAACTTGAATTTTATTGCATTCGATACTATTTTCATAAATAGTTAGTTAATCTTTCTGCTGAAATTTTGTTATTGGATAAATTTCTTTTCTATTAAATTAGAGAGGGTGTTACATATGGTATCAAAGCTACCAGGTTCCACACTGAACCTTGGGGCTCATCATGCTTAGAACATTGAAAACAGTTATTAATGTCTCTTCAGGATGGTATTGATAAGAAAGACACCCTGGAAAAAGGTTCAAGACCCTGTATCCATTCGACTATGGAAGATCAAACTTTCTTATGATTACTCAAGTTGTTCTCCTCCAGCAAATTTGGAAACATTAGCCAAAGCTCTGAAAAGACTTCAGAGGGAAAGAAGAAAATGGACAGTCTCTAGAAAAGAGAAGGTGAAGTCCACCATAATTGCAAACATAAACAAGACCACATTAAACCAGAAACATTTGAAGGAAAACAAGTTTCGACTCCTAGATATCGACTTATCCTATTTTCAAAATTTAGTGATCAAGAGGAACCTATCACTAATAATGAAAAAGATTTAGAAAACTAATCACAGAAAGTGATGACCAACTTGTATTGAATTGCAATAAATCTATCACAGGAAGTGATAGAAATTTTGCATTTATCACAGGAAGTGATAGAAAATTTGCAATTATCACAAGAAGTGATAGAAATTTTGCAATTATCATAGGAAGTGATAGAAATTTTACAATTATCACAGGAAGTGATAGAAATTTTGTATTTATCATAGGAAGTGATAGAAATTTTGTAATTTTTAATCTATCACAGGGAGTGATAGTCTTTTAAAATTTCGTGTACTATTTGTATTTGATATGAGTTTCAAATGATGTTATGCAAAAGGAAGACTCCTTAAATTCATTATGAAAACTATTAAATGACAACAAACCATAACCCTAAAACTAATTTCTTCAAGAACTTCATTGGAATGGAATATTCTAGAAATGAGTTCAGAGAAGATCAGAATAATGGCTCCATGGATAAATTGGATCAAATTGTGAATATGATGAAAACCACTCAGGACAGATTAGCCCACCTAGAGAGAAAGGTAGAAGGGCAATCTGAAGCTAGAGAAGAGATATCTGAAAACCAAAGTGACCAACATGAAGATAATTTAAAAACATTAAATTTAGGACATAAGAGAAGTAGATTGGCTGATGAATTAACCAAAGATATGGAAAAGATAAAACCTTCTAAATTCGAAGGCTCTACTTTAGGAGATGCCATAGAGGCATGGCCAACAAAAATGGAAAAATATTTTGAGCTTTGAGATTATTTTGATAACTCTAAAATAACATGGGTAGCCTACTAGTTGGCAGGAGAAACTACCACATGGTGGGAAAATAAAAGGATTGAAATGGGATTGGCAGTGCATGATGTGTCATGGGATCATATTATGAAGATATTCTACCAAAGATGGCTTCCATAGTTATTTTTTGATAAAAATTGTTAGATTTTGAAAACCTCAGGTAGGGACCCCTAACTGTCAATGAGTATTGGGAGAAATATACCCGATTACTCAAATATGTGACACAGTACCAACAAGATGAGAACTTTTAAGTATGAAAGGTCATAATAGGGTTAAACAATCATATTGGAGGTCCAGTAGATGTTTTAGCACCTCAAACTATGGATGAGGCTTATGAGAAAGTTGTTTAGCAGGAATAGAGATTAAAGAAAGATGATTCCTTCAAGGATAGAAAGCACAAGAACTAAATGTTTTATATCACCTAAGTTATTGGGGAGGTTCCCTAAAAGAATTGGGTATATGGCTAAATCATGTATGGTTGAATATGCTAATCAGACGAGAGCTTAGGTAGATCAGTGTCTGTTTGGAGCCAAGGTTGAAATTTTAGACTTATCTACAGAGGTCAACCTTTACGTAGCATCTCTGGGTTCTTATGATGTGATCATTGGAATGAATTGGTTAAAGGAACATAGGGATAAGGTTGACTATTATGATAATATAGTAGAATGTATGGATGATTTAGGAAATCAAGTGAGAATTCAAGGGAAACAATGAGAAGTTAAGGTACGACATATCTCGGCCATGCAGCTGAAAAGAAATAGAAGAAAAGGATGTAAATTGTTTGTGGTCAAGATAGAAATAATCGAAGAAGGAACAGAGCATTTCTAGAATGGAAAAAGGAAAATGAATATGGAAGATAAAGAAGAGATATTTACTAAAAAATACCCCTATATTCGAGAATACCAAGATATATTTCCTGAGGAACTACCTGGGTTACCACCTAGAAGAATTTTTGATTTTGCTATTGACCTTGTACCAGGGGCCAAACCTGTTTCAAGAGTACTTTACCGTATGACAACCTTAGAGCTAGTGGAGTTAAAAGCACAATTACAGGAATTACTTGATAAATTTTGATTCGACCAAGTGTTTTACCATGGGGTGCCCCAGTGATTTTTGTTAAAAAGAAGGATGGGACTCTTCATCTATGTATAGACTACCGAATGCTAAATAAGATTACCATCAAGAACAAATATCCCTTATCTCGAATAGATGATCTATTTGATCAAATGAAAGGGGCTGCAGTATTTTCAAAATTAGATTTGAGATTGGGATATCATCAACTCAAGTTAAAAGAGGAAGACATTCATAAAATGACTTTCAGAACTAGATATGGACACTATGAGTTCATAGTTATACCATTTGGGCTCACCAATGCCCCAGCTACATTCATAAATTTAATGAATAGTGTTTTTAGAGATTGCTTGGATAAGTTTGTATTGGTATTTTTAGATGGCATTCTTATTTACTCTAAAAATGAGGAAGAGCACATTCAACACCTTCAAATAGTTCTTCAGTGGTTAAGGGAACACAAACTATATGGAAAGTTGTCCAAATGTACCTTCTTTCAAAAAGAGATACAATATTTGGGGGGCATATTATATCAGCGAAAGCAATTACAGTGGACCCTGCTAAGATCAAAGCCATAGTAGATTGGCCAGTACTGAAAAATGTTCCTGAGGTTAGAAGCTTCATGGGATTAGCTAGGTACTATAGAAGGTTTGTTAGAGATTTTTCTAGAATTGCTCATCCCATTACCTCTCTTCAAATAAAAGGAAAAAGATTTGAATGGACTGAAAAATGTCCAAAGGTGTTTGACCTATTAAAGGAAAAACTAACAACCACTCCAATATTGATAGTACCGGATCCTAATGGTAGTTTTGTGGTTATAAAAGATGCATCAGGAGAAGGATTGGGCAGAGTACTGATGCAAGAAGGAAAGGTAGTGGCTTATCAATCCTGAAAACTAAAACAATATGAGCAAAATTATGCACCCCATGATTTTGTTGGCAAGAGACACATTGGAGCTTCTTAATTGTTGTCATTGATGGTAACAAAGGTTATCACACACATCTGCAATGCATGATAAGTCCTCACCGGAAGTCAGATTGAAGAAGTGGTGAGGTTCCATAAGCAAGAACAGAGCAGTCAGTAAGGTCCGACAGACAGGTCTAGATCTCTCAGTAGAAGTATCTCAGTGAAGTACAGATTTGGGGAAGTCAAGAGGAGTATCTTTACTGATAGATTCCAAGGTTTGAGCCTCCAGTGTGGAAAAGATAAAGAGATATGAATGCTTGAGTGTCGGGTTCCCAAGTGACAGTATGAACAAAGGAAGAACTGACTGGCAAAACATCAGACATTATTCTGGATGTGTTACTGATGATGGAATAGGTTCTTAAGGCATAAGTTATGTTTGGCCGATGTGATTGATGACTTCTACAAGTATATGCTTGATCTACATTGATGTGTAAGGATTCAGCCGACAGATCAGAGTTTGTGAAAAGATTGACTATTCCGGATGCCGACTAGAAAGGTGATGAAATCACTTGTACAGATATATATACAAGATCGATTTAGTTGTGAGAAGTGTTGTGGTTGTGTGTAATGTGCGAAGAAAAGTAGTAGACCTAAGTAAAAGCAGAAAGGAAGATTCGGTATGTGAAAGGAAAGCAGCACAAAAGAAGAAGAAAGATGAAGTGCAGCAGATCAGTGTACTGAGCCTGACCGGAACTAAACTCTAGCATATGTTGATGCTCCTTATCAGTTCAAGTACTATATTACTCTCTTTATAAATTGTAGACAATATGTCTCTTGTAGGCAGTGTGCCTTTTGTGAGCAGTGTGCTCGGGCAGTGAGCCTTAATTGGCAAGTGCCATTTTGTATTTCCATTCTTCTAACAGAGAATACAATCTTGGGTTAATCACCCCGTGGTTTTTCCCTTAACAGGGTTTCCACATCAAAAATACTGTGTCATGTGTATTTCCATTTCATGGTTATGTTTGCTTATTTGAATTAATGCTGCATTGATTATAAAGAAAGTTAAGAAGAAAAAATTAGTAGGATAACTGATTCACCCCTGCCCTCTCAGTTATCAACAATTGGTATCAGAGCCAATTTCCTCCTAATAGAGTCTAACAACTTGAGGAAGATCTAGGAATTCAAATGGATGTATATGGGTTAAAGGAGCAACTCAAGACTGCCCTTGATGATCTTGAGCAGTCAAACTCTGAAGTTAATGAGTTAAAGGAAAGACTCAAACAGGCTAATGATTTCATGAGAGAACTAAAAGACAAATTAAGTCTCTCTATGAAAAAGCGAAAGGAGCTACTTTAGCAATTGGCAAGTCAAGGTGAAGCAAATGATACAAATGAAGATCTAAAGGAGAAAACCAAGTTATGTGAAAAGTTATCAAAAGAAATCATTATGGTAAGACATGAAATGGAATCAGGAGTTATGAAGTTTACCCAAGAGGTTGAAGAGAAAAGAAAAACTAAAGATAATCTAAGACAATCCCTCAAGGAGAAATCAGAAGATTGCCACAAGATGGATAGAATCATCAAACATATTGAATCTGATCTTGAAGATGCTAAAGATAATGAAGAAAAACTTGAGGATCAAATTGTCTCTCTTAAAAGGGATCTTCAAATAGCAAATGAATATAAAGAGAAATTCAAGATAAGTTCTGCTCAACTTGAAGTTCTCTTTGAAAGTCAAAAAGGGGTAGATGACAAGTGTGGTTTGGGATATGAGAAAGGAGAAAGCTCCGGATCCGGTTAGAAGAACTTGGATTAGAAAATCCAAGGAACAGGTCTAGAAGACCTTTGGTAAGGCAGCCCAATGCTCAAAGATATCCATCCTTCAATGGATACTACCACAACTGCAATAACTTTGGTCATAAATCTAATTAGTGCAGAAAGAGAATGAATTAGACTAATACATCCTTCTTCGAACAATGTTTTAATTGCAAAAGGTATGGACACAAATGTCATGAATGCAGAAATATGCAAATAAACAACTCATTTAATGGTAGATGCTTTGCATGCAATAGAATGGGTCATATGGCTAATCAATGCAGATCAAGAAGATATCAATCAAATATACAAAGAAATGTTGTTTGCCAAATTTGCAATAGATCCGGTCATATTGCAAAATTCTGCAAAAGCAAGAATTAGGACAAAAGAGGTCTGGTATATCATAATCAGAATCAAGATAAAGGAAAATAGAAAATGAATTCGGATGAAGTTCAAAGGGAGATGAACAAGATCTAGGTGAAGAAAAGTACAAAGAATATGGGGGATGGGTCCGTACCAAACTCTGGTGCTGATATTCCTTCCAGAAATAAAAAAGTGAGCCCTGGCTCAGGGGGAGACACAAAGAAAACTTTGTTCCCCTAGCCAGTCAATTGGTGCTGAAACTAGCACAAGGAGAGTTGCAGATTAAAAGGGCTCATAAGAGAAACATCTAAAAGGGGTATGGTAAAGTTTTGAGAGATCCGAAAGAAGATTTGAAGAATCAAATCCTTCCAGAATTGATCTAGTAAAATAGTCTTCTAGTAAAAATAGATTCTTTACAAGTTTGATCTGGTATGATTCAAACTATGGTGTCTTGATCTACAGATAGATCAAATGACTAATGAAAGGAAGATAGATTATCACTACTCTCCTAGAATAACTTCAAAATCTGTCTCAGTGATCCGGAAAGGTTTTGTCTCTGAATAAGGCAAACAAGGCCAACCAGAATGAATTAGGTTGCGCATTTATTGCAGAATGAAAATTAGGGCTTCTCAGAAATAAAAGAGTTCATTCACTCATCATTTGTACACTCACATTCGAAGAAAAGAGAAAAGGAGCTCTGCAACAACTTTTCCAAAAGATCAAGATGATTCTTCATATAGCTCAATCCAGATTTCATCATGTGCCCTAAACAGCGTAAAAGGTATTCTTTGTTCTTGATATCCCTCAGTAAGATTCTTTGATGATGGCTACTCCGAATATAGTAAAGATTTATGATAGACCTCGCCCCACATTTAAGAAACATCCATACAAATCCTTGGAGGTAGATCCCCTAGGAGCCTTCTCTAGTGTTCCGCATGGTGTTTTGCACACAGAAGATATTAGGGCTTACATACACGCAAATATTGAAGAGTTTGGGGAATTCAAACTAAGAGATATCTATCACAAACAATTGATAGATGATGCTTTTGAGCTTAAACCAGAATATAAGGGCATCCAGGAGAAACATTTTGATCAGTTCATTCATTTCCCCTGCTTTGAAGAAGATGAATGGGTCTAGTATGTGTTGAGTAGGGTACATGATAACTTTCTATGGCTTAACAGACCTTGCAAAATCACCAAGGAAGCAATTAAGGCAGTAACTGGTTTACACTCCTCTGGAGGAATACCTGTCCTCAAATCTGTCAAAAACAACATTGTAACTAAGACCACTGGATCAAAATTTGATAAGAGGGCAATGACCATTGAAGATATTACTGACCCGGATATCAAGTTTGCATCTATGATAATAGGATACAAGATATATCACTCCAGTAGGGAGAATTCAGTATCCGGAACTATAGTATATACTGCCTATGAGATGCTGAGAAAGAATGTAGAATATGATCTCTGTGAACTTCTTTTGAGCCAATTAATGGAAAACATACAGAAGATCAAAAAGAACAAGAAGAACTCCTTTAAATATGGTGGACTAATATTATGTCTATTTTTCTACTTCATGAATGAGCTGCCCAGATCAAATGGATGGGTATGGCAAAATGACAAACCGGTAGCAATTCAGATAAGAGATTAATTGCATGAACTTGGGGATGCTAAGGCAAGGAATACAGCTCTGTGGGGTTACTTCAAACACTTTCAAAATACAATGCAAATCAGAGAAAGAATCCCCAAATCAATAGTTGAGATCTACAAGGATACAATGTGCTTCATGGTAGACACTAATCAATGCCTAATGGAGGTAGTAGAGCCAAGGATAGTCTGGATCATGCCTATGGGGTATGAAGTTGATGAACAAATTGTACAGCTGCATGTTCAACACATGCTCAGTCAGCCAAAGGACCCAAAAGCAGAAAGATTTGGAACCTTTGAAGAACTAAGTGTGAAAATTCATATAGAGCTAAGGCAGCTAGAGATCAAGAGGAAAGTGAGAAAAGAAGTAGAAGATGCTGCCAAAGGCTTTGACATCTCAAAGGAGGCACTTGATGCCAATAGGAAAAAGATGGAAAGGGCTGAGGAAGAGAAGAAGAAGGTAGAAAAGAAAAATGAGGAAAGTGTTTTGGCAAAATCTTCCACCCAGACCAGATCATCAAAGAGATCTGCACCTACCACTGCCAAAGGCTCAAGGACATCAGAACTGGAAGCACAATCATCTGGCAAAGGAGAGAAAAGAACAAAGATAAAAGCCACAAGAGCTTATGCCAATCAAAGGGATGAAGAGGAGATTGAATCTGATGAAGAAATTAGGAAAATGAAGAAAAAGAAAAAAACATCTGGTCAACCCTCTACTGGACAGAAGGAAGAAGAAAAGATAGAGGAATATGTTGAAAAACCCACTCTTCACATTGATGACATAATTAAATCAGTCACAGTGGATGGAAATCTTCAGCCAATGGTTGAGTTCTATGATGATTATGGTGAAGCAGATTAGAAAATATTGCAAGATGCCATAGTCAGGTACCTAAATATCTACAACAAAGCATTTATTGAAATTATATCTCTAATCCCTAAAAGCTTGGAGAAGGAACTAGAAACAAGAAAGAATAATGCCCAAGCCAAAGACCTAGAAATCTAGGAACAGATAGCAATTCAGCTATATCCTTCAATCGATCCCAAGACAATGAATATGGTATTCAAAGATTGTAAGGATGAGTTCAGGAGAAAAGCAAGGATGAATCAACTTATGCTTGGTGAGACTGACAAGGTAGCCAAGGACACAGAAGAGATTCTCTGGAAAGCCTTCAAAAGATTTAATCTTCCTATTATAGAGGACTTGGGTACTGACCCCTTGACCACAAGTGTTGCAGAAGAGTCTTCTGAGAAAATAACAGAAGAGGTTATGAATAACGGTGCAAAAACAACTAAGGACTTGAAATCCTCTACTCTGGAAGAGGTGGCCCATGAATAGACTAACATCACTGCTCCGGTTTCCTCTACTGACTCTGGATCCAAAGGAGAAGAAAGATTAAAGGAGAAAGAAGTAGAGGTAAAGGGAAAAGAAGATATCAGTACAAAGGTTGTGGAAGGGGAGAAAGCTCCAAAAGACAGTTCTGTGACTGTAGAAGAAAAGAAAAATCTGTCTCCGGCAAGAGACACTGCAGAATCAGTCAAGGACTTTTTGATGAAAGCAAGTATGGAGATTGATGAACCAGAACAATTAAAAGGGCCATTAGATTTTGACTCTCTATCACCGGTACAAACAATGAAAATAGCTTCATTTACAAATGCGAAGGTCAAAGAGAAATTACTGAAATCTCACATGGAAGACTGTGAGCTTATAGAGGTAGCATCTAGAGTGCTGGAAAAAATCATGCCATCTTTTCAGAAGGATCCCACAGCCTCCTCTTCCAGTAATCTCAAAACTCTAGTCAATAGTGTTAGTACACATTTTGATTCTCTAGAGAAGTCAGCTGAAGAAAAGGTCTGGAAGGAGTTTTTGGATAAGAGATTCTCCGAAGTACAGGGTCTGATAACAAATGATAGGAGAGTTATGGATATTGGGATAAAGAGCTTGGAAAATGTTCTTAAAGATTGCAGAAATATGTACAAATTTTGCTTATCTTGGCCCACAGTGACAAAAGATATTGAGAGGAAAGTAAAAGAACAAGAGGATAAACTACTAAGTCTGTCTCAAAGTTTTGATCCTCTTTCATCCTCCATAGTATATCAAGAGTGTCAGACTATTGCAATCACAAATGCAATAAAGAATTTTGAGAAGGAAAGAAAGAACATAATTAGCCAGATGGGTGAACTTAGAAGGATCATTATCCCTAAGTTAGAGGCCATGCATGAGGCCATAAGTGATGCTCAGACTACCGCCCAAACCAATGATCCGACAAATCTTAAGAGGGCAGAAGCTTTTATGTTCCTGTTGAGTGGTCACGTCTCAATTTTGGATAGAATGAAGCAAAGTTGGGCAGCAAAATTCATCCAATTAAAGATATCTTTTGCAGACATTCTTCAGTTTCTATGAGCATGTTATATGTAGCTAAGTATAGTTAAATTTTTGAAAATTTTGATGCACGGTTCCCACCCTTTGCCATTGATGTCAAAGGGGGAGTGAAGTGCAGTGAAAAATGTTGTAGCCAGCTAAGGGGGAGCTTCAGAAAATGTACATAAAGACAAAGCATCTGCTAAGGGGGAGTATAGTATAACACTTAGTCATTTTTCACTAAGTGTTGCCATCAATGCCAAAGGGGGAGATTGTTGGCAAGAGACACATTGGAGCTTCTTGATTGTTGTCATTGATGGAAACAAAGGTTATCACACACATACGTAATGCATGATAAGTCCTCACCGGAAGTCAGATTGAAGAAGTGTTGAGGTCCGGTAAGCAAGAACAGAGTAGTCAGTAAGGTCTGACAGACAGGTCCAGATCTCTCAGTAGAAGTATCTCAGTAAAGTGCAGATTTGGGGAAGTCAAGAGGAGTATCTTTACTGATAGATTCCAAGGTTTGAGCCTCCGGTGTGGAAAGGATAAAGAGATATGAATGCTTGAGTGTCAGGTTCCCAAGTGACAGTATGAACAGAGGAAGAACTGACTGGCAGAACATCAGACATTATTCCGGATGTGTTACTGATGATGGAAAAGGTTCTTAAGGCATAAGTTATGTTTGGCTGACATGATTAATGACTTCTACAAGTATATGCTTGATCCACATTACTTGATGTGCAAGGATTCAGCCGACAGATCAGAATTTGTGAAAAGATTGGCTATTCTGGATGCCGACTAGAAAGGTGATGAAATCACTTGTGTAGATATATATACAAGATGGATTTAGTTGTGAGAAGTGTTGTGGTTGTGTGTAATGTGCGAAGAAAAGTAGTAGACCCGAGTAAAAGAAGAAAGGAAGATTCGGTATGTGAAAGGAAAGCATCACAAAAGAAGAAGAAAGATGAAGTGCAGTAGATCAGTGTACTGAGCCTAACCAGAACTGAACTCCAACATATGTTGATGTTCCTTATTAAATCAAGTACTATATTACTCTCTTTATAAATTGTAGACAGTGTGTCTCTTGTAGGCAGTGTGCCTTTTGTGAGTAGTGTGCTCGGGCAGTGAGCCCTAATTGGCAAGTGCCATTTTGTATTTCCATTCTTCTAATAGAGAATACAATCTTGGGTTAATCACCCCGTGGTTTTTCCCTTAATAGGGTTTCCATGTCAAAAATATTGTGTCATGTGTATTTCCATTTCATGGTTATGTTTGCTTATTTGAATTAATGCTGCATTGATTATAAAGAAAGTTAAGAAGAAGAAATTAGTAGGATAACTGATTCACCCCCCTCTCAGTTATCAATAGATTTAGAGTTGGCAGCTATTGTTCATGCTCTGCAAATGTGGCGACATTATTTGTTGGGGAAAACTTTTGAACTCAAGTCAGATCATCAAGGTTTGAAATATTTATTCACACAGCCCAATCTAAATGCTCACCAGAGGAGATGGATGGAGTTAATCACCTATTATGATTTTGAGATCAGTTACATTAAGGGCAAGGAAAATAGAGTAGCTGATGACTTGAGTCAGTGAAAACATATAACGACAATGGTATCAATCAACACTAATTTTAGAAACTAGGTGATTCAAAAATTGGAAGAAAATGAATATTATTTACAAGTTCAAGAAGCTCTGCAGTCAAATCCATAGGAGCCTAAATATGAAGGTTTTCACATTGAAGCAATTGAAATTTTGAGATTTAAAGGTAGAATATATATTCCAAAGTCTTCTAAGTTAAGGAAAGTGATATGGAAAGAAGTCCACACCGCGCCATATTTAGGACACCCTGGAGTAACCAAGATGTTGGATGATGTCAAACCATTATATTTTTAGAAAGGAATGAAAAAGGATGCATCAAGATTTGTGGTAGGATGTTTCGAATGTCAAAAGGTCAAGGTAGAGCATCAGCATCCAGCAGGATTACTTCAGCCTCATAGCGTACCTGATTAGAAATGACAAATTATCAGCATGGATTTTGTGCAAGGTCTACCTTTGACTAAGAATAGGCATAATGCCATATTGGTGGTAGTGGACAAGCTCACAAAAGTGGCACATTTCATACCAGGGAATTTAACAGATGGGGCACTAGTGATCACACAAAAATTTGTATAGGAATTGTTTTGTCTCCATGGGATACTAGAAAGGATCATATCAAATAGAGATGCTAGGATGACATCTAGATTTTGGTAGACCTTATTTTCAGTCTTGGGGACTCAGTTGAATATTAGTACGGCATAACATCCCGAGACAGATGGTCAGATGGAAAGGGTAAACCAAATTTTAGAAGATCTACTTAGAATGTACTATATGGATCAGCAATATAGGTGGGAGGAATATTTACCTTTAGTAGAATTTGCCTATAACAATTCATATCAATCAGCAATAAAAATGGCACCTATCAAGGCACTATATGGTAGGAAATGTAGAACCCCTAAAGGTTGGAGTAGGTGGGAAGACATGATCATTCTAGGACCTAAAATGCTTCAAGAAATGGAGGAGCAAGTAAGAATAATCAGACAGAGACTGAAAGAAGCCAATGATAGGCAAAAGAGTTATGCTAATGCCAAACGTGTTCCCAGATAGTTTGTACTAGAAGAAAAAGTTCTTTTATAGGTGAAACCAAAGAAAAGCTCTATAAATTTTGAGAAAGCCTCTAAGTTAGCCCCAAGATATGTGGGACCTTTTGAAGTTCTAGAAATCATCAATCCTGTGGCACACAAAATTCCTCTACCCCTAACTCTCATTAGAATTCATAATGTATTTCATGTTTCCTATCTCAAGAAATATTGTGTAGACTCTGAGCACATGATTGATTGGAAATCATTATAGGTACGGGACCCTGGTGTGATCACAATAGAGCCACTCAGAGTACTCTAGATTCGTAAGCTGCACTTATGTAATCGTGAGGTGGTACAATGTAAGGTCCAATGGGACTAGTATTCAGAAGAGAATGCCACTTGGGAAGATTATGATGAGATTCATCAAAACCTTCCTTATTTATTTCTAAACAATTGAGACTGATTTGAAAACTATGTTGTTAAACTTTTATAAATATTTATTGATAAATAATCATTGAGGATGATGACTCTTGAGGGGAAGAATGTGTCACATCCCCTTCTTTTTGAACAATGAAATGTTAATTATGTTATTAGTTGAGTATAACTGCTTTCATGTGAATGTGAGAATTATTCGTTGGAAATGTGTATAATGATTTTTCTATTATATGCGAATATTTTCTTAATTATATGTGAAAATGGATTTTTGGAAATAATATAAATTATTGTTCATATCATGGAAATGATTTAACCTTCTTTAATTGTCAAAGTGGTTGCAAGAAAAATTAGGTGGCAAGGAAAAAAGGATATCAACAGGGAGAGGGTGATTACAAGAATTGAAAAACAATAATTATGTCTAAGCCTAAGTCACCGTACCCTTGGCCAAGGCACATGTATATAAGTTTAAATATATTTCTATTGGTGAGAATTATTTATCTCTTCTGTCTATTAAGTAAAATATATTGTGTCTTACCTTGTGGAGCACTTGGAGTGAGTGAGCTGGAATCTTGATTGTAATTCTCTTTTCCCCACTCCACTTGAGTGCAAGAAGGAATGCTCCTTCTCACACTTGAACATAGTGGGGAGCGGTTATACATTGGCATCCATTCTTTCTTGGATGAAATTCGCTACATTATATTTGGGGAGAGAGAAACATTTGTACATTCCATTAAGTATTTTTTTCATAAGAAGGCATTGTTTGGGAAAAGGTGGCATCAAGTGGAAGTATCTCTGTCTATGCATTACCATAAGGGGAAAAATGCACAAGTTTGATCATCATTTTTGCATTCTTCTGAGATCTTTTTATTGACTCTGCATTGTATTTACCTGTCAAGCGGCCATAGAATACTGTCACATATCTTAGTGGGTAGTGTAGTCATGTCTATCTCAACCTCGACATCAGAAAGTCTTATTTAGGAAAGATCATAGTTCTTTATTATAGCTCTATTTATCCTAGTATTTGATGATTGAAGTATATCTCTCTTTGATCATAGTTCTGTGTTTCATGATCAGAACAGAAATCTATATATGCATTTTATTCTTCAAGATTTTTGAATCTGCTGAAGCTTAGAGTTTCCTAATACTTAATGTATATATATAAACATTATTGTTATTATTGTTCAGATATTATAGTTGCACTGAGATACAAGACTGCGGTTCCTAGATGAAAGAGTAATTTCTATCTGTATACTTCTATTATGTAATTACCTTGAAACTGTAAGTTTGTCAAGTGAGTCATGTATGATATTCTTACAAAGCCTGCACTATTAGAAAAAGAAAACACTTGAATTAATAACAATGCCGAGCAAGGGTGAGTGCTGATGACACAGTAGTGTCTGATACATATATACATACTAGAAATCCTTGGCCAAGGTTATGATGTAGTATAGGCATCTGTCAGCTATCAAGTACCAGATATACCACTGGTCTGAGTGATCTTTCTAGTTAGGAGGTACCTATAGGGAAAAGATCGATCAGGAGGTATAGGTCTTGACACCAGGCTCAGAGGCATATTGTTGTTAATTGATTCATGTTAATCACCCTCATGAAGGGTCAGGTTTCTTCAGTTCAAGAAGCAAGGGAAACTAGTTGGTCTTGGTTGGGTGGTTAAAACGCTTGTTGATATTTATTTTCCAAAATCTAGAGGATCTACAATCAAATCAGTAGGAAGCTATTCAAGTTGTACTTCTCTTAATCTCTCTTAATATTTGCATTTCATTAAAGAAAGTTAGTTAATTTATTATTGATTACATGTAATCTGTTAGAAAAGATTATTTCAGCTGGAAATGAAATTTAGTTGTAAACTTGAATTTTATTGCATTTGATACTATTTTCATAAATAGTTAGTTAATCTTTCTGTTGAAATTCTATTATTGGATAAATTTATTTTCTGTTAAATTAGAGAGGGTGTTACATTAGTAGGCAAAATCTTCTTTTAGATTTTTCTACTGATTTTAGAGACTCATTCAAACTTGCATTTATTTGTAGTCTTGCATTTTAGTGTAAAATTGCATTTAGATTTCAAATATTGGCATTTTTGCATAGAAAATTTCAATAAAAATCTAGCAATTTTCATGCATTTTCATTAGATTTGCCCTTGCATTTTGCATATTAGAGCTTGGAATGAATTTCTAGATCTTAGTACACTTCATTTTAATCATAAATCAGACTTCAAAACATTCATATATCATTTTGTGTCATGATCTCAAACCTAGGGCTTGAAAAACATCGATTTTCACTAGATTTGGCCTTATCGACTTTCTAAATTTGCACCATAGGCATGTTGTGAAGAGTATTTTTACACTAATTGGTTTTTATCAGGGTAATAATTTTCTTCGCCTCCTAAAAATCTTCACAGAACCTATTTATTGGACACTTGTATTGAAATTTTGGTGAAAAACTACACATTTTTGTTATTTTTTCCCTAGGGTTTGGCCTAGTTTGCACTCCAAGTGTGTTGTGACAAATTTTATGGATTTATGTGACTGATATAATCAATATTATTTTATTCACCTCCTAAATCTCATTACAACACCCCTTTGTCTAGGACTTGGAGTCGAGAAACCGTGAAAATTTGCCTATTTTTGCTATATTTTCACTAGGGTTTGACCTTAAGTGGCACTAAAAGCATGTTGTGACAGATATTTTGACATTAAGTGGCTATTATCACTGATATATTTTTCTTTCCATCATCATTTTCCTTACAACACCCTTTTTCATGCTCCTTTGTATCGAGATTTGGTGAAAAAATTACATATTTTAACATATTTTCATTGTATTTTGACTTATCGTCATCTTAGATTTGCATCAAGAGTGTGTTGTGAAGGATCTTATTTCTGTTTTGGACTGATATTAGACATATAATTTTCTTCCCTTGATCAAAATCCTTACAACACCCTTTGTTTCATTCATTTACATTGAGAAAGTACCAAAAATCAAGCATTTTTAGGTCATTTTTGCATATAGTTTTGCACTTGTCTCTTGCATACTTTGAAAAGCTCTTAAAATATGATTTTGCATTGATGTTAAAAGACATTTCATTATGGCATCTTCATCTTATTGCTCTTTGGTATCTTTACATGCATATATCAAAAACTTCGAGAGTTTCTACAAATTTCTTAATATGAATCCTCATGTGCTCAATTATTTACAAGCTATGTATCACAAGGATATATTTAAATGCTCCTCATTTGAAATCCTTGACTATGTATCTAATTTTGACAACGTCACTTGTCTCATGAATACATACCCTTGGGTCATAGGAGATTTGACAAAACACATTGAGAATGATGAGAGTGAAAGTTCTCTTAATGCTTTGGATTTAATAGCTAAAACATATGGTGATAACGATGATGATGATGATTCCATAAGTTATCCTCCTTATCCTATAGTTGAAAGACCAAGAACATTAGATGAGAAGACCATGGATAGCCCTATCAATGATGTAACACCTAATCTTCTTATCAATATTGTACCTTCCTCTCATCCCACTACTCTCCCTAGCAAAGATGTAGCATTAGTGGATGAGAAAAGGTCTCTCACATTAAATCCTTTAGGGATGGATGTTGGGTACAATCAAGAGGGAAACAATGTTAATTCAATCATCATTAATAGACCTTGTAGCAATATTTCTAAGATGATTGTCCGAGGGGCACCTAGTGCACCCTCTTGTTTAAATCTGGTAATTACTATTCAAGGTCGACCCCCAGATTACATCTATAAATATGCACAACAAATTGCTCAACTAAGTCAAGGTGTTCAAAATGTGTTACAACAACCACACTACAATGTGATTGCTCACACATAAAACACCCATAATAACAAGAAAAGTAACCAAGCACCACATGTGCCTATCTCTCTTCCATGTTCTCAACCTATGCTCCCTCCACCACCTCATCTTACTCATAAAAGTGTTCAAGAGTATGATCTTGTTGAACAACTTCACGCTACTCTAGCTAAGATCTCTCTTTGGAATTTGATACAAACATCACCTACATACCATGGAATGCTCCAAGAATCTTTACAAAAGGTGATTGTGCCACTTTCTATTAAGCCAAATGATGTAGCAGTTGTATTGGATAGTATGCATGTGACAAAAATAGATATTCTCTTTCAACCACAGGAATTGCCATCAATTAAAGTTCAAAACCAATATGATCCTCTTATAATCTTTGTCACAATAAACAAAACATTGGTTAAGAGAGTTATGATTGATAATGGATCATCTCTTGATGTTTGTGGCATAGACTTATTATAAAAGATTAAAGTTGATACATCTACCATCAATCTGGAACCGTTAAGTATCCATGGTTTTGACAATGTTGGACAAGAATCCATAGGTACTATAACTTTACCTATACAAGTGGGACTTGTGATTGTGCCTACCCAAATTCATGTCATGCCTAGTTTTTTATCTTACAACATCATTCTTGGTAGACCTTAGATTCATGCATTGGGGGTAGTCCCTTCCACTCTACATCATTTAATCAAATTTATATTCAAAGGTAAACTTCATACTATTCATGCTGATCTTGAGCAAGATAATTGTTTACACATTGAAATGCAAAAACTAGTTTAGAATCATATGAGCTTAAACAATTTGTAAGGTGATTCATCAATGAATAATGTTGTCCAGGACTCCCAACCATCGAATGCACTTGTTGGTGATGATTGGGATTTATTAGATTTTAACCCTTGTAGTATAGGGGAATACAAATTTAATAAACCTGACACATCAAAAGTTGCATCAGTCTTGTCTAAACAATCTTTTGAAACATCTCAGAAAAACAAAGTTTCCTTGGTTGAAAATAAAGACAATACCCTCACTTATACTACAAATTATGATACCTATGAGGCTTCACCTTCTTCTAAAGAAATGGACTCTCTATATGGTTGTGGATTTCAAATGTTGTACAAAAATAATGACTATGTAGGCAATGGTTGCGGTGTAAATCAACAAGGAATTAGAGTACCTTTACAAGTTGCTAGAATTAACTACACAACTGGTTTAGGATACTTCTCTTTGAAACCCACCAAAGCCTCTTGTCATCCTAAACTTAATGTTAATACAATATTAAAACAAAATGAGAGATATCCTAAATGTGTATGTAATGGTGCTGCTAGGTAAGTATTTCTAACCATTTATTTCTCTCATGATGTGCTTCCCTCATGATATGTTATGTGTTGTTTAGGCCTCCTCGGATGACCCCTAATTCTCTTGTAAGGTCTAGGATATCAAGAGACCAGCTCTATTGTGACCTTCTTCTATTTGTATCATCATTCGTCTATATTGTCTCTCTCTCTGATTTCATTGTTGCGTGTTGTGCCTTATGGGCATAGCATTGCAGTTGGTGACTTGGGGGCACCCTCCTATGTGACTATCCCTAAGACACTTATTTCTCCTCTCTTATTTATTGTTTACCTTCCTCTAGTGTTTCTATCTAGTGAGCGGATGATGAAAAATATTTATACTGATGTGGACCTAGTGTCCCTTTTGAGAGCAATAAAAAAATGGACTTAGTTCCTAATATGATGATGGGGTTGTAATAAATTATCTAATGCTTGGCTAGTAGAAGCACTCTGTGCTTTCTGCGTAGTGATTTTGATGGTATGCTATCTCATTTACAAACCTTAACAACACTACTGCTCTATGCACCTTTGTTTGTCTTTGCATCTATTCTTGGTGGTACTCGATTTGGAGAGCTTCATGATATAGCCCCATGGTTATCCTCAAACTTCAAAATCATGGTATAACCTTGGCTCTTTATGTGATTAATCATATGCATTGATGTTGTTGTTTATCATGATTATGTGGACACTAACATGTTTCTTGTAGAGATGTGTTTGTGGGAACATTTGTCAATCATGAAGTACATGTCACCTCCGAGGGGCATAGGCTTTGCGAGAGCCTGTGTTCCCTTGTGTGTTTTCTTCCTACCTTAACGTGCTTGATATTGATACATGATATCAACCACCTTAAGGTGGGGGAATATATAAGGTAAGCTATCTGTTGTAGATGTTAGCAATGTCTTCATCCTTAGGTGCAATTTAAAGACCAGCTCAATGAGTGCTTCCTGCATCCTGAGTTTGTTTGCAATCAATCAATCAATCATTTAAGCCCTCTATGGAGGTAGGATATCACGTATATCATTTTTATCTTAAGCCCTCTATGGAGGTAGGGATGGTGTATTTCTCGAAGTAGATTACACCATCTTGTCATTTTCAAAAAGTCCTCTACAGAGGCGAGGAGCAGTTCTGTGACTAATTCAACTCTTAAGCATGTCTTTGGTGATTGTTGTGGTGAATCCCAATCATTAGTGTGTGTCTATAATGTGCTTGAGGTGGTGTTGAACCTAGAAATAGGAACACTCCATTGCTTGTCTGCTATGTTTTCTTCTTGTCCTCAAGTGTGTGTGTTTGACGTGCTTGCTTTGTTTGGCATGCTTGTTGCCCCATATGCAGTCTAAAGACTAGCTTGATGAGTTCTTCCTACATATTGGGAGGTTTTGCATGTCTTGCATGTGTGTTACCCCATATATGCAGTCTAAAGACTAGCACGATGAGTGCTTCTTGCATTATGGGAGGTTTGTTTACTTTCCAGTACTTGCATCTACATTTCATATATATGAGAAAAAGAAAAGAAAAGAAATCATGTCTATCTTCTATGCATTAATGTGTCTTCTATGCATTTGTTGTCTTCTCCATGTCCTACATGACTGTAACTATCTTCTCTATGTTTTGCATGCCTATTATTGTCTTTTATGTGATTGGTGTGTTTCTCCATGCTTGGTGTGTTTGTTGTGTTTGTGACTGTACTTTAAAGTATGTGTTGGACTTGCATTTATACATACAGTAAAGTGGGGATTAAATGTAACATCAAAAAATGTCCCCTTGGGGGCTTTTCCCTCATAAGGTTTAGCTCCCAAGTCTTTTGTGTGTATTTAGGAGATTTTACATCATATTTCAACATCCCAATGAGAAAACCCCTAAGTGTCTTGGCAAATAGGATCTAGGGGGTCTATTTCATATGACCCCTACCCAAAATGGGGGGGAGGACTTAGATGCCCACGCCCTAGTCCTCCCTATTTTGGGGTAGTCCCAATTTTTAGGTGTCGACTTGTGACCGTTATTTGGGTCCTATGCCAACACAGTAAGTTTGAATTACAAAAATCTTGGTGGGAGTGTTTGTAGTTGCATATAAAAGCATGTTTAGGCATTCATTTAGAGACTAGATGATCATTGTGAACTTTAGGCATCCTAAAGGTGATTCAAGGCTTTCATTGTGTTGCAAGAGTAGATTTGTGTGGTCTATGTGTTTGTGTTTGCAGATTTGTGCATCCATTGCATCATGGAATGAAGAGCATCTTCCTCCCATGAGATCTTCACTACAAGGTGATATTTATTATGTTTGTGATAATTATTCATTTAGTTTTTGCCTCTACCTCCCTAGGCACGCACTCTCTATCTGACAAAGGTGTTTGGAAGACTTATGTCTCCTTTTAGGGCTTGACTGAGCCAAGATCCTAAACACCACAACCCCCTCCCAAAGTTTTATGATTATAGGTAACAGGTTGATGATGTAGACAAAGTGAAGTTGCAGGAGTGCATATTGAAGTGTCAAAATTGCATATTAGAGAAGAAAAGAGCACCCTAGACTCAGGCACCTGCTCATTAGTCCTCGAAGTTTCGTGACAGAAAAACCTTCAGTGTAGTAGGAATAGGTTGTAGATATTATCCGCAAATCTTAACAAAAAGCTGGGCACTAGACTTGGGCACCCACTCTTTTATCCCCAACTTTTCTGCCTCGAAACCCTAAAAATAGGTGCATAGTCATTTGTAATTTTATAGCTTTCTGTAGAGGCATTTTCTGTTATTCATCTGTTTACTTCCGTATTTGCATAATTAGGGTTTTGATGGATAATTAAGCATAAGAGAAAGAAAATTGATAATCAAATACCCTAATCCAAGTTTCCCTACATTTGTAAGTGACCAAGGACCTAATAGTGCTTTTCCACTCGATCCGAAGGTCCATAAATGTAAAGGGTGAAAGGAGGATTTAAACACTAAACTAAACAAATCCAAATTTTCACTTAAACAAGGACCAAGGAAATCGTGGAGGTGCTAGTGAAGCTCCCTATTGAAATCATCAAATTTTCACTAAATAATATTACCATTGGTATATGTACTATATTTATGATCATGTGATAAATTACATACCTACTGACTTGACCTCCTCTCATAACTTGCCAATGGATGGCTAAAGAGGAGGGATGAAGACTCTGACCCTAGAATTTCATTGTGCAGACAATTACATACATTAATTTTGACTTATAATATAGATAGTCATATAAAATTAATTACAAATTTCAAATAAGAATATATTAAATCTAGATGAAACTTGTAAAAATTACCTGGGAGTCAATACCAAATGTATGTTGTAAGACATCATCTGTGAGAACAAGATCATCCAATATGGATGAGTCCATCACTAGATGTTGGCCCTGCATTGCAACATCCTATTGAGAGTCTTGCCAAGAGTCTTGCTGCAAATCCTACGTCCCATAATCGCATAGGTGCCCACATGAACTACATAGATGTGGGGACAAATGACACCTTCTCCTCTCACCCTCATCAACCTGGGTGAGATCATCATCATGTTGTGTTAGAGACTACGTGAGATCACTCAATGAATGTGGTGTCTCCACCTCAACACTCTCCTTAAAAGTCAAAGGGAGTGACACATGTGATGGCCTCATCAGGGGTCTGGGTACATGGTTTTGGTTTTTCTATGCCCCCTCTCTATCTTGGGTAGAGCCACCACCTCTTCTCTGGAACTCTCGAATATCAAAATAATTAGGAATCTTCTTGAGGACAAACTTGTACTGGAATTTCCTCAAGAAATATTGTGGCACCTCATTGTTGTTGCATGGGCACTCATCAAACATCATATACCATCTATCCCAAAAGTTTTAGGATATATCTTTGTTCATACACCAATGAATAGGGAAGCATTTGCAAGTCTCTTCTAATCTTTGTCCAGTTTTAGGATTGATAAAGTGTGAACATAATGCAGATTTTGTAATGTTTTCATCCTTGATTTATTCATAAGACAATTTGTCAGTGTAGTATTTCTAACACCTCTCCCTATAGTAATGAAATTTGATGATTTGGTTTGTGTTGGGTGAATATTTTGTCATTTACCTAACCAACAACAAAATGGTTATATTGCCACAACTATGATGAGACTAAGTCTCTCCTCTCAGTAAGAGGAGGTTCCCTCTAGATAATGAGTTCTTTCTAACAAACAAATTTTAATACCTAAATAAACTAAAACTATTCTTGAGGTATTTTCATTGCATCCTATTCTCTTTTTCTAGAATAGATGTTTTTCTCTTCAAAATGGTAACTTCAACATAAATGATATTTGATAACTTCTTACTGATGCAAACCATAGAAACACAAAGTCATCTATTGCTTGACCTATTTCCCACAAATAAACTTGATTGAATTCAAATGTAGCTCAAAGTCTCTACTCTTATCCAATATGATATAACAAGATTGAACAGAACAGTTTATAGCACAAAGTCTTTAAACAATTCTATTCTCACAAATGTAAATACAAACTCCCGCAATGAGAAAATAGCACAAAGTCTATTTAACCAAAACAAGAACACTTCTCTCAATTTTAAATAAACTCCACTATTCCAGCAATGATTCAATATAATATAACACTAATGACATAAGAACATTGATATCATAAAATAGTATGATCCAACTCAAAGTTTGATACTTAAACTGATTGCTTATATTGATATTCACTTGAAAATTTGATAAACATGAAAAGATCAAAGTCTTGATATGTTTTGCAATTCGGTAGAGTTTTTTTGCAATAGATAAAAGATAGATAATTACAAAAGAGGCCCTCTTTATTTATAGGGAGAGACCTAGAGAAAATTTAGGAAAAACCTAACTACTTTGACTTATTCAAAAATAGGAGTTCTTATTGACTTGGGACTTCCTAAGTTTTTACATATAATTACATCTAAGAAAAGTACATGTAAAAATGTCCAAAACTAATTCAAAAGTACATATAGAAAATAGAAAATAAACTAAGTTGTGAAAAGCTACTTCAACTTGTACTGCCTTCTTTCTTCAAATGCGCATCATACATGGTAAATGCAGCTTGCATCCCCAAATTGTCTAGACTGAGAGTGTTCCTAAAAATCATTTTGAGCTTTGACTATTGCATCCCTTACTGTTGTGATTACTTTAGCATGACTAGTTAACTTGGCCTTTAGGTTATCCAAAGTTAACTAGTTGTCCAGAATATTATCCATGGAAGAAACTGAAAAGGTTTTATCTTTAAACTCCTTTTGAAACATGTTCTCAAACTCTTGGATCATCTCATCCATAGGAAGAAATTGATTATCCTTAGATACCAATTTGAATGGAAGCTCCTCTGACTTATGTAAGAGACTAACACCACTTTGGTCACTCAGCTTCTTGGCAGTTTCCAGATCCTTGATCAAATCCTTTAAACATTGGTCTGATATGTCAATGCTTCCTTAGTTTCTATGTATGAATCCCAATTTGGAATAACACCAATTGATATTAGGCACTTATTTTCAATTTCCTCATTTCTATCCATTTATCATAGCTTTGATCCAAATGCTCAATATCATGAGAAATAGTGTCAACCAAATCATCAAGCTCTACTTTGACCTTCTCCATTTTACCTGTCTTCACATCTACCTCTATAAGAAGGGATAATCCCTATGCATGCATCTTTTCCAAATATTCCTCCACCATTTTTCCTTTGAGATGAGTCTTTTTAGCCTTCTAAATGATAGGGTCTTCAACAAAAACAACTTTAGGAGTTACTAAATCAAAAGCCAAAGTGGTCTTTCTTACCACTACAGTCAATTGTTCTACCATTGCCTTATAATAATCCTTCATTTCCTTTTCTTTATCAAACTTTTGAATCAAAAAATATAGTGTAGATTGCATATCATCTTTTGCACTCTCATGTGTGATTTTGCTAAGTTCAATTCTAGAAATAGAATAATCGTTCATACTGAAATTCTCAATGGTGGCATCCTACGGGGATTTAGCAATTTCCACAAATTTGTGCCCCTTATCCTCTAGCACTCTAGAAAGAATTTTAGGCTTCTTTTGAGTCTTAGTCATGAGTGGCATTGGTTTACCAAAATCAAAATCATCTGGGGGGATGGCTTGTTTCTTTCTCTTGGGTGTATAAGTTGATAACCATGGAGGTAGCATAGAGGTAATTACTTCTGGATCAGGTTCCATTGTTGGTGTAGTAAGAATTGTATGGGAACTTGAAGTAGAAATGATAGGAGTATCAATAAACACTGCACCTGACACATCCACATTTGAAACTTGCTCAGATCCCAAAATAAAGCGATCAAAGATTGAAGAATCTCTAATGTCAAAAGATGATGAGGATAGACTAGGAATTGATTCATAAGAATGGAGAACATTATCAAAAGCAACTTGAGGATTATCAAAAATTATCCTTGATGATGATGGAGACTTAAAAGATGGAATATTGATAGGTGAAACTAGGATAGTGGCAAAATAGAAAAAGGAACTAAAACAGATACATTGGACAAAGGAGAAGAGACTTCAGTTTCCTATGGTACATCCCTCTATCGAGACATAACTTCATCTTGCAAACCTTCTTGACCCTCTCCTATCTCTTTCTCTTGTTCTTCCCCTTGCTCCCCTGAAGAATTATTTTCAACCTCCATCTCTTCAGTAGCTGGTTCATTAGTCCTTTGTTCCTCAACTTCCATTTCTTCCACCTTAGACACTTTCTCTGTGACCTTGTCCTTTTTTCCCTTAGACAAAAAGTTGATCCTTGGTTTGGAAATCTTAGATGTACCTAGAGTATCACTTTTATTCTTTATTCTTAATTCAACCTTTTTACCAGTTTTCTCTAAAACCTCTTCTTTAGATCTAGTTACAAAATCCTTCAATGGTATGCCTCTACTTTGGAGCCACAAGTTCGTGTTAGCTAACATAGGTTCGAAGCTCTTCCTTAAATAAGTCAATTCCTTCTAAGACCATTGTATAGTAGGCAAGGGAGAATTAACAACATTCTGATTGACATCACTTGAGTTAAGAACCTCTTCCTCATCAATCATATCCTCTGGAATATCAACTAGACCCAATTATTCAATTTGTTCTAGAGATAACTTGCTATAATCTAGTTTTTTGATTTCCTCATCGGTCCTCAAATCAACCGAGATATCTTCAACCATAGGCTCATCAAATTGAGTCTTCCTTTTAATTTTATCTTTCACACCCTGTAATCAAACTTTGGTCTCCATTTGAATTGCTTCATGGTCACCAACTGCATCTCTATCTCCATAGCTCTAGCCTTTGTTGTAGTTAACACTAAGTATCTACCAATTTCAACTGGAAACCTGAATCCTAGTTTCTTAAGCTCCATTTGTTTATTATGCACGATAATCATTTGTCTACACAATTCCATTAGAACAAGTTTATTCGATGGAAATCTTGGCAACATGTAAGGATAGCCTTAGATATGAAAAAGTCTGAAACTATAAGAACATACACCTGAAACCATTCACAACCGACCAAGCCTCATCTGAAACTCTTCTATGTTCTAATTGAGGATACAAAAGACACAGGAACACTACAAAGAAGGCATCATTTACCCTCCTAAAGTGATGGATTGAACCCTTCAATGTTAGCTGAGGATAATATTGATACATAGGAACAACCCTCTTATCTCCTTCAGGTGTCAAGCCTAGCAAGATCCTCCTTAAAGCTACTATGTACATAAGATAGAAAGTCATATAGAATTTTAAAGTAGTATTCACCTTGATCAATTGCTCATGGAGAGCATTGCTGATTTGTTCACCCCAAAAGATCGCCTGCTTGCCCTAAAGTATAATTTTGATAAAAGGATACATTCATTCATGAAAAAGTGAAGAAGAAGCTATCCTCCTTACCCTACTAAGAAGTGTTATTAGATCACCTACTTCCTCAACAAAATCACTTCGAGGAAAACTCCTTGGCCATGTGGACAAATTTTACCTTGGAGTCTTAAGCCACTTGGTATTAATTACCTTCTTAGCCTTCTCAGTGTTCTTATCATATTCTTGTTGAGAAATAGTAAAATCAAGTTTTACAACATCAACCAAAGCGAGACACATGAAAACTTTATCAATAAACTCTGGGTCAAATCTTATGATCACATTACCATTTGCATCCACCACTGCCCTAGTGTCATTGTTGTAAAAATGAGCACAGTGAAGGACAAACTCTATAGTGTGTGCTGCCATTAGAAAAGAAGACACCAGGTGAATGTTACTCTTGACAATCTTTTGCATAAGAGGACTGGGGTTATCTAACTTAGTCCTCTCTACAAATTCAGCCATGTCCACATGGCCAATCTTTGTATCCTGAATATCATCAATTTTCAAGTAACTGAGGTGATTAGAAAAACACCTTGATACTTGTACTTCATTACTTTTGACTTCTTCGGAGACAACTCAGTCATTTGGAAGACCAACAATAGAAGGATGTTGATGAATAGAGAAAATCTACAGAAGAAACTGTAACAAAAAGCCATGATCATGCAATTAGGGGAAATACTTGTAATTTTAGGGAGATTACATGTTGATGATCATGAGAATAGTAGTAAGCTTGAAAGGGATAAAGTGCAAGTGGGTTGAAAAAATAGAGGAAAGTGGGTTCAGGAAAGCAAATTGGAAAATCTCCTAGAGTTAGAAAAATTTGAGGGAGTGTATGTATGGGCGGCAAAATTTGCCGCCCTTGCATGTTAGGGACAATTTGCAAATGTTAGGGTGGAAAAATTTGTTGACCCTGCATATCAAATGAAACAAATTTTCTTTTATGTCTAAGCAGCAAATTTTTATAACTCAGCATGATAGGGTAGGTTACAAGTGTTCAAGCGGTAATTTTTGCCGACTTTGCATTTTGGGGGTAGGTTTGCAAGTTTTTGTGTAATGGTGGCAAATTTTGCTGACCATACATCTTGATAGTTCATGATGTTTGGTTCATGTAGGGTTAGTAGAAATTGCCAACTCAACATCTAGAAAGAACTTAGTGTGAGGGGTGTGTAAGCGGTGAAAATCACCGAGCTAGCACATTTAACAAAGAACTCTACAAACACATGTATTTCCGGTGAAATTCACTGACAACACATACTTAGGTTCTATTTACATGTTATGGCAGTAGAAATAGCTTCTTTCACATATGTTGGTAAAACTTCTAAGGTCATGTATCAACAAGGTTTATATTACAAGTAAAATTAGTGAAAAAGACTGACAACACATAGGGGTAAAAGAAATCTTGACATAAATATCTAGAAACTGATGAAAGCAATCGTTTATAAAATGTAGGGTTTATTCGATTAAATTAGTGATTTTACCGAAAAGGAAGAAACTAGGGTTTACTTTAACACCAGAGTTTAACAGAAAAAAACTATTCAAAACAAGAATATCAAAATGAAAAACATACTATACATGATATGTATATCACAAGATATCAAAATAAAAATGATTCACAAAATGGCGAAAGTGATTTACAGAAAACAAACATACGTATGTTTTCAAAACAGAAAACTATAACGCAAATTTGAAATGAAACAAAAGAAAACAACTACATACTTGGAAGGAATGCTTGAAAAACCCTAGACGTGACTTTACAAATAATCTCCCACACAAATCCAAAATTCGTGCAATTGAAATGACTTTGGGTAAATGCTAGGAGGTAGGAGGATTGGAAAGATAGAAATAAACAAAACAAAGAATGAGCTTAAACCTTTAAAAGGTTAAAAGAAACCTCATTAATGGTGGCACGAGATTCATCAATGAGACTTGAGTTTACATGATCTGCAAAGATTTTGTTTGGGCAGAAAATTTCATTGACGTTACATGTCCTTAGAATCATGCACAGGCAACGGAATTGGCCAACTGAACATGTTTATAGTTTATATGTATTAGTGGCCATATTGACCGACGTTGCCTTTTGACTTTGACAAAGAACATGCATAGGCGGCCGCCCATGCATGTTAATCAAAATGGAAAAAAACAAACATGCCTTAATGGAAAATTTTGCCGACATTGCACATTAAAACACAAATATATGTAAGAGTAGCAAAATTGACTGACTCTGCACATAAAAACTCAAAAAATTTCTAATACCCAAAAATAGTCAAAATTGATATTTTGATAGGCTCATAACCTAATTGAATTTTGCAAATCTCGAGGAATCAACTTAGGGGAATGTCACAAACCATTCTAAGATGTCAGATGACTTTACATGAGGCCAAGAGGACTTGTCTCGATTTATGAACTTAGAGTGTTGGCTACGAAATAGACAAGTTTCCTAGGGGTTGTCTACAAAATGAGTGCAGCTAATTTTGAGAACAATAGTTGGCTCTAACTGGGGAACTTCCTTCGATCATTCTTTGAAATGATCAAAGGGAGAAGAATCCAATCTCTAAGTGCCTTCATCCATGCCATTGGGCCATAGAGTCAAGCTACCAAAGAAAAAAAATATAGAAAGACTAAACAAAAATGAAAAGTAAAAACACAAACTACACAAATGTACATGTGAACTTATTTGATGCTTCATGTATTGAAGTGCTTCAGATGTTGTCCACTATGAGGCAACAAGAATGGTGTTCCATCAAGATACTCCAACAAGAAGCTTATTTCAACACAAAATTGGTGAATGACGAACGAGCTTCTCCATGGGGAATCAAACTTCCCATGCATTCCTTTTGGCTCTCTCCTCTTGTCCCATAACAAGACTTGATCTCCAATTTGAAATTCTCTAGCCTTTGCCTTCTTGTCAAAAAGTTTCTTAACCTAACTTTGATGCTCAGAAATATGGTTGCTCTTCAAGTTCAATGAGCTACATTATTATTTTACAAATAGAACTTTCAAAAGTTCTATCTTCCACTGCTTTTGCCAACTTCAAAGTTGACAATTCCAAATTAATAGGTATTTCTACATTCAGACCATATAGAAGATGAAATGGTGACATACCTATTGCCCTCTTAAGGGTAATTCTGTCAGCCCATAAAGAATCAAACAAAGCTTTATGCCAAGTCCTCTAATTATCCTCCACCAGTTTCTTGATAATCATAACCAGATTCTTATTACTAGATTCTACCTGACCATTCCCTTGTGGATAATAGTCTGATGAATGAGAAAGAATGATCCCATATTCAAAGCAAAAACTAGTGATCTCATTTGAAAAAAACAAGTAGCATTATCTACTACAATTTTGTTTGGAACTCCAAACTGGGAAATAATATTATCCTTGAGAAAATTACATACTACCTCAGAAGTAGCATGCTTGACTGGGATTGCCTCCACCCACTTGGTGAAGTAATCTATTGCAGTGAGAACAAAATTGTGTCTTGCACTCGATGGTGGGTTCATAGCACCAATGAAGTCAATGCCCCATTGCTGAAAAGGTTCTTCAATCACAACTGGTTTTAGTGGTAGTGCAGCCAACTTAGGCTTCCCAACAAACTACTGGTAGAGATCACATCTATGTACCCAGTTGTACACATCTTGAAACAATGTAGGCCAATAGTACCTAGCCCACAAAATTTTATGAGCTGTTACAAGTGTAGAAAAATGTCCTCCACATGGCAAATCATGAAAAGACTCTAAAAGTTTTCTTTGTTGTGCTTTATCCACACAACGGAGAAAAACTCTATCAAGGCTTCTTTTATACAAAACATTATCCCACAAGACATAATTTGTAGCCTTTAACTTGATAGTTTGCTTCTCTTTATAAGATAAATGAGAAGGACACTCACCATAGGTAAGAAAATGAGCAATATTGGAATACCACTCATTTGTTGTAGTAACAAAGAGAAGAGTTGGCATATCCTCAACCTCTACCTCTTCATCACCTATTTCTTTTGGGACATTGTTAGCAATCAGCTGACACAAACCTTTCCCACACACAAGCTTGGTGGGTTTGATATCAAGATCAAACTCTTGAATTTTGGCAATCCAATTGCCCCTTTTAGTCCCAAATTCTTGTTGTATCAGGATAGATTTCACTATTGTATCTAGCACCAAAATAATAGTATGTGAATTCAGAATGTAAAACTAGAAATGCTTCACCACCTTTACCACGGCATAAGCATGTTTCTCCATATTTGAGTATTTAAGTTCATGAACCTTCAGTGGGAAACTCATAAATTAAATTAGAGATTCCACAACTTCTTCATTCTACTAAACCAGAATGGCTGAAAGTGTATGCTCGGAAGCATAACTATACATTATGAAATCTTTAGTGTAGTTAGGACAAACTAGAACTAGAGCATGAGCTATGGCTCTTTTAATATCCTCGAGTGCTGCTATACCTTTCACACTTCAACGGAAAGTAGTCTTACCTTTCATCATATTGACAATATGACAGGTTTTCTCTACGAATTTCAAGATGAACCTCAACAAAAAATTCACCTTCCCGAAGAAAGAATGAATTGCATTCTTCCTAATAGGCAAAGTAAGATTCTAGATAGACTTGACTCTTTCTGAGTCAATTTTAGTACCTTCTCTAGACACAATATGACTGAGAAGCTTACCCTTTGTAACCTCAAAAATTGATTTCTTAGGATTAAGAGAAATACCATTTTGTCGACACCATTCCAGAACTTGTCGCAAATGGTAGGCATGATCTTGACATTGTTTAAAGAAAATGGTAAAGTCATCAAGATACACCACAATGAATTTCCCTATCTCATCTCTAAAAGTGAGGTCCATTGCTCTTTGGAAAGTAGTACCAACATTAATCAAACCAAACGGCATCCTATGGTATGCAAATGTGCCCCAAGGTGTTGTGAAGACAGTCTTGTATTGATTTGCTTCACTGACTTCTACTTGATTATAGGCTGAGAAACCGTCTAACATGGACAGTATCTCTTAACTAGTTATAGTTTGTAACACTTGGTCCATAATAGGCAGAGGATATTTATCTTTTAAAGAATATTGGTTCAAATTTTTGAAATCAACACAAATACAGATTTTTCCATTCTTCTTTCTCACAGGAACAATATTCGCAATCTAAGTGGAATGATGGATGGGAAAGATTATTCTAGCATTAAGTATTTTCTAGATTTTAGAAAGAATAGTACCTGATATCTTGGGATTATATTGCCTCTACTTTTGCTTGTGAGGCAATGATCCAACCTTGAGAGGGATTTCATGTTGGATCTCCTTGGGTCTGAAAGACTTCATATCATCATATGAATATGCCAGAACATCAATGTAATGATGAAGAAGTGTAAAGAACTTGAATTTCTCATCAACAATGCAACACTTCCCGATGTTAACCATTTTGGGATCTGCATTAGAACTCAAAATTACTTGCTCAAATTCCATGGACGAACTTGAATCAAGTTGTTGCTATTGTTTGATATATCTATCATGCTTGTCAAATAACTTTTCTAGAGAAACCAAACCTTTCAGAATCTTATTCCTTTTTAGCTAAAGAATCTCCTCACTAGTATGTGAATCTATTTCAAAAACATATTCACATGGTGGAGAATCACTACCTTCAAAATAGAGCTCATCAAAGTTATTTGTCTTCTCTAAGAAAGCTATGATCTGATTATCACCATTGAAGACTTGCCAATGGTTAGCATTGTTTGGCACACTTGGTCAAAAAACCAACTCAACTATGTACTTGTTATCTTTGAAGTCCTAATGGGGGACCATAAGGGTGACAGAGACAGCTATTGAATCAGCACAATCATTAAACTCTCTCGACACTACAGAGATGTCGAAAGCATCAAAACCTTCAATGCAATCCTAGACATGATTGCAGTAATGTTTGAACCTTTCATTATTGTTCTGATAAAGATTTCACACTTGACAAACAGCACGCTTAGCATCACCTTGTGCATGAAGATTTTTAATACCTTTAACACGAGCAACCTTCATTCTGAGTAACAATGACTCATACTCAACAATGTTATTAGTATTGTCGAACTGTAGCTTATAGGAGAAAGGAAAGATATCACCTTGTGGAGATATCAGATCTCCAAATCTAGTGGAAGAACAACTGCCATCAAATTCTAAAATCTAAATATCATTTAAATTTCCCACTTTGATGTTTTTGCAACCAGTAGATTCATCCTCATCAGAGAGAAGAATCTGACATCACTATGCTCTCGTTTGAACTTTCATCTAAGTTATCTATTGATTCTTCATCTAAAATATTTGAACTCTCATCTGATAAACTAGAAGTATTTTCAGTAGACAAGAAATAATTACCCATTCCTGAAGACTCAAACAAAATTTGGGTTTTTGGATTTTCAGTTTGGGTAACAATATATTTTGCTTCCTTCTCAGGAAGCAACTTTTGCATGACACCTTTAATGGGTATCCTAGCCTCGAATAAATCCATGTTTAGTTCTCCACCCAAGTCTTTACAAAAATTATGTCCAAGCAAAATGCCATAAGAAGCTGGAATATTAGCAACTAGGACAGTCATCTTGATCCTCTTATCCGGAAAGGATGCAAATACAAATTGGGCATCCTTGATTTGGCCTAACAAAGGCACTTGCTTATTCTCCATTGAAAAACATCTACCAAAGGTTTTGGTCAAAGTGAGACCAAGAGCATCTGCCACCTTGGCAGGCATGACATTGTCAAAAGCTCCAGAGTCTATAACACAATTACTTAACTTGTGGCCATTGACCAATAAAGAAACATAGAAGGGTTCTATCTTCCTTGGAGAAACAAGGGGAGTAGTGACTAGGTTATTTTGGGTGGACCTGTTCTTTGAGGAGTCATGGGCAATTTTAGGAGAATCTTGCCTTGTAGGGATAGTCTTGTTTTTAACATACTTAGCTAACTTATCAAATTGATCAGGGTTAGCTTGTAGATATTCTACCTCAGACATCTAGATTTTGGTTTTCCTAGCATGATCTATTATGTTAAAGAGCTGAAATGAACTAGATATGAAGGAAGGAAATCCATCATTATGGGGTTTGATAGGGGTACTACTAGTCTGAGGAATAGAAGTAGAAGAAACATGATTGTTAGATGAACTTACTTGTTTATTGATAACCGAATCCTTTGACTAAAAAGGCAATGGAATTCCTCATTTGGCAATTGAATCACAAGTTGAGGCTCCTCTCTTGACTTTCCTTTATCAGCTTGTTGATTTGATTGATTTTGGGACCTAGTAAAAATAGCATATGCTCCATCATATACCTCTCCTTCTCATTCTGTTTCATCTTGGTAGTTTCGAAAATAAATGGTAGAGTCACCAGATAATTCTTCTTCTCCTTCTGTAAAAAGATTAACATTATTCTCCTAATCCAAATTAGATTGGAAAGAATTATCATGTTCTGCTTCATAGTAGGCAACTACTGAGTTGACTGGAGGTGCTTCAATGGAAAGCTTTCCCTATGTGGGTGGAAGATGATTTTGTTGCCCTTGATTTTTGGCAGCATTGCCTTGATATGAATTGTTAGGAAAGTTCTCCTTGGTATATCCCTATAAGAAGGAACTGACATACCTTGGGACATTTTCTTTTTCAAAGCTAGCAACTCATTTGCTAACTTTTGCACCATAGGATCTGTGGTGCTTGTGGAAGAATTATCAGTAGAGGACTGACCTCTATTTCTATTTGAATCTCTTCTTATCATACCCACAAGGATAAGATCATCTTCAACATTCGTAGCCAAGCTTTGAGCTATGGGAAGATTGGTGGGGCTAGCTCACCTTAATAGAAAGATTACCTTAGGAAGCTGAGTATTGATGAAGAAATATTTAATACTCTCCGCCATTGGTTGAGCGGTTGCCGGAATCCTATTTGTCAATTTATTGAACTTGGTGATGAAATCTCTCATGGGTTCATGTGCTTCTTTCTTCATCTATGTTAGCTGAGCTACCAAAGCATGTGCATCTTTTGCAAGCTTAAACCTAGCTTCAAACTTGGTTTTGAGAGTATTCCAATTGGTTATGGTTTTAGCTTGGAGGTGGTAGAACCAATCTGTAACAGCACCTTGCAATATTTCTACAAAAAGTCACATGGCCACATCTTCATGTTCCACCCCTAGCACACCACAAGCTATACAAAAAGTTGCAATGTGTTCATCAAGATGGACTTTCCCATCACCATAGCATTCAGGGAAATTCTTCCTTAAACTACGAGGTAGTTCATGCAGTGGTGGCATTAAATTCAAAGGACCAAAAGTATTAGCCCATAGGCCTTGAGCTTCCATTATGCACTAATTGAAAGGTGGGATAACAAAACTTTGAGGGATTCAAATAGATAAAACTCTGTTAGTACTAGAGCTAGAAGCTTCACCTGGTATTGGAGACCTAGCATTGGTAGAATGAAAACTCCTTGTTCACTGAAGCCAAGGTTCTGGAGGCGAAAGACCAAAGTTATTTTACTACATCAACTCAAACATAGGATCAATAATTCCTTGAGCTCTCCTGCTTCTTATATATTGTGAGTTTGCCAAAATACAATGTACTCAAAAAATCTTTGGAAATAACTTAAAACAATGGAAGAGGACAAAATGCTTCAACTCAAAGCATGAGGCTCCAAGTTGCACGTTCGATCCCTGGTAGAGTCACCAAAAAACTATAGGGTGAATATTTTGTTGTTTAGCTAACCAATGACAAAATGGTTATATTGCCACAACTATGATGAGACTAAGTCTCTCCTCTCAACAAGGGGAGGTTCCCTCTAGATAATGAGGTCTTTCTAACAAACAACTTTTAATACTTAAATAAACTAAAACTATTCTTGAGGTTTTTTCATTGCATCCTATTCTCATTTTTTAGAATAGATGTTTTTCTCTTCAAAATGGTAACTTCAACAGAAATGATATTTGATAACTTCTTAGCCAATGCAAACCATAGAAACACAAAGTCTTCTATTGCTTGACCTATTTCCCACAAATAAACTTGATTGAATTCAAATGTAGCTCAAAGTCTCGACTCTTATCCAATATGATATAACTACATTGAACACAATAGTTTACAACACAAAGTCTTTAAACAATTCTATTCTCACAAATGTAAACACAAACTCCCGCAATGAGACAATAGCACAAAGTCTATTTAACCAGAACAAGAACACTTTTCTCAATTTTCAATAAACTCCACTATTCCAACAATGATTCAATAAAATATAACACCAATGACATAAGAACACTGATATCATAAAATAGTATGATCCAACTCAAACTACTTGCTTATATTGATATTCACTTGAAAATTTGATAAACATGAAAAGCTCAAAGTCTTGATATGTTTTCCAATTTAGCAAAGTTTATTTCCAATAGATAAAAGATAGATAATTATGAAAGAGGCCCTCTTTATTTATCGGGAGAGGCTTGGAGAAAATTTAGGAAAAAACTAACTACTTTGACTTATTCAAAAATAGGAGTCCTTATTGACTTGGGATTTCCTAAGTTTTTACATGTAATTACATATGAGAAAAGTACATGTAAAAATGTCCAAAACTAATTCAAAAGTACATATGGAAAATAGAAAATAAACTAAGTTGTTAAAAGATGCTTCAACTTGTACTGCCTTCTTTCTTCAAACGAGCATCATACATGGTAAATGTAGCTTGCATCCCCAAACTGTCTAGACTAACAGTGTTCTTGAAAATTATCTGGGCTCTGACTATTGCATCCCTTACTATTGTGATTACTTTAGCCTGACTAGTTAACTTGGCCTTTAGGTTATCCAAAGTTAACTAGTTGTCTAGAATATTATCCATGGAAGAAACTAAAAAGGTTTTATCTTCAAACTCCTTCTGAAACATGTTCTCAAACTCTTGGATCATCTCATCTACAGGAAGAAATTGATTATCCTTAGATACCAACTTGCGCGGAAGCTCCTCCAACTTATGTAAGAGACTAACATCACTTTGGTCACTTAGCTTCTTGGTAGTTTCCAAATCCTTAATCAAATCCTTTAAAATATTTGTCTGATATGTCAATGCTTCCTTAGTTTCTATGTATGAATCCTGATTTGTAATAACACCAATTGATATCAAAGTACTTATTTTCCATTTCCTCATTTCTATCCATTTATCATAGCTTTGATCCAAATGCTCAATATCTTGAGAAATAATGTCAACCAAATCATCAAGCTCTGCTCTGACCTTCTCCATTTTACATGTCTTCTTAGCTACCTCTGTAAGAAGGGATACTCCATGTGCATGCATCTTTTCGAAATATTCCTCCACCATTTTTCCTTTGAGATAAGTCTTTTCAAGGTTCTGAATGATAGGGTCTTCAACATAAACAACTTCATGAGTTACAGATTCAGAAGCCAAAGTGATCTTTCTCACCACTGTAGTCAATTGTTCTACCATTGCCTCATAATAATCCTTCATTTCCTTTTCTTTATCAAATTTTTGAATCAAAGAATCTAGTGCAGATTGCATATCAGCCTTTGCACTCTCATGTGTGATTTCACCAAGTTCAATTCTGGAAATAGAATAATCATTCATATTGAAATTCTCAATGGTGGCATCCTGCAGGGGTTTAGTAATTTCCACAAATTTGTGCCCCTTATCCTTCAACACTCTAGAAAGTATTTTAGGATTCTTTTGAGTCTTAGCCTTGACTGGCATTAGTTTACCAAAATCAAAATCATCTGGGGAGATGGCTTGTTTCTTTCTCTTGGGTGTATAAGCCAATAACCTTGGAGGTAGCATAGAGGTACTTACATTTGGATCAGGTTCCATTGTTGGTGAGGTAGGAATTGCACCGACACTTAAAGTAGAAACAGTAGGAGGAGTATCAGTAAACACTGCACCTAACACATCCACATTTGAAACTTGCTTAGATCCCAAAACAAAGTGATCAAAGATTGAAGAATCTCTAATGTCAAAAGATGATGAGGACAAACTAGGAATTGATTCATAAGAACAAAGAACATTATCAAAAGTAACTTGAGGATTATAAAAAATTATCCTCGATGATGATGGAGACTCAGAAGATGGAATATTAATAGGTGAAACTAGGATAGTAGGCAAAACAGACAATGGAATTGAAATAAATACATTGGGCAAAGAAGAAGGGACTTCAGTTTCCTGTGGTACATCCCTCTATGGAGACATAACTTTATCTTGCAAACCTTCTTGACCCTCTCCTATCTCTTTCTCTTGTTCTTCCCATTGCTCCCCTAAACAATTATATTCAACCTCCATCTCTTCAATAGCTAGCTCATTAGTCGTTTGTTCCTCAACTTCCATTTCTTCCACCTCATACTATTTCTCTTTGACCTTGCCCTTTTTTCCCTTAGACACAAATTTGATCGTTGGTTTGGAAATCTTAGACATACCTAGAGTATCACTTTTATTCTTTGTTCTCAGTTCAACCTTTTTACCAATTTGCTCTAAAACGTCTTCTTCAGATCCAGTTACAAAATCCTTCAATGATATGCCTCTGCTTTGGATCCACAAGTTCATGTTAGCTAGCACAGGCTCGAACCTCTTCCTTAAAGAAGTCAATTCCTTTTGAGACCATTATATAGCAGGCAAGGGAGAATTAGCAACATATTGATTGACATAGATTGAATTGAGAACCTCTTCATCATCAATCATATCCTCTGGAATATTAGCTAGACCCAAATATTCAATTTGTTCTAGAGATAACCTACTATAATCTAGTTTTATGATTTCCTCCTCGGTCCTCAAATCAACCTAGATATATTCAACCATAGGCTAATGAAATTGAGTCTTCATTTTAATTTTATCTTTCACACCCCTATAATCAAACTTTGGTCTCTGTTTGAATTGCTTCGTGGTCACCAACTGCATCTTAGTCTCCATAGCTCTGGCCTTTGATGCATTTAACACTGAGTATCTACTAATTTCAACTGGAAACCTGAATCCTATTTTCTCAAACTCCATTTTTTTATTATGTATGACAATCATTTATCTACACAATTCCATTAGAAAAAGGTTTATCTGAAGGAAATCTCGGCTACATGTAAGGATAGCCTTGGAAAAAGCCAACCCTTAGATATGAAAAAGTCTGAAACTATAAGAACATACACCCAAAACCATTCACAACTAACCAAGCCTCATTTGAAACTCCTCTCTGTTCTAATTGAGGATCAAAAAGACATAGTAAGACTGCAAAGAAGGCATCATTTAACCTCCTGAAGTGATGGATTGAACCCTTCAATGTCAGTTGAGGATAATATTGATACACAGGAACAACCATCCTATCTCCTTCAAATGTCAAGCCTGGAAAGATCCTCATTGAAGATGCTATGTACACAAGATAGGTAGTCATATAGAATTTGAAAGTAGTATGCACCTTGATGAATTTCTCATGGAGAGCATTGTTGATTTGTTCACCCCAAAAGATCGCCTGCTTGCCCTGAAGTATAATTTTGATAAAAGGATACATCCATTCATGGAAAAGTGAAGAAGAAGATAGCCCCCTTACCCTACTAAGAAGAGTTATTAGATCACCTACTTCCTCAACAAAATCACTTCGAGGAAAACTCCTTGGCCATGTGGACAAATTTGACCTTGGAGTCTTAAGCCACTTGGTATTAATTACCTTCTTAGCTTTCTCAGTGTTCTTATCATATTCTTGTTGAGCAATAGTAAAATCAAGTTTTATAACATCAACCAAAGTGGGACACATGAAAACTTTATCAATAAACTTTGGGTCTAATCTTATGATCACATTACCATTTGCATCCACCAATGCCCTAGTGTCTTTGTTGTAAAAATGAGCACACTGAAGAACAAACTCTGTATTGTGTGCTGCCACTAGAAAAGAAGACACCGGGTGAATGTTACTCTTGACAATCTTTTGCATAAGAGGGCTAGGGTTATCTGACTTAGTCCTCTCTACAAATTTAGCCGTGTCCACATGGCCAATCTTTGTATCCTGAATATCATCAACATTCGAGGTAACTAAGGTGATAAGAAAAACACCTTGATACTTGTACTTCATTACTTTTGACTTCTTTAGAGACAGCTCAGTCATTTGGAAGACCAACACTAGAAGGATGTCGATGGATAGAGCAAATTCATAGAAGAAATTACAACAAAAAGCCATTATCATGCAATTAGGGGAAATACTAATAATTTTAGGGAGATTGTATGTTGACGATCATGCCACAGGAGTAAGCTTGAAAGGGATAAGTGCAAGTGGGTCAAAAAAATGGAGGAAAGTGGGCTTAGGAAAGCAAATTGGAAAATCTCCTAGAGTTAGAAAAATTTGAGGGAGTGAATGCACGAGCAGTAAAATTTGCCACCCTTGCATGTTAGGGATAGTTTGCAGATGTCAGGGTGGTAAAATTTTCCAATCTTGCATATCAAATGAAATGGATTTTCTTTTATGTCTAAGAAGAAAATTTTGCCGACTTAGCATGATAGGGTAGGTTGCAAGTGTTCAAGCGGTGATTTTTTCTGACTTTACATTTTGGGGGTAGGTTTGCAAGTTTTCGTGTAATGGCAAAAAATTTTGTCGACTGTACATCTTGATAGTTCATGATGTTTAGTTCATGTAGGGTCAGCAGAAATTGCCAACTCAACATCTAGAAAGAACTTAGTGTGAGGGATGTGCAAGTGGGAAAAATTGCCGACCTAGCACATTTAACAAAGAACTCTACAAACACATGTATTGTCAATGAAATTTGCCGACAGCACATACTTGGGTTTTATTTACATCTTATGGTGGCAGAAATAGTCACTTTCACATATGTTGGTAAAACTTCTAAGGTCATGTATCGATAAGGTTTATATTACAAGTAAAATTGGCAAAAAAGACTGACAACGCATAGGGGCAAAAGAAATCTTGACTTAAATCTCCAGAAATTGATGAAAGCAATTGTTTATAAAACATAGGGTTTATTCAATTGAATGGGTGATTTTACCAAAAAGGAAGAAACAAGGGTTTACTTTAACACCAGTGTTTAACAGAAAAACAAACTATTCAAAACAAGAATATCAAAATGAAAAACATACTATACACGATATGTATATCACAAGACATCAAAATAAAAATGATTTACAAAATGGTGAAAGCGATTTATAGAAAAAGAAAAAAACATACGTATGTTTTCAAAAAATAAAACTATAATGAAAGTTTGAAACAAAACAAAAGAAAACAACCACATACCTAGAAGGATCACTCAAAAAACCCTAGACATGACTTTACAAACAATCTCCCACACAGATCTGAAATCTGTGCAATTGAAAGGACTCCGGGTAAACGCTAGGAGGTAGGAGGATTAGAAAGATAGAAATAAACAAAACAAAGAATGAGTTTAAACCTTTAAAAGGTTAAAAGAAAACTCATTAATGGTAGCATGAGTGTCATCAATGAGACTCGAGTTTACATGATCCGCAAAGGTTTTGTTCAGGTGGCAAATTTTGCCGACATTACATGTCCTTAAAATCATGCACAGGCGATCGAATTGGCTAACCGAACATGTTTATAGTTTACATGTATTAGTGGCCATATTGACCAATGTCACATTTTGACTTTGACAAAGAACATGCATAGGCAACGATTTTCTCTACCCATGCATGTTCATCAAAACAGGAAAAATAAACATGTCTTAGCGGCAAATTTTGTTGACATTGCATATTAAAACACAAATATATGTAAGAGCAGCAAAATTGACTGACTCTGCACATAAAACTCAAAAAATTTCTAACACCCAAAAATAGTCAAAATTGGTATTTTGACAGGCTCATAACCTAATTGATTTTTGTGAATCTCAAGGAATCAACTTAGGGTAATGTCACAAACCATTCTAAGATGTCAGATGACTTTGCACGAGGCCAAGAGGACTTATCTCGATTTGAAAACTTAGAGTGTAGGCTACGAAATGGATAAGTTTTGTAGGGGTTATCTACAAAATGAGTACAACTAATTTTGAGAACAATAGTTTGTCACTGATTCAGTGTGAGAAACAATCATCTCTAATGACTTCACAAGCACTCTCCTATGATCAATTCTTGCACTTGGATTGTTTAATATTTTAATTAGGGTTAAAAGATGTTTTTTATTTTCTTCTATTTGCCCTAAATAGGTTTTTTGTGTATCTCTTTCATGGTGAGGATGTGAAGCCAAGGGGTTTGTAGGGTTTTTAGGGTTGTTTTGACCCTCCTCGGCTAGATTTGTGTTTTGTCCTACCTCATTGACTATAAATTCAATATAAAAACTAATCAAACATTGCAAAAGTAAAAAATTATTTTTCAAACTCACACAAATTAATCAAACCCTACCTTCTTTGACTACTAGACCCTCTACATTTACTTCACGACATCTTCAGGAGTGGGTTTGGCAAGGTGGCATCATGAAAATATTGATCTCTCTTTCTACTTGCTTGATTTTCCCTTCCTTCAATGTGCTCGTGCTATTTGAGTACATTTTTCCTTGCCAAATTGTAGGTTTGGCCATGGGTATGAAGGAAATGTGTTTTTTGTTTTATGCAAACAATAACATGAGCGTGTTATAATGCACTTGTGTTATAGTCTGTATGGGACCAAAAAGTCATGTGGTGACTTTTTGGTCCCACAACTCCATGCATACACCCCAAGACTTATATAGTTTTATTTCTACAATTAATTTTTTTTTAGATTGTGCAATTTGTCACTAGTTAGATTCCTAAACATTATATGCTCTCACCTTTCCCACATCAAGATTTGAGTGATCAAAAAATGTGAGGGCTTGCATTTTCATCTTAAAATATTTGCAAAAATTCAAAAAGATTAAAGTCAAAGTAATTATAGCGGTATCAGAGCTAGTGATATTTCTAGCTTTTGCAAGAAACTAACCATTTGATGTATATTATGCTACATGCATCCCAATGACAAGGAGTTTAGATACCATCAAATATTTTTAAAAAAGAAGGTTATGAAGTAGCTAAAACAAGGGTTCAAATAAACAAATCTAGAGACTGTGGTAGACTTGAATATGGAAGAAAGAGTGGAGAAATATTTTAGAAGAAGAATTGGCTAAAAAAGTTTGATAGAATGATACAAGAATAATAATGCTTAATAGACATGTTGGACCACTTGCTCCACTTGATATAGAATAATATTAATGTGTCCAAAAGTTAGAATGGTGAGGAAATCTCTTCAAGGGTCAAAAATAACAAGAAAAGCAACCAAAGAACCATTATTGGTTCTGCTACTAGACCTTTGTAAAGTACTTTCCTTCATAAGGAGAAAGAAGTTCCTAAGGTGGAAGCTCAAATTTTAAGGGAGGATGATCTCACCACTAGATATGTAGAATATAGATCTATTGCAAGAGAGATTCAAGAGGCAATGTCTATTACAAACTTTACTAATTTGAATAAAACTAAAAGTGAACCTAGACCTAAGCCTAGACCTCAAGCAAAGAAAGATCTTTAGTATAAATTAGGGAAGATGACACTTACTACTTTTGATGGAACTAACAAGTTTATAGCTTGTGCATAGATACAAAATTTGGACACATATTTATCTCTTAAACCTATGGGTGAAGATGAAGGCATCAAGTTTTCCACTCCTCACCTTGAGAACATAGCCAATGAATGGTGGCTCAATGGGTTGGTCACTTGGGGTCATGGTTTCATCAACACTTACAATGAATTTAGTAGGATGTTGATTGAGTGGTTTGATAGAAAAGATCTTGAGATCCATTTTAGAGAGTTGGCTCAACTTAGATAGGATAGTAGTGTGGAGAAATATGTAGATGAATTCTAAAATTTTTTGATGATGGTTCGTAATATTTTTGAGAGAAGGCTCATTGTGATCTTAATAGAAGGTATATCTAAAACTATTAAGGCTTTGGTGAAGGATTTCAATCCTTCATCCTTAGAAGAGGCTATCAAGAAGGCTTTAAATTTGGAGACTTCAGTTCCCAAGTATAAAACTTAGTCAAAGACTCATCTTGGGGCCAATCAAAGGAGGTTTCATATAAGAAAGAATATTATGCAACCTTAGAAGAACATGCCACCAAGGATAAGGAAATAATATTAGACAACGAATGATCTCAGGAAGAAGAATCCATGTTTCACTTGCAGATAACCTTGGAAACCTAGCATAGATGTTTGGGCAAGTGAAAAATTCATTATATCGAGGTAGTTCCCAATGAGGAGGAAGAGAAAGAGGAACCTAAACTTAAGCCACATTCAAATTCTAAAGAAGAAGACATCAATGGATGAAAACTTTCTTCTCTCTTAAGAGTGCCAATATATTATCCTTTCAGATTTCAAGGAATTCTATGTGGACATAGAATTAGAGTGATCCTTAATAGTGCAACCACTCATAAATTCATTGATGAAGGCTTGGTAGCTAAGAGAGGACTTCAAACTAAATAATTTGAAGGATTTGACATCATAGTAGCTAATGGGTTCATAATCCCTTGCAAAAAGAAAATAATTCAACTCAACATATTCATAGTGGGACATAAGGTATGTGATGATTTTATGTTGTTGGTTTAGGAGAAACTGACATAGTTTTTGGGTATTTAGTGGTTATGGCCCCTTGCGGAAATTACTCAAAACTTTCAAAAATTGGAGTTTAAGTTTCATTCTGAAGGAAGAGACGTGACTCTTAAGGGACTTCCAAATAAGTAAACTAGTTTGGTCATGGAAAAATGATTGGAAGTATCCACCCTGAAATGTCCACTCAAATCCATGGAGATTCTTTACACAGATTTCTCTGTTCACATTAGAGTGGCACAGTGGAAATTAGATGGAGCAAATATTTTTTTTTGGAGGCTTATAGAAGCCTTGCAAAAGATTGTTGAACATCTAGTGAGACAATTTGAGGAGATTATATTTGAATATGTATTTAAGCCAAGTACATTGAGTAGATGGATGATCAAACCTCTAAGGTTGATTTGGGATCCTAGTATTGTATAGGTGTGTAGTCAAGTTGGAGTGTTGAATTTGCATTGCTAAATGGCAAGAAATCTTTGGAAGGGATGATTGTGATGTTCCTTTTTCAAATTTAATAATTAAGTCCTTTGGGGTATTATTTTATTTCCTATAGGGAAATAAATGTAATAAAATATTAATAAGTTAGTCCTCTTATTATTTGAAAATTATTGTATAAGACAACTTAATATTTTATTTTGTGCAGGCTACCTAAATGTGGTAGAATAAGGTGATTTGTAACTCCTAGGAATATTTTAGTCTTTAAGAGTGGGAGTTATTATATAAAATTAGGGGGAATCTCTTGAGGGAAGTTATAATCTAAATATAGTCTAGAATATCTAAAGAAAGAAAAGATATTAAATGATGGTTGTGGAAGGGAAAAGGAATAGAAAGAAAAAGAATAATTAACTACTCCCTTAATGAATCTTTAAAGTAAGGGGAAAATCTCAAGAAAATATTTAGCTTGATATTACTATAGACACCTAAAATTGACCTAATTATCATTAGCATTCAAATATTGCATTATCTACCATCTGCATTTGTCTAACACACTTGAGCAATATCCCTACCACTTATTTCTTCTATTAATTAAATAAATTTTATATTTATTTAATTAATTCATTAGCTATTTCCTCTAAGCCATAATTAAACAATCTTTAATTATTTAATTATCTTTTTTCTATCTATTTTAATTAAATAAATCTTATTTATTTAATTAAAATTCCATTCTTAAACCCACTTTCTAATTAATTAAATAAATTTTATTTATTTAATTAATACCTCTTATCATTTATCTCATGAGCCGACATGTGTGCCTCTTTCATTTAAAAAGATAAGTGGTACTACATCTTTTATTTAATATCTTTCACATGTAGTACTTTTTATGTACACAGTCACACATAAGCCTTATCTTCCCTCCACTTGTCATCTTCACATTCACCTATTATCATCTTTTAATCTTAGCCATTCACAAGGCCACCAAATCTCCACCATTGATTGATTTTGGTTGAGTTTTATATAAACATCCTCTCATTCCATACTACATCTATCCAGTACTCATATAGCATCTACATTATCATCTTAAGCATATTGAGCACTTTATCATTCATCTAGCTTATTAGCTTTATCATCCATCCATCATGACAGCTTTTATCTTCATAATTGTTCATTGTTGAAGAAGCAATCCACATCATAAACAAGGAATCATACAATCTAGGTGATATTGTTCTTGAATGGCATGCTTTTGATTTCATTTGGATTAGATTCTTTGATGATGGTAGGGTTAGGTTTTTCATGGCTATGCTTGATCTTATTAACCTGATTTTTTACATATCACATTTTGGCACGTCTGGTGGGACCCACATCCTTGATTAACTTTGCTATTTGAAGTTGTTTTTGTGAACATTATATTTTTCAAGCACTTATGGCAAGTTCTAGTTGCTTCTAAGTGAAAACTAGTCATTGTCTGAATATATGCATCACTTCTAAGCTGAAACTTGTCGCTTTTAGCATTCCTAGGATCGCTTATGAGAAAATAGTAGTCGCTTATTGCCTATTTTGCACCACTTACAAGTTAACAGTGGTCACTTATGCCTTTATTTGAATCACTTTTAACCTAACAGTGATCACCTTTAGCTATCTAGATTGCTTTTTGTGAAACTAGGGTTTTGTTATATTCTATTTTTTACAGATCTAAGTCACTTATGACCCATAACCAATTGCCTGTTGATTTTTTGCATCACTTATGAGCTTTATCATTCCACATCTGGCATTACGGGCATCACTTCTGATCTATAACATTTCACTTGTGATCAACAGTTGATCGCCTCTGGTAAACTGTGTCATTTTCAGTCCTTATCCTTTGCAGTTTGGTTTTATTGGTTACTAATTAGGTATTTGTGTAGTATCTTATCGATTGTCCAAGAAAAGGAGGTTATCAAACTACTAACATATCTATTGTAGCTTTGATCAGTCCAAGACTTGTGCTTTTTCACTAAATTAGGAACATTTGGGCTTGGTGCTTAAAAAGAATCATTGCTTGCTCCGTGCTTGATTTATCTTTCTTGATTGCTTGCATGTGCTTGATTGTAACCCAAATTCAATAGGAAAAGTATCCTCTCCCCTTGCCTATCAAATGGATCTTGGGTGTATGAGAACTTGTTATTATCTTTAGAGGGCCTACCTTCCTGGTGTGAGAAGGTGTACGACCCAAGTGGTAATGGGTTAAAGCCAAGTCCTTCTAAACCGCTATATAACAAAAGTGTTTGTGTGGAAAGCCACAAACAACAAATATTGTTGTGTTATACTGACATCCAATCTCCCCCAAAACCCTTTAAGGCGTAACCCTTGAAGGCTGGGAGACTCCATAACAGAGAGTAGTGTTGCCACACATATAGCCACCCGAACGGATGCCCTTATTAGCAACTTTGTGTAGTAGCCAAAAACCTTCTATTTGTTGACGTAAAAGGTGGGACCTTTGAAGCTACCCTAATTCACATGGATCTTAAAAGAGATAGCAGGGACAATCCTAAGGTTTGGTGGGGGAACAAGCCTTGGGAAACCCAGATCTTGGTAAGTGTGAGAAGTGTGTGCCACGGAGAGGAGCCAATGCTACCAAGATCATGAAGCTATCCGCTTTGAATAAGGACATCCAGGGGACTCAACAAATATAGTCCTTTCCTAGCCTAGGTTGTACAAGTTTGTGATTGTTGTGAGTGTGAGTGATTGCAATTACTATTTTCTTGTCAAAAACACAATTTAGACATATTTTCCTGAGAGACACAGTCTCCTTTGAGTTTAAACTACCTGCATGCATACAATCAAATCACTTTTAAAAAATAGTCAATCACCTTTTGCCTAAACTGGATCACTTTTAAACAACAGTCAGCCACCTCTAGTCTAAACTGCATTGCCTTTGATCAATAGTAAATCACTTCTGAGTCAATATTGATTGCCCGTAGAAAATTGGCTCACCTTTGGTTAATGCTGTAGCTTGTTACTCTAACCAAAACCAGATCACATTTAAGCTATTACCAGTCACTTTTGGCCTTTTATGAGTCACATATGAGCTATCTCTGATCATTAGCAGATACCTAGACTTTGTCTCCTGCTTTAAGCTTACCAACCCATTGGACTTTGTGAACTTTTCATCTTTTTGAGATCCCAAACTAGCAAACTAAACATCAATCAACCAATCAATTGGTTAACTTGATCAATCAACAAAACATCATCTTTTGGCTTTAGCTTTAGCAACATCAAAAAAACAACAATCTTAGCAAACAACTTTTCCCTTGAGTGTGTGAGCTATTCTCTAGGGAAGTCTAACCAACAACAAAGCAACCAAACAACCTAACAACAAAAGTAAATAGCAATCAACAACCAACAACCAAACAACTAGCAAACCATCATTTTTTTGGGTTTCAAAACCTTGACAAGATAAAGTTTAATTTTCAACATCAACAATCATGCCTCAAACTAGGATTCAATATAGAGCTGAAATGGAAGCCAAATTGTAAGCTGAGATGGAAGCCAAGATGCAACAATCTAGATCAACACATCTTAGAGACGTAACTTAATTTACGACCGGTATGCCTCCTCATATGTTTGTGCCCCATGGGTACACCATTAGAGAGGCATCTTCACAACAAGTGCAACTTCAAACATTTTTGGAGACTTATGAAGAAAAATCCCAAGAAGACTTATCAGAATTTTGAGACACACATGTATGGGATCAATTCGAGAGACTTGTTTTATCTGATCTTAACTGCTACTTCTTGCAACTTGCCCACATGGGAGCTAAATTACCAAGAGATTTTGACATATCTACTATTAGAGAGCATGATCCAAACACTCCCACTATTGTTGCAAAGGGACCATCCACTATAGTCACACCATCCCATACCATATTACAAACTCCATCTTCCAACTCATCTCTTTCATTGCCTATTGTCACTTCATTTGATCCACCATGCTCGAAGTACACTTTAAAACCTTTGATAATCCAACTAATGTACTCCCTTTCATTTCACAAAATCTGAACATTCCACCTTTCCATGTTTCCCAACATACTCCTTCTCCCATCGTGACCATTTCTATACCTCAAGTAACACAAGTTGTCCATGTTGACCAAGTGCAAACTCCTCAAACATCCCAAGCTATCCCCATATCCCATATTCCACAAGCTTCCCAAGTTATCCAAACAATACCAACGGTCCAAGCTTCACAACCATCACAATCCACTACCCCCATTACATCACATGTGGACACCACATCTCATATTTCTACCACTACTAATATGATCTCCAGTATCTCCACTAATCCATCTAATACATCATACAATCCCAATGTTAGTCTTATTGACATGAGTGATCCACCTATTATTTCTCAAGCTAATCCTAGCACTACAGTCTCTTATGTTGATCAACTTACATCCATTCTGCCATCTTCTTATAATCCTTCACAAACCATCAATCCATCTTATACTACTTAAGGTTTGCCTATCGTCACCCAACACATGACATATACCAATCCCCATGTTGTCCAAAATACAAACCCAAATGTCCATCCTTCTTCTGTATCCACCAATCCTTCCATCACTTACCATGTCACAAATCCAACTCCAAATGCACAACCATTAACTAACACCAATCCATCTTCCAATTCTCATCTGATGCAAAATCTTGGTGCTAATTCGTCACAATATACCCAACCACCGCTTGTGTCTCAAGAACAGCAATCTTTAACCACATATGTGTCGCATACCAATCCTTTGACATACATTGTGAGTACGCAACCTCAACAAATAGTCATGGCTTCATATATCCCACAACAACAACCTCAATATACATCATACCATGCTTCACCTCCCTACCAACCCTCCCTTTTGCAACAACAATAATTATCTGCAGCGGATGTTCAATAAATGATTAACCAAGTGGTAGGACAAAGCAAGAAGACATTTTCCTTAGAAAACATATGCGCTTATCTGTTTGACAAGTCACTTCATATGACATCTTTTCTGCCACACTTTGAAATTCCACAATTTGACAAGTAGAAAGGAAAAAAGAAATCTGGAAGACCATCTTAGAGCATTCTTTGTGGCATGTCTCGATGTTGCTCATGACGATACATATCTTTTGAGACTAATTCCCCGAAGCTTAGCGGGACAAGATCTTGAATGGTTCTCTCATTTACCTCTGGGAATTAAGTCTTTTGTAGAGTTAGCAAATAAGTTTCAATCACACTTTTCTTTTAACATTAAACATGAGGTAAACATGAATGACCTTGTCAACAATAAACAATGCAATAGTGAATCTTTCTCTTCATTTACTCAACGATGGTGTAATATGGCTAGCAAACTATCATGGGAAATACCTGAAAAACAACAACTCAATATCTTTATTCAAAATCTTCAGCCCGAGCTGTCATTCCAACTACAATTGCAAAGTGCTAGCACCTTTGATGAACTTGTTTCCAAAGGAACCATCATTGAACGAGCTTTAATTGCTAAAGGCACTATCAAGATTTTTTGCAATAACAAAGACTATCCTCAAAACTCCAATGATAAGTCTCGCTTTTGGAACAAAAACAAGAATGTTGTCAATGACGATGTTGTGGATGCAAAGAACATACAAACTATGAAAGCTCCCATTAACATTCAAGCTACTTTTACAACAACACAACCTTTTCAACAAACTTGACAATGACAAACTCCAAATCCTTGCCAACAATTTACACCATTAGTAGAACCTATGGAAGTTGTCTTTCAAAAGCTTCTCCAAGTGGGCAATATTATATTACCAGATGCACCACCCAATGGTGAACCACTCTTCAAAGCTCCTTGGTGTAAAGAAAATGAGTATTGCAACTACCATAGAGTTAAAGGACACAAAACAAATGGTTGTATGCGCTTAAAGAATGTTATCCAAGATTGCATCGATCAAGGTTTAATCAAAATTACCCCTTCAACAACTCAACCTGCACAACAAACAACATCGAATTATGATCTAGATGCTTTCAAGAATCCACTTACAGCTCATGACAAACCAAGTAACCCTCATGTTGGGAATGCTATTCAGTACAACTATGAATCATCTACTATTGGCCACATTAACCATGCTCACATTTCTACCATTCCCATCCAAGGCAAAGCACCCAACTGCATTGTAACTACTCGAAGAGGTCATGTTACCATTCAAGGAGCACCTGTCCATCCTCCTTGACCATCCTCTAGATATAATATCCTTGATCACCTTGGCAAAACACCTGCGCATATTTCTATTCTTAAGTTGCTTCATATATCCCCTGCTCACAAAGTTATCCTTGACAAAACCTTACAAGAATCTTCAGTGCCTAATGATATTGATATCACACAATTCCAATCTATGGTCTCTAGCATTGCAGCCCCTTGTCATTTAACCTTTTTTTACAAAGATCTTCAGACCTCCATTCATCCTTCACACAATGAAGCCCTCCACATTGAAGTGTTTGTCAAACGTCGTATCAAATGAATCTTAGTGGATGGTGGAGCTACTCTTAATATATGTTCCTTGAAATTAATAAAACAATTGGGATATTCTGAGAAAGATGTTGACACGTCCAAGATCATTACTATCAGAGCATATGATGATGCCGAGAGAGATACTGAAGGGATTATTTACTTGCCTATTCAAGTTGGGCCAGTCACTACTGAAACCTGTTGTCAACTCCTTGATATTGAGCTTCCTTATAACATCATCCTTGGCCGTCCATGGATACATGCCCTCAAGGTAGTTCCTTCTACATACCATTAATATCTTAAATTTCCACATAATGATGTTGAGATTACTATCCATGCTGATCCCAATCCATTTGAATTTTGTCATGCCTTTCAAGATAAATATCAGAGTCCAAACCATATTCCTATCAACACCAAAGCATATCCATCTTCATCATATGTAGATCCATCCAACCTACTCAATCCATCATCTAGCAAAGCCACTTCCAATCTCTGTATCAGGTACACCAAACACGACCCTGGTGAATACACAATGCAAGAATCTTGTTGTGTGGGCACCCTTGCCTTGTCTCCCAAATCTCTTGGCAAACCTTCTACATCCAAGCCACCTTCATCCACAGCTATCATCAAAGCCCCACCCATAGCATTCATTAAAGGTTGATTCCTGGATGATGAAGACATTGATGATATTGACTCTTGGATATTCTTTGATGAGAACGACCAAGTCCAACTTGAAGTGGAGAGATATAACAATGGGTTCATCATCATAAAGAACATGGGCTATAAAGGACATGGTGGATTGGGATCATAGGAACAAGGACCTATTGAAGCCATTGTTGTGTCTAAGAAGTTTAATAAGAAAGGACTTGGCTATCAGCCAGAGGTACCACGTTCCAAAGACATTAAGTGTATTTCTGATATGGACGCTGGACCTTCCTCAGCAGGAGAGACTTCTAGTTTGGATACCATCGATGACTCCACCCTTCATATTACTGACCTTTTTCAAGAAAACTCCATATTCATGATTTCCACAACCTCCTCTAGCCATAACTATTCATCTATTACCCTTTCACTCGTATATCCTAACCTCGTCGATTGGGACCAATAGGGGGCATCGATATTAGATACATTTGAGAATGACAAAGCTATTGCAAAATTCATGCGCTTACGATAAGACATTCCATTGGGTGATCACAAAGCAGGTTTCATGATGGATTTACCTAAACTAGCATATTTTGGCAGAAGTATCAAATCCTTTAGTCACAAAAGTGAAATAAACAAAATCAAACAAAATAACGCACTAGGTGAAAACTGAAATGCACCTCTTGACAGTGAAAAAGTAAAAATAAAGGACGTTTCTGAAGGTGAAAACCTCTCTAAGGCACCTGAAAATGGGGGATTTGATCTTCATATTGCCACTGGCTATCACGATAAATTAACAGTGCTAGTTGAACAATCACAAGACATGAAATTGGGTATAGAGCAGAATCCAAAGATCACTTTTTTGGCAACATCACTATCAGAGCAAGAAACAAGAGACTTCACATCATTTTTTATAAAAAGAACTATAAATTTTGTATGGACTTACACTGACATGCTAGGTCTAGATCCATCACTTGTGGTACATCATCTAGTAGTATCTCCTAATGCAAAATCTATTAAACAAAAATTGTGCTAAATGCATCCACAAGTAGCTCTATTGGTCAAGGCTAAGATTCAGAAGCTATTAGAAGCAAAGTTCATAAAGCCTATTGATTATCCAGAATGGGTTTCAAACTTGGTACCTGTAGTAAAACCTGATGGACAAGTTCATTATTACATAGATTTTAGAGATCTTAATAAAGCATGTCCTAAAGATGACTTTCGATTACCAATCATAGACAACATTGTAGATCTCATAGGTGGACATGAAATGCTATCTTTGATGGATGGATTTTCAGGATATAACCAAATCAAAATAGTAGAGGAAGATCAAGATAAAACATCATTCATTTGTCTGTGGGGCACATATTACTGGGTTGTAATGCCTTTTGGTCTCAAGAATGCTGGAGCTACTTATCAACGAGCCATGACAGTTATTTTTCATGACATTTTTCACACTATCATGGAAGACTATGTTGATGATATCCTAGGGAAATCTAAGACAAGAGGACATCTACAGGTATTAGCATAAATCTTTGATCGATTAGAGAAGTATCAAGTCAAATTGAACCCAAAGAAATGTGTATTTGGTGTAACATCTGGAAAACTATTGGGATACATTGTGTCTCGACGAGGGATAGAAGTGGACCCAGCTAAAGTAAAAGCTATCGTAGAAATGCCTCTGCCAGCAAATCTCAAGCAACTTCATAGTCTACAAGGAAAGTTATAGTCCATCCACAAATTTATATCAGAACTAGTAGACAAATGTCATCCTTTCCAACATCTTCTTTGTAAGGGTGAACCTTTTAAGTGGGATGAAAAGTGTCGACAAGCCTTCAACAAAATAAAGGAATATCTGGCAACACCTCCTGTGTTAGTACCTCCTGTACTTGATCACCCATTATTTCTCTACATATCATCAACAACAGCAGCATTGGGTGCCCTTCTAGCTCAACATGATGATTCAAGGAAAGAACAAGCCATCTACTACATCAGCAAAACTCTTGTGGGATATAAACTTAATTATTCATCTATGGAAAAGGCATGTTTAGCATTAGTGTTTTCTTCACAAAAGTTGTGACATTATATGTTGAACCAAACAACAAAGCTCATATCTAATGTTGATCCACTCAAATATCTTCTCTCTAAAGCAATCCTCATGGGAAGATTAGTAAAATGGGTTATGATCTTAAGTGAATTTGACATACAATATGTGGATCGAAAAGCCATAAAAGGATAAGTCATCGCTAATCAATTAGTTGTAGCACCCATCACAGATATTCATCCAATATATCTAGAATTCCCTAATGAAGGATTGTTCAATTTAACTTCACCAACATTGTGGCAACTATATTTTGATGGATCTTATACACAACATGGATTAGGAGCAGGCATGTTGTTTGTTACCCCTCAAGGAGATTGTATACCCAAATCATATAGAATTGTATTTCCATGTACCAATAACATAGTAGAGTATAAAAATTTAATCATGAGATTATGAATGGCAATACAATGGGCTATCAAATAGTTACAAGTCTTTAGCGATTCTCAACTAGTTATCAAATAAGTTTTAGATGAATATCAAACAAAAGATGAGAAGCTTCTTCCCTACAAGGTAATGGTTGATGATTTTAAAAAGTACTTTGACAATATCACCTTTGAACAAATCCCAATGCTACAGAACAAAGCAGCAGATGCCATGGCTATGATTAGATCTCTTCTAGACATGCCATCTAATACACATAAATGTGAGTTTCTAGTTGAACAACTCCTAATTCTAGCATTTGAAGTACCGCAGTCTGAGCTTATATGTGAAATTGTTGGTCCCAATTCACCGTGGTACGAGGACTTATACAAGTATCTCCACAATCAAACCTTTCCATTCCAACTATCTAACACCCAACGTAAAACCTTTATCCGTTGAGCCTCTCGTTACACTATCTTGGGAGACACCCTTTATTGTCAGAGTCTTGATGGTATCCTTCTTAGATGTCTTGATTCTAAGGAAGAAAAAGTGGCCTTATGAAGGTGTCTACAACTCACATTCTGCTAGCCTTGGTCTTGTTAAAAAACTTCTATGAGTAGGATACTATTGGCCAACCATGGAAAAAGATGCACAACAATTTGCAAAGAGATGTCTACAATGTCAAAAACATGGAGATTTAATACATGCACCAGCACATGAGCTTCAACCTATCACTACTCCATGGCCCTTCTCGCAGTGGGGACTTGATCTCATAGGTAAAATCCATCCTACTTCATCAAATGGTCATAAGTTCATTATCACCGCCACTGAATATTTCACAAAGTGGTTGGAAGCCATACCAATGACTTATATTATTGGCAAGCAAATATCCAAGTTCATCTTACACTATATCATTTGCTGCTATGGAGTTCCTCAAGCTATTGTCATTAATAATGGTTGTCCCTTCAAGAACCAAGAGGTTAGAGATCTTTGCAACAAGTTCCATAACCAACATCGATTCTCTACCCCTTACTATCCTTAGAGCAATGGCAAAGCTGAGGCTTCTAACAAAACAATCATCAAGATTCTCAAAAAGACAATCAATGAAGCTAGTCATGATTGACATTTACAACTTCATCCTGCATTATGGGCATATAGAACATGTATCAGAACTCCCACTAGAGCTACACCTTATGCTCTTGTATATGACACTGAAGCTATCTTACCTATTGAGGTTGAGATTCCCTCACTGCGAGTATCTCTACAGCATACCATCTCAGAAGAAGAATATCAAGTATCCAGACTCCACGATCTTGAGCTACTAGATGAACGGCGTCTTACAGCACTCAACCATCTTCAAGTCTATCAAAACTATCTATGCTATAGCTACAACAAAAAAAATTAGAGAACACATATTTCAAGTTGGAGATCTTGTCTTTAAAGAGAATCAAAGGAGTCGGCAACATCGTGAGAAACAGGGCAAGTTTGAACCAAATTGGCTTGGTCCTTTTATCATCACAGTAGTTTATGGATTAGGTGCATACACTATCTCAACACCTGAAGGCATTCCATTGGATGAACCAGTTAACAGCATCCATCTCAAGAAGTTTTATCCATGAATCTCAGCTATCCTTGAAAAAAAAATCCATCCAATAGTGAAAACCACTTTGTGGCGCTTTGGATAACAAACAAAAATAATAATAATAGTATAAGATAAATAATCTATCCTCTAGTGAAAACCTGGTAAACAGGTGCCTTGGATAAGTACCATAGTGAAAACTTGGCAAATAGGTGCTATGTGTAGTGACCAACTCCCATTATCTACTCAGTTTGTTTGATCACCACTCATCCTAGCATACTTCACCATCTTATCCTACATAATCCATATCATAATCCGTATTTCATCTGGTATAAATATCATAACTTGTTTCCCCATAATAAACAGCTTTTCCATCTTCACCTATGTCAATGCTAGCTATCATACTGTGGACATTGTTGTGATAACTATATCATTTGGAAACCTTAGCATCTTGTCTGCACATGCTATCCATTTTCGCTTCTCCACAATAAACCTCATCCCACACTAGGGGCACTTGTTAAGCTTTATTTGGAAGTGGATACTGCTAGCTCTAGATCATAACATAGCAAACACCTTAGCTCACAACATAGCAAAATTTCAAATTCAACCATAGTGTTTATCTAATGTCAAACATGGAAAATATTTGCAACCAGGATTTGTATCTTCACAATCAATTCAAGCTCAAACAACATCAAAAAACATCAAAACATCACCAACGCAAAAATCCAAGCAATAAAGTTGATTCTTTCAACACCACTCATCAGCATAATAAGCAAGAACTACATCACTAGCTCTATCGTTAAAGCCTTGATCCCATGGATATAGGGTATGTAGGCAATCTGAGATGCAAAGGAAGCACTTTGATTCAGACAAAGACGATAGCATCCCTTTTCATTATCCATCTTTCTTTCTTTTGATCATCGTCTAATCTTTCATCTTGCTTTCTTCTATCTTTCATCACTTACATCATCAATAAACCCAGAACTACATATTCATCATATCTCATCATCATTGTAAATGTGCTTTAATCCCATGGATATAGGGTATGTAGGCAGTCTAAAATATGAAGGAAGTTTCCAGTACTCAAGCACAAATGATCCACACCATCTTATTCATCTTCTTTCATCTTCCATCTTCTTCTCTTTGATCAGCTCAAGTAGGAAGCAGACTATCTATATACTGAAAGCTCAAGCACTTTAACCAATCAAGGATAAGCTAGAAGCTAATTATCCACATGCCTTAAGCCAAGATTTTCTATAGCATTTTATCAACATCTTTAGCCTTCAATAGGATGCAGCTTTTCCTCTTAATAAGGCCCTAGCTTAAATCCATCTAAGAGCATCTAAATTTGGCAAGAGAACATGATGGCAGTATCTTTTGTTTTTATCTTTTGATTTATCTTTTGTCTCTTTTCTATGCCTAATTAAGACTGCCTTGATCTACCATATCTTGGTACATTGCGATGAAGTAAGGAATGGGGCATGGTCATATTGCTTTCGTATGCCGTGTTTGCAAGATGATCTTATTCTCTTCCTATGCATATTGGTATCTTGTACGTGTTGGGATTAACATCTTACATATCAATATCTCTAGCATCTGAGAAGCTAAATAGTCTCTTATGCACATGATACTATTCTATGTCAAGACTAACTCCATACATATAACCAGCAAGGTGTCACTATGTGTAGTGAAGATAAGCTCAAACCATTTGCTTGTAGCATCAAAGTCCATCACACAACACTAGCTTCTATTTATATCTTGTGTATGGTGGCTCAACATCTTGACCTCATACGTTTAGAAAAGATTGTAGCATGCTAGTTTTGCATTAGATATCTCGACACCTTGGTCTTCTATACCTTGGTACATAACATCCACATGCTATATCAAAAATAAGGATTACATTTCTTTTTATTTTTAAGCAATTACTTTTAAAGTTGCCCATCATGCCATTTATTCATCTTATTATCCGCCTATATAGTCCTCAACCAAGATCAATCATCTCCCTCCATTGTCTTTTTCCACATCTCTTATCATGCAAAACAAGTGTGTTAGGCATACATAGGTCCATCACATATTATATCATTATCATTTACACATTTACATTAACATAATACATTTCCATTATTTCCATTTTGTATATTCATATCATTTGCATGAACATCCATGCATAGCCCATGGAAAATACAAATACAACATTGCATAATCATCATAATACTAACAGTGCATCCATTACAACATCATGTAGATAACCAACATGCCATCATATATATACATGTGTCAATATACAAGTGTCTACATATACAAGTTGAGCCATCAAGAATGTATGTACAATCAGCTCTAGGCCTCATCATGATACAATAATATACATAAACAATGTAGCCCTAGTGACTACTGGCAGCTCCCTCACCCTGATCACCACCACTAGGTCCTACACCTATCCCCCTATCTCTCTGTGGCCCCATCACTGATGCTATAGATCAAGATCTACCTGTCCTTCGTGAACCTGAAGCTAGGCTGCCTCTGCTCTGTTGGCACAGCCCCATAGTACAAGCCTTTATAATACTCCACCTTACCCTATACTCTCCATAGCTCTCCATATACCTGTGTCAATTGTGTGGCCAAATACATCGTAGCCCCATTTGTATCCAATGCAGCCACTACTCTATTCCGCTCGCCAGTCATCCCTTGTAGCTATTACACAGCTATATCCCTCTCTATCCATAAATCATCTCTCTCAGCCCTCATCGCCTACATCTATTGTATAGTAGTGTCTTGTTCTACTTATAGCCCCTATCCAAACCCTAATTCTTCTATGCCAAAGCCTATTTCCTTCTTAACCATCCCATTTCTCCCACCCAACCCCTATTTTCTTCATGTCAACCTTGTTTCCTAGCTTTTCCTCTTATCGGGAGCTAACCCAACCCTTCCTGGTTAGCCTGGCTTACCTCTCAAGGGGGCATCACCTACCAGTTACACTGGGGCATCACCTTGTTTATCAAGAGAATTATTGTATCTTCTTTGACACAACCCTCTAATGAACATTGTATCAAAGAGGGGCAAAGTGTAGACACCCAAAATTGACCTAATTATCATTAGCATTCAAATATTGCATTATCTACCATCTGCGTTTGTCTAACACACTTGAGCAATATCCCTACCACTTATTTCTTCTATTAATTAAATAAATTTTATATTTATTTAATTAATTCATTTGCTATTTCCTCTAAGCCATAATTAAACAATCTTTAATTATTTAATTATCTTCTTTCTATCTATTTTAATTAAATAAATCTTGTATATTTAATTAAAATTCCATTCACAAACCCACTTTCTAATTAATTAAATAAATTTTATTTAATTAATTAATTCCTCTTATCATTTATCTCATGAGCCGACATGTGTGCCTCTTTCATTTAAAAAGATAAGTGGCACTACATCTTTTATGTAATATCTTTCACATGTAGTACTTTTTATGTGCACAGTCACACATTAGCCTTATCTTCCCTCCACTTGTCATCTTCACATTCACCTATTATCGTCTTTTAATCTTAGCCATTCACATAGCCACCAAATCTCCACTGTTGATTGATTTTGGTTGAGTTTTATATAAACATCCTCTCATTCCATACTACATCTATCCATTACTCATATATTATCATCTTAAGCATATTGAGCACTTTATCATTCATCTAGCATATTAGCTTTATCATCCATCCATCATGGCAGCTTTTATCTTCATAATTGTTCATTGTTGAAGAAGCAATCCACATCATAAACAAAGAATCATACAATCTAGGTGATATTGTTCTTCAATGACATGCATTTGATTTCATTTGGATTAGATTCTTTGATGATGGTAGGCTTAGGTTTTTCATGGCTATGCTTGATCTTATTAACCTAATTTTTTACCTATCACAATTAACAATTTCTCATATTTTCTAGAACACTTGTGTTCGAACTGTTGAAAAGTGCAATACAATTGAGAAGGGGGGTGAATCAGTTGTAACGAATATTTCAAAACCATTAACACATTAACCAATCAACACTGTGTTTGTATTTTAATCATAAAAGCATGAAATAGAAACTTGAACACATTAACACATTCAACACAGGAGACATAAAATTTTTACGTGGAAAAATCCATAGGGGAAAAACCACGGTGAGTGTTAGCTCACAATATAATTGTTACAACTTTATCAAAAATCAGAGGTTCACTACCTTAAGGCTCACTGCAAGAAGAGGCTCACTGCCTGGATTGGTGAATTGAGTTATTAACATCTACTCCATGCTAGGATTCAATTCTATTGAAGCATAATAAGTATCCTCTGCACTGATTTATTTTAATAATTCCCAATTATCTTTTCATTTTCACAACCTCATACAAATTCATGACTTCATTTCATGTTTTTATACAATTCATCAACCTTGGAATTTACATCAAGCTTGGCACTACAATCATCCACCTTTACAACAATCTCCAAGGTTGGCAAACATACCTACATTAAGATAGGTTTGGACCTAAACAAAATTAAGAGAGAAATGAATGAATGCAAATCACACAAAGCCTTAGCTAGGACTCAATTACAATCTTCCACATAGCAACACGCTTCCATGATCTTCAAATCATAACCACAAGTAGTGAGAACAACCAAGTCAGCCAAGACTAGTGTTAACACTAAGAACTTTAGGAACACACTTCATGCATGATCTGGATTATACTTTGCAGACCAATCCAAACATAGGAACATGATCTAAAGACACACACAAGCACATTACAATTACCACGAATATCCGCACAACCTCTAAACACTTTATCCATAAGATTCTTCAAATCGGAGCACTTGAACATTACTGTTGGCCACTGCCATAAAGGAAAGATCACTTGCGGAGCACCAAATCCCAAACCATTTGAACTCAAGGCACATAACATCATCACAAACTTAATTCCACAACCTTAGGCTATGAAACTTAAATGTAGAGAAATGCAGAGTAGAATACATTCTCCCTATCACCATTAATTACACAGAACAACAATTTTTACTCTAGTGAATACAACTCGTTCAAATCTTCACACCAGAGGCTCAAACTTGAAACATAGCATCTATAGACATCCCTTAAAATTACTTCTAATCTGCAGGCAAAGATATTCAATTTATAGGATATGCGGAGCAAAACACTGTACTATTCTTGAGAGATAAAGCAATTCTGCACTTGCACGTATTCCTCAGATACTTGTTTAGACTTATTCAAATAAATTCCTTATGTGTTGACATCAATGACAAAACTTACTACTCATACTTGCAAAAATCTTCCCCTTTGTCATTGATGGCAACACATGATGTGAAAAACCATCAAGACATATAATCTTGCTTTTCTTCTTTGCTCCCTCTCACTTGATGCTTTCTCTGTCTACAATCTTCTTCTTAGGTTTTTCACATGAACTTCTCTCCCCCTTTGACATCAATGGAAAAGGGTGCTAGACCTTTTCTTTCTTTTCATTGCACAACTCCCCATGTCAACAACACTACAACACTTACTGCTCTTGATCAGAAACATCTACCTACTCCCCCTGAGGAGTAGCCTTCAAAACATCAATCCAAATCAAAAGATGAAACTTAAGTCACCACTGGTCCTTATACATCTTAGTTTAGAGTAGGAGGAGTAATAACCCCTAACTTCTCCCTGAGATACTCAAAAGTATCTTAGGCAAAGGCTTAGTGAAAATATCTGCAATCTAATCCTTTGTAAACACATACTCAATCTTTACTTCATTTTCTATTACCTTTTCTCTCAGAAAGTGATACCTTATTGATATATATGCTTTGTCCTTGAGTGCATCACTGGATTCTTTGAAATGTTTATGGCACTTGTATTGTCACAAAAGATTGATATTAGTTCTTCATAAACAACTCTTATGTCCTTCAATGTTTGCTTCATCTAAAGCACTTGAGTACAATAGCATGTTGCAACAATATATTCTGCTTCTCTAGTAGACAAATAAACTAATTCTTGCTTCTTGCTCATCCATGAAACCAATCTGTTACCCAAGAGGAAAGCACCTCCACTTGTACTTTTTCTATCATCAACATCTCTAACCCAATCTACATCTGTATAAGCATTGAGAGTGAAATCAGTAGCTCTGGGATACCAAAATCCATAGTCTGAAGTACCTTTTAAGTATCTCATGATCCTCTTGACTACCATCACATGTGATTCTTTGGGATCTTCTTGAAATCTTGCCACAAGATAGACTGCATGCATTATGTCTGGTCTGGTATGAGTTAGATAAAGCATTCCTCCAATCATAGACCTATTTTTTTATCAGTCTTAGGTGATTCATCATTCTTGCTCAACTTGCAACTAGTTACTATGGGAGTACATACTGGTTTAGAATCCTCCATTCCAAACTTCTTCAACAATTCTTTCACATACTTGGACTGAAAAATGAAAATTCATTTTTCTGATTGAGTAATTTGCAATCCTAAGAAAAAATTCATTTCACCAAACATAGACATCTCAAATTCCTTTTGCATTTCCTCTGCAAATTTCTTGCACATGCCTTCATTGCCTCCAAAGATAATATCATCAACAAAGACTACAACAATTATAATTTGATCATCATTGATTTTGAAGTAGAGATTATTGTTTGTAGTACCTTTGTTGAACCCTAATTGCATCAAATACGTGTCCAACCTTGCATACCAGGCTCTAGGAGCTTGCTTGAGTCCATACAGGGATTTCTTCAATCTGCACACCATGTTACCTTTATCTGATAGTTGGAATCCTTCCAGTTGTTCAATGTAGACTTCTTCTTCTAGCTCTCCATTCAAGAAGACAGACTTCACATCCATCTCGTACACCTTGAAAGCTTTGTGAGTAGCAAAAGTCAAAAACATTCTTATAGCTTCAATCCTTACCATAGGAGAAAAAGTCTCTTCAAAATCTATGCCTTCAACCTGAGAATATCCTTTGTATACCAGTCTTTCTTTGTTTCTTACCACTTCACCACTTTCATTCATCTTGTTTCTGAAGACCCATTTGGTTCCAATCACATTCTTCTCAACAAGTCTAGGGACCAATTCCTAGGTTTGATTCTTTTATATCTACATCAGTTCTTTGTTCATGGCTTTTACCCAACTTTCATCTTTGTAGACTTCACTTACATTTTTAGGTTCAATTTGTGAAAGCAAATAGTAGTTCACTTGTTCTTTTGCAACTCTTTTCCTTGTCAATACCGTTTTATTTTGTCACCAATAGTTTGATCTTCAGAATAATTAATTCTTACATACCTGGGAGTCTTAGTAACACTTTTCAGAGCCTTTTCTTCTTCACAATTTTCTTCATCTTGACTATCCTTTTGTTCCTTTTCCACCTTTTCTTTAATGACAGTGACAACAGGTTCATCCGATTCATAACCTCTCAGATCTGATGTTATTTCTTTCTCTTCATCAACCTTCACATTAGCACTTTCAATGACCTTTTTCAATCTCTTATTGTAGCACCTATAGTCCTTACTCTTAGTAGAGTATCCAAGGAAAATACCTTCATCACATCTAGAATCAAACTTGCCTAATTCTTCATCTCTTCTGATATAACATTTGCTTCCAAAAACTTTGAAACATTTCACTCTAGGAACTCTTCCATACCACAATTCATAAGGAGTTTTAGTGCCATTAGCTTTGACTTGGACTTCGTTTTGAATGTAGACAGCAGTGTGTATAGCTTCTCTCCAATACACTTCTAGTAGGTTAGCCTCCATCATCATTGACCTAGCAGACTCTTGAACTGTCATGTTCTTTCTTTCAACAACTCCATTTTACTCAAGAGTCCGAGGAGCATATAACTATCTTTTTATCCCATGCTCTTCAAATAAAATGTTAAATTTATTTGATGTAAACTGACCTCCTCAATCAGATCTTAAGCATTTGATCATCAATTCTAATTCATTCTCAACCATTGCCTTAAAAGATTTGAACTTGTCTAATGCTTTTGATTTCTCTTTTAGAAAAGTGACCCATGTCATTCTAGAATAATCATCAATAAGCAACATAAAGTACCTGTCTCCTTGCAGACTTCTTGTTCTTGTAGGACCACATAGATCTATATGTACCAACTCAAGCAATCCAACAAAAAATTGTTCTTTTCTCTTTAAACTTGTCTTTGTCTATTTTCTCAATGGACATTCCTTGCAAATAGTATTGGAAGGCTTCACCAATTTAGGAAAATCTCTTAGAGCTTGTACTGATCTTATCTTCACCATGTTATCAAAATTGATATGACACATCCTTCTATACCATATCCAACTCTCATCTGTTTGAGCCAACAAACAATAATTATCAGTTCCCCTCAAGTGATAAATATTACCTCTAGTTTTCTTACTAGTTGTAATCACTATTTCAGATCTTTCCATGATCTTGCATGCATTGTCCTTGAATTTCAGATCATACCCTTTATCACACATCTGACCAACACTTAAAATATTGTGCTTTAGACCTTTCACATAGAAAACATCATCTGTATTATGCTTGCCATCAAAAGAAATAGATCATCTTCCATAGATCTTACCAATTGCATTATCTCCAAACCTAGCCAATCCACCATCAAAATTTTCCAAACTTACAAACTTAATTTTGTCACTTGTCATGTTATGTGAACATCCACTGTCAATGATCCATTCATCCTTATCCTTCTCAACCTAGATAGATAGATCACTTTCTTCCACTAGTTTTCCTTCCTTCACATAGCTAGTAGGATTAGTAGACACAGGTTCTTCCTTAATAGCAATAAACAAGCATTCATTTGCACTAGTACTATTATCATCAGGCTCATCATCTGTTACACCATCATCATCAAGATCTCTAACATAATAGTATTTCTTGACAATTCTAGGTCTACTTTAAAATTTCTTCTTACCTCTTTCAATTCTCTCTAGACATCTGGATGCATAGTGACCTATCTTACCACAAGAAAAGCATTTAAATGGTAATTTTCTTTGTACTTATCGGAACCTCTTTGCATTCTATCCACAAAGTTGGCTTCAACCTCATCTAGGTCATCATTAGATTCCATAGCATATTTATGTGCTCTTGAAGTCTTTTCTGAAGTGTTGTCTTTGAAAGTGGTCTCAATCTTTGGTAGAGCATCACCAAATTCTCTCATTTCAAAAGATATAAGTTTCCTGAGCAACTGATCCTTTGTAACCTTTTGCACGCTCATAACCTCTTCAATTGCTACCACCTTGTGACTATAAGATTTAGGCAATGACCCAAAAATATTCATCACAACCTCTTCCTCATTAGTAGTACCTCTAAGACCTTTGATTCTATTGACAGTTTCATCAACTCTCTGCATGTACGTAGTTATGTTTTCATCTTCACTCATCTTCAGGGCTTCATACTTTGCCTTTAGGTTTTGTAATTTGGCACTCTTTACAGAATCATCTCCTTCATATAAACCTCTCAACTTATCCCAAATCTCATGAGCAGTCTCCAAATTCATAACTTTCACCAACTCATTGTTAGATAAGGCATTTAACAGAGCATCTCTACCTTTTCCATTAAATTCATACTATTTAATTTCATCTTCATCTGATGGACCATTTTGAGGAATAGTATACTTTTTCTCTATTATCTTCCAGACATTATATCCAAGAGAAATAAGATAACTTTTCATCCATACCTTCCAAAGGGCATAATTTGTTCTGTCAAATTGTGGTAACTCCCTCACATGCGCCATCTTGGATCTACCTCGATCTGTTAGACTCTTTACTGAGGAACCCTCACTTTGATACCAATTATTGAAAAGCACTATACAATTGAGAGGGGGGGTGAATTAGTTGTAACCAGTATTTCAAAACCATTAACACATTAGCCAATCAACACTGTGTTTGTATTTTAATCATAAAAGAATGAAATAAAAACTTGAACACATTCACACATTCAACATAGGAGACACCAAATTTTTACGTGGAAAACCCCATAGGGGAAAAACCACGATGAGTGCTAGCTCACAATATAATAAGTTATAACAATACCAAAAATTAGAGGCTCACTACCTTAAGGCTCACTACCAAAAATGCTCATTGCAAGAAGAGGCTCACTGCCAATGGGGTGGCTCATTGCTAGTGAGTGGCTCACTACCTAGATTGGTGAACTGATTTATTAGCATCTACACTATGCCAGGATTCAATTCCATTGAAGCATAATAAGTATCCTCTGCTCTTCTCTGCTTTTATACTTCACAATTATCTTTTCATCTTCGCAACCTCATACAAATTCATGACTTCATTTCATGTTTTTATGCAATTTATCAACCTTGGAATTTACATCAAGTTCAGCATTACAATCATCAACCTTTGGAACAATCTCCAATTTTGGAAAACATACATACATTAAGATAGGTCTAGACCTACACAGAATTAGGAGATAAAAGAATGAATGTGAATCATGCAAAGCCTTAGTTGGGACTCAATTGCAATCTTCCACGCAGCAACATGCTTTCACAATCTTCAAATCATAACCACAAGTAGTAAGAACAACCAAGTCGGCCAAGACTGAAGTTAACACTAAGACTTTTAGGAACACACTTCATGCACAATCTGGATTACACTTTGCAGACCAATCCAAAGATAGGAACACAATCTAGAGACTCCCACAAGCATGTTACAATCACCAAGAACATATGCACAACCTCTAAACACTTTATCCATAAGATTCTTCTAACCGGAGCACTTGAACATTACTATCAGCCAATGTCATAAAGGAAAGATTGCTTGTGGAACACCAAATCATGAACCATTTGAACTAAAGGAAAATAACATCATCACAAATTTAATTCCAAAACTATAGAATGTGAAACTTAAATGCAAAGTAGAATACATTCTCCCTATCACCATTAAATACACAGAAAAACATTTTTTACATTGGTGAACACAACATGCTCAAATATTCACACAAGAGGCTCAAACTTGGAAAATAGCATCTATAGACATCCATTAACATTACTTTCAATCCATAGGCAAAGATATTCAATCTATAGGATATGTGGAGCAAAACGCTGCACTATTCTTGAGAGATAAAGCAATTTTGCACTTGTACTAATTCCTCGGATACTTGTTTAGACTTATTCAAATAATTTCCTTATGTGCTAACATCAATGACAACACTTACTACTCATACTTGCAACACGAACCAATCCAAGGATGAAATTGTTAGACTTAGGGCACACAACTAAGAGGGGGGGTGAATTAGTTGTACAAAAATTTCTTCCAATTACACACTTAACTCCACTTAACAATTTAGTAGCATAATAATAAATCAATCATGGAAACACAATGCAACAAATCAAGAGCAGAAACACATCAACACATGAGACACCAAGATTTTGACATGGAAAACCCGGTTAAGGGAAAAACCACGGGGTGATTAACCCAAGAATGTATTCCCTGTTCAAAGAATAGAAAGAACAAAATGGCACATGCCAATTAGGGCTCACTGCCTGAGCACACTACTCACAAGAGGTTCACTACCTACAAGAGAAACACTATCTACAAAGAAATAAGTATCACATACATGAACTGGAGAATAGCATCTTCACCATGCTTGAATGAGTTCTATTTAAGCCCAATACTTCTACTTTGCCCTTATATCTCCTCCTCGCTACCACACACTCATCTCAACAAGGACATCTTTAAAATGACTTTACAATCCCTTATTTTTATAAGGCATCAACTTAGGAATGATCATCTAAGTCGGCAAACATCCATAAGAACATCCACAAGATGTATAACTCATCCATTCGGCCTGTTTCAAGAAGAACACCATCATCCGGAAGTTGTTCTTCAAATACGAACTCCAACTTCAGTGTGGACCACCAACATGAACTGGACATGATCCAAAGACCACCACAAGTTTTCCTGAATCACCAAGAACATCCACACTTCATTTGCTTATTGAAATCCTTCTCTCCTTCATTTAGTACCTCAAGAACATAGTCTATCATCATTGTCACAAAAGAATAGATGCTTGTGGACCTTCAAACCATGAACCAATCGAGTTGACACTCCACAAAGACTTCCTCAACACACCCTCAAATCCATAGAATAGGATAATGCATTTCTGGATCTCACCAAACCTATCTGTATCACTCTATAACTGCTAAACATCTACCGGAACCAGTTTTACTTGAGTGACCACAACTTCTTTAGATCTTCATGTGGACCTCTGAAATCTCTACTAAATCACCTTAAGGCACATATCTACAGACCCTTTAATCCGCATCCTCTGATACTCATCCTATCTTGGAGTTTTACCTTATTGTCATCACTGTTCTTCACTTTCCCAGATTGAGACTAATTTTCTCAATATTCTCAGCACACAGCTCATCCAATCCTTATCATTAATGCAACAGGAGTATATTGACATCAATGACAACACCGATTAGGCCCATACTTGCAACAATCTCCCCCTTTGTCATTGATGGCAACATATGATGTGAAAATCTATTTTAACCATCAAGACAAGAGCTTCTCCTTACTGTCATAACTCCCCCTATCAGCAACAACCATTCACATGTCTTTTATCCCTTTACTGCTCCCCCTTTGATTAGCAACCACTTGTTTTTCACATGTCTTCTCTCCCCCTTTGACATCAATGGCAAAGGGCACATACTTGCAATTTCACCATTTCAGAATCATACCTACTGCTCCCCCTGAGTAGCAGCTCCCCATCATCAATCCGGACCACAAGATGTGACTGTGATATCCACTAGATTGATGCACATCAATGCACCTTAGTTCATCACCGGAGGGGCAATAACTCCTAACTTCTCCCTAAGATACTCAAAAGAGTCCTTAGGTAGAGCTTTAGTAAAGATGTTTGCAATCTGATCCTTGGAAGGCACAAACTCCAATTTGACTTCATTCTTGTTCACTTGCTCTCTCAGAAACTAAAACTTGATGGATATATGTTTAGTCTTTCAATGCAACACCAGATTCTTAGATATGTTTACAACACTTGAATTATCACAGAAGATTGTGATAGGTTCCTCATACTCTACTTTGATATCTCTTAGCATCTGCTTCATCCACAAAACTTGAGTACAACTACCTACTGCTACAATATATTTTTCTTCGGTTGTAGATAGAGACATTGCCTTTTCTTTCTTGCTTAGCCAAGAAACCAATCTCTTCCCCAAAAAGAATGCTCCACCACTGGTACTCTTCTGGTCATCCATATCTCCTACCCAATCTGCATCTGTATATGCATGAAGAGAGAAATCATTAACTCTAGAATACCACAAACCATACTCAACTGTCCCTTTTAGATATCTAAAAATCCTCTTGATTTCCATGACATGAGATTCTCTAGGATCAGCATGAAATCTAGTAACAAGACCAACAACTTGTATAATGTCTGGTCTAGTTTGAGTGAGATACAACAGTCCTCCAATCATTGACCTATACTTTGTCTAATCAACCTTAGGAGAATTTGTTGCAAGTATGAGGTGAGCCATTGTTGTCATTGATGTCAACATACTCATATTGCATTGACAAGAAGGATTTGATGAGCTGTGTGCTGAGGATATTGAGAAAATTAGCCTCAGTCAGGAACAGTGAAGAACAGTGATGAGAAGAAGGTAAATGTACTGTATAGGATGAGAACCGGAGGATGCGGATTAAAGGGTTAGTAGATATGAGTCTTGAGATGCTACAGTTAAGATTTCAGAGGTCCGCATGAAGATCTGAAGGAGTTGTGGCTGCCGGTATAGAACCGGGTCCGGCAAGTATCCAGAGGTGACAGAGGATCAAAAAAAGGTCCGGTGAGGTCCGGAATTGTATCATCCTAATCTGCGGATTGGACGGAGTGTTTGGGATGTCCTTGTGATGTGTCATCCTGATTTGTGTATGATTTGGAGGTCCAGAAGTACCTCTTGCATTATGACAGTGGCGACAGACTATGTTCTTGAAGTTCTGGATGAGGAAGACAAGAGATCCCACTAAGTAGAGGAAGTGCGGATGTATCCGGACATTCAGACAGGCTTGCAAAGGTTCTTGGATCATGTTTAGGTTGTGTTGTTGGTCCGCATTGATGGTAGAGCCTGGAATTGAAGTTATTCTTCCGGATGAAGTTCTTGCTCTGTGTAGCCGACCGGATGAGTTGTTCATCCTGCGAATGTTCTTGTGATGGCCGACCGGATGTGTTATTCATCTTGCGGATACTCCTATGGTTGTTTGCCGACTTAGATGTTTGTTCCTAAGTCGATGTCTTGTATAAATAATGGTTTGTGAGTTCATTTCAAAGTGTGGTATGAGGATGAGTGTGGCATAGCGAAGAAACGTGCAAAAGGCAGAGCAGAGGTTTTTGGGCGTAATTAGAACTGATCCGGACATGGTAGAGATGTCATTTTCCAGTTCAAGACTGTGATTTTCATCACTTTGTAGACAGTGTGTCTCCTTGTAGGCAGTGGGCCTCTTTGTGAGCAGTGTGCTCGGGCAGTGAGCCCTTATTGGCATGTGCCATTCATTTTTCTTTATTCTTCTAACAGAGAATAATTCTTGGGTTAATCACCCCGTGGTTTTTCCCTTAACCGGGTTTTCCACGTCAAAATCTTGGTGTTCAATGTGTTGATGCTTATCTGCTCTTATGTTTATGTATTATGCTTCCATGGATGATTATTTGATATGCTGCTAACTAACAACAGAGAATTAAGTGTTTGAAAGAAGAAGAAGTTTTATACAACTGATTCACCCCCCCCTCTCAGTTGTATGCCCTAGATCCAACAATTGGTATCAGAGCCAAGTTCCTCTAATAGGAGCTTAACCGCTTGAGGAGATCCAGGATGTCGTCATACAAGAAGGATAGTCCGAAGTTCGATGGAACCAACTTCACTCTCTGGAAAGGTCGCATGAAGTGTCACTTGGAATGTATGGGAAAAGCATACTTGGCTATGATTTCAAAACCATATATACCTCCACAAGGTGGTCCGACAACTCTGAATGAAATCACAGAAGCTGAAAACAATCTGCGGACCAAGGAAGCTCTTCTAAGCGCATTGAATGACTCAGATCTCTCGAATGTCATTGACCTACCAACTACATATGAGATCCTAACTAAACTGGAACTTCTGTATGAAGGAGATGAGTTTGTCAAAAGTGCAAGGTTGCAAAGTCTGAAAGGGAAATTTGAAAGATTGAAAATGAGAGATGATGAAAACATCACCACCTTTATGCCAAGAGTAAATGAGCTGGTATGTGGAATCAGAAATGCTGGTGGAACTTTAGATAAAAATGAGATTGTCTGCAAAATCCTAAGATCCCTTCCTGCTGCCTACAAAATCAAAGTTGCTGCCATTGATGAATTCAGAGCCCACACAACTGTCACAAGAGAACAACTGGCTGGGAAACTAGCTGCATTTGAAATGACCGAGTTTGGAGATGATCCTCCCAAGACTGAATCTGCTTTCAAAGCCAGTGCCTATGTGAAAGGCAAACAGAGATTTGATCCGGGTGAAAACTCATCAAGGAAAATGTCATGGTATGATCAAGCAAGAAGAGACATGGAAGAAGAAGAAGCAGAAACAGCTCAACTTGAAGCCCTCATTGCAAAAAGACTGCCAAGAGGATCCAGTAAGTATGAAGGAAAACTACTCTTTAAGTGTTTCAACTGCAATAAGATTGGTCATTTTGCCTCAAGATGTCCGGAGAGATCTGCAAGATCTAATACTCACAGACAAAGGTTTCAAAAGAATTGCTATTATGTTCATGAAGAAGATGACAATGAAGGAGTAACAGATGATGAATCAGAACTAGGAAGCAAATCCGGAAATGAGTGGGTGTTTATAGCCATCAAGGAAGAAGATTCAATACTCTCTGAATCTGTCAATCACAAAGTTGTTGAAAAAGCCTTGGCTGCTCAAGTGGAAGAAAAGGATGATTGGGTTATTGACAGTGGATGTTCTCACCATATGACTGGTGACAAGAATAAGTTCTTAGACTTGGAAAGATATGAAGGAGGAATGGTAAAGTTTGGTGACAATTCTGCTGGCAGAATCAGAGGTAGGGGAACTATTTCCTTTGATGGTAAGAGCAAAACAGGTAATGTACTGTATGTTGAAGGATTGAAGCACAATCTTCTCAGTGTTGGTCAGTTAGTGGACAAAGGCTATGATCTCCGGTTTAAGAATGGAAAATGCAGAATCTTTACAAGCTCCGGAACTGAAATTGCATCCGGTACTCAGACAAAAGGTAATATCTTTCATCTGGTTGGTTCAAATAAAAGTTGTTTGTTTGTTCAAATTGATCAGAGTTGGTTATGGCATAGAAGAATGTGTCATGTAAATTTTGATAACATCATCAAAATAAGCAATACTCAGGCTGTGAGAGATCTTCCAAAATTAATGAAACCTACAAATAGTGTGTGCAAAGAATGTCAGTTAGGTAAACAAAGCAGAGTCTCTTTTAAAAGCAAAGATCAGTCTTCTACCGGATTGTTGGAATTAGTACATACTGATCTATGTGGTCCGACAAGAATCAAGAGTCTGCAGGGTGATAGGTATTTCATGTTGTTAATTGATGATCATTCCCGAATGATGTGGGTTACCTTTCTAAAAGAAAAATTAGAAGCTTTTGAGAAGTTCAGAATCTTCAAAGCTATGGTGGAGAATTAAATCGGATTGAAACTAAAGTGTCTAAGGTCTGATAGAGGTGGTGAATTTACATCTGGTGAATTCATTGACTTTTGTGAGAAACAGGGTATAAGAAGACAGTTGTCTGCTCCTAAGACTCCACAGCAGAATGGAGTAGTTGAGAGAAAGAACCGGACCATCCAGGAAGCTGCTAGGACAATGATGTTGGAAGCAAATGTTCCTCAAATGTTTTGGAAAGAAGCTATCAGCACTGCAGTCTACACTCTCAATCGAGTTCAAATCAGAAACAACACCGGTAAGACCCCCTATGAACTCTAGTTTGGCATCACTCCTACTGTGAAATATTTCAGAGTATTTGGTAGCAAGTGTTATATTAAAAGAGATGAAGATCTAGGAAAGTTTGATGCTAGAAGTGATGAAGGAATTTTCTTGGGCTACTCCACTCAAAGCAAAGCATACCGATGTTACAATAAGAGATTGAGGAAGATGATAGAAAGCACTAATGTAAAGGTTGATGAAGGAATTGAGAAGCCTTCAAGATTTTATGAGTTTGATGAAGATGACCAAGACAGTGTTCAAGGACCTCAATCCTCTCCGGTGAGACAGAGTCAGCCTGATCCGGTAAATCAGGAAGAAGAGATAGGTTTGAATGAGCCTGATCAAGAAACAGCAGTGCTGGATACTCCCAAAATTCCAAGGTATGTGAGACTGAATCACTCTGAAGATCAGATTATAGGTGACAGAAGCAAAAGTGTACAAACTAGAAGGAATATTGCTCAAAATCAGAATGAATGTTGTCTGATTTTAAAGGTTGAACCTAAAACAATAGATGAAGCCTGCAATGATGAAAACTGGACCAAAGCAATGGAAGATGAATTGATGCAAATTGAGAAAAATCATACTTGGGATCTTGTTCCCAGACCTAGAGAGAGGAATGTAATTGGAACCAAGTGGGTCTTCCGGAACAAACTAAATGAAGCTGGTGAAGTAATCAGAAACAAAGCTAGATTGGTCTGCAAAGGCTACTCTCAAATAGAAGGAATTGACTTTGAAGAGACTTTTGCTCCGGTGGCAAGAATTGAAGCAGTCAGATTACTTCTTGCATTTGCTGCCTTCAAAGACTTCAAGGTATATCAGATGGATGTCAAGTCTGCCTTTCTAAATGGTGATCTGGAAGAAGAAGTCTACATTGAACAACCGGATGGATTTCAATTGTCTGATAATAATGATATGGTCTGCAAGTTGAAGAAAGCTTTGTATGGATTGAAGCAAGCCCCAAGATCATGGTATGAAAGGTTGGATAAGCATCTTGTGCAGATTGGATTCAACAAAGGTACTGCTGACAGTAACTTATATTTCAAAATTGATCATGAAAACATTCTGATTGTTGAAGTGTTTGTGGATGATATCATTTTTGGAGGAAGAGATAGTATGTGCAAAACTTTTGCTAATCAGATGAAAAGTGAGTTTGAAATGTCTATGCTTGGTGAAATGAATTTCTTCTTGGGTCTGCAAATTACTCAAACAAAAGAAGGGATCTTCATTTCTCAGACCAAATATGTGAAAGAATTATTAAGGAAATTTGGTATGGAAGACTCAAAGCCAATGAACACTCCTATGGCAACCGGATGTAAGCTAAGCAAAGATGATGATTCTCCAAAAGCAGATCAGACAAAGTATAGATCAATGATTGGTGGATTGTTGTATCTCACTCAAACTAGACCAGATATAATGCAGGCTGTTGGTCTTGTGGCAAGATTCCAGGCTGATCCTAGAGAATCTCATGTTATGGCAATCAAAAGAATTTTTAGGTACTTGAAAGGAACAGTTGAGTATGGTCTATGGTACCCTAGAGATCAGGACTTCTCTCTTCAAGCTTACACAGATGCAGATTGGGCAGGAGATGTGGATGACCGGAAGAGCACTAGTGGTGGAGCATTCTTTTTGGGGAAGAGATTGGTTTCTTGGCTAAGCAAGAAACAAGATGCAATATCTCTGTCTACAACTGAAGCAGAATACATAGCAGCAGCAGGTAGTTGCACTCAAATCTTATGGATGAAGCAGATGCTAAGAGACATCAAAGTTGAATATGAGAAGCCTATCACAATTTTCTGTGATAATTCAAGTGCAATTAATATCTCCAAGAATCCGGTATTGCATTCTAAGACTAAGCACATATCTATCAAATTTCACTTTTTGAGAGAACAAGTAAACAAGGAAGAAGTCAGATTGGAATATGTTCCCTCCAAGGATCAGATTGCAGATATCTTTACAAAACCTCTTCCCAAGGACTCTTTTGAATATCTCCGGGAAAAGTTAGGGGTCATGGCCCCTCCGGTGATGAACTAAGATGCACTGATGTGCATCAGTCCGGTGGCTATCACAGTCATATCTTGTGATCCGGACTAATGGGGAGCTGCAACTAAGGGGGAGCAGCTGGTATGATTCTGATGTATGAGAATTGCAAGTATGAGCCCTTTGCCATTGATGTCAAAGGGGGAGAGAAGACATGTGAAAAACAAGTGGTTGATGATCAAAGGGGGAGCAGTAAAGGAAGAGAAGACATATGAAAAGTTGAAGTTCTTGTCTTAATGGTTTTTCACATCATATGTTGCCATCAATGACAAAGGGGGAGATTGTTGCAAGTATGAGGTGAGCCATTGTTGTCATTGATGTCAACATACTCATATTGCATTGACAAGAAGGATTTGATGAGCTGTGTGCTGAGGATATTGAGAAAATTAGCCTCAGTCAGGAACAGTGAAGAACAATGATGAGAAGAAGGTAAATGTACTGTATAGGATGAGAACCAGAGGATGCGGATTAAAGGGTTAGTAGATATGAGTCTTGAGATGCTACAGTTAAGATTTCAGAGGTCCGCATGAAGATCTGAAGGAGTTGTGGCTGCCGGTATAGAACCAGGTCCGGCAAGTATCCAGAGGTGACAGAGGATCAGAAAAAGGTCCAGTGAGGTCCGGAATTGTATCATCCTAATCTGCGGATTGGACAGAGTGTTTGGGATGTCCTTGTGATGTGTCATCCTGATTTGTGTATGATTTGGAGGTCCGGAAGTACCTCTTGCATTATGACAGTGGCGACAGACTGTGTTCTTGAAGTTCCGGATGAGGAAGACAAGAGATCCCCGTAAGTAGAGGAAGTGCGGATGTATCCGGACATTCAGACAGGCTTGCGAAGGTTCTTGGATCATGTTTAGGTTGTGTTATTGGTCCGCATTGATGGTAGAGCCCGGAATTGAAGTTATTCTTCCGGATGAAGTTCTTGCTCTGTGTAGCCGACCGGATGAGTTGTTCATCCTGCGAATGTTCTTGTGATGGCCGACCGGATGTGTTATTCATCTTGCGGATACTCCTCTGGTTGTTTGCCGACTTAGATGTTTGTTCCTAAGTCGATGTCTTGTATAAATAATGGTTTGTGAGTTCATTTCAAAGTGTGGTATGAGGATGAGTGTGGCATAGCGAAGAAACGTGCAAAAGGCAGAGCAGAGGTTTTTGGGCGTAATTGGAACTGATCCGGACATGGTAGAGATGTCATTTTCCAGTTCAAGACTGTGATTTTCATCACTTTGTAGACAGTGTGTCTCCTTGTAGGCAGTGGGCCTCTTTGTGAGCAGTGTGCTCGGGCAGTGAGCCCTTATTGGCATGTGCCATTCATTTTTCTTTATTCTTCTAACAGAGAATAATTCTTGGGTTAATCACCCCATGGTTTTTCCCTTAACCGGGTTTTCCACGTCAAAATCTTGGTGTTCAATGTGTTGATGCTTATCTGCTCTTATGTTTATGTATTATGCTTCCATGGATGATTATTTGATATGCTGCTAACTAACAACAGAGAATTAAGTGTTTGAAAGAAGAAGAAGTTTTATACAACTGATTCACCCCCCCCTCTCAGTTGTATGCCCTAGATCCAACAGAATTATCATCTTTGCTCAATTTACATCCAGTTGCCATGGGAGTATTCATTGGTTTTGAGTCTTCCATCCCAAATTTCTTCAACAATTCTTTCACATATTTGGTCTGAGAAATGAAGATTCCTTTCTTTGTTTGAGTGATTTGTAGACCCAAGAAGAAATTTATTTCACCAAGCATGGACATCTCAAACTCACTTTTCATTTGATTTGCAAAAGTTTTACACATACTATCTCTTCCTCAAAAAATGATATCATCAACAAACACTTCAACAATCAAGATGTTTTCATGATCAATTTTGAAATACAAATTACTGTCAGCAGTACCTTTGTTGAAACCAATCTTCAAAAGATGTTTGTCCAGTCTTTCATACCAGGCTCTTGGGGCTTGCTTCAGTCCATACAATGCCTTCTTCAACTTGCAGACCATATCACCATGATCAAACAATTGAAATCCATCCGGTTGCTCTATGTACACTTCTTCTTCCAAGTCACCATTTAGGAAGGAAGACTTGACATCCATCTGATATACCTTGAAATCTTTGAAGGCAGCAAAGGCAAGAAATAATTTGACTATTTCAATTCTTGCCACTGGAGAAAAAGTTTCTTCAAAATCAATTCCTTCTATTTGAGAGTAACCCTTGCAGACCAATCTAGCTTTATTTTTGATTACTTCACCAACTTCATTCAGTTTGCTCTGGAAGACCCATTTTGTTCCAATCACATTCTTGTTTCTAGGCCTAGGAACAAGATCCCAAGTGTGATTTTTCTTAATTTGCATCAGCTCTTCCTCCATTGCTTTAGTCCAGTTTTCATCATTGCAAGCTTCATTCACTGACTTAGGTTCAATCTTTGAAATCAGACAATACTCTTCTAAGTCTTGAGCAATTCCCCATCTTGTTTGTACTCCTTTGCTTTTATCACCTATGATCTGATCTTCAGAGTGGTTCAATCTTATAGACCTAGGAACTTTGGGAATTTCTTGCACTTCTGATTCTTGATCAGGCTCATTGAAACTCATCTCTTCTTCCTGGTTTACCAGATTAGTTTGAATCTGACTTATAGAGGAGGCTTGGGCTCCTTGAGTCAGAACACCATTCTGATCATCTTCATCATATTCATAAAATCTTGAGGGTTTCTCAATTCCCTCATCAACCTTCATATTTGTACTTTCTATCATCTTTCTCAGTCTCTTGTTATAACACTAGTATGCTTTGCTTTGAGTAGAGTAACCTAAGGATATTCCTTCATCACTTCTAGCATCAAACTTTCCTAGATCTTCATCTCGTTTAATGTAACATTTGCTACCAAAAACTCTGAAATACCTCATAGTAGGAGTGATGTCAAACCAAAGTTCATAAGGAGTCTTACTGGTATTGCTTCTGATTTAAACTCGATTAAGAGTATAGACTGTAGTGCTGATAGCTTCTCTCCAATAGATCTAAGGAACATTTGATTCCATCATCATGGTCCTAGAAGCTTCTTGGATTGTCCGGTTCTTTCTCTCCACTACTCCATTCTGCTATGGAGTCCTAGGAGCAGACAACTGTCTCTTTATTCCATGTTTCTCATAGAACTCTATGAACTCACCGGATGTGAATTCTCCACCTCTATCAGACCTCAGACATTTCAATTTTAATCTAGTTTCATTCTCTACCATAGCCTTGAATATTTTGAATTTCTGAAGAGCTTCTGATTTCTCTTTTATAAAGGTTACCCACAGCATCCAGGAATAGTCATCAATTAGTAACATGAAGTATCTATCACCTTGCATACTCCTGATTCTTGCCAGACCACAAAGATCAGTATGAACTAAGTCCAATAATTTGGTAGAAGACAGTTCCTTACTTTTGAATGAGACTCTGCTTAGCTTACCCAATTGGCATTCTTTGCATAAACTATTAGCAGGTTTCACCAATTTTGGAAGATCTCTTATAGCCTGAGTATTGCTTATCTTGATGATATTATCAAAATTCACATGACACATCCTCTTATGCCATAACCAACTCTGATCAACTTGAACAAATAAGAAACTTTTACCAATACCAACCAAATGGAAGATATTGCCTTTAGTTTGAGTACTGGATGCAATCTTTGTTTTGGAGCTTTCAAAGATCTTGCATTTTCCATTTTTGAACTAGAGATCATAGCCTTTGTCTACCAACTGTCCAACACTGAGAAGATTGTGCTTCAATCCTTCAACATATAGTACATTACCAGTTTTGTTTCTTCCATCAAAAGAAATAGTTCCTCTACCTCTGATTCTACCAGCAGAATTATCACCAAACTTTACCACTCCTCCTTCATACCTTTCCAAATCTACAAACTTATTTTTTTCACCTGTCATATGGTGAGAGCATCCACTGTCAATGACCCAATCATCCTTTTCTTCAACTTGGGCAGCCAGAGCTCTTTCTACAACTTTATGGTTGACATATTCAGAGGATATTGGTTCTTCTTCCTTGATGGCAATAAACATCCAGTCACTTCCGGATTTGTTTCCTATCTCTGATTCATCATCTATTACTCCTTCATTATCATCTTCTTCATGAACATAGTAACAATTCTTTTGGAACCTTGATCTGTTAGGATTTGGCCTTGAAAATCTTTCTGGACACTTTGAGGCAAAATGACCAATCTTATTGCAGTTAAAACACTTAAAAGGCAATTTTCCTTCATACATACCAGATCCTCTTGGTAGTATCTTTGCAATAAGGGCTTCAAGTTGAGTAGTTTCTACTTCTTCTTCCAAATCTTTTCTTGCTTTTTCATACCATGACAGTTTCCTTGATGAGTTCTCTCTCAGATCAAGCCTTTGTTTACCTTTTATAGAAGCACTGGCTTTGAATGCAGATTCAGTCTTAGGGGGGTCATCTCCAAACTCTGTCATTTCAAATGCATCCAATTTTCTAGCCAATTGATCTCTTGTGACAATTGTATGGGCTTTGAATTCTTCAATGGCAGTAGCCTTGATTTTGTAAGTAGGTAGAGATCTGAGAATTTTGCCAACAATCTCATTTTCATCAAGGACTCCACCAGCATTTCTAATTCCACAAACAATCTCATTTACTCTTGGCATAAAATAGTAATATTTTCATCATCTCTCATCTTCAGATTTTTAAATTTCCCTTTCAGACTCTGTAACCTTGCACATTTAACATACTTGTCTCCTTCATGCAAAAGTTCCAGTTTTTGCTAGATCTCAAAAGCAGTTGGTAGGTCAATAACATTTGAGAGCTCTGAATCAGATAATGCACTTAGAAGAGCTTCTATAGTCCACAGATTATTTTCATCATCTGTGATTTCACTTTGGGATTTTGGACCACCCTGTGGAGGTGCATACTATGTTGTAGCCATGGTCCAATATGCCATTCCCATACATTGCAAGTGACATTTCATGTGACCTTTCTAGAGATTAAAATTGGTTCCATCAAACTTTGGACTATCCTTCTTGTAAGATGACATCCTGGATCTCCTCAAGCAATTAAGCTCCTTTTAGAGGAACTTGGCTCTGATACCAATTGTTAAACTTAGGGCACACAACTGAGAGGGGGGCTGAATCAATTCTACAAAACTTTCTCCCAATTACACACTTAACTCCACTTAACAATTCAGCAGCATAATAATAAATCAATTATGGAAACACAATGCAACAAATCAAGAGTAGAAACACATCAACACATGAGACACCAAGATTTTGACGTGGAAAACTCGGTTAAGGGAAAAACCACAGGGTGATTAACCCAAGAATGTATTCTCTATTAGAAGAATAGAAAGAACAAAATGGCACATGCCAATTAGGGATCACTGCCCGAGTACACTGCTCACAAGAGGCTCACTGCCTACAAGAGACACACTATCTACAAAGAAATAAGTATCACATACATGAACTAGAGAATAGCATCTTCACCATGCTTGAATCAGTTCCATTTAAGCCCAATACTTCTGCTCTACCCTTCACTCTCCTCCTCGCTACCACACACTCATCTCAATAAGGACATCTTTAAAATGACTTTGCAATCCCTTATTTATATAAGGCATCAAGTTAGGAATGATCATCTAAGTTGGCAAACATCCATAAGAACATTTGCAAGATGTATAACTCATTCAGTCAGCCTGTTTCAAGAAGAACACCATCATCCGGAAGTTGTTCTTCAAATGCGAACTCCAACTTTAGTGTAGACCACCAACATGAACTAGACATGATCCAAAGACCACCACAAGCTTGCCTAAATCACCAAGAACATCCACACTTCATCTGCTTACTGAAATCCTTCTCTCCTTCATCCAGAACCTCAAGAACACAGTCTATCATCACTGTCACAAAAGAATAGATGCTTGCGGACCTTCAAACCATGAACCAATCAAGTTGACACTCCACAAAGACTTCCTCGACACACCCTCAAATGCACAGAATAGGATAATGCATTTCCGGATCTCACTAGACCTATCTGTATCACTCTGTCACCACTGAACATCTGCCGGAACCAGTTTTACTTGAGCGGCCACAACTTCTTCAGATCTTCATGCGGACCTCTAAAATCTCTACTAAATCACCTTAAGATACATATCTACAAACCCTTTTATCCACATCCTCTGATACTCATCCTATCTTGGACTTTTACCTTATTGTCATCACTATTCTTCACTATTCCAGGTTGAGACTAATTATCTCAATATTCTCAGCACATAGTTCATCCAATCCTTATCATTAATGCAATAGGAGTATGTTGACATCAATGATAACACCAGTTAGGCCAATACTTGCAACAAAAACCCCTTCAGGTTGTAGGATCCAAGGATGAAAACCTCTAAAGTCTTCAAGACTCGAGAATGAAAACTCTCAAACTCTAGTGGGTGATTCCAACACCTGAATTAGATTGGGCTTCAAGAAGTTTTCTTGAGTTTCAAAGGTAGAGGTTTGCAAAACATGTTAGTTTAGTGTATTTATTGTATGTTTTAAATTGATAGTATTTTATGAAGTTTGATATCTATTTGTTCTAGATCTTAGTCCATATTTTTTATGCAATAATAATCTTTAAATTTGTGGTTTGACTTTATATTGTTAATAATTTCTATTCATAGTGATTGAAATTGGGGAAGTGTGAAATATATATCATGAATTTTTAAACCTCTTAGTCATATTATTAAGAGTTAATTCGTAGTAGTATAAGATTATACTAATGTATGGACTAGTTTTTGGGTTTGAATGCAAAAATTTTGAATCCTTGCAGAGGCTGATTCACCTCAGGAAGGCTCTACTCACCCAAATTAGGTGTCATAAAAATTTAATCTACTAATCCACTATAGAAAAGTAGCGATTTATATTATTTGTGTATTTTGATCTAGCCGTACTACTCTCAAGGGGAAAATCGTGGCACTTGGAAATGCTGGCTTGTGCATACATTGGATTGTTCTACAATAGATTAGGGCTTTATTGAATGCACTTTGAATGCAGTCCAAATTTCAAGTATTCCTTGTATCATTTTAAGCCCAAACTCCAACTACTTTGCTTTGATTTAAACAATCTTTTAGAATATTACTTAGTCGCATCTATTGGATAGTTTCTTTATTATCTAGTGCAACATTATTTAGATTATTTTGGAAACCTTTGAGGATTACATCTATGATATTGTTATGGAGTAAAAAGTGGACACATGTCTTTTTACCTTCTTGTTTAGCTTCTAGGTCCTCGTGAATACATTATACATTCTAAATATTCATCCCAATGCAAAATCCTACAAACCCAATGCAAATTAGGAACAAGAGGCCCATATTTTATCTTACCATGGACCAAAAAGGTGCCTTTGGACTTGGGTGCCCATGCCCAAGTCTTCCCTGATTGATTGGGGCAAATTTAATTGTATGTTGGCATGAGACCTTTAAAATGGTTTCTCCTTGTCTACTCTTTTGGTTAATTTGATGAATGTTAGGGGGAAAACATATATAATTGTGTTTTTGAATTCATTTGTAACCTAGATAGAGATAGCCAACTTGAAGCATTGGAGTAAACAACATTCAAAGCATTCATTGTGATTCTAGAGAAGATTTGTGTGTTTTTGCAGGTTTGAAGTTATCATTTCTCTCCTTATGAGTTGAAGAGCTTTCATCATCCTAAGGGTTTCATAACATAGGTGATATCATTGTGATTTATCATCATTTGATTTAATCTCATTGATTTGTGTTTAGCCTCTACCCTGCAAGGGCATCCTCTCTTTATAAATGATGTTGGGAAGCTTGAATGCTATCCTGGGATTAGACTGAGGCAAGTCCCTAAACACCATAACCCAAACCCCTTTCCTTCTTGTGTGCAGGTTACAAGTGTGATATCCAGAAAGGTGAAGACACATGAAGACTAAGGATTAGGGTTTCAGGATCTCATAGCATTTCAAGAATATTCCTTTGTGAAAGACTTGAGCACTTGCAAAATAGTCCTTCTATCTTAACAAACTTCAAATCTGGCATTAGGACAATCTCTTTAGTATTTATCTAGTTTGCAACTTTTGAAGATTCTATTTCTCAAGACTTTGGCACACTCAAAATAGTCCTCCGACATTCCATCCTCCAGGACATAGGTTATGATATCTTCCTAATCACTCATATGCAATTAGTTTCTAGATATCTATTATATATCTTTTGTTATAATCAGATCTTTGCAAATCTAGGGTTTAGTGTATTGATTGACCTAGGGTTTGGTAAAAAGGCTTGATTAAATTTGATCTTTCCATAGCACTCCTAAGTACAAGATCTGTAGCTAAGTCCACCTCCATTTGGTAGTGATTTGGATCAATCTTGTCCTTGAATGTTATTGTGGAAGAGGGTTTGATCTAGTGTGCATGCTAGTCTTATCATTCATCTTTTTCACACTTAACATTTTAGTGAACCCATAGATTCAAGAATTTGCATCTTGTTGATAGTTAAATTTAGATCTTGCATAGATTTCATTGCATATTTATCAATATTTATTTTCAAATCTTGCATGATATTGAGAAAAGTACATATTTAGGCCTTATAAAGCTTGCATTTTTTTTAAATCTTGCATTAGGGTTTCAAAAACTTTTTTTGCATTATCACATTGGCTGCATTCAATAGTCATCAAATATGATTTGGTATGATATCCTTGCATCATCACATGTCTTATATTTCAAAATTCTTATAATTGCAATTACACATTGTGTATTTCAACATAAGAATATAACTTTTCTTTCACATTTTGCAATACATATTAAAGAGATATATATTTTCCTTTACATGCAACACTTTAACATTGAGATTACTTGGTTTTTAGTGACACTTGTGTGTTCTTGATTTTTGTAAAAAGATTCAAAAACTTGATTTCATCAAACTAGTGACTTGATGTGCAAAGGTCTATCATACATTCATCATGGATGATTCTTTTTATTCATCTTTGGAAGCTTTGTTTGCATACATCATAGATTTTGAAAATTTATCTAAATTCACTAACAAGTATCCTTCAGTTTTAAATCACATAAGATACATATATGATATCGACATCTCTATGTTTTCCATGTATGAAATTCTTTCCTATATATCTAATTTTGATAGCTTCACAACTCTCGTGGGTATATATCCTTCGATATTATAAGATCTCACTAAATTCATGAGTAGTCATGAAGAAGGTGATGATGATGATCCCTTTTCTACTACATTTCATGATGATATCATGAACATTATCTCTAAGACATTTGAAGCCGACATAGCCTTATCTACATCATCCAGTGATTTGGATCCATCTCCCAAAAATGGTCCCCACTTGTGAGGATATTTTAGCACAAGAAGATGAAATCATTGATACATTCCTTAACACCACCCTACCATCTATTCATTCCAATGCTCTCTCTTGACACGATGAAGCATTAGAGAATGAAGAACCTTCTCTCAAAAAGATTCCTCAACCAGTCAATAATGCATGTTCATTTACTACTCTTACAATGCTTATCAACAACATAATACATAAGGATCCTATAACCCATCCTATGGATCTCTTGCCTTTGCTTGCATATTTATGTACCTATTGTGATGCTCACAACATGTCCCATTTTACTTCCTAGCAAAATGAGGATCCCTGTTGTAGCTGGTTTGCTTTGCTTGTTTGTGTGGGTCTGCTTGGTGGTGAAAGGGAAAAGGAACTGAAAGAATAAACCTTGTTGAAAATGAAGAAAAAATAACATTGAGTACTAGGGCATAGATAGGTGAATTCTTTACGAAAAATGAATAAGGGTTGCTTTTTGAACCATTTTAAAATTCCTTGTATTTTGCAAGTTATAAGCATTTTTGGTAAATGTACAATCAGAGGGTTTGTGGTTTGTATATACAAATTAAGTTCATATACAAATACATTTGTATATGGTGCTTTTGTGTTAGTCGCAAAAAGGAAGTTATCAGGTTTTTTGTATGTTGTTATACTTGTATACATTTCTTGCTAAATGTTTTATCTTCATAGACAAGTCGGGCCCGAAATGAGTTAAGGTTGCAATGAATAAATGTTGAAGTCTGCTATGTATTTTTCGCTTTGTATATTTGGCAAATGGAAGACATACAAAGTAAATACAAAAGGTTATACATAGTGCGAAACTGAAAAAGTATTTAAGTTGACATAATCATTGTATATTTTGCACTTTGTATATGTTCGGTTATATACATTGTGGTTTATATACAAAGCAGAATCGAAAAGATCATGAAATAGGGAATAATGGATGTATATTCTGGGGTTTGTATGTAAGTTTTTGAAGAGATACATTGCAATATACATTGCACTTTGTACAAGTACCGGAACTGAAATAGTTATAAAATGGAGTTAAACTGTTGTATATTTCCGCGCTTGTATGTAGGTTTTGAAACATACATTGCTTTATACATACAAGCCAGAACTCAGGGAAAATGAAATACAATGAATACAATGCATCACGTCCAATTTGTATATTAAGAGATGCATTGATTTAGATATGTTGTGGAACTGAAGGTAGGTGCAATATGGTTTATAGAAAAGACAAATCTGAAAGGTGGTATAAGGAAAGGTTGTTTGACATTTTTGCTGGTATAATGACAATGTATATTTAGCGATATACAAGTGGATGTACATTTAAAAGATACAAGCTAATATACAGAGCCTGGATGTCAAAAAGGATTAAATAACAGAAAAGTCTTTGTATATTTGGGCATTTGAAAGATACAATGCTGATATACAAAGAATCAAAGCATCGCGAAAAATGAGAGAGGTAAAGACATGACTGTATAAGGTGTTTGTATGTGTGCTTATACAACAGATTATACAAGCGAGATATACAAAACAAGAGATGCAAAAGTGTATGGAAAAGCATAAAAAGGGGTAAAAACATTAGTTAGTTCAATTGTATGCATAAAGTGATTGTATGTTTGAAGATACAACAAAGAGATACAATGAAAATATACAAAGGAAACATACAAAGAAATATACAAAGAAAAAGGTATGCATTTTGAATTTCACTAATGGTAAAAAGTTCTAAAACTTAAACACTGAACGAGAAAGCTGAAGGTTGTAGTGCAATAATTGTTGTAATTAATGCAGATTCAACACTCAAATAAAGTAAAATTTAACGAGGGTTAGGGCAATTTTAATGTTATTTCAATTTTGAATATATTGTGAAGAGTAAAAAATTGCAGAAAAGAGAATTGTTGCAGTGAATGAGTAGAATTTACCAGAGTGACAAACTTATAGTATCTGTATAAAGGTGAAAACGGTAAAAGTAAGTCAATGGTAAACAGTCATGGAAAGTAGGTATTTACCCAAAACGTCATTTATTTTCAGTTGGTAAAATACTGTTAATTTCAGTAGTTTTGTTGCAAGGCGTAGGCATTGGTCAAGTTACTGTTTTAATTGTTAATTGGTTGAATAGAGCTTAATGAATTTAGAGGTTAAAATAGAAAGGAGAAACGAATTAGGGTAACATAGTAAAAGTAGAAATTCATGGTAAAAACCCTAAACTAGAAATTGAAATGAAAGTTAAAAGGAATCATGTTTCTACAGGATGGCCCCAAAAGAGAAGAAAGATACAGGGGAAAAGGACAAAGGACAAATACATTGGGCCAAGGCAATTAGTACTACTATTTGGAGACAGGCCATGTTAAGACAACAAAAAAGCTTGCCATTTTATTTATCTTCTTATGTGCTATACTCCTGTGCTACAGAAATTAGGCCTTATATGCATGGAATAGAAAGGGTGGGCACCCTGGGAAATGGTCCAAACCAGAAGTTGGTGTATGAACATTACCCTTCCTACAGGAAGAAAATGCCTTAAATAATTTTGCTTTGGTTAATGATGTTTTTTATACCTACCTGGTAAGAGTGCTGAGAGAAAAACCTGACAAGAGGTTATCTAAGGATGCAGAAAATGTAATTGGATTGCACAGTTCTTGGTTCATACAGTTTGAACATTTTACTTACATAAGGATTGAGGGATTTGAAGGGAAACCATTCATGTTGCCTAGATATTCTTCAGACAAGTTAATTGTTTTGGAATTTTCAAGACAAAATTTGAATGTGTTCAGAATGTACAAAAGGAAATTCATTAACAAGCGAAATGTGAGATTGCCTTGGGCTATTGGCAGGTATTCATGCTATAGTGAATAAGTTGTAGGGTATTCAGAGTAGGAGTTGAGGTTTTGTGGTTTTCAAGAATTTGATTTAACTAGGAGATTTGATCCTTTCCACAGGATTCAAAACTTTGTAAATAAAAACTATAAACATCAGATACACATTGAGGACTTCTGGGCTGATTGTGAAAATGATAGCGAAGTAAGAAAAAGGGCTCATAAAAGATTAACTCTTGAGCAAATCAAGTCTATAGGTGACATTTATGTCCCTCCAGAAGTTCAAGATGATGATAAATTGTTACATCAGAATTATGCAGAGGCAAGGTTGTCTCCTATTACAGAGCCAAATTGGTCAAAACCTTGGAGCACATCATTGGATGTATTGTCTAAGACAATAATATTTTTTTCAAAGACATGGCTGAAGGATAGAATCGAAGAGCTTAAAGCTGAAGGTAAGGAGGTTACTTATCCAAAGAAGGGGAGAAAAAGAAAGGTAGAGCCTACTGAGGATTTGCAGTGTTTTTATGAGAAGAACAAAAAGGTTGTAGAGGTTAGAATTGTAGAAAAAGACAAAAATGCCACTTTAATGGATCCATATCCTTTAGGCATAACAATAGCAGTAGCATCGGATAAATTTGTTGATGCAAAGTCCATAAGTCATAAAATTAGTGCAGAAGAGGCACAAACTGGAAAGGAAGCAGCAAGACAGCTAGTCAGAAGGGCAATTCCAATAAGTTTGTCAAAAGGTGAAACGTCTGAACCAAGTGGTGTGATTGGAGCACAGAAAGTAGATGTAAAACTAAGTAGTGTACTTGGTACCTCCACATCTTTGGAACAAGGACAAGCATTTAGACAAGTGAAAATAGAGTTGGCTGGGGAAATGCTGCAAGAGTCAGAAGCTCACAAGGCCAAACAAACTACTGAAACTGTGCATATTGAAAGTAGTGATAGTGAAGAAAGAGTAATGTACAAAGGGAAAGAGATTGACATAGAAGAATATTCAAGTGATTTCCTGAGTGAAGAAGAAGGGCCAAGCACTTAGGCTGAAATGGAAATGGAGCACAGCACAGAGCATAAAGAAGAAAAGGTACAGGAAGAAATAGGATTAGTAGATCCATTTGATACCTTAGTTCCACCAGAAATCATTAAGGATGTACAGGAAGAAGCGCATAAGATTGAAGAATATGAAAAGGAAGAGATATCTAAAGAGATAGCTATAGAAACACATGCTTCAGCAGAAGAGGAAACAAAAGAAGACACCTCAGGTATTGATGCTTTAAATATGTTGAATATGTATGGTGAGCCAGGTGAGGAAGAGAAAAATATAGAAGATGTGCAAGATCAAGGAAAAGAAGAAAAGGAAGATAGCACAAAAGAAAATTCACCTGTACATACAGAGCAAGTACAGATAGAAAATACACACAAAATAGAAGGTGAGGTTAAGATGCCTGAAGGTATAGAAGAAACAGAAAGGATGGATGAAAATGAACCTGATGAACAAGCAAAGGATGTTAAGATGCAAGATGAAGAACAAGCTCATGCTGAAGATGATAAGGAGAAAAGACCATCATAAGGAGAAGCTCATGAAAAAGAGATTGATGCTAGAGGGGATACTAAAATAGAAGAAGAAGATGATGAGGTTGAATCAAAAGAACAACCAAATAATCCCATAGATCAAGAGCTTACACTTCAGCAACATGAACCACTTCAGCAACAAGAACAATAGCAACAACCAGAGTAGGAACAACAACAACAGTAAGAAGTAGAGAGAGAAACCTAATGAACAGGTAATTAATGAAGAGGAAGTTGTAGAAGGCACAAAAGAAGTTCCTGCATGGTTAGGAAGGGAAATAAGAAAGAAAGAGAAAGAGGTACAATTAGTACCAATAGATATTAAGAGTTTGATAGGTGGTAATACTCCAAGAAAAGAAAAGAGAAGAGATAGGACAATGTCAGCCATAAAGAGAGGTCCAGATGGATCCAAAATGCTGAACCTAGCCATTCCACAAAAAGAAAAGCCAAAAGGAGAAATAACTTTCGAGGAATATAAAATATTGAATTTGAACCTGGGGCATATCACAAGAGAACAACATATTAATGAATGGGAAGACATGCACCAGGTGATAGTAGAGGTGCTGAAGAAAGACAAAGACAAACAAGATTACTTGAAGGGACACATTGTCCAGCTCCAACAACTTATTAAAGGGATATTTGATCCCAATGCCACAGTTCCAGAATTGCCTGATAAAATAGTAGTAGTTTCAAAAGAAGAAATACAGGACATGAAAAATAAAAGGCTAAAGGCTAGTATTTTTTATGAATGGTTTAATGATTTTATGCAAGAGGGTGAACAAACAATAAGGTAAGTTGTGAGAAGTTAGAAAGTAAGTGTAGAAGAAAAGAATAAATGATTGATGCTTACACATAAGTGCCAAAACAGAAAAGAGGAATGCAAGTCTGAAATTGAGCAGTTGACAGAAGTGGAAGAAAGAATAGAAGAATTGATCAATGAAGGAGCCCTTACTGTCACATTGGCAAATCAAGTGCCATAGATAATATTAGAGCTCAAGTTTGAGGAAGATAACCTCAGGAAATGTGCAGTAGTCATACAGAATTTAGAAGAGAAAGCAGATGAAATGATCAAGATACATAAGAGGATAACAAAAAGATTACTGCAACATGAATGTATGGAAATGCCAGTGTATGACTTAGAAAGGGCATTGACAGAGTTCAATGCCATATTTGCACCCTGCATAGAAAATCTTGATGCGAATCTCAGCAAGCAGATGATGGATACATTAATGGAAGAAAGGGTTAAAATAAAGAAATACAAAAAGAGAAGAGAGGGCTCACAGAATAGAGAGAAGAAGTTGAAGGACGGAGTTGTAATGCAGGAGTACAATTTGGCTAAGAGTCCAGGAGGGGACCACACCTTTGTACAAAATGTAATTAGCAATTTCAAGAAATATTTGAAAATTTGAGAAGAAAAGCAAAGGTAAAGGTTGTTGAGAAGAAGACAAATAAAGAACCTCAGTGAGAGAAAGTCAATAAAGAAAATGGGAATCTTATTGTATAAAAGATTCCAAAGGCATCCTTTGAGGGAAAAGAAAAGATGCCAAATAGATATTTTGGCAAATAGTTACAGACAAAGATACACCATTGATAAAAATGGGAAGGATCTCAATCGTGGATTAAAGTTGTAGCCGTAACAACTTGAAAGTTCAAAAATCTATATAAGGAACGTGGCTACTTGTATATTATTTACATAGGGATTTGTAGAAGCTAGTTAGTAATTGTATTTTGTTCTGAGAATTTGAATAGAAGGAATATTTTAGTATAAAGGAGGTCACATGTGTCTGCACTAAGGAATGCGTGGAACATCCAGCTTTCTTATTGTATCTGTAAAGAATTGTAAGTTTTTGTGAATTTGATTAATGAAACTAAGAGTCATTCCTACATTGTAAACCATAAATGGCTATGTGTTTTGAATATAAGTGAATTTAGAAGTCTGTGTCTATTTTCTGAGTGTCTTCTGGCTCTTCTTTATAGTTGAAACAATTTCTCTTAAAGCTCGCAATATTGGATGCATATTCATGAAAATACTCAGGATATTCACATCTAATGATTTAGTCTTCTGATTTAATTGAATTTGTTGTAATTCTTACCATGTGCATAATAGAGCATTTAGATCCTGTAGCAAGTGATGTTGAATTTGAATGTTCTCTAACTTTTCCCAAACTTTGAAATAATTAGCTTAAACACAGAAATCTAAAGGAGATTGTCTAACATTTGAAAGAATTGAAAGCAATTGAGTTGATATTTGATAGTCTTTATACATATTTGAAAAGGAAAGCATGTTTTGATATTAAATCTTACAAAGCTTCAGTGTACAGTAATAGATTTATGCAAAGAGAGAATATTTGTTGATATTTGCAACAGTTTGCATAATTTGAGTCTAGTAAGTCAAATCACTTTAAATCACGTAAGGCCCCTTGCATATTACAGTTTCATAATAACCTACTGAATTGTCCACAAGTTCAAGACCTGACCATATGGAAACTTGGGATTAAGTAATCTTAACTGATTTCTTCATATCTTTCAAGATAGTTAGGTTTGTTTTATGAATTTTAACTTTTGTTATGAATGTGTACAAACAATCATCAATAGTTTTTGGCTCTAGAAGGAGGGCCGATTGGAGTTAAGGTTGAATTTGAGTAAAGCTAGCTCGTAACAACAGTAGAGTGACCAGGTCTACATCCAATTTTAAAGACATATTTATGCAATTACCGGATAGGAGACAGAGTTAAGGTCCTTTAGTTTGGATTCCTAAAATATCAAATATAGGAAGTTCATCTGGAACTCTTCCTGGATTACCTTATAACATTCATAATATTGTAAGTCCTGATAGTTCTTCATACAGGTTTTTGAATCTTGGTTTAGGTCCTCCCAGAGGTCCTATTCTGCCTAAAGGTCCCAGTCCTCCTAGAAATCCAAGTCTACCTAGAAATCAAGGTATTCCTACAGGTCCAGGTCAGGCACAAATACCTGCAATGACTTATTTCAATGTCAACTCACCTATATTTTTTGCTGACTATCATGAGATGCCAAAGAATCCTGAGAAAATATGTCCTAAATACCAGTTGCATCAAGATCCAAAGGATCATATTAGGATATTTAAGGAGTCATGCTTTAGAGCCAGGCTAGAACATGAAGATGTTGTGTGTAGATTATTTCCTTACACTTTCAATGAACACGCATCGAACTGGTATGTGAATTTTCCTTAAGGATACGTTTCCTCTTGGACACTTATGGAGGAAGCATTTTTGTCTAGATTTAGGGGACCTATAGATCCTTCCACTTTGTACCATAAGTTTGCTGTAATTAAGAGAGGTGAGGGAGAATTGATTGATAATTTCTATGACAAGTTTCAAAAGGCCTATTCTAGGATAGTGGCTCCATATACAGTAAATCCAGATACATTGTTAGCCATCTATTATGTTGCCTTAGATCCATTAACTGCCATGTTTATCAAGAGAAAGCCTAACATAGATACAATATCCAAAGCCTATAAAGAGGCAGCCTCTGTAAATTAGGAAATGAGGCAGACAACCTATAATCCATTTCATAATGGAGGAAATCCTGGAATGCAAAATCAAGTACAACCTTGGAATGGAGTTCCTACATAGAGCACTCCAATGCTAAATCCAGTCCCTACATACACACCTGTGTATAATCCTACCCCAATCCAAGCCATAGTACCTTACACTGGTAATACTGCCAATCTGAATCAGAATAATGGCCAATCTTTCATCCAACCACCTCTGGATACATTTATAGAAAAAGCACAAGAGGAAAGGGAAGATATCAAAGAAATTATTGCACATTTAAGAAGATTGACCACTGAGATGACACAATTGAGAAATGAGAATTTCTACGGTAGAAACAACTAGGGATATAATTAGAACTATAATCAGAGTCAAAACTAGAATTACAACCCCAACCATAACCAAAATCAGAATCAGAGTTATAACTAGGGTTAGGGTTCTAATCAGGGTCAAAATCATAGTCAACGTCAGAGTCATAATCAGGGGCAATAGATGCAAAAATAGAGGACCAGCTATAGATAACAAAGCCTAGAATAACAATAACAGGAATCAAAATCAACCTAGACCACCCAAAACCTGGAACACAGTGCCTAATAATGGCACTCTGGCTTCTCCATTTGAGAATGTGGATAACTAGGATACGAAGCAAATAGCTAGGATTCAAATGGCCAATGTAGCATTGAAGAATTAGTGTAGAATCCATAATAATAGTGCCCATGCTGAATTAGACTATCCTCAGTTTCATCTGGTAGCAAGTATTTTTAATGTGGATGTACAGGCTCCTACTTCTAAGTTCTTAGTTCCCAAAGGTAATGAAATAGTACCCTCAGGATACGATACTGCTCTAGTCTTAGAAAATTTTACCTTCAGAGAAGACGAAGATGACCAATTGTTAGAGGATGAACCATATTTTTGTGAAAATTATATTCCTGAGACAACCTTAGTACTAAATGCTTTTCAGTTTCCATTTGAAACTAAAAATGAGGTGTTGTATGAGACAGAGGAAGTGCAAGCTTTCCAACAGTCAAGTAAGAATCATACTTACAACATGAGAAATAACCCTAGGCCAGGAGGTCCTTTCACTACTTCCACTCCTAATAATTTCAATACATCCCCAGACCAGAATGCTAGCAATAATCCTACTATACTAAAAGCCAATCATAATGCAAATAATGGAACAATAGCACAAAAGGTCCAAACGAGTAAAACAGATAATGTAGAGACAATGAGATTGATGAGTTATCTGTCAAAGGAGATAAAGAAAATTAAGGTCAGTATACCTTTGTGTGAATTATTGAAAATGCCAGGGGTTAGAAATGATTTTATTAAATCCTTGGATGCATCTATGATAGGTGATGTTTCTACTGAAATAAATGTTCCTAATAGGGATACATAGTCCAAAGAAAAAAGTAAGAAAGTTGAGCAGCCATCCAACACCAATGTTGTAATGTACACAAATAAAAAAGATGCTCCTCCTTTCTTGTTAACCGTTAGACTGTGTGGAAAGAACATACATAATTGTATGGTAGATTCAAGTGCCTCAGCCAATGCAATGCCCTTAAGGATATGTAAAACTTTAGGGCTGACCCCTGCCAAATCTGCCAAAGTTGTCACACAGTTGGACAAAACTGAAGTCAATGTGATTGGAGAATTAATGCATATTCAGATGCAGCTAGCTTCAAACCCCAGGGTAAGTCAGTTCATTGACATCCAAGTAGTGGATATACCTATAAATTATGGGATGTTATTGAGTAGAGACTGGTCCAAAACTTTAAATGGATACATGGCCACCGATTTCACACACATGTGGTTACCTTGGAGAGGTGTGCCAAATCAGATCAGAATAGAAGCTGAACCCAGGATGAAACACATGATAATGGAGTACAATAGGAATAACAAAATATTGTATGCTTCTATTGAACCTGGTGTTTACAGGGTTACTAACAAAGGGGTACAGATTGAGGAAATCTTAATGCTGAATTTTGGAGAAAAGCTTGTCAATAAGGAAACAAAATTATTTATTGAATCTGATGGAAATTCATTTGATGAAGAAAACAATGCATTGAATAATTTTAGTCAGGTCATCAGACAAGAAATGGAAAAGTGCATAGAACAAAACATTCTAGTTCAATGCAAGTTATACAAAAGTAAGTGTAGAGTTCATGATAAGCCACATTCTAAAGAGAATTGTGGAATGTGCAGAGATATTGTTGAATATCAGTACATAAAGTGTACAAAGGGCATGGAACCCCAAGAAGGAAAGGTTAATCAACTAGAGAGTTATTTTTAGAACAACAAAAATGGATCAACTCCAGATTTAGAAAAAGAGGCAAAAGGTAAAAGTGTTTGTCATTCTGAGCTAAAAAATGAAAAGATCATTGTACAAGTAAGCCAAAATGAATTACCTGTGAGTAAACAAGATGGCAATGCACATGTGATAGAAAAAGTAAGACATGCTAAAGTAAAAAGTCAAGAGAATAAGGATGCCATGTGGACACTAAAGTGTGATGGTTCCAAATCTAAACAGGGTGTAGGTGCTGGGGTAGAACTCATAGATCCTCAATGCAAATCATACTTAGTAGAATATAGGCTATAGTTTGCTTGTACTAACAATGTTACAGAGTACGAAGCTCTAATCTATGGACTGGTCATGGCTATAAAGAAAAAGGTAAAAATGATCAGAGTATTTTCAGACTCTGAATTAGTAGTTAGACAGGTAAGGAAAGTATATGCTTGTAATTATAACAGGATGGTTTTCTACAGACATAGAGTATGGGATTTAATAGAGTCATTTGATGCTTTCAATATAGAGCATATCCCTAGAGAATTAAACCATAGGCCAGATGCACTAGCGGTTGTTGCTAGCACTCTAGAACCTTTAACACTATCAGGATTGAAAAGATTTGCTGTAGAATTAGTGAATGTGCCTAGTGTACCAAATAATGTAACTCATTTTCAGGTATTCGAAGGAGATCAACAAATTGTAGATTTTCTAACTTGCAATGAAGTATTTGAGGCTCAAATTATTGACGAACAAGAGAGGCCTGATATGTCTTGGGATAAAGAAGACATAATCAACTTAAAGAGAAATTTCTTACCCAAAGGGGTGATTTAGTTAGAAAAAATCTTTGACTTTGATGGAGTACTAAAACATAAAGACTTGCCTAAAACAAAAGGAGATAAGTGTGATCCATATAACTTAGGAACAGAGCAGAACCCTCAAAATGTACAGATTGGAAAAGCCTATTCTGAAAAGTTGAGAAAAGAAATTATTGATGTTCTGAAAGATTATAAACACGTTATAACATGGACATATGAAGACCTAAAGACATATGATACGTCCATCATCACTCATGTGATACCTTTAAAACTAGATATCAAACCATTCAGGCAAAAGCAAAGCCCTGTGAATGTAATTTTAGAACCTTTGATATTTGAGGAAGTGAAAAAACTGTTGTCTGCTAGAATAATTTTCCCTGTCAGACATTCAACCTAAGTAGCTAATTTAGTACCTGTTAGAAAGAAAAGTGGAGACATCAAGTTATGTGTAGATTTTAGGAATTTGAACAAGGCATCTAAGAAAGATAATTATCCTCTCCCTCCCATGGATGAAGTGCTGCAAGCAGTGAATGGGGCCAAGATGATGTCTTTTCTGGATGGATTTTCAGGGTATAACCGGGTTCTAGTTGATAAAGAAGATAGGTTGAAAACCACTTTCACATGTAAATGGGGTAATTATGCTTATAGAAGAATGTCGTTTGGTCTAATTAATGCAGGTGCCACTTTTCAATGAGCCATGGATATTGCATTCCGTGGACTGATATGTAAGTGCATTGTAATTTATATGGACGATTTAATTGTGTATTCTAAAGATGCATTGACTCATGCTGAGGATCTGCAAAGAGTACTCAAGAGATGTGAGAGGTATGGAATTTCACTTAACCCTAAGAAATGTTCATTTGGAGTAACAGAAGGAAAACTATTAGGACATGTCATTTATGAGAATGGGATATCTATTGATCCTTATAGAATAGAGAGAATAAAGAAATTACAATTACCAAACACTAAAAAGGAATTAAAATCATTTTTTGGTAAAATTAATTTTGTCAGGAAGTTCATTACAGGGTTTGCAAAGATTGTATGACCATTAAACACCATGTTGAAGAAAGATGCGGATATAGAATGGACACCGGTAGCAAAAGTTGTGTTTGAAGATATCAAGGAGGCAATTTCTGAAGCTCCTATATTGGCAAGTCTAGATTACGCAAAGCCATTCTATATTTATTCTTTTGCATCCACACATTCAGTTGCAGCTGCTTTGACACAGAAAGGAGAAAATGATGAAGAGAAGCCAATAGCATTTATGAGTGCACCTTTGAAAGATGCACAGTTGAAATATCTTGATATAGAAAGGCAGGCTTTTGCACTGGTAAGAGCAGTAAAAAAGTTTAGACATTACATCTTACGCAGTCAGGTTAAGGCTATAGTACCAGATGCAGTAGTGAAGATGTTGTTGATACAAAATGAACCTGGAGAGAAAAGAGCTAAGTGGATCACAACTTTACAAGAAGTTGACATGGAAATCATTCCTATGAAGTTAGTCAGAGGACAAGCTCTAGTGCAAACCATAGCCAATACAGACCCAAATTTGGTAAAACAGCCATATGTATTGAATACTAATGAGACATCAGGGTGGTATGATGATCTGAATAGTTTTCTGATATCAGGAAAGTACCCAAGAAAGATGAAATCCTCACATAGAAGAGCTTTAAAGATCAAAGCACAGAAATACATGGTGCAAGGAGGTCTTCTATTCAAGAAGAACCACAAGGGAATATATTTAAGATGTTTGAATAGAGATGAAGCAGATAAGGTGTTGCTAGAACTGCATGATAAATATGGAACTGCTCATGGTTCCCATTTAGCCACAACACATAAGATATTGAGAGAAAGTTACTATTGGCCTACTATGTTTAAAGATACAGAAAGTCACACCAGAAGTCGTCATATATGTTAGACTATAGCAGATAAGGGAAGAAATCAAGCCAATCCATTACAACCAGTTATTGAATCTAGGCCATTTACACAATGGGGCCTAGATTTCATTGGAGTCATAAATCCTCCATCATCTGCAGGACACAAATTTATACTGACAGTGACTGATTACTGTACAAGGTGGACTGAAGCCACATGTTGCAAATTCTGTACTACTGATGTAGTCATCAAGTTCCTTGAAGAGAACATCATAACTAGGTTTGGAGCTCCATATTCGCTGGTATGTGACAATGGCCCTGCATTTTCTTCTTTAAAGTTTTATAAATGGGCATTTGAACATGGAATTGTTTTAAAGTTTTCTTCAAACTATTATCCTCAGGGGAACAGGTTAGCTGAGTCTACAAACAAAATTTTATTAGATATAATCAAGAAGCTAATTGAAAAGAACCCTAGAGAATGGAACACATTGTTAAAATACGTGCTATGGGTAGATAGGACTAAGGTTAAATCAGCCCTAGGAAATGCACCTTATCACTTAGTTTATGGGACTGATCCCATACTTCCAGTTAATTTAAGAATACCTGTTTGGAAGTTTGCTAACGAATACTTAGGCTTTGATGATCACAGAGAAGCCAGAATAATCCAACTATTAGAATTAGATGAGAAAAGAGATCAAGCCACTGAAAAATTTGCTAAACATCAAGCAGTAGTAAAGAGATGGTTTGACAAGAGAGCCAGAGTCAAAACATTCAAAATTTCAGACTTAGTGCTGTGCTAGGACAAAGCACATGAGAAAAAAGGAAGTCATGGAAAATTTGACAAGTTATGGCTAGGTCTATTACAAGTGTTAGAAATAATTGGAGACAACACTTTTAGGCTCAAGAACTTGACTGGAGAAGATGTGCCATTACTAGTTAATGGCCAACACTTGAAACACTACTTTTAGGCTTGAAGTGAAGGTTGTTGGTCCATTGTATCATAGTGTGAATAATGTACAGTTGTTTGGTTTTTTGTTTTTGTTTTGTTTGTTTTGGTTTTGTTTGTTTTGTTTTGGTTTGTGTGTTGTGTTTCTTTAGTAGGGATGTTTGTTTTTCTTTAGAATATACAAGAGTAGACCAGCAACCACTGAAAACAATATAAAATTCAGAACATTCAAGTTAATTATTTGAAATTTGTGCATAATTTGTTGTGACTATCATGAATGTAGAAAGTTAGTTAACTGGTGAAATTTTGTATTCAATAAGAATGGTTGAGTATTCAAGGGAAGTTTCTCACAATGACACACCTAAACTCCATGGGTTTCTTGAACTTACTAGTGTAGATATTTGGTGAAAAATCAGAGGTCACCCTTGCTACCATTACAATTCTCAGCTTAATTTTAGCAAGTGACCATTCCTTGCATCATGAAGTTACAACTGTAATATCTTATGAAATAAATATAAAATAAATAAATAAAATAGATTTTAATGAAATCCAAGTTAAGTCATCTAAGTAACTCTACCAGGGCTATAGACGCTTGCTGGTAGTGGGGCTCTACTTAGGAGAATTGTAACGATAACCTTGTCGAGGCTATAGATGTCTACTGCCAGCAAGGCTCTATCTGGTTGGCTATGAGGGAATGACATCAACTACATAGTCTAATGTTAGTCACATGTTTGTTCAACTAATTTTCAATATGAGGATAATTAATCATGTGCACCCACTTAAACTGAAAAGGGAAATTCATGCACCTTATTGAATACATTAGGTCTCAAGTTAGATAATGATTTGCAAGAAAGATTGTTGGAAATTATGAATTGATTTCATTTTGTTTTCTTTAATGGTTTTAATTTAATTGTTTTATTTGGTTGCTAGTTGTTGTGATGCTCACAACATGCCCCATTTTACTTCCTAGCAAAATGAGGACCCCTGCTGTAGCTGGTTTGCTTTGCTTGATTGTGTGGGTCTGCTTGGTGGTGAAAGGGAAAAGGAACTGAAAGAATAAACCTTGTTGAAAATGAAGAAAAAATAACATTGAGTATCGAGGCATAGTACAAGTGAATTCTTTGTGAAAAATGAATAAGGCTTGCTTTTTGAACCATTTTAAAATTCCTTGTATTTTGCAAGTTATAAGCATTTTTTGTAAATGTATAATCAAAGGGTTTGTGGTTTGTATATACAAAGTTGTTTGTATATACAAAGTAAGTTCATATACAAATGTGTTTGTATATCGTGCTTTTGTGTTAGTCACAAAAAGGAAGTTATCAGGTTTTTTGTATGTTGTTATACTTGTATACGTTTCTTGCTAAATGTTTTATCTTCATATACAAGTCGGGACCGAAATGAGTTAAGGTTGAAATGAATAAACGTTGAAGTCCACTATGTATTTTTTGCTTTGTATATTTGGCAAATGGAAGACATACCAAGTAAATATACAAAGGGTTATACATAGCGTGGAACTGAAAAAGTATTTAAGTTGACATAATCATTGTATATATACATTGTTGTTTATATACAAAGCGGAATCGAAAAGATCATGAAATAGGGAATAATGGATGTATATTTTGGGGTTTGTATGTAAGGTTTTTAAGAGAGACATCACAATATACATTGCACTTTGTACAAGTGCCGGAACTAAAATAGTTATAAAATGGAGTTAAACTGTTGTATATTTCCACGCTTGTATGTAGGTTCCGAAACATACATTGCTTTATAGATACAAGCCGGAACTCAGGGAAAATGAAATATGATGAATACAATGCATCACGTCCAATTTGTATATTAAGAGATGCATTGATTTAGATATGTTGTGGAACTGAAGGTAGGTGCAATATGGTTTATAGCAAAGACAAATCTGAAAGGTGTTATAAGGAAAGGTTGTTTGTACATTTTTGTTGGTATAATGACAATGTATATTTAGCGATATACAAGTGGATGTACATTTAAAAGATACAAGCTAATATACAGAGCCTAGATGTCAAAAAAGATTAAATAACAGAAAAGTCTTTGTATATTTGGGCGTTTGAAAGATACAATGCCGATATACAAAGAATCAAAGCATCGCGAAAAATGAGAGAGGTGAAGACATGACTGTATAAGGTGTTTGTATGTGCGCTTATACAACAGAATATACAAGTGAGATATACAAAACAGGAGATGCAAAAGTGTATGGAAAAGCATAAAAAAGGGTAAAAACATTAGTTAGTTCAATTGTATGCATAAAGTGATTGTATGTTTGAAGATACAACAAAGAGATACAATGAAAATATACAAAGGAAACATACAAAGAAATATACAAAGAAAAAGGTATGCATGTTGAATTTCACTAACAATAAAAAGTTCAAAAACTTAAACATTGAACGCGAAAGCCGAAGGTTGTAGTGCAATAATTGTTGTAATTAATGCAAATTCAACACTCAAACAAAGTAAAATTTAACGAGGGTTAGGGCAATTTTAATGTTATTTCAATTTTGAATATATTGTGAAGAGTAAAAAATTGCAGAAAAGAGAACTGTTGCAGTGAATGAGCAGAATTTTCTAGCATGACAAAGTTATAGTAGATGGATAAAGGTGAAAGCGGTAAAAGTAACCCAATGGTAAATAGTCATGGAAAGCAGGTATTTATCCAAAACGTCGTTTATTTTCAGTTGGTAAAATATTGTTAATTTCAGTAGTTTCATTGCAAGGCGTAGACATTGGTCAAGTTACTGTTTTAATTGTTACTTGGCTGAATAGAGCTTAATGAATTTAGAGGTTAAAATAGAAAGGAGAAATGAATTAGGGTAAAATAGTAAAAGTAGAAATTCATGGTAAAAACCCTAAACTAGAAATTGAAACGAAAGTTAAAAGGAATCATGTTTCTACAGGATGGCCCCAAAATAGAAGAAAGATACAAGGGAAAAGGATCAAGGACAAATACATTGGGCCAAGGCAATTAGTACTGCTATTTGGAGACAGGCCATGTTAAGACAACAAAAAAGCTTGCCATTTTATTTATCTTCTTATGTGTTATACTCATGTGCTGCAGAAATTAGGCCTTATATGCATGGAATAGAAAGGGTGGGCACCCTGGGAAATGGTCCAGACCAGAAGTTGGTGTATGAACATTACCCTGTCCTACAGGAAGAAAATGACTTAAATAATTTTGCTTTGGTTAATGATGTTTTTTATACCTACCTGGTAAGAGTACTGAGAGAAAAACCTGACAAGAGGTTATCTAAGGATGCAGAAAACGCAATTTGATTGCACAATTCTTGGTTCATACAGTTTGAACATTTTACTTACATAAGGACTGAGGGCTTTGAAAGAAAACCATTTATGCTGCCTAGATATCCTTCTGACAATGTAAATGTTTTGGAATTTTCAAGATAGAATTTGAATGTGTTCAGAATGTCCAAAAGGAAATTCAATAACAGGGGAAATGTGAGATTGCCTTGGCCTATTGGTAGGTATTCATGCTACAATGAAGAAGTTGCAGGGTATTCAGAGCAGGAGTTGAGGTTTAATGGTTTTCAAGAATTTGATTTAACTAGGAGATTTGATCCTTTCCACAGGATCCAAAACTTTGTGAATAAAAACTATAAACATCAGATACACATTGAGGACTTCTGGGCTGATTGTGAAAATGATAGGGAAGTAAGAAAAAGGGCTCATAAAAGATTAACTCTTGAGCAAATCAAGTCTATAGGTGACATTTATGTCCCTCCAAAAGTTTAAGATGATGATAAATTGTTGCATCAAAGTTATGCAGAGGCAAGGTTGGCTCTTATTATAGAGCCGAATTGGTCAAAACCTTGGAACACATCATTGGATGTATTGTCTAAGCCAATAATATTATTTTCAAAGACATGGCTGAAGGATAGAATTGAAGAGCTTAACAATGAAGGTATGGAGGTTACTTATCCAAAGAAGGGGAGAAAAAGAAAGGCAGAGCCTACTGAGGATTTACAGTGTTTTTATGAGAAGAAGAGAAAGGTTGTAGAGGCCAGAATTGTAGAAAAAGACAAAAATGCCACTTTAATGGATCCATATGCTTTAGGCATAAAAATAGCAGTACATCGGATACATTTGTTGATGCAAAGTCCATAAGTCATAAAATTAGTGCAGAAGAGGCACTGACTGGAAAGGAAGCAGCAAGACAGCTAGTCAGAAGGGCAATTCCAATAAGTCTGTCAAAAGGTGAAACGTCTGAACCAAGTGGTGTGATTGGAGCACAGAAAGTAGATGTAAAACTGAGTAGTGTACTTGGTACCTCCACATCTTTGGAACAAGGACAAGCATTTAGACAAGTGAAAACAAAGTTGGCTGGGAAAATGCTACAAGAGTCAGAAGCTCACAAGGCCAAACAAACTACTGAAACTGTGCATATTGAAAGCAGTGATAGTTAAGAAAGAGTAATGTACAAAGGGAAAGAGATTGACATAGAAGAAGATTCAAGTGATTTCCTGAGTGAAGAAGAAGGGCCAAGCAGTCAAGCTGAAATGGAAATGGAGCACAACACAAAGCATAAAGAAGAAAAGGTACAGGAAGAAACAGGATCAGTAGATCCATTTGATACCTTAGTTCCACTAGAAATCATTAAGGATGTACAAGAAGAAGTGCATAAGATTGAAGATAATGAGAAGGAAGAGATATATGAAGAGATAGCTATAGAAACACATGCTTCAGTAGAAGAGGAAACAAAAGAAGACACCTCAGGTATTGATGCTTTAAATATGTTGAATATGTATGCTGAGCTAGGTGAGGAAGAGAAAAATACAGAAGATGTGCAAGATCAAGGAAAAGAAGAAAAGGAAGATAGCACAAAAGAAAATTCACCTTTACATACAGAGCAAGTACAGATAGAAAATACACACAAAACAGAAGGTGAGGTTAAGATGCCTAAAGGTACAGAAGAAACAAAAAGGATGGATGAAAATGAACTTGATGAACAAGCAGAGGATGTTAAGCTGCAAGATGAAGAACAAGCTCATGCTGAAGATGATCAGGAGAAAAGACCATCAGAAGGAGAAGCTCATGAAAAAGAGATTGATGTTGGAGGGGATACTAAAATAGAAGAAGAAGATGATGAAGTTGAATCAAAACAACAGTAAAATAATCCCATAGATCAAGAGCTTCCACTTCAGCAACAAGAACAACAAGAACAACAGCAACAACCAGAGTAGGAACAACAACAACAACAGTAAGAAGTAGAGACAGAGAAACCTAATGAAGAGGAAGTTGTAGAAGACACAAAAGAAGTTCTTGCATGGTTAGGAAGGGAAATAAGAAAGAAAGAGAAAGATGTACAGTTTGTACCAATAGATATTGAGAGTTTGATAGGTGGTAATACTCCAAGAAAAGAAAAGAGAAGAGCTAGGACAATGTCAGGCATAAAGAGAGGTCCAAATGGATCCAGAATGTTGAACCTATCCATTCCATAGAAAGAAAAGCCAAAAGGAGAAATAACTTTGGAGGAATATAAAATATTGAATTTGAACTTGGGGCATAGCACAAGAGAACAACATATTAATGAAAGGGAAGACATGCACCAGGTGATAGCAAAGATGTTGAAGAAAGACAAAGACAAACATGATTACTTGAAGGGACCAATTGTCCAGCTCCAACAACTTATTAAAGGGATATTTGATCCCAGTGCCACAGTTCCAGAATTGCCTGATAACATAGCAATAGTATCAAAAGAAGAAATTCAGGACATGAAAAATAAAAGGCTAAAGGCTAGTATTTTTTATGAATGGTTTAATGATTTTATGCAAGAGGGTGAACAAACAATAAGGCAAGCTATAAGAAGTTGGAAAGTAAGTGCAGAAGAAAAGAATAAATGTATGATGCTTACACACAAGTGCCAAAATAGAAAAGAGGAATGCAAGTCTGAGATTGAGCAGTTGACAAAAGTAGAAGAAAGAATAGAAGAACTGATCAATGAAGGAGCACTTACTGTCACATTAGCAAGTCAAGTACCACAGATAATATTAGAGCTCCAGTTTGAGGAAGATAACCTCAATAAATGTGCAGCAGTCTTACAGAATTTAGAAGAGAAAGTAGATGAAATGATCAAGATACATAAGAGGATAACAGAAAGATTACTGCAACATGAATGTATTGAAATGCCAGTGTATGACTTAGAAAGGGCATTGACAGAGTTCAATGCCATATTTACACCCTACATAGAAAATCCTGATGCGAATCTCAGCAAGCAGATGATGGATACATTAATGGAAGAAAGGGTTAAAATAAAGAAATACAAGAAGAGAAGAGAGGGCTCAGAGAACAGAGAGAAGTTGAAGGAGGGAGTTGTAATGCAGGAGTACATTTTGGCTAAGAGTCTAGGAGGGTACCGTACCTTTGTACAAAATGTAATCAGTAATTTCAAGAAATATTTGAAAATTTGAGAAGAAAAGCAAAGGTAAAGGTTGTTGAGAAGAAGAAAAATAAAGAACCTCAACGAGAGAAAGTCAATAAAGAAAATGAGAATCTTATTGTATAAAAGATTCCAAAGGCATCCTTTGAGGGAAAAGAAAAGATGCCAAATAGATATTTTGGCAGACGATTAGAGACAAAGATACACCGTCGATCAAAAATGGAAGGATCTCAACCGTGGATTAAAGTTGTACCCATAGCAATTTGAAAGTTCAAAAATCTATATAAGGAATGTGGCTACTTGTATATTATTTACATAGGGATTTGTAGAAACTAGTTAGCAATTGTAGTTTGTTCTGAGAATTTGAATAGAAGGAATATTTTAGTATAAAGGAGGTCACCTGTGTCTACACTAAGGAATGCGTGGAACATCCATCTTTCTTATTGTATCTATAAAGCATTGTAAGTTTTTGTTAATTTGATTAATGAAGGTAAGATTCATTCCTACATTATAAACCTTAAATGGCTATGTGTTTTGAATATAAGTGAATCTAGAAGTCTGTGTCTATTTTCTGAGTGTCTTCTGGCTCTTCTTTGTAGTTGAAACAATTTCTCTTAAAGCTCGCAATCTTGGATGCATATTCATGAAAATACTCAGGATATTCGCGTCTAATGATTTAGTCTACTGATTTAATTGAATTTGTTGTAATTCTTACCATGTGCATAATAGAGCATTTAGATCTTGTAGCAAGTGATGTTGAATTTGAATGTTCTCTAACTTTTCCCAAACTTTGAAATAATTAGCTTAAATGTAGAAATCTAAAGGAGATTGTCTAACATTTGAAAGAATTGAAAGCAATTGAGTTGATATTTGATAGTCTTTATACATATTTGAAAAGGAAAGCATGTTTTGATATTAAATATTACAAAGCTTCAGCATACAGTAATAGACTTATGCAAAGAGATAGAATATTTGTTGATATTTGCAATAGTTTGCATAATTTGAGTCCAGTAAGTGAAATCACTTTAAATCACATAAGGCCCCTTGCATATTATAGCTTCATAATAACCTACTGAACTGTCCACAAGGTCAAGACCTGACCATACGAAAACTTGGGATTAAGTAATCTTAACTGATTTCTTCATATCTTTCAAGATAGTTAGGTTCATTTTATGAATTTTAACTTTTGTTATGATTGTGTACAAACAATCATCAACAGTACCTTGATTATCTCTAAGGATGCAGAGACCATTAATACTTCTCCTTTGGTTGCATGTTCAACACCCCTAGACATCACTAAAGATGTAATAATCAACAATCCTATTAACAACACTCCTCCTTACCTTCATTCCAATGCTCTCCCTACAAAAGAAGAAGCATTGGTGGATGAAGAAAGGTTTCTCACATTAAATCCTTTAGGGATGGATGTTGAGCTTAATCAAAAAGAGAATAGCAGTGCTATGATTCAAAGTGTTCCAATACCACCTCAACTGAAAGGAAAAGGAATTCTTAGAGTTCCTCCTCCGCCATCCTTACATGAGCTGGGAGAAAATCTTCAAGGGTAAATCTATCCAATAAAAAATCTTAAGATTACTTCTCTACTAGCTTCATCTTCACAAATACTGGAAGGTGCGAAAAATCATGAACCCTTGATGATCGACAATGAAACTCTCAAGACTAGAAGAAAAAGGAGATGAAAGCACCATGACTTAATAGTACATATAAAAATCAAGATCAAAGATGACCATTAGCAAGTAAGTATTTCTCACCCTTTCATCCACCTTTCATGTAGCACCTCTTTGAGTTACTCTCATGGGTGGCCTCATCTTATGTGTTGTGTTATGTTCCCTCATGTAGTGTTAAATATTGTTACGTCTCCTTGGAGGACCCTTGATACTCCTGTAAGGTCAAGGATACAAGGATACCAACTCTATTGTGATACTTCTTCTATTTGTTTCTCTATTCTTCTATTCTCCTCTCTCTTATTGCAAATGTTGTGTGTGGTGCCTTGGGGGCATAACACTATGGAGGTTATCTTGGGGGCATCTTTCCATGTTGTAAACCCAAGTCACTTTTGTCTCCTCTCTCATTTTTCATGTTTTCATTCTTTTGTGGCTCTACTAGTCAATGGATGATGATAACAAATAAACTACTGATAAGGACCGTGCATCCCTATAACAAGAACAAAAATGGACCCATTCCATATATAAAGATGGGGTTAATTTGTTACTGATGCTTGACTAGTAGAATCACCTCATGTCATGATATGATCATGTATCATATTGTGAAATTATTGTAACAAGCCTTTGTAATACTCTAAATCTACTTCTAGGCACTTTGGAATGTTTTGTATCTCGCCTTGTAGCTACACTCAATTATAAGATACTTGAAGTATAACCTCACTGCTATAATTAGTTTTGAACCCACAAGTGTAGCCTTAGTTTATTAAGTGGTATTATTTCTATAAATGATTTGGTTATTATCTTAGATTTTCTAACAAAAGTTTATATATTTTTTACAAGCACATGTCACTCTGGGGCATGGGCTTTGCAAAATCTCTTATTCCCTTCCATGCTTTCAACTTTACCTTAAATGTGTTTGATACCGGCAAGCGGGATCAACCACTTTAAGGTGGGGGTATATATTGGTAAATGCTTAGATATTTTAGATAATGTGATAAAGCATGTTTGTGTGTGCTTCCTTTTCACCATAAGGAATCTCCATGATGTAGGTGAGGTTGTGTACTTGGTTTTGTTCTATGTATACCTCCTTTTCACTGTAAGGCATCTCTGCAATGTATGTGGGGTTGTATACTTTATGCACATGCTTTCTTTTCATCGTAAGGCATCTACAAATGCAAGTGGGGTTGTATTTTGAAATCCCTTTTGTGGAAGGTGGGATTGTGTCTTCCCATGAGCACCAATTGCACATCCTTTTGAAAGTCCTCTATGGAGGCAAGGTTGGATCTTGAGTTATTCACCCTTAAGCATGTCTTTGGTGGTTGTGGTAGCGTAGCTCAACTGCCAGGTGTGTTTTGTGTTTTTTAGATAGTTGTGCATAGTGATGAGCTCTTCCCTATTATTCATGTTTGTTGTGTTTAAGATGTATAGTGTGTCGACAACATACTCAATGATGCTCGTGTATTTCATATATTTTCTATGTCTTCCTTGGGTGTCTTGTGTGTTTTAGTGGTAGCACGTGGAGATGAGATCACCCCATGCCATGTGTTTTGTGTATTTTGTGACAGCGCGTAGCGATGAGCTCCCCCCCATGCTATGTTTTTTGTGTGCTTTGATGGTGGGATGTAGTGATAAGCTCCCCCCATCACCTAGTTAGGGTTTTATAATTGCTTAATAATGTCTTATCTTCATGTATACCTTGTGTATTGCATGACTATATTCATGTCTTCTCTGTGTATTGCATGCCTTTCATTGTCTTCTCCATGTATTGCATGCTTCCTTACTATATTCATTGTGTCTTGCATGATAGTCAAGCATTTTCTTATGTTTGCCTAAGCTTGGGGACTAGAAATAGTCCTTCAAACTTAGGGTGTGTCTTCGCTCTAGTGTGTGATGTCTTTGATATGCTTCGACCATACTTTAATGCATGTACTCATCATAAGATCATACACACATTAAAGTGGGGGCTAAATGTTATGGAGTAAAAAGAAGACACTTGTCTTTTTACCTCTTTATTTAGCTCCTAGGTCCCCATGAATACATTATATTCTAAATATTCATCCCAATGCAAAATCCCCCAAAACTAATGCAAATTGGGACCAAGGGGGCCATATTTTATCTTACCCTAGACCAAAAAGGTGTCTTGGGACTTGGGCACCCACACCCAAGTCTTCCCTGATTTGTTGGGGCAAATTTAATTGTATATCGGCATAAGACCTTTAAAAGGGTTTCTCCTTGTCATCTCTTTTGGTTAATTTGATGAATGTTAGCGAGAAAGCATATATAATTGTGTTTTTGAATTCATTTGTAACCTAGATAGAGATAGCCAACTTGAAGCATTGGAGTAAAGAGCATTCAAATCATTCATTATGATTCTAGAGGAGATTTGTATTGTCATTGTGTGCTGTTGCAGGTTTGAAGTTATCATCTATCTCTCCTTATGAGTTGAAGAGCTTTCATCCTCCTAAGGATTTCATCACATAGGTGATATCATTATGATTTATCATCATTTGATTTCATCTCATTGATTTGTGTTTAGCCTCTACCCTACAAGGGCACTCTCTCTTTATCAACAGTGTTGGGAAGCTTGAATGCTATCCTAAGATTTGACTGAGGCAAGTCCCTAAACAACATAACTCCCAAATCCCTTTCCTTCTTATGTGTAGGTTACATATGTGAGATTCGAAAAGGTGAAGACACAAGAAGACTGAGTAAGGATTAGAGTTTCAGGATCTAACAGTATTTTAGGAATATTCAGACTCTATGAAAGACTTGGGCACTTGTGAAATAGTCCTTATATCTTAATAAACTTTAGATCTGGCAACATGACACTCTCTGTAGCATTTCTCTATTTACAGCTTCTGAAGATTCTATTTCTTAGGACTTGGGTACCCTCAAAATAGTCCTTTGACATTCCATCCTCTGGGACACAGGTTCTGATATCTTCCTGATCACTCTTGTGTAATTAGTTTCTGGATATATGTTGTACATCTTCTATTATAATTAGATCTTTGCAAATCTAGGGTTTAGTTCATTGATTGACCTAGGGTTTGGTAAAAAGCTTGATTAAATCTTATCTTTCCATAGCACTCTTGAGTACAAGAACTATAGCTAAGTCCACCTCCATTTGGTAGTGATTTGGCTCAATCTTGTTCTTGGATGTTATTGTGGAAGAGGGTTTGATCTAGTGTACATGCTAGTCTTATCATTCATCTTTTTCACAATTAATAGCTGGTTGATATCTAGTGAATTGTACATCATTTTATTTAGACATATCATTTGATTTATAGTTGGTTGTATACATTAGATATTATTGCTCCAACATTCTATCGATATTCTAAGCTAATTTTGATGTAGTATTAATATAATTTTATTATCATTTAATTGTAAAAAATGGTGGCTTACTGCTAGCTAGGATAGAGATGTTTAGTTTAGATGGCTATATTGACAAGTCTTAAATAGTTTCATTTCTATAATTTGCATTCTTTTAGATTGTGCAGTTTGCTACTAGTTTGATTCATGAACATTGTATGCTCTCAACTTTCCCACATCAGAATTTGGGTGATTAGAAAGTGAGAGGGTTTGCATTTTCATCTTTAAATATTTGTAAAAATTCAACAAGATTAATCAGGGACATTACAATAAAGGCCCACAAAATGAAGATTAATAGAGATATAAGAAAGAAGACCTAGATTAAAATGTCTTAAGTTGGTTATAAACACAAAGGACACTAAATAAATACCTAGAATTAGGTCACGTCAAAATGGGTTTCAACAACTAGCACCCTAAGGATTAACACATCAACTTAGATGGGGTAAAAATCAACTCCACATTTATTTGAAGGAGATAAAATTTACTCAAAGTTTATCTCACAAGGAATTGGCATGTTGAAATAACATTATCAAGGTGAGTCATGAGTCAACACACACGTAGCCTAATATTCATAACAACCCTTCTAGCTAAGCACTATTTGGTTTGTTGTTTTCCTTATATGAAGATAGTTGTGCATAAACATAAAACCCTTAAATTTGATAGCATTGTTCAATGAGACTATGGAAATATATTTAATTAAGATCATTACTAACTAATATATTTCTAAACCGCTCCTAAATTAATTGAGAGGAAAGAAAGAACAAAAGGTCAAAAGTAATAGAGAGGGAAAAGGGGGATGAGAAAGGTGAGTTTATCAACCAGAATGGAAACTAATAGATTCCAAGCCTCTTATATGAGCATGTAAAAATACTCAACCAATAGTTAATCCAACGATAAGCTCAATGTAAGAGCAATGTTATTTTATAATCAAATTAATCTCTTGCAACCAAAATTAACCACCATACAAACATAGGGAGATTACAATTCAACATTCAGAGAAATAAATAACAAGTATTTATATCTAAAAATGAAATATAAGAAATCAACCAATATATGCATGCATGGATTATAGATAAAAATGTCACCCAGAAATATACATTAAACACTTGGAAAATATTTTTCATAGATAATACACTCATATAAGTTGTAATAGAAACACTAACTAATAAATAGAACTTATGTTGAAAATAGAGAGATTCCTCACTACACTAACTAATGCAAGAGCATCCCAAGTTGCAGAGCAATCTTGCACAACCAAAAACATTTGCATTTTCTTCTTTCATTTTCTAGTTCAGTCAATAGTAGCTTCAAAATTTTGTACTGCATTTGTCACATTTTCATTTTAGAGCTCATGGATTAGGACTTACCATCTAGACATCATCATGCACATCATATCTAAAATTTAGATCATTTGGATCAGTTTCCAGAAAGTTATTGCTATCAGAAGATCACCTGTTTTCACATAACAAAGTATACATAACAACTAGTTGAAGGAGAAGATTTTTGGAGAACTTCCATGACTTGTGGAGCTCAATAGAACATCATTCAAGACACATAAGGATCATATGAACCTTCCCTGAGATCCACACTTTGTTTCATTCATTTGCAAAGGAGTACAAGCTACTTAAGGTTGATCTATCCATTTTCACATGTTACACCTTCATTGAAGATTGTAACTTCTTCCTTGGCTGACGCGAAGGATTTCTTGAGCTTGAAAATGATATATAAATATGTCTTAGATGCATAGTAAATTAGTTCATGATTAGAAGTCGATAGATAGTTGAATTTTTTTTCGAAGAGGCACTTCAATACCATATCTTTCTATCATATAATCAGGCCTGTGAGCCATTGTTTTGTAGCCTACATGTTGCCGGCATATCAGTATTTTGAATCTATAATATATTGAGCATTTGAATCACTCTTTGTATTCTATATTTGAGTTGCTTCCATTGTGTTTACTCTTGCTGCATGGTCTGGACAGTTCACTCTGTGGACCCTCTAACTATGATTGCACCACTAACAATGAAGTATAAACATGAATTTTTATTTCTAAATTTCTCAACCAAGGTATATTTATATCCCAAACCAAGTATGTAAAGGAAATGCTCAAGAAGTTCAAGATGGAAAGACTGTAAGCTTGTTAGTCCCCAATAATGATAGGATGCAAGTTGAGCAAGAATGATGAATCACCTAATACAAATCAAACAATGTATAGATCTATGATAGGTAGCCTACTGTACCTAATTACATCAAGACAAGATATCATGCAAGTAGTATGCATGGTGGATATATTCCAAGATGCTCCTAAGCAATCACTTGTTCAAGTTGTGAAGAGAATTTTTAGATTCTTGAAATGTACTGTGGATTATGGATTATGGTACCCTTGAGAAAATGATTTAACTTTGACAACATATATAGATGTTGATTGGGCAAGAAGTACAGATGACAAGAGAAGCACCAATGGTGGATATTTATTCCTTTGTGATAGGTTAGTATCATGGCTCAGCAAGAAGCAAGATACAATCATATTTTCCACTACTGAGGTAGAATATGTTGTTGTTTCATGTTGTACACAAGTTTTATGGATGAAGCAAACTCTCAATGACATAAAGCTAGAGTTTATTGATCCTATTTCCATTCTTTGTGATAATACAAGTGCAATCAATATCTTAAAGAATCATGTGATCCATTCAAGAACAAAGCACATCTCCATTAAATATCACTTCTTGAGGGAAAAGGTTGTAGATCAGGAAGTAAAGTTGGAGTATGCCACCACACAAGATCAGATTGCAAACATTTTCACAAAGCCACTTCCCAAGGATATTTTTGAATATCTTAGGTGGAAGCTAGGATTTATTGTTGCTTCTTCTCCCAAGTAGAAGTATAGCTATAACATCTGTCCAGGGAGAGCAGCTTAAGGCATATCTTTCATCCCTATTTGGATAGTGACTATCTCTCAGGGGGAGTGGGTAGATAGATGGAGTTTAGATTATTACAGACAGGGGGAGCCTATCTTCGCAATAGCAAGTTACTATCAGAAAGGAGGTTGATTACCTCCTTTTTCCATTGATGACAAAGGGGGAGGGTAACAGTAAGGGGGAGTAGATGCAGAAGAAATAGAGCAACATTAAGGATAGATTATGCATAAGCGTTTCCATCAATGACAAAGGGTCAGATTGTTGAAATATTGTCTTTGATGCCAAAGGAATTTGTTGAAGTGTTATTATTGATGTGTCTAAGGAATAGAAGAAGTGAAAATAAGCAAAAGTGTCTAAGGCAGAAAGGAAGAAAAAAACACTAAGGCATAAGTTTTGCATTTATTCGACAAAAAGTTTGATTTGCAAACTTGCAAGTTTATTAGTTTTAGATTTTGTTGATTCACTGACAGAAAAGAAAGGGTAAGTGTTTTTGATGAAGACTTGGAAGATAGAAAATTTTTAAGTCTTGGCCAACGTTTAGATTGAAAGTTTTGAAATTCATCGATTTGTTGGTTTCAAAATTTGCCAATTTGCCAACAACAAAGGAAGCGTTGAAAAAAAAGCTTTAAGAGCAAAGGCTTACTTATCAGAAAAAACTTTTGTTTTGCAAAGTAATTTTGCAAGTTCAACATTTCACCAATTCACTAACTAGGCGACAAAGGACTCAAAGGTCAAAGTTCATAGTTTGACAATTTTTGCCGATAAAGAAGAGCTTGAAGGGTAAGTTCATAAAAAGCTTGATTCACCGATAGAGAAGACAAAGGCCAAGGTTATCAAAAGATAGTTTTCATTGATACACAAGGGGATGTAGTAAAGTTTATAAAAATGAGTTTTCATTGATAAAGAAGACAAAGGCCAAAGTTCATAAGTAATAACATTCGTTGATAAAGGGTTAAAGGCTGAGGTTTGAAAAATGATAATTTTGCTAATAAAGGAGTTGAAGACCAAGGTTAGTGAAATGAAAAATTAATCGATAGAAAAGGAAGATTAACAAATGAAAGGTATAAATGGCTATTTTTGGCATGTAAATTGGACACTTAATTAATTGTTAAGGACTAATAGTGGATGCATGGCGATGACAATGAAAACAACACATAAAAGAAGATATTTTGCATGTGCAAAGATACATATAGAACTATGATTGTGGTTGTTTTTTATGATGGATAAGTAGCAGAAAAGATGATTTGTTGCATGCACAAAGCCACATGCAAAGTAGATTTTATGTACATGCAAATGAGCGGGAATGTGAATTGACAATTGTATACATTTTTAAAAGCAATTGTAATAGACAATGTGATATATATAGACAGAAAAATTCAATGCAGAGAGTAAGGTGGTGTAATGTAAATCAAAGTTGTAAGCTGATTTGATCAGAATATTAATGTAGAATCAGAATTGGTTACTCAGAACATGAGTATAGTGAGTTGCAGTCAATACTGTAACATTTGATGTATTTCATTTCTATGTTTGTGTGAATTTGGTGCTTCATATCAGTGAGGTTGGTGCCTCCCTTGGAATGTGTTGGTGCTTAGATCAAGGGATTGTAGTCTCCTTAGAGTTGGTGCTCTTAAATCATGGGTTTGGTGACTTCTTAGAGTTGGTGCTCTTAAACATTGTAATCAATAGTTTCATTTGTGAGGTTGCATTAGGATGGTAGATCCTAGCAACATTTTATCACGATGGTTTTTCCCATATTATGTTTTCCATGTATAACTAGTGTTCATGTGTGCCTTCTTTCTTGTTGTTGTTGTTAATGCACTAAAAGTTAATTTGATCTACATTCTAGAGGCTTGAATTTTAAGTTTTATTGATCTACTGATTCACCCCCCTCTCAGTAGATTGCTTGTGCTCTAACAATTGGTATCAGAGAAAGGTTGCTTGGAGAAGCATAATATCTAAGGTTGATCTTGGAGATTGAAAACATGGTCAATCAACAAGGATCTCACTCAAACAAAGCACCATTGTTTGATGGAACAAATTATGTGTTCTGGAGTAAAAGGATGGAAACCTACATAACTTCAATAGGGTTTGATGTATAGAAATCTTTTAAAGATGTTTATACTACTTCTTCAACTCCTCCAATAATCCAAGTGGGTAAGAAGGAATGTGATAATAATGCTAAGGCTAAGAATGCAATTCTATGTGATTTAGCTAACTCTAAATTTGTGAAATTGATGCAATTCAAGTCTACCACAAAAATCTAAGATAAGCTTCAGAGCATTTATGAAGGAGATACAAAGGTGAAACAAGCCAAGTTGCAGACATTTAAAGGAAGATTTGAAAACCTAAAAATGAGAGAGGAAGAAAAGACTATTGATTACCTGCTTAGAGTTGATGAAGTTGTGAATGCTATGAGAGGACTAGATGAAGAAGTAAAAGAACTCGAGATTGTCAAGAAGGTACTTAGATCTTTACCTTCCAGGAATGATTCTAAAGTCTCTACTGTAGAAGAAGTAAAAGATCTTGATAAGATAAATGTTGATGAGCTACATGGTATTTTTATAGCCTATGAAATGAGGACTAGTGGTACTGAGATTTCTAAGAGAGAAGCTACATTTAAGGCATCAAAGAAGGCAAATAATGTAGAGCCTGAATTTGAGATAGATGAGGAAGAGGCCAATTTTGTAAGAAGATTGAAGAGAGGATCTGGGAAGTATAAAGGTAAGTTACCTTTTAAGTATTTTATCTGTGGAAAGGTTGGTCACTTTGTTGCTAAATGTCATTTTGAAGGAAAAGATAAAAATGATGAATTTGATAGTAAAAAAAGTAACAAGTAGTTCTATCCAAAGAAGAAGAATTTTTAGAAGAACAAGAAGAGTCTATACATAAAATGTGACAACAACTCCTATGAAAAAAGCCCCATTTCAGAAGACAACAATGAAAATGTTTTTGAGGCTGAAGAAAATGAATTCCTATTTACGACAGTGGAGACTATTGATAAAGATTAGAACAATACTTACGTGGAAGACCCTGAAAATGAAGAAGGAGAAGTAGACTTGGAAGGAGAGCTAGTATGTTCTTTACAAGAGATAGAAAAACTTAGGAAGGAAAACTCAAAAATGAAGTTGTAACTTCAAGAAGATATGATGTCTAACAAGCTTGTTAAATTAGAAAAGTTCATTTTTTATCTGAAGACACAAGTGGAAAAAGCCAAGAGAATAGAAGAAGTTACAAAGTCTGAATTGAAAGCAAAATTTGAAGAACGTCTGAAGTTGGAATCTGAAGTTGTGTCTCTGAGAAAAGAATTAGAAAAGGCTAAGGATAAGAATGATCTAAGTATAAAATTTGAAAAGAGCAGTGGCATGCTTGATGAAATTATTAGTAGTCAAATATTTCCAAAGAACATGACTGGATTAGGGTTTGAAAAATATTAGCATTCAAAATCTAGTGATCCTCCTAAAAAGATTGAAGAGAAGAAGCAAAAGAAGGAAGATGATGGTTTCACAAAAGTTAGAGATCTAAAGGAGAAGAGCTACAAAGGACCCCCTCTTACAAAATACTCTACTATGATCAAGTTCCCTCAATCCTTTTATGGCTATTGGTATTCATGTAATCAATATGGTCATAGGGTTGTTAGTTGTAGAATTGTTCCTAGGAGAAGAATTGATTTTACTAGCAAAAAATATTTTGCACCTCTAGGAGATTTTAGAGTAGTTTGTTACAATTCCAATAACTTTGGTCATATTGCAAAATACTATAGCACAAATTTTATAAAATTTAACAAACAGGAAAGAAAGGAGAATGTGCCTCCTAAGAAGGATAATTTATCAGATTCCGTTGTGGATAAGAAGATGGAGACTAAGAAAGTCTAGAAGGAGAAGAAGGATGATCAAAAGAAAGAAGAATCTCTAACAGTATAGACAACTTTTCATGCTAAGAGATAGAATCCATGGGTAATAGACAGTGGATGCTCCAGTCACATGACTAAAGATAAAAGTAAGTTTATAAGACTGCAAGAATGGAATGGAGGTTTAGTTAAGTTTGGTGACAACACATCTAAGAAGATCTGCGATAAAGGAACACTGAGTATTGATGGAAAAACCAAGACTCACAATGTCTGTTATGTTGAAGGACTAGAGCACAATTTGCTTAGTGTAAGCCAGATGTGTGATAATGGATATAATCTGACATTTAATGTAAAAGGTTGTGAGATCAGGAAGGCAAGCTCTGGTAAGTTGGTTGCTGAGGCAAGAAGAATAGAAAATAATCTTTACAATCTCAAGGAGATTCAAGGAAGAATTTGTTTGATGGGATAGGTTAATGAAAGCTGGTTGTGGCATAGAAGATTGGAACATATCAATTTTGACAACCTTGTGAAGGTAAGTTCAAAAAGTGTAGTTAGGCACATGCCTAAAATCACCAAGCCAACAAATACATTATGTAAGGAATGTCAACATGGGAAGTAGACAAGGTCTAGTTTCAAAATAAAAGACTACTCTACTTCAAGACTCTTGGAGTTAGTTCATAAAGACCTAAGTGGTCCAACCAAGACACAAGGACTAAAAGGTGAGAGATATTTCATGTTATTAGTTGATGATTTCTCAAGAATGACATGGGTAACCTTTCTTAATGATAAGTCACAAGCCTTTGAGAGATTTAAGACTTAGATCTATGGTTGAGAAGGAGAGTGGTCTGATAATAAAATGCTTAAGATCAGACAGAGGTGGAGAATTCACTTCTTATGAGTTTGTGGAATACTATGAAAGACATGGCATAAAAAGACAATATTCTACACCTAGAACTCCACAGCAAAATAGAGTTGTGGAAAGGAAAAATAGAACTATAAAAGAGATGGCAATAACTATGCTAAATGAGGCAAAATTATCTGATGTTTACTATAGAGATGCAATACACACAGTAGTGTATGTCTTAAACAAAGTGCAATTAAGGGTAAATTCTAATAAGACACCTTATGAATTATGGTATGGCAGACCTACTTCTATCAAATATTTCAAGGTTTTGGCTAGCAGATGCTACATTAGAAGAGATGAAGATGGTCTAGGAAGTTTTTATTCAAGATGTGATGAAGGCATTTTTCTTGGATATTCTAGTAGATCCAAAGCATATAAGTGCTACAATAAGGGATTGCATAGAATTGTAGAAAGTGCTAATGTCAGGGTAGATGAGTACCAACCGCATATAACACATAACAAGGATGGATGCTCAGATGGATCAGTTATAACAGAAGAAGAAGAAGATGCTACTGTTGAAAAAGAACCTGAAAGGTTAACCATTAAGGCACCTGCTAAGTATGTGTAAAAAGATCATCTTAAACAATAAATAATAGGAAACAAGAATGAAGTAGTGCAAACTAGAGGAAAACTTGCAAGGACAAATGAACAAGTAAATTTTTCATTACTATCTAAGTTTGAATCTAAAACATTTACTAATTCTAGTGAGGATGAAGGATGGACCAATGCAATGGAAGATGAGCTCAGTCAGATTGAGAAAAATCAGACTTAGGAATTGGTTCCAAGACCTGTAGATAAGAACGTGATAGGCACAAAATGGGTGTTTAAAAACAAGTTGAATGAGGATAGAGAAGTTGTGAGGAACAAGGCTCATTTGGTTTGTAAAGGATACACATAGGTAGAAGGCATAGATTTTAAAGAAACATTTATACCTGTAGCGAGATCGGAAGCTATTAGGATGTTTTTGGCATTCTCTATTTATAAGAATTTCAAAGTATACCAAATGGATGTCAAATCTACATTCTTGAATGGGAACCTTAATGAAGAGATTTACATTGAGCAACCTAAGGGATTTTAGTTGTCAGAAAAACAAGATAATGTTTGTAGACTGAAAATGGCATTGTATGCTTTGAAATAGGCCCCTAGGGCTTGGTATTCTAAGTTGGATAGTTACCTCCAACAACAAGGATTCAAAAATGGATGTGCAGATTGTTGGTGTGAATAGTCAAATCACATCAATCGGCGACTAGTTTTTGTGAGATGTCAATGCTTCATTGGCAGATCTCAGCTTTACACCAGTGGTCAGATCCAAGCAAGTGGTTTAAATCTACAGTAGTTTTTTGAATAGTGTTGCTTTTATCAGCAAATACTTAGCATCCATGTCAGTAGGGTCTTATCTCGTGGCAGCCTTTGCTGAGATCACGTCAGAAAATTTGTTGAACCCATCGTTACCTTGTGCCAACAACAGTCTATTTTGACCTGTTTTGTCTACATATAGTTGTTTTCACCCTGCGGTCACATCTTGTTTAGATCAGTCATTGGCTAACATCAATGGTGGTCTATATTTTTGATCGGTATCCATGGTTAAGGAATGGTGGTGGCTTTTATACCACAAATTAGTAGATCTTTTACCACAGCCTCAAAGTTTTGGCATTTCCCTCCTATCCGATCGGTATCTCCACGTTGGTTCCTTCGGCAAGCTTGTCTGTTGTTCCTTATAGGCCATGTCTTAGGCATTTGCATTGGCAGTTGTGATAAGCATAAACCATTGTCATAACCATCAAGTCTAGTGATCTTCAGTCTCCAGGCGGTCAACATAATAAACCGGTAGTCGCACATATTCTCAGACATTGGTGTCTGCAGGAATTTCTATTAGCAGTTTTGGTGACCGGTAGTTTTCTTAACACCATCATTCATCTCCCTAACAGCACCATGATAATATAAGATTTGGTAGTTTTATTAGAAGTTTTCATTGGGTGGTCATTAATCTGCCCTTGGCAGCTCCCATGGTGGTGGGTTCAGCATTCAACGGAGTTTAAGTCATAACTGGTGGTTTTATTTCCTCTGCTATCATTACCGTTAGCTTCAAAGTCTTTCCATTGACAAAACCATTTCAGTTATCTTCAACAAACAAGCTGCAGGTTGTTTTACCTATCAAACTAGTGGTTTTGATGGTCTAAGGCGGTTTTGTGCCAAAACAAGTGTTTTTTTTCTCTAAGGGTTTTTTTTGCTCATCACAGGCGGTTTCCAAAAACCACGGGCTTTTTTTTCCTCAGACACTATTTTTTTCCTAACTGGTGGTTTTCTGGCATCCAAAAGCATTTCCAGCTAGACAAGGGAATAGTCTACAAGGGGGGTTTGTTTTGCCCCTCAAAGTCCTAAGGTAGAGCTTTTTTTTCTTTTTTGTATAACTTTTGCCCATGGTGTCGAAATCGGGCAAATTATATATCAACGGAAAGCTGACAAAGAGCACTTCGGAATGGTATCAATCATTTTCATAAATTTTTCTATTTGATAGAATTTATTGCAGGTTGAAGACATATCACTCCTTTTGGCTCCCGAGCTCATAAATTTTTACCACAAACTTTGATTTTCACGATTCTTGTGGCATCGGAAAGGTATTGACGAGCTCTACAAAACCATCCATGCACTTTTCTCAGATTCTACTCTAGGTGTATTTTATTTCATTTGTCAATTTTTTGGCATTTGATTGATAACTTGAGTATTTTGATACTTGAGGAGGTGAAATTTATTTTGAGAGGATTTGTTTGTTGTAATACGTCATTTTGAGTGATTGTAAACCCACTCAGATCTCGTTTTTAAGAGATTTCATTGTTTTCACAATTTTGGTCCTTTGAGGACAATTGTAAACTGCATTAAGTGCCACAACAAATTGGGGGGGCTCTCTTACATAGTAAAGGGGTGTTGTCTTGTTGTCTCTCTTTTTCATCATGGATGTGCCTCAATTTCAACTTTTAACTCCATATAATTATATTGAATGGAAGAAAAACATGGAGTTTGTGTTGTATAAAAAAAAGTTACACAGAATAACTTTAGGCACAAATCCTGAGCCCATAGGTGCTATTGAGAGAAGAAAATGGTTAGATAGAAGAGATGAGGCTTATGGCACACTTTGTCTTGCTATTTCTCCAGATCTAAGATTTCATGTTGAGTCTTGTACTACACCAAATGAGATATGGACAACATTAGACAATCTCTTTGGCAAACAAGATAAAATAAGAAGGTTCAAATTGGAGAATGAGCTAATTGCACTTAATCCTCAAGATTTTGACCAAATCGAAGACTTCTTCACCAAGTTTAAGTCTCTCAGGTTGCAACTCAAACAAAGTGGTCTTGAGAAAGAAGATGAACAATTGATTCTATCTATTCTTGCAAAATTGGGTCCTGCATATTCAATTTATGTTTCTACTTTTTATGCTACAATGGATGCCTTTGGTAGTAAGTTTACTATGCCTTCACTCAAGGAGTTTGCTGCACAACTCACTAGGGAACAAGCCAAGCTACTACACATGGGCATATTGAAGTCTCCTAGAAAACAAGCTTTAGTTGCAACACAATGCATAAAAGATCCTAAGGCTTCACATAATAAGGGAAAGAAACAAAAGGATTCAAAGTCTAAAGAGCAAGAGAAAGAATCAAAGAAAACCCCTAACTCTTCTTCCAAAGAGGAGTCCAATAAGAAGAAGAAGCCAAAGTGTTGTTATTGTAAGAAATTGGGTCACGATGAGACTAAATGTTATGAGAAAAAATTTGAAGAGATGTCACAACTTCTTCAAAAACATAATATTGAGTATTCTTCATCAACAATAGTTTTACCCAAGTTTTCTTCTTCGCCACCATCATCATCTACACATATAGTAACAACAAGATTTGCATTGGGACAAATAAAGGAAAAGGACAAGCACTCTTTGCTTCAACAAGTCTACAATCAGAGAGATGGCTTCTTGATTCAGGTGCTTCTCATCATATGGCATCTTCACAAGGAATGTTCTCTTCATTTGAGTCATGTACTTCGAAACCTATCTTGATGGGTAACAACACATACATGCATGCATCTAGAAAAGGGACAATTGATATTGGAGAGAATACATTCAACAATGTGTTACGTGTACCTTCCTTGTCAACCAAACTCCTTTCCATCTACCAGATTACTCATTCTGATGTAGGTAAGACAGCTGAGTTCACTCCTAATTCAGTGATCATTCGAGACTTGGAGAGTAGAGATATAATTATTGTTGGGATGGTTGATCATGCATCTCGCCTGTATACTTTCTCCCATTTTGCTTCTGATGATGTAGATCTATTGATGAATATTCACAATCATGCATCAAGTGTGAATCATGTTTCTGAGGAGAAGTTTGGTCACTTTAACATTGGTGTTCTTTCACCCACTTTGGTTCATGAGACTAGTGTTGAGCTTCCATCACCTCATCCTCCTACTTCTTCAGAGATTGACATCGACATGATTTCATCTACCTCAGTTGAGCAGGATCAATCCAGTCTTTAAGACACAGCTTTGTGGGATACTTTCTTGGCAGGTATATCAGACTTGTTTTGTGAGTCTCATAGTGCAGATTTGGAGGACACACTTCAGGGGATATCTCTCCTCTTTGATGATAGTTACAGCACAACTATTATCCCATCTACTTCATCTTTAGAGATTGTTCTTCATGAGTCTACCCAGGATTTTGGATTGGTCACACCTCATTGCATTGTGGCATTCCTTGATTCTGACATGTGGACACTTGAGAAGTCTTTAGAGGCATACATCATGAGGCTTTTTCCGTCATTCCTTGAGATGGAGTTTCTTCAACATCAGCCTTTAGATTGGTTTCTTCCTAAGGGGAGAAATGTTGTTTGCAAGTACAGGACACTTTCCAATGTTCTTCAAACATTCTTCATTGGCACAGGAGCTACTTCATTGTGTGGTGGACCTATAGTCTCACTCTTGCTCTCCTATGTGGGGGTAATTAATTGTATATATGTGATAGAAGTTGTCCTTGGGGGGTCATTTTGAGTCCTCCTACTATCACTTCTTTCACTTTCATTATTTTCTACACTCTCACTTTTGGAGAGGAGTTTTGTCCCATGAGGTTTTGTCCTTTTCTCCACTCTAGATTTGTTGTACATGGGTACCTAACATGGCCTAGAAGCCGGGACCCATCCATCATTGCATCTTGCTTTAGTCAACTACTCCCTAAATTGCACTTAAGGGGGGGTGTTGGTGTGAATAGGGTTATCACCTAACTGATTTATCCTTGTGTGGGTAATTCATCTTATTTAACTATTTACTAGTTAAATAATATTCACACATCACACATAATTCGCACATGTTAAGTTGACTTAGTAAGTCTTCTAAGAGTTTCTAGTTGAGTCTAGATGTGTGTTGAGTTGTTGATAGTTGGAGTGAGTTGTCTTACCCTCCACATGTGTAATTAGTTATCATCCTCTAATTGACTCATGTTGTCAGAATATCTCCACTTTCCACTCCACTTTTCATTCCACCTTTCTAGCTCTTACCTTGTCTTTATAAGCAAGGCATATCATGTACATTGTAACATCCTTCTTTTGCATTCAATGATAGTGTTGGTTTTTCTTCTAAATCAACATCAGGGTTTGCCAGTTCCTATGCACGTGCAGATTTAGCCAACTAATACAGGAGGTTGCGTGAGCTCCTCCCCTTCACTTCTGATTCTGCCGCACCAAGGGGGGTATCCCTATAGGTAAAGATGTAAGCTTGACTAGCTCAATGATAGAAAGATCTAACTTGACAACAACAGGCAGAATACTCTCATGTATGGACCAAGATCTGCATGATAGATCACAAGGTTGGCAACATTCTTGGACATATGTGTCTGGTTGGGTATGAGAGTATGCAGGGGTCCTAATCCTACTCCTACAGCTAACAGGTGGAGGTGTTGAAATGGTTGGACATGATGTCCTGGATGCAAGACATGGGGTTTTGGCTCATAACTACTGACCCAGGAATAGACCAGTGCCTATCTCAGGGCAAGGAGTCAACTAGACGTATACAGCAGATGGTTTGCAACTAGCATTCAAGTTTCAAGGGGTTGGATTTGATGCTTGACTTACAAACATCACCCAAGGATGGGTATTTAGCTGCCTCTACTTACAGATATCCCTGCTGGCATGCAACCTTCTCCATACATTGACCTAAAATAGTTTAATCCACTCCTTGAATGGAAGTTACAGATCAAGCATGCAGTATAGATATCTATACCCTAGAATCTATGAAACCCTTAGCAACCAGATTCAAAACAAGGATGACATGCAACAAATGGAGACAAGTAGATAGACACATGCAATAAGCATTTTTCATATAAATCAACATGAAACTGAACATATGTGCAAAATACATTCATGCTACAACACATAAACTCCAAAGAGATAGAACAACTAGGATCATGCCCTGTCTTTCGTTATTTACACAAAAATGCCCCAGGCCTTCAACAACCAACAAATGAGCAACACAACTTGCTATATACAGCAAGGTGAGTACTCAGCATTAATCACTGGTTGACTCAAAAGTCTGCCAGATACAGTTCATTCTGAGGAATGGTGCTCTAACATTCAATGCAGCAGGTGGAGGAGGATATAGGAAGAGATCTCGAGCCTTGCGTCGCCGCCTCGGGATTCACATCTTCAGTCAGGTACTAGATCCATCCACACCATCACCCATACCCTATAAGATCTGCCATTAATGGTGCACCAACTCGCGGCCTTGGAAAAACATCATACTGTGCATCGCAACCGTTTCCCACCAAGATTTATCACCCTAATATTTCAAATCATGCAAGAACAAATTATCCCACATGCACCCCATGGCGACCCCCCCAATACTTTATATACTGGGCCATGAGCATATATGATGTCGGTGCTTTTGCTCCTGACGACACCAGTATAAACCTCATCATCTTCCATCGGCCAAACCCTCCTCATCGGCAAACCACTTGCTTGTCCTCCCGACATCACATATCTTGCCGATGAACATCCTTCATCAGGAGGACCCAACATATCGGAGCACACATTCCTAACACGCTGATGACCAAAGTCATGCCAACAGCTCTCCCTGCACACATCCTCCAATATGCAAAATATCACCCTCTATATTTCACATCACCTTGATACGAAATATCACCCCGTAGAAAATATTACCCTGTGGGAAAGCATATCCAGACCTCATCACCTGATGAAAATATCACCCTGACGTCAACATCATATTACAATATCACCTGCATGATAATCACCTTCATTGGCACAACCTGATGCATCGAAGGAAGATCCTCCTGCTTAGCTGATACCAAATGTCTGGCCGATGAAAATCTTGCATGTCCACAAAAATCCTGATGATGTCACTGTCATATTGCAATATCAGGGGGATCTTTGTAAGATGACCACTACTGGAAATATGATCCCCTTAGACCTTGATGACATCACCATCACATTGGCGCCAGTGTGATATTCAGGATATCACCTGATATTCAGAATATCACCCCCTTTCGAAAAAAAAAGATGCAGACGGGCAAATATCACCCCGATAAAAGAATGACATCAGCAGCACTGAGCGATAAAGCAAACATGAAGTGATAAAATAACATCAGGGTGATCTTAACCAAGATCACCTAGTTTTCAAATATGATGACCCCGATGAACATCGGGTCACACTTAGAACCTTTCAGCAACATCATTAGGATAGTCTTAACTAAGATCACCTGATGTTAAAATATCACCCCGGTGAAAGATCATGCTAGCAGAAAATATGATGACCCTCGCAAGCAACATCAGGGTGATGTCTAGAAATGTGATGATGATGACCTCCTCTGAAGAAAAAAAATGATGTTGAAGTTGAAAAATGCTGAGGAGGCCCAAGGACTTAGAACTTTTGGATTTTTTGGGAAGGTGCTTGCATATACATATTTAAGCACCAACACAGGCTCTGTCTAGGGACGCATGCCTCCTACAGGCATGGCGAGAACCGTAGATCTCTGGGATGAAGACCAGTCCCTTATCCATTAGGCAATAGAGTCAAAAAGTTACAATGATCTGCATCATCAAACACAACTTTAAACATAATCATGGTGGCCCAAGGCCACCAGAAAGAAAAAACTAGAGTGTTCCTTTGTCAAACACTTGATTTTCTTTTTGTTTCTTCAAATGAAGCCTGAAAGCATTTAACTGTCTGCAGCATCCAGCATTACAATTATTTGTACTATTGCTCCTTTCTTTTTCTTCAACAAATCTACGACTAGCTTCATCAGCACACATTGTCATCAGTTGTAGAATGTCATCATCATATGAGTCACTGATGTTGCTCAAAAAAATAATAGACTCACATGAAACAAATGAATCTACATCAGAATTTTGCCCTTCCTCAAAGAATAAGAGGTCCTCTGTATCAAACATGCAATATTCAGGCACAAGCAACATCTTGTAATCAAATTTATCTTCATAAACATACATATATCCATCATCATCATGCTCAGTAGTTTTGTCACTAAGGTCCACTTGAAATGTCTCAAGAGAAGGTAGAAATAACTCAGAATGTAGCCCTACACTGAAAGCTTCATAGTCACCCCCACAACTAGCACTATCCCCAACTGTTCAAGCACACACATCTGCAACATGTCTATCCACCTTTGAATAGTGACCCTATTTTTTCTCTTCACCAATGCACTGATAATCAAAAACAAATTTTTCAACTTTTGTACTGTGAAGGTGGTCAGAATCTTCAAGGAAACATTCATATTCAGCATCCAAATATATTTCATCATCTGAAAAGCTCACATATGCATCTGAATGCTGACAGTCACTAACATATTCACTATGCCTTGAAGCAGTATCTTCTATATTCAGAGTGAAGCCTTGCATATCCACCTTATACAAATGATTAGGAATAACTGGGATATGCCTATTGCTACAAGATGCAACCTCATGAATATCTTTCATTTCATCATTTGGAGAGCATCTTGCATCTACAGGCTTGGCTTCTAGAGGCTGATAATAGTCTTTGTCCTCATCATCACAGGATGTGCCTACATTTTCTATAACATTTTCTTCATGCATCAGATCATGGCTGTACACATTGTTCTTAAATATATTTCCCTCCACAAAATCATCTCTTAATGAACACACTGGGAAAGGAGAAATATATTCACTTTGATAACTATTTTTACAACTTGCAGCCATGAAACCTATAGGCATTCCATATTTCTCATTGTTTTCAATGTCCATAGCAAATTTGAAAGCCTGGTGAAGGGTAGCTAGTTCTTTATCTCTTAATAAATAACTCATTTCTTCATCAAATGCAGCCAAGTAAATTGTCAAGCACAATGCATTATTGGGTCTCATATATTCAGGGATTTGCTTGACCAACTTAATAAATCTAAGATTAAAAGTTGGAACCAGTTCCTCATCCTCCTTTTGGATGTTCATGAAATGTATGATCAATGAGGCCACATCAAACCTTTCACCAAACTGTTCTAGGAATGCAATTTCTAAATCTATCCATGAAGAAATAGAACATACAAGGAGGTCTAAAAACCAAACCCTAGCATCATCTTCTAATGACTAAACAAAGAGTCTCATTACTACATCTTCATCCTCTACCTCATAATCTTCTATTAAATTACAAAATCTTTGCAGATGTCTATTTGCCGATTTAGAATCTGATCCACTATATTTTGACAAACATCTTCTAATTTTATTTGGAATAGCATTTGGGTAACCATATATCCCTGTGAAATCTAGGGCTTTATATCTTTCAATAAAAAATGGTATTCTCTGAGAGCACAACCAGGTTTGCTATTCTAAACTCATTATTTTTTGAAAAGATGGAATACCTAGAAATACGTTGCAGCATTGGATAGGTTCAATCAACAGAGTCACCACCTCTAACAGAGAGGAAAGAATATCAACAAGGCACATGTATTTTCTGGATTCACCACACCAGCAAAGCACCATATGGTTTTTCTTTGGATCTTGTTGCAACAACCTTATTGGAAACTAGATTTTCCAACCCTCAGGTTACTTGACTCTTTCTACCCCAAGCAGAGTCACCATTTTGTTGGTGACTCGGATGGGCACACAGATACTATTCTTTTTCATTAACTCCCCAGCGGAGTCGCCATTTTGTTGGTTTTTCTTCTGAATCAACATCAGGGTTTGCCAGTTCCTATGCACGTGCAGATTCAGCCAACTAATACAGGAGGTTACGTGAGCTCCTCCCCTTCACTTCTGGTTCTGCCGCACCAAGGGGGGTATCCCTATAGCTAAAGATGTAACCTTGACTAGCTCAAGGGTAGAAAGATCTAACTTGACAACAACAAGCAGAATACTCTTATGTATGGACCAAGATCTGCATGATAGATCACAAGGTTGGCAACATTCTTGGACATATGTGTCTGGTTGGGTATGAGAGTATGCAGGGGTCCTAATCCTACTCCTATAGATAATAGGTGGAGGTGTTGAAATGGTTGGACATGATGTCCTAGATGCAAGACATGGGGTTTTGGCTCATAACTACTGACCCAGGAACAGACCAGTGCCTATCTCAGGGTAAGGAGTCAACTAGACGTATACAGCAGATGGTTTGCAACTAGCATTCTAGTTTCAAGGGGTTGGATTTGATGCTTGCCTTACAAACATCACCCAAGGATGGGTATTTAGCTGCCTCTACTTATAGATATCCCTGCTAGCATGCAACCTTCTCCATACATTGACCTAAAATAGTTTAATCCACTCTTTGAATGGAAGAAGATCAAGCATGCAGTATAGATATCTATACCCTAGAATCTATGAAACCCTTAGCAACCAGATTTAAAAGAAGGATGACATGTAGCAAATGGAGACAAGCAGATAGACACATGCAATAAGCATTTTTCATATAAATCAACATGAAACTAAACATATGTGCAAAATACATTCATGCTACAACACATAAACTCCAAAGAGATAGAACAACCAAGATCATGCCTTGTCTTTCGTTATTTACACAAAAATGCCCTAGGCCTTCAACAACCAACAAATGAGCAACACAGCTTGCTATATACAGCAAGGCAGGTACTTAGCATTAATCACTAGGTGACTCAAAAGTCTGCCAGATACAGTTCATTCTAAGGAATGGTGCTCCAACATTCAATGCAGCAAGTGGAGGAGGAGACAAGAAGAGATCTCAAGCCTTGCGCTGCCACCTAGGGATTCACATCTTCAGTCAGGTACTAGATCTGTCCACGCCATCGCCCATACCCTGTAAGATCCGCTATTAATGGTGCACCAACTCGTGGCCTTGGGAAAAACATCATACTATGCATCGCAACCGTTTCCCGCCAAGATTTATCACCCTGATATTTCAAATCATGTAGGAACAAATTATCCCACATGCACCCCACGGTGACCTCCTCAATACTTTATATATTGGGCCATGAGCATTTATGATGTCAGTGCTTTTACTCCCGACGACACCAGTATAAACCTCATCATCTTCCATCGGCCAGACCCTCCTCATCGGCAAACCACTTGCTTGTCCTCCCAACATCACATATCTTGCCGATGAACATCCTTCATCGGGAGGACCCAACATATCAGAGCGACACATTCCTAACACGCCGATGACCAAATTCATGCTGACGGCTCTCCTTGCACACATCCTCTAATATGCAAAATATCACCCCGATATTTCACATCACCCTGATATGAAATATCACCCTGCAGAAAATATCACCCTACGGGAAAGCATATCTGGACCTCATCACCCAATGAAAATATCACCTTGACGTCAGCATCATATTGCAATATAACCCACTTGATAATAGCCTTCCTCGGCACAACCTAATGTATCGGAGGAAGATCCTCCTGCTTAGCCGATACCAAATGTCTAGCCGATGAAAATCCTGCATGTCCACAAAAATCTTGATGACGTCACCATCATATTGCAATATCAGGGGGATCTTTGTAAGATGACCGCTGCTAGAAATATGATCCCCTCGAACCTTGATGATGTCACCATCACATTGGCACTAGGGTGATATTTAGGATATCACCTGATATTCAGAATATCACCCCCTTTCGAAAAAAAGATGCAGATGGGCAAATATCGCCCCGATAAAAGAATGACATCAACAGCATCGAACGATAAAGCAAACATGAAGTGATAAAATAACATCAGGGTGATCTTAACCAAGATCACCTGATATTCAAATATGATGACCCCAATGAACATCGGGTCACACTTAGAACCTTGCAGCAACATCATCAGGATAATCTTAACTAAGATCACCCGATGTTAAAATATCACCCCGGTGAAATATCATGCTAGCAGAAAATATGATGACCCTCGCAAGCAACATCAGGGTGATGTCTGGAAATATGATGATGATGACCTCCTCCGAAGAAAAAAAATGATGTTGAAGTTGAAAAATGCTGAGGAGGCCCAAGGACTTAGAACTTTTGGATTTTTTAGGAAGGTGCTTGCATATACATATTTAAGCACCAATAGATAGAATAGCATTATTCTCTCAATTGATATCTCTTGTGCTTTCATGAAGTCCTAGATCCTGGGTGGCTCCAATCATATCCAACTCTAACACAGATAGCAAATTATACTTCAAATTAGAAGGTGAACACATGTTGATTATTGTTGTATATGTTGATGACATCATTTGTGTGGTAGTGATGACAGGATGTGGAAGAAATTTGCAGATCTGATGTAGAAATAGTATAAAATGTCCATGCTTGGAGAAATTTATTTCTTTCTTGGTTTACAAATATCATAATTAGACCAAGGTATATTTATATCCCAAACCAAGTATGCAAAGGAAATGCTCAAGAAGTTCAAGATGGAAGACTGTAAGCCTATTAGTATCCCCATGATGACAAGATGCAAGTTGAGCAAGATTGATAAATCACCTAATACAGATTAGACAATGTATAGATCTATTATAGTTAGCTTACTGTACCTAACTACATCCAGACCAAATATCATGCAAGTAGTATGTATGGTGGCTAGATTCCAAGATGTTGCTAAGAAATCTGATGTTCAAGATGTGAAGAGAATTTTTTGATACCTAAAAGGTAGTGTGGATTATGGTTTATGGTACCCTAGAAATAATGATTTTACTTTGACAACATATACAGATATTGATTGGGCAAGAAGTACAAATGACAGGAGAAGCACTAGTAGTGGATCCTTCTTCCTTGGTGCTAGGTTAGTATCATAGATCAGAAAGTAGGATTCAGTCACATTGTCCATTGCTGAGGCAGAATATGTTGTTGTTGTTTCATGTTGTACACAAGTTTTATGGATAAAGAAGACTCTCAATGAGATAAAGGTAGAGTTTATTTATCATATTTCCATTCTTTGTGATAATACAAGTGCAATCAATATCTTAAAGAATCATGTGATGTACTCAAGAACAAAGCACATCTCTATTAAATACCACTTCTTAAGGGAAAAGGTTGTATATCAGGAAGTAAAGTTGGAGTATGTCACCACACAAGATCAGATTACAGACATTTTCACAAAGCCACTTCCCAAGGATACTTTTAAATATCTCAAGAAAAAGTTAGGATTTATTGCTCCTTGTTCTCCCAAGTAGAAGTGCAGCTATAACATCTATCCAGGGAGAGAAGCTCAAGGCATATCGTTCATCCCTATTTGGACAATGATTATCTCTCATAGGAAGCAGGTAGATAGATAGAGTTTATATGATTACAGACAGGGGGAGCCCATCTTGGCAGTAAAATGTTTCTGTCAGAAAGGAGGTTGACTACCTCCCTTTACCATTGATGACAAAGGGGGAGAGTAAGAGTAAGGGTTAGTAGATGCAAAATAAATACAGTAGCATTAAGGATAGATTATGCATAAGTGTTTCCATCAATGACAAAGGGGGAGATTACTGAAATATTACCATTGATGTTAAAGGAATTTGTTGAAGTGTTATTATTAATGTGTTTAAGGCATAGAGAAAGTGAAAAGAAGCAAAAGTATCTAAGGCAGAAGGGAAGAAAAAACACTAAGGCATAAGTTTTACCTTTAGTTGGCAAAAAGTTTGATTCACAAACTTGCAAGTTTGCTGGTTTTGAATTTTTCTGATTTGCCAACAGAAGAGAAAGGGGGAGTGTTTTTTATGAAGACTTGGAAGATAGAAAATGTTTAAGTCTCATCCAAAGTTTAGTTTGAAAGTTTTGAAATTTGTTGATTCACCAGTTTCAAGATTTGTCGATTTGTCAACAACAAAGGAAGAGTTGAAAAAGAAAGCTTGAAGAGCAAAGGCTTAGTTATTAGAGAAAAATTTTGTTTTTTGAACTAGGTTTTCAAGTTTGGCATTTCACCAATTCACTGACTAGGTGACAAAGGGCTCAAAGGTCAAAGTTCATGGTTTGACATTTTTGCTGATAAAGAAGATCTTGAAAGGTAAGTTCATAAAAATCTTGATTCGCCAATAGGGAAGACAAAGGCCGAGGTTAGAAAAAGATAATTTTTGCCAATAAAGAAGAGGACATAGTAAAGTTTGTAAAAATGAGTTTTCACTGATAAAGAAGACAAAGGCCAAATTTCATAAACAGTAATATTCATCGATAAAGGGTTAAAGGTAGAGGTTCAAAAAATGATAATTTCGCTGATAAAGGAGTTGAAGACCAAGGTTAGTGAAATGATAAATTCACCGAGCGAAAAGGAAGATTAACAAATGAAAGGTATAAATGGTTATTTTTGGCGCTTAAACTGAATGCTTACTTAATTGTTAAGGACTGACAATGGATGCATGGCAATGACAATGAAAACAACACATAAAAGTAGATTTTTTGTATGTGCAAAGATATATATAGAACTATGACTTTGGTTGTTTTTGTATAATGGATAAATATTAGAAAAGTTGATTTGTTGCATGCACAAAGGCACATACAAAGTGGATTTTATGTACATGCAAATGAGTGGGAATGTGAAGTGGCAGTTGTATACATATTTAAAAGCAATTGTAATAGATGATTTAATATAGAGAGAGAGAAGAATTCAGTGTAGAGAGTAAGGTGGTGTAATGCAAATCATAGTTGTAAGCTGATTTGATCATAATATCAATGCAAAATTAGAATTGATTACTCAGAACGGGAGTAGAGCAAGTTGTAGTCAATATTGTAATGCTTGATGTATTTCACTTCTATGTGTGTGTGAAGTTGGTACTTCATATTAGTGAGGTTGGTGCCTCCTGTGGACTGAGTTGGTGCTCAGATCAAGGCATTGTAGCCTCCTTAGAGTTGGTGCTTTTAAATCAGGGGTTTGGTGACTCCTTAGAGTTGGTGCTCTTAAACATTGTAATCATTGGTTTCATTTGTGAGGCTAGATTAGGATGGTAGATCCTAGCAATGTTTTCTCACCATGGTTTTTCCCATATTGGGTTTTCCATGTATATCTAGTGTTCATCTGTGTTTGCTTTCTTGTTGTTGTTGTTAATGCACTGAAAGTTAATTTGATCTGCATTCTAGATGCTTGAAGTTAAGTTTTATTGATCTACTGATTCACCACCCCTCTCAATAGATTTCTCATGTTCTAACAAAGACATCTATGACAATAAGATCATCATCCCAAGAAGAAACATCTATGTTGTTTGAGCACCATCAAAAAAGGTATTGCTACTGTTGGCAAGAGACACTATATGTATTCATGGTTGTTGTCATTGATGGCAACAAAGGTCATCCCACATATCCGCAAGTCATGGTGTGTCTCTACCGAAAGTCAGAATGAAGATTGTTGTGGTCCGGTGAACAAGAACAGAGCACGTGGCAAGGTCCGACAGATTGGTCTAGATCTCTCAGAGGAAGTGTCTTGGTGCAGTGCGGATTTGGGGAAGTCAAGAGGACTACCTTGAGTAGTATATTCCAAGGATTTATCCTCCGGTGATGGACAAGGAAAAAGATATGAATAGTTGAGTACCGGATTCCTGAGAGACAGTGAGAACAGAGGAAAAACTAACTGACAGAGCATCAGACTATTTTCCGGTTGTGCTACTGCTGATGGTAAAGGTTAGGAAGGCATGAATCATGTTTGGCTGACATGATTAATGACATCTACAAGTATATGCTTGATCCAAATTACTTGATATGCAAGGATTCAGCCGACAGAACAGAGTTTGTGAGAAGATAGACTATTCCGGGTGCCAACTAGAAAGATAATGAAATCACTAGTGCGGATATAAATAGAGGATGGATTTTGTTGTGAGAAGGAGGATTATATATTGGTGTATGCGAATAAGTGAAGAACAGAGCAGAAGTAGTAAGAAAGATTTGGTATGTGAAAGGAAAGCAGAATAAAGAACAGAGGAAAGATGAAATGCAGTAGATCAGTATACAGAGCCTAAACCAGAACTGAACTCCAGCATATGTAGATGCTTCCAATTAGTTCAAGTATTGTATAAACATTCTTCTGTAGATAGTGTGTCTCCTTGTAGGCAGTGTGCCTCTTTGTGAGCAGTGTGCTCGGGTAGTGAGCCCTAATTGGCAAGTGCCATTTTGTAAATTCCTTATTCTTCTAACAGAGAATAATCTTTGGGTTAATCACCCCGTGGTTTTCTCCCTTAACCAGGTTTCCACGTCAAAAATACTGTGTCATGTGTTTCTCATTTCATGGTAATGTTTGTTTGTTTGATTCAATGCTGCTTTGATTAATAAGAAAGTTTAAAAGAAGAAATAATTAGGATAACTGATTCACCACCCCTCTCAGTTATCAACAATTGGTATCAGAGCTAAGTTCCTCCTAATAGAGCCTAACAACTTGAGGAAGATCTGGGAGTTCAAATGGATGCATATGGTTTAAGGGAGCAACTCAAGACTGCCCTTGAGGATCTTGAACAGTCAAACTCTGAAGTCAATGAATTAAAGGAAAGACTCAAACAGGCTGATGAATTCATGAGAGAACTAAAGGACAAATTAAGTCTCTCTATGAAAAAGAGAAAGGAGCTGCTCCAACAATTGGCAAGACAAAGTGAAGAAAGCAATACAAATGAAGAAATGACTAAGAAAACCAAGTTATGTGAAAAGTTGTCAAAAGAAGTCATTATGTTAAGACATGAAATAGAATCAGGAACTATAAAGTTTACTCAAGAGATTGAAGAAAAAAGAAAAGCTGAAGACAATCTAAGACAATCTCTTAAAGAGAAATTAGAAGAATGCCACCAGATGGATAGGATTATCAGACATCTTGAATCTGATCTTGAAGATGCCAAAGATAATGAAGAAAAACTTGAGGATCAAATTGTCTCTCTCAAAAGAGATCTTCAAACAGCAAATGAATATAAAGAAAAATTCAAGATAAGTTCTGCCCAACTTGAAGTACTTCTTGGAAGTCAAAAGAGGACAGATGACAAGTATGGTTTGGGATATGAGAAAGGAGAAAGCTCCAGATCCGGTCAAAAGAATTTTGGATCAGAAAATCCAAGGAATAGGCCTAGAAGACCTCCGGTAAGACAGCCCAATGCACAAAGATATCCATCCTTCAATGGATACTGCCACAGTTGCAATCACTTTGGTCACAAAGCTAATTAGTGTAGGAAGAGAATGAATCAGACTAATTAATCCTTCTCCGGATAGTGCTTTAACTGCAAAAGGTATGGACACAAGTCTCATGAATGCAGAAATATGCAAATAAACAAATCATTCAATGGTAGATGCTTTGCATGCAATAGAGTAGGTCATATGGCTAATCAATGCATATCAAGAGGTTATCAGTCAAATATGCAAAGAAATGTTATTTGCCAAATCTGTAATAGGTCCAGTCATAATGCAAAAGTCTGCAAAAGCAAGAACCAGGACAAAAGAGGTCCGGTACGTAATCAGAATCAAGACAAGGGTAAACAAAAGATGAATGTGGATGAAGTTAGGAATCAGATGAACAAGATTTGGGTGAAGAAAAGTTCAGAGAATGTAGAGGTTGGATCCACACCAGACTCTGGTGCTGATATTTCTTCCATAAATTAAAAAGTGAGCTCTGGCTCAGGGGGAGACTCAAAGAAAATCCTGTTCCCCCAGCCAATCAAGTGGTGCCGGATGTGGCACAAGATGCAGAGTAAAGGGTTTAAAGATATATGTCTTGAGATGATCCAGATAAGATTTTAGAGGTCCGCATGAAGATGTAAAGAAGTTGTGATCGATCAAGTAAGACCTGTTCCAGGAGATGCTCCAGAATGACAGAGGATTACAAAAGGGTCCGGAGAGATCCAGAAGTGCATTGTCTTATTCTACGGATTAGACAGAGTGTTTGGGATATTCTTGTAATGTGTCATCTTGATTTGTTCATGATTGGAAGATCTGCATGATGTTCATAGATCAGGACTGATCTGGTACTCCAAGCTATCCGGATAAGGCAAACCAGAATAATGTAGGTCGAGCATTTATTGCCATCAGATATTAGGGTTTGCGGAGCAATATAAGGGATTTCTCATAAAATCACTTGCTCATTCTGCACTCAAGAAGAAGTGAAAAGTGGAGCTCTGCAAGAAGATTCATCAAGCTCACCAAAGATCTCCTGCCGAAGTCATTACATACAGAAGTCAATCCAACCACTCCGTGTAACTGAAGACGCATAAGGTATTTTCCATTTTTGATATCTTGCTACAAATCTTTTGAGAAATGGCTACTCCAAATATAGTAAAAATCTCAGATAGGCCCTGACCTGAATTTAAGAAACATCCATACAAGTCATTGGAGGTAGATCCCTTAGGAGCATTCTCTAGTGTTCCTCATGGCGTTTTACACACAGAAGATGTTAGGGTTTACATACATGCAAGCATTGAGGAATTCAGGGAATTCAAATTGAGAGATCTCTATCACAAACAACTGATAGACAATGTTTTTGAGCTTAAACCAGAGTATAAGGGTATCCAGAAGAAATAGTTTGATCAATTCATTCATTTCCCCTGCTTTGAAGAAGATGAATGGATCCGGTATGTATTGAGCAGGATGCATGACAACTTCCTATGGCTGGATAGACCTTGCAAGATCACAAAAGAGGCAATTAGGGCAGTAACTGGTCTATACTCTTCCGGAGGGATACCTATCCTCAAATCTGTCAAAAATAACATTGTAACTGAGGCCACCGGATCAAAATTTGATAAGAGGGCAATGACCATTGAAGATATTTCTGATCCGGATATCAAGTATGCATCCATGATAATAGGATACAAGATCTATCACTCTAGCAGGGAGAATTCTGTATCCGGAACTGCAGTATATACTGCCTATGAAATGCTAAGGAAGAATGCAGATTATGATCTCTGTGAACTTCTCTTAAGCCAATTAATGGAAAATATACAGAAAATCAAGAAGGACAAAAAGAATTCTTTTAAGTATGGTACTCTTATATTATGTCTATTTTTCTACTTCATGAATGAGCTGCCCGGATCAAGTGGATGGGCATGGCAAAATGACAAACCTGTTGCAGTCCAGATAAGAGATTATTTACATGGGCTTGGGGATGCCAAAGCAAGAAATACAGCCCTATGGAGATACTTCAAAAACTTCCAGAGCACGATGCAAACAAGAGAAAGAATCCCCCAGTCTCTTGTTGAAAAATACAAAGACTCAGTTTGCTTTATGGTGGATACTGATCAGTGCCTAATGGAGGCAGTGGAGCCAAGGACTGTTTGGATCATGCCCATGGGGTATGAGGTTGATGAACAGATTGTAGAACTGCATGTTCAACACATGCTTAGTCAGCCCAAAGATCCAAAGGCAGAAAGGTTCAGAACCTTTGAGGAGCTGAGTGTGAAGATCCATGTGGAACTCAGGGAACCTGAGATAAAAAGGAAAGTGAGAAAAGAAGTAGAGCATATTGCTCAAGGCCTAGGCATTCCAAAGGAGGCACTTGATGCCAATCAGGAAAAGAGAAGAAAGGCTAAGGAAGAAAAGAAAGAGGCAGAAAAGAAAAGCAAGAAAAGTGCTCCGGTGGAAACCTCAACCCTGACCAGATCATCAAAAGGATCTACACCTGTTAGAACCAAAAGCTCAAAACCAGAAGTCCAGGCATCCGGTAAAAGATCTAAGATAAAAGCCTCAAGAGCTTATGAAAGCCAAAAGGATGAAGAGGAAACTGAGTCGGATGAGGGAGTAAAAGAAATAAAGAAGCAGAAGAAGAAAGGATCCGGTAAACCCTCCACAGGCCAAGACAAGGAAGAAATGGCAGAAGTAGTTGTTGAAAAGCCCACCCTATCTCTAGAGAGTGTAATCAAGTTAGTCACGGTGGATGGAAACCTTCAACCAATGACTGAATTCTATGATGACTACAATGAGGCTGACCAAAAGATTTTGCAGGAAGCCACAGTCAAGTATCTGAACATATACAACAAGGCTTTCATTGAGATCATATCTCTAATTCCTAAAAGCCTAGAAAAGGAATTAGAAATAAGAAAGACTAATGCTCAGGCAAAAGATCTTGAGATCTGGGAGCAGATAGCTATTCAGCTATATCCTCAAATTGATCCCAAGACAATGAACATAATATTCAAAGACTGCAAAGATGAGTTCAGGAGTAAAGCAAGAATGAATCAACTCATGCTTGGTGAGACTAACAAGGTGGCCATAGAGACAGAAGAGATCCTCTGGAAGGCCTTCAAAAAGTTTAATCTTCATGTTGTAGAGGACTTAGGTGCAGAAACAGCTGTGGACTTGGAATCATCTGCTTCGGAAGAAGTGCCCCTTGAACAAACTAACATCTCTCCTCTGACTTCTCCTACAGTCTCCAGATCCCAAGAAGAAGAGAAATTATAGGAGAAAGAAGCAACAATAAAAGAAAAAGAGGTTGATAGCACCAAGGATGCAGAGAAAGAGAAGATTCCAACATAGAAAACCACAACTGAAAGTGGTAAGAATGTGGAAGGAGAAAAGACTCCAAAGGACAAAACTGTAGAAGAAAAGAAACATCTGTCTCCGGCAAGAGACACTGCACAAACTATTCAAAAATTTTTGATCCAAGAAACAATAGAGATTGATGAACCGGAGCTTCTAAAAGGCCCATTCAACTTTGACTCTCTCTCTCCGGTACAAACGATGAAGATAGCTTCATTTGCAAATGCTAAGGCAAATGAAAAACTCCTAAAGTCTCATATGGAAGACTGTGAGTTGATAGAGGCTGCTTCTGGAGTACTTGAAAAGATTATGCCATCAGTCCAGATAGATCCGACAGCCTCCTCTTCCGGTAATCTCAAAACCTTAGTCAGCAGTGTTGATACACATTTTGATTCTCTAGAAAAATCAGCTGAAGAAAAGGTCCGGAAGGAATTTTTGGATAAGAGATTTTCAGAAGTACTAGGATTAATCTCTAATGATAGAAGAAATATGAGTATTGGAATAAAGAGCTTAGAAAATGCTCTTAAGGATGGCGGTGACATCTACAAATTTTGTATCTCCTAGTCAAAGGCAACAGCAGAAATTGATAAGAAAATAAAAGAGGAATAGGACAAACTACAAAGTTTATCTCAAAGTTTTGATCCTCTCTCTTCCTCCATAGTGAATCAGGAATGTCAAACTATTGCAATCACAAATGCAATAAAGAACTTTGAGAAGGAAAGGAAGAATATAACTAACCGGATGGGAGAACTTAGAAGGATTATAATCCCTAAGTTAGAAACTATGCATGAGGCCATCAGTGATGCTCAGACTACCACCCAAACAAATGATCCGATAGATCTCAAGAGGGCAGAAGCTTTTGCATTTTTGTTGAGTGGTCACATTTCAATTTTGGATAGAATGAACCAAAGTTGGGCTACAGAACTAATCCAATTGAAGACATCCTTTGCAGACATTCTTCAATTTATGTGAGTATGTAAATATGCGGCTATGTATAGTAAATCTTTGAAAATTTTGGTGTGCGGACCCTACCCTTTGCCATTGATGTCAAAGGGGGAGTGAGGAGTAGTGAAAAATGAGGAATCCAACTAAGGGGGAGTTCCAAAAATTGTATATAAAGATAGAGCATCAGCCAAGGGCGAGCACAGTATAAACACTTAGTCATTTTTCACTAAGTGTTGCCATCAATGCCAAAGGGGGAGATTGTTGGCAAGAGACACTATATGTATTCATGGTTGTTGTCATTGATGGCAACAAAGGTCATCCCACATATCCGCAAGTCATGGTGTGTCTCTACCAGAAGTCAGAATGAAGATTGTTGTGGTCCGGTGAACAAGAACAGAGCACGTGGCAAGGTCCGACAGATTGGTCTAGATCTCTCAGAGGAAGTGTCTTGGTGCAGTGTAGATTTGGGGAAGTCAAGAGGACTACCTTGAGTAGTATATTCCAAGGATTTAGCCTCTGGTGATGGACAAGGAAAAAGATATGAATAGTTGAGTACCGGATTCCTGAGAGACAGTGAGAACAGAGGAAAAACTGACTGACAGAGCATCAGACTATTTTCCAGATGTGCTACTGTTGATGGTAAAGGTTAGGAAGGCATGAATCATGTTTGGTCAACATGATTAATGACATCTACAAGTATATGCTTGATCCAAATTACTTGATATGCAAGGATTCAGCCGACAGAACAGAGTTTGTGAGAAGATAGACTATTCCGGGTGCCGACTAGAAAGATAATGAAATCACTAGTGCGGATATAAATAGAGGATGGATTTTATTGTGAGAAGGAGGATTATATATTGGTGTATGCGAATAAGTGAAGAACATAGCAGAAGTAGTAAGAAAGATTCGGTATGTGAAAGGAAAGCAGAATAAAGAACAAAGGAAAGATGAAGTGCAGCAGATCAATATACAGGGCCTAAACCGGAACTGAACTCCAGCATATGTAGATGCTTCCAATCAGTTCAAGTATTGTATAAACATTCTTTTGTAGACAGTGTGTCTCCTTGTAGGCAGTGTGCCTCTTTGTGAGCAGTATGCTCGGGCAGTGAGCCCTAATTGGCAAGTGCCATTTTGTAAATTCCTTATTCTTCTAACAGAGAATAATCTTTGGGTTAATCACCCCGTGGTTTTCTCCCTTAACCGGGTTTCCACGTCAAAAATACTGTGTCATGTGTTTCTCATTTCATGGTAATGTTTGTTTGTTTAATTCAATGTTGCTTTGATTAATAAGAAAGTTCAAAAGAAGAAATAATTAGGATAACTGATTCACCCCCCCCTCTCAGTTATCAACAGCTACATATGGTTTTTATTGTTATTCCATCATAAAGGGACTATAAGAAATGTCATAGTGCTATTTACTATCATAGTAGCTATAAATCAATGGGACTATCACATTATTAAATCTTATTAAGAGAGATATAGGACTATCAATAAATGAAAATGTTTTAATGTCATTGAAGACTGCCATACAAAATTGTTGCACCAATCATATTGAGTTTGTTATCTAGAACTATCATCACTTTTTAATAATTAAAGGGGAATTCATAAACATGGGAGGTTATTCACATTGATTTCATCAAATTATCTTCACAATAGAAGCTAAGTATTGTATATCAAGGTGTTGTCCCTAGACTGTCACAATCTCATTTGTAACCATATAGCCCTATTGCGAAATGGATTACTACCACATAAGATGTTTTCATGGTGCTTGATGACTATAGGTTCCTATCACTCAAGTGATTAGGCTCTTTTTATAATAGAAAGAATATATTTACAACCACCCTAGATTTGTTGAATACATCAAAAGAGGACTATCATAATTAAGGTGAGGAATATAGGACAGTCAAGTCAGTGAATACATCTAAGCTTACTTGAAGCTTTACTTAGCTCTATAATGGGTTACAAGGATATTCTACCACTCATGAAGGGACCATTAGGACTATTATATAGTCAAGATGATAGCTAGAGCATTTTTCATGCCCACATTTTACACATGGACATGAAAATTGAACCAACAAAAGTTTTATTAAAACATACTCTAACCATACTTGCATGCTACGTGCATGATTGTTTAACATGTGCACACAATGTCATAGCATGTGCACATATTTTCAACACACTGCAAAAGATAGGGAAGTGGAAGCAAGAAGAGGGTTGTACGAAACTCCTTTCATACACCTTTAATTTGTAGGTTAACCTAATTAGGGTTTTTTATTGCGACTTGCAATGCCACAAGGGGAGACCCCTTTTGAGATGAAAATCCCCTAAGATTCCTAGATGTTGCAGAAATGATCTCATGCTAAAGGTGATACCTAACACCTGAACCAATGGGCAAACCCTAATTTACCCATGATTAATAAAGTAAATCTAAAAAAGTGAAAATGAATTAAATTTAACTAATCTTTTAATTACTCTAAAGGTGATCCAAATATTTCAACATTTAAAAATTAACTAAAAATGTCAATAAGACCATGTAAAAATAAATCAATATTTAAATAACTCAAATTGATTTATTTGCATTAGAGAAATAAACCTAAAGACCAACATTTAAATTATTATGGAAAAATTAAATCATTTCAAAACAGGAACACACATGATTTATTTAGATTCTAAAAAATTAATGCATCAATACTCTAAACAGTAACCAATTTAAATATAATTTCATTTGAAAATAAATTCTATAATTAATTATCTAGAGATAATTTCAATTGACTCCCCAAACAATAGATTAAATCCAACAATAGATTAAATCCACACTATAGAACAAGTAAAAAAGGATTAATAATCCCTAAGTGTGATTAATTAATCCTAACCCCAAGGTTAGGACACTAATCCCATTAAGCAACTCAAGAGCCCTAAAAAGAATTATAAAATAAGCTTAAACCCTCTTTACTCTCATTTTATTCTTACAGGTTTGGTGGGGAGCAAATATAAGGAATCTCTTCTCAAGAGAAGATTATATCTCTATGTGGTCTATTTGCTAAGTTTCCATTTCTCTAACATTGTTTACTATAGTTTTCTAAAATGTTTTTTAATAGATTTATTCATACTTCCAACTTGTCTAATTTACTTGATTTCTAAAAGGTTTCCCAAAGTTGTCTATATTTTGTTTACAAACTGAATATAGTATCTTCTTGTTTTCCCTCCAAGTTTGTTTTTTTGAAATAGGTATATATATATATAAATAATTTTGACCATTAAAAATAACTTCATTTCTATTTATTTTTTTTTAATAGAGATTAATAAACAAGAAACAAGCTTATATATATATATGGAAACACACTTAAATTTATACAGGCCCAAATAAAATAAACATAGGTGTTTTATACATTATGGAGGTTGCAAGTTAGAAAAGAGTTCAAAGTTGTTTTTTTTGAAACAACAAATATTGAAATGAAGGGGGGCAGATGAAGGGTTGACCCTATGCAAGTCATAGGCCCCTTTTGAGGGGTCTGTGTCCTACATATGTCACAGGCCAGGGAGGGTGTGGGGCTCTAGACCCCAACTCTACCTCCTCCCATCACCTTCAATGGTGCACAGGGGTTAAGGCCTACACACCCCAACTACTTGTTTTTTTTTTGTTTTTAAGACTAATACTTAAAACATATAAAATAAACTAACATTTATTTATATTCTTTTATCTATAGAAACTTTGCTTCCCACCCAACAATAGGCTTGCTTACAAGCCACCCCTGAGCTAGGAGGCCTTCAATGTAATCCTAGGATCAAACTCACAACAAGGAAACCATTTCAAACACACACAAGAAACATCAAGCACTCCCAACCCAAGGAGACTCACAAAACACAAGAACCCATCACATGGATTCAAGAGGGGGTAGAGTGGACATCACTCCTACAAGGAGGAAGTAATATATCACAACTTTCACCAAAACTTCTTCCAAAATATAGATACCAAAAACACCATAGTCTCTTGCTACAAACTCCGCCATACACATAATATCCAAGGATCAAGGAAATCTTGCTTAATTCCACAATACTCGAACCTCCAAATAACAAGGCACTCTTGCCTACAAGATCCTCTCAAGGAGTATACTTCCCCCAAGGAGGTTCAAACCTCTCTCAACCCAAAACAAGGTATGCTCCCACACATGGAGAGATCAACACCCATCACAACCCTTACCCACAATACATAAAAATAATAAACCAAGAGATACATCATATACAAGAATTCTAAAGAATAAGAAGAGTATTTAGAACACCTATATAACCTTATAAATCTTGAGAGCCTACCTCTCAATCTTCCAAAGGATTTGATGAAGAGTTGTGGGAGCCCTTCTAAGAGTTCCAACTCCAAGATCTTCTCCCAATTCTTGCAACAACTTCTCTCCAAATGCAAAACCCCAAAATTCAAAAATGACAAAAAACTTTTTTCTCACCCTAAAGAGGGAGATATAGGGATACAAATTCCAAATCCCTTGAATGGGGAGGTGACACTTGTCACTATAAGCACCAAAATCACACATAGCCTCCACAAGGACCCCTATGATGAGTCATAATCCTTGTCACATACATGTAAGTGTGTAATGTCACAAACAAAATATTTGCATCCAACAATCAAATCTAAAAATAAAATTTTAATTAACTTTCAAAACACCCAATTTTCCCTTACACAATTGATCTGGAAGATGACAATTTTAACACAAATGAAAAGGGAAACTTATTTAAACATAAAATAATGATAAATATCTTCAAATATCAGTAATTTTATGGTCTCATGCTGTTACATATCATTAATTTTCCAGATTTACTCATAGACACAAATTTGCATGCAAAACTAACAATTTCACTACACCCGATTTCACTCGGTAGCAAAGAAATGATATCTGATGAACCCAATATTAAATTATATAATTTTCTGATGAAATACAATTGATATCAGGTCTTCTATGACCAATAAAAATAGCAGCAAACTCTGATAACAAACCCACAACTACTAACTGCTAACTGCTCAAACCCCACGTCCAGCACACACTAAAACTACTCCAAACTCACAAAAACAATACCAGAACTTACAATAAATGGACACCAGCACAAATACTGATGCAACATAAGTAAACACATAGAAAACCATGAATTCTTCACCTAAAAACACTTACAATACTTCAAAATGCTCCAAGAAACATAAAAACTGCATATAAATCCACCTACAAGCAAACTACATAAAAACTGCCAGAATCTATCAATTCTTTGAAGCTCCAATGCACTCCCTGTGTGAGAATTCCCTCAAGAACCAAAGGGTTTCTATCCTCTGATCCAAGAAACCAATGGGTTTCTGTCCTCTGATCCAAGAAACCAATGGGTTTCTGTCCACATCTGCAAACTCTAATAGGTTTTCATCCACTAAAGAAAATCCAAGCACAAGTGCTCAAATTCAAAAATTTGCGTTGTAAAATGATCAAAAAGCCCTTCTGAAAGAAAATACTTGCATATTTATAATATCTCCAAATCCAAACATCCCTCTCTTGGAAAATAAATAAAATAATTTGATTTCCAACAAATTCCCTCAAATGGTGCTTACTTGTCATAACCCATGCAAGATTCTTGGCCAAAAATAAGAAATAACTCCCCTCTTACAAGCTATCATAAAATTAGCTATATTTAAGGAACCTATCATAAGATCTCCTAAAATCACTCTTGGAAGTTATAATTACACCTCATATTTCCCACTTGTGCAAATAAATTAAAATATTTAATATTTAATGGCTCTCGAAAATAATAAATCCTTAATTTGCAGGATTACAATTAAAATATTAAATAAAATATTTTCCCTTATAATTTACATTAGCCCATGGGAAAATAGGAATGGACTAATAATTTCACCAATTTATTTTTACTATAAATAGACATGATAAATCTCCCCTCCTCAAAGAAAATACTTGCATATTTATAATATATCCAAATCCAAACATCCCTCTCTTGGAAAATAAATAAAATAATTTAATTTCCAACAAATTCCCTCAAATGGTGCTTACTTGTCATAACCCATGCAAGATTCTTGGCCAAAAATAAGAAATAACTCCCCTCTTACAAGCTATCATAAAATTAGCTATTTTTTAGGAACCTATCATAAGATCTCCTAAAATCACTCTTGGAAGTTATAATTACACCTCATATTTCCCACTTGTGCAAATAAATTAAAATATTTAATATTTAATGGCTCTCGAAAATAATAAATCCTTAATTTGCGGGATTACAATTAAAATATTAAATAAAATATTTTCCCTTATAATTTACATTAGCCCATGGGAAAATAGGAATGGACTAATAATTTCACCAATTTATTTTTACTATAAATAGACATGATAAATCTCCCCTCCTCAAAATTGCTTGTCCTCAAGCAATTAAAACCATGATGCTTCATAATTATGATATATTGCATAGAAAGCCTTGATCCTGTACCTGTGAGATGTTGCAATTCCTGCCATAGAACACTATGAAAACTTGAAGACTCGTATTCCTTTATGCCAATACCATGTACCCAACAAGAATATCCATATAATCTAAGATCTTGGATCTGTAAGAATTTGGTGCATTCTTTCCAATACTCAAACTGAACTACATCCTCCCACAAAGATTTGGTAAACTCACCGAATGTAGTTTTGTCCATCTTCCTTCCTAGCAACTTAGAAAATCTTAGAGTAGTGAACTTGAGCTGAGTGACATTGATGCAGCAATCACCAAGGTATAAAAAACTTATCCTTGCTATCAATTGATATGTAGTATGTCTCCATTTATTTTCCATCAATAGCCTTACTTTCACGACTTGTCTTTCTAGTTGTGTATATGCATCGTCACCAAGAAAACTAAACCAAAAGCTCTTGCAACCATTATCAACAATATAAATCTAATTTATGTAGCCTAAGGAATGGTTACAATAGAAAACACATCCTTCATAATAGTTAATACCAATCTTTGAAACCAATACCTTCTTTACCTTGAATTTGTGGAGACACTCCCTGTAGGATACATCACAAACTGCTACAAACTTTGCCTCTATTTGAAAGATTCTTGATGCAAATTTAGTATCTAATTTGGAATAGTAATGGAACATATGAAGAATAGGAAATTTTATCATATACCAGCATAACAAATTCCACCAAACTTTGGATATTGATTTTGCAAACCACAACCCCTTTTGGTGGTAATCTATGCACTTCATGAGTCCAACTAGCACAAATTGATCACCCAAAGGTAATTTCAAAATAAAAGTTGAAAATAAGTTTATTGCATCCTCTAGTATATTAGGTGACTTACTAATGTGCATGAGAGTTTCCACCTTGAAAAACTTACAAGACAGTCTCCCGTGCAACAAGTCAAATAGTGTCTTGGATCTCTAGCTAGGAAAGCACTGTCATCAGGCAACTTGTACCTGAGACTTCTGATACATTTGGTGATGTTATGGGTCTGATTTTTTTTGCTACTAGGACTGTTATAAAATCTATTACATCCTCTACCACATCCATTACATCTTTTGCAAAATATCTTCCATTCACCTCTTCGGTGTTGAGATACATATCATGGAAATGCATAACATTAGACCCATTCATTACCTCATCCTGTGAGTAGTCATTTTCAGCCTCTTGGATTGGTCTATAGGATCCAAAATATAGTAATGGAGTGATCATACAGTAGCAACATTCATTCCATGGCACTTTGAGCTCCACAAAGAAAATCAGCAACTTAAGTTGTTTGAAGATGTTGTATTCCCTAGAACCATTCATTGGCATATACTTGAATTTCTTCAGAAACCCATTTAAAAGGTTAGAGACAAATGCATCATCAAGTACAAAATATAACATGAGGGAAAAAAATTGACCTTCATGGATGGTAAGGAGATACCAAGAAGTAAACATCCTGAAAAGGTTATCTACCCACGTCACTTGAAATACCCCTCTTTGTGGCCCCAAACTCCCATAGTACCAAACCCAATAGATTCTACATTCAATGTAATCCATCACATGGCTATCATGAGAAAATTGAAATTTGAATAGTTTGAAAGAAAGACTGATTTTAAACATCCTATCACACCTTGCAAGGCTTTCCTTTGAAACTTTGAACTTCATGTTATCAAGTTTCTTGATTTCCAATCTTTGTAATGAAAACCAAATAATTATTTTTCCTGTAGCACCACAAACTATAGTAGATCCATGTGAGAAATATGAAATATTAGCTTCATGTAGAGAACTAGTTACCTTTTCAATCCCTTCCAATGCTTTTTGTCTTGCATCCCCTTGTATGCCATGAACACTAGTGACTTGGCCCAAGTAAGTGACATCATTCTTCCTCAAATTTTTCTAATGCAACTTAGTTTCCAACTCTATGACATGTTAGAATATTCTATCTAATGGTGATTTTGGGAACATATTATTAAACACCATTCTTTGTGGATTTGGAATCAATTGAATAACATAAAGTAGATTGTGTTTCTTACCAGAACTCAAGATTACTTCATTACCATAGTCATATTAGAAGTGACATCCTATGGCTCCTTGCATTTGACTCTTGGGTTGCAACCATAGAACCATGTGCTCCTTCACATTATTTTCCTCATGCTCATGTATGATCAAATTGATATTTCCTGCATATGTTGCTGATTTGAAAATTTTGGCAAGCTGAAATTTGACATCTATATCTAGAAAGATGTCCATTTCATGTGCATATTATTCAATAGGGTCATCTTGGAACTCCTCATCATAAACACATAGTGCAACAAGTGTTAAGCACAAATACTCAATGCAACCCATATAAAACTCTAAAACATACTGGAATCTTCTACCATAAATAGAAAACCCATTTCTTACAACTATCAACTTCATGTTCTCAATTTGAATGGAGCCCCGCCTTTCCATTAAGGAAACTCAATCACCTTCCCCTGAAACATCATAACCTTTCACAAATGGATATTAGAAATCTGAAATGAAAAAAACAAGATATGAGTTGGTTACCTTCATTGGCTCATCAAATACTTCTTGCATTCCATTCTTCTTCATGTCTAAAGTTCCATTGATATGATCCAAGTATGATAACTTTACAACCTTGTTGATGCTAGGAACAATGAGGCCATCTTTTAGAGTCTTATATTTATTGTAAACTCCTCCATACATCCAATGGTAGAAAACCTGTATGAAGCTTGATCCTAAAAATACCATGCCATTCTTAGTAATAAAATTGACATCAAATTGACACCTTATTTCCTTACCACATTCCCGTGATAAACATCTCATTGTTCCTATCTCCATTTGACCATTACCTAAAATATTTTATTCAAGTGTGGTACTTGGATTGCACAAGTGATCCATAAAATATGAACATTGATCCTTCATAATGTGGTTAGAAAGCACAACAAATCCTATATGAATCCTCATAAACTTCCTTTCATTCCAAATAGAAGAGGTTGAGAACTCAATAGTGCATCTAACTACTTTAATCCTCAAGAGATTACTTGGATCCCATATGAAAACACAATTTTGGACTTCACTCAAAGAGTCCTCATGCCCTATACTGCAAGTTGTAACCCTCACTCTATCACCTTTTTTAGCATGCTTTCCATGATGACAAGAATTTTGTAGTGACATAGAAGGAGACAAATCTAAAATATTTTCATACCTTGGGATGCAAATAAGATGTTCATCCTCATTTGTTGAAAGAGAGTTCATTGAGATATCCTCAACAATTCCATTTTTGTGACTCAAAACTCTTGAATTAGGACTAACCAAAATATTCTTCTCAAATGCATACTCATCCACAATGTTACTCTACAAATCAAACAATGGCTCACCATTTGGAATTCGTAAGATAGTGCATGAATTGGTGCATGTCCCTCCATCTTGGGCTCTTCACAACTAACAATGAATGTCTTTTCCTCCTCAACTTCATCAATATTTTGTTGACATGTACAATCATTAGTAGTAAAATAAACATCTTCTATTTCCAAACAATTTTTACCTTCAAATTGTATGGTGGATTTCTCCAAGTTTTGCATCCTTTCAATTTCTTGCAAATCTGATTTTTCTTTATGCTTCACAATCATCATTTCTAGTTTTATGGCCTTCTTTTCTGACTCTTCTAGTTCTACTATTGTGATTTATGAACCTTCCTTTCTATCATTCTCCTTAGCATCTGCTTGATTTTTGGTATTTATAGCCTTTTCCATCTTAAATGCTTCCTTTCTTCTTCTCATGAAATAATCTTCAAATGATACTTCAAATTGTCCCTCTGAAAGGTACTCTTCAAAAGTTTTGAGAACCACTCCTTCCTTAGGCAAATCTTTTCCAGTGATTTTTACATATTCATAAAAAGTGAGGGCTTCCTTTGAAATTATACATTTCATAAAATATTCATCAAACCATAATGATATTTTGGAAACTAAAACATCATTTTCCAAACTTCTCAAAAGGGATTTGAAGAACCCCCCCATGATCAAGAACTTAATACCCTATAGGCTAGCAAGATCTTTTCTCTTATACCATTGTAATGTCTCAAACAAAATATTTTCATCCAAAAATCAAATCTAAAAATAAAATTTTAATTAACTTTCAAAACACCCAATTTTCCATTACACCGATTGATCCTGAAATTAACAATTTTAACACAAATGCAAAGGGAAAATTATTTAAACATAAAATACTGATAATTATCTTCAAATATTAGTAATAGTATGGTCTCATGTTGTTACATATCATAAATTTTCTAGATTTACTCATAGACACAAATTTGCATGCAAAACTAACAATTTCACTACACTCAATTTCACCTAGTAGCACAAAAAATGATATCTGATGAACCCAATATTAAATTATATAATTTTCTAATGAAATACAATTGATATCAGGTCTAAGATGACCAATAAAAACAGCAAAAAATTTTGATAACAAACCCACAACTACTAACTACTCAAACCCCACCTCCAGCACACACTAAAACTACTCCAAACTCACAAAAACGATACCGGATCTTACAATAAGTGGACACTGACACAAAAACTAATGCAACAATAGTAAAAACATAGAAAATAATGAATTCCACACCTATAAACACTTACAATACTTCAAAATTCTCCAAGAGACATAAAAACTGCATATAAATCCACCTGCAAGCAAACTACATAAAAACTGTTGGAACCTATCAATTCTTTGAAACTCCAATGCACTCCCTATGTGAGAATGCCCTCAAGAACCAAAGGGTTTCCATCCTTTGATCCAAGAAACCAATGGTTTTCTGTCCACAACTGCAAACTCCAATGGGTTTTTGTCCACTGAAGAAAATCCAAGCACAAGTGCTCAAATTCAAAAATTTAGGTTGTAAAATGATCAAAAAGCCCTTTTGAAAGAAAATACTTGCATATTTATAATAGCTCCAAATCCAAACATCCCTCTCTTGGAAAATAAATTAAAACAATTCAATTGCCAACAAATTCCCTCAAATAGTGCTTACTTGTCATCACTCATGCAAGATTCTTGGCCAAAAATAAGAAATAACTCCCCTCTTACAAGTTGTCATAAAATTAGCTATTTTTTAGGAACCTGTCATAAGATCTCTTAAAATCACTCTTGAAAGTTATAATTACACCTCATATTCCCCACTTGTGCAAATAAATTAAAATATTTAATATTTAATTGCTCTCGAAAATAATAAATCCTTAATTTGCAAGATTACAATTAAAATATTAAATAAAATATTTTCCCTTCTAATTTACATTAGCCCATGGGAAAATAGGAATGGACTAATAATTTCACCAATTTATTTTTACTATAAAGTGATGCAGGAGCATCCAGAGGTGTAAGGGCAATCTTGCATCACCCAAAAAGAAGTTAATTCAAAACCATTGTAGTTGTTCTCATTTCTTCCCATAATTAGTGTTTTTGGTTCCATAATATCCAGAATAATAATGTAGGACTTTCAGTTTTTCCAAAACTGCTAAAAATAGCGACCTACCTATTTAGGAAAGTGTACCTGCCTATTTAGGAAAGTTTGCATTTGGGCATGTAATGAAGCAAAAACTTCCAAAAAGTTACATAACGGAAATATAAGACCTTTGGCGAAGGAATCAGGCAAAGATCATTTGTGAGCTGAAAGATATTAAAGTTTTTGTTTTCCAAAAAGCCCCTGAAAATTTACGGAACGAGATATGAGGCACTAAAACTTCTCATAACATCTCAAAAAGTACACAGAAATCCATTTACAAATTTCTAGCGTGATAGTTCACATCGCGAGCTTTCTGGCACTTAAAATAGTTCGTCAATCGAACACCTAGATCAAAAGTTATGCTTCCCGGAAGTTGACCTACTTTTGGAGGGAGTTGCAAATTTTGAAATTTAGCTGGAGGCCGCCAAAAAGTGCTATTTATGACTATTTTGGGGACCCTGGGTAGGGTAGAGTTAAGGGGGGCCAGTGTAGAGTCCAGAATAGGGGGGAAAATAGAAACCCTAGCTGATTTGGGGTTACAGAAGGCTGAAGATTCTAGAGTCTTGAGGTTGGGAAAGCTGTAATGTGTTGCAGCCAGTAGAGGATTCATCCTCTTATTGTAATTGAAGCTTCTTTAATGTAATGAGTTGCCCAGTTCAATAAAAGAAAGTTCTATTTGCTGTGTTTAATATTTGTTATTGTGTGTTTTGTGATTTACCCCCTTCATCATAAAGGGACATGACAAAGCATGAAATAACATCCTCTTAGCAGCAATTCTCTTGGTGACATGTCTCTTTTTCCTCTTTGTGTTGTTTCCTCTTTGACACTCTCTCTCTCTCTCTCTCTCTCTCTCTCTCTCTCTCTCTCTCTCTCTCTCTGCTTTTGACACTTTTTGACACTTGTCGATTTGTTTTTCATGTGCTTGCGACCCTATTCCTAAGCCTTATATGTGTCTTGTAGGTGTGTTTTTACCTTTCCCTAGTGTTTTTCATCCATTTCCACCCCTAGAGACCTTCTAGAGGTCCTCCCTATCCATCTCCAACTTTTGGATTTTAGTTTCACTCAACCAATCCAAATTTCCCCCTATTATTTCCAGATCTCCCTTAGGATATCCTACATTTGCAAGTGGAGATTTGGATTTTCACACATGACTAACCTATTTCTGGAGGCAAATCCCCTCCTTTTCATCTCTGCCTCTACCATCTCCCACCATGGACTTTCACCCAGGTTCCCTCCTCTAAGGCTCACCCATGGGTTGTGTTAGCTTTCGTTGCACCAAAAGATCAACCTATTAATGCTTGATACAACCACTTGACTTAACAAGCATGGGAGGCGGTTAAGCCCTTGTCACAAACCACCGTAGCGCAGTGCTGAACAAGGAGGCCAAGTCACACCTTACAACAATCCCCCCCAATACAAGCATGGGGTTTGAACCCGTGACCTCAGCTCTGATACCAATTGTTAGCTATCATTGCACCAAAAGATCGACCTATTAATGCTCGATACAACCACTTGATTTAACAAGCAAAGGAGGTGGTTAAGCCCTTGTTGCAAACCACTGCAGCGCAGTGCTGAACAAGGAGACCAAGGGTCACACCTTGCAACAGGTCACCCCCAAGTGACCCTAACTGGTGAAAGGGGTGACCCATGGGTTACCTTGTCATATTTTTAGCCACGAAAAACCTTGAATTTCTAACTCAAATAGCTCTATTTTTTCTCATTTTTCTTCCTGTTTGCATGGATTTTCATATCAAATATGGAGCTAACTATTTCATGCATCCACACATGCATAATTAGCTCTATTTCATCTTTAGTTAAAAATTTGTGCATTCTCTTACATTCTCATGCACTTCTTTTTCTTCACTTCTTTTTGAGTGATAAGCTTTTACTGGGTAGATCACTCCAATTTTAGCCCAGATCACTCTTGAATCTTCTAAGTTAACTCTCCAATCAAATTGAACTAACTCTTCTTTTTCTTAACCTCTCATCCCTCTTCTAACCTATAAATACCCCCTCCCTCAAGCATAAACGGAGGCAATTTCATTTGTGCACATAGCTCTTGCAGGTTATTGCTCTCCAAATCAAGCATTCTCATGCTCATACAAGACATAGGATCCTTTTTCTTTCATTTGTTATCTCATTTATCTTTTCTAAAAGCTCATTCACATCCATACACTACTCACATCACAAGTCATAGTGCTCACCAAGCTCTCATTGAGCTCTTTTCAAAGCTTCAAGCTTCTTTTGCTTCCATTTTATCCTTGTCGCTAAGAAGATCACCCCGTTGCTACAAGAGGATTCGAGGTTGCCATTACAAGGATTTCTAAGGGTAGTAGAGGCTTACACATCTCTAGGTTCCTTTATGCTTTTTTTTCATTTCATAGTAATTAGATCATCAAAAATTTTCTCTTGTGAATAGTAAATACATGTTTCCTTTTTCCTTGATAGGCTAAGTAGATTTGCATTGTTAAATTAGTTTCCCTTTCCATATTCATAGATTAAAAGCAATTTCCTTTCTTAGATTAGATTGATCCATCTATCCAGAAAACAAACAAAAATATAGATTACATTGCATTAGATAACTTCATCATAGCTTGCATACATTTACTAATTCCTAGATTAAGAAAAAGCACTTTGATTTCCAAAAACATAAAAAAGCACAAAAAAAATGTTTTGCATTCATATAGGCTTGCATGCATAAAAAATCCAAAAAGAACAAAAACTTTAGTAAACATAGGAGGATCACAAACCCTTTGTCTCAACACAAGGTCAACTATAGTCAAACATTGGTCGAAACCCTTGGTTTCATCACAAGGTCAAACAAAGTCAACACATAGTTAAACCTTAGGTCACACAAAACCTAAGTCAAAACCCTAGGTCAATTCAAGGTTAGCTCAAACCTCCTATCTCTTATCTCAGCTTAGGAATGTTCCTTGGAATTAGAGCTAAGTGGGTGAGGGAAATCCTTGATGAGATAGAGGAGACCCACCCTAGGAAACAACAAGATAACAAGTCATTCAACAACAACAAGAAGCATTCAGAAAACTATTGATATAACAAGCATTCATCCAACAACATGAACAACAATTAAACATCAATGAGAACAATAGCCTACCCACACAATGTTGGAACATCTAAAACCCCAATAGGAGAATGGTGACTAGTGACCCTTCGGTCATATAGTTATCTTTACAACTAGAGTCATAGAACACTGCATCTAAACAAATGCACAACACAGGCCCCAGGAATAGCTAACCCCTCTCTATGAAGTCTAGCTCTCCAATGAGCTAGAACACCCCCGTGTCTCACCTCCTCTTGATTGGCTACTTCCATGAGAGAGAGTGACGTGGTGATTCACCTGGTGACAAGGAGAGAGGGTCCATGTGCACGCCAAAGCCAACTCAACCATCCCCAAGGCCACTGAGTTGTGATTTTGAGCATACATATTTTGGTGAACCTGACATAATGAGCAAAAAAATTTGTTTATGCTTTTTGCATTCCAAACGCTTAGATTCTATTCAAACACCAAACATTTTGCATTTCAAAGGTTTCAAACATTTTCACATTCTTCTTCATAGCCACCATTGCTACTTCCACTTTTGTCCCCTTCACTCTCGCTCATTCTATTTATTTTATGGTGTCTATGGTACCCATGAATATGATGGAACTAGACTTAAACCTAGGGAATGTTCCCTCAAGGGAACCAAAAACTCCCTCTTTTGATAGGTATGTGTCACCTCACCCACATGCACCAATCACTAATTGCTATGATTACAAAGACTCTGACTATGAGAAAGACCAAAGAGAACTTAGGTATTCTCTATCTTTTAACAAACCTGCTTAGGAACATAACCCTAGCATACTAAATGTGCCTCACAAGGCTAAAAGAATACAACTAAGATAAAAAATCCACCATCTAGATCAACCATCCACAAGAACCTCAAGTACTCATCTTGATGAGGAAGTAAGAAGGTTGGAAAGAAAATTACAAGAGGCAAGAGATGTCCAAGAAGCATTAAAAGTTGCCCTACAGGAAGAACAAAGAGAAAATGTTGCATGAGAAGAAGCACAGAATCATGACAACACTCGAAGGGAAAACCTTAGAAATGAGGAAGTGCCTAGAGGTCCCACTCCTAGATGCTTAATTATGATGCTGGTGCAAAGAATTAGAACACTGGAAGCAGAACAACCTGCTCCAAAAATAAGACAAAAGTCATATGATAATGTCAGAATTGAATAGGACTAGGGGCATCTCAGAAACCCCCTACCTCAACTACTACTCAAGAAATGCGAGTAACGACACATTCCCTTATGGGAACCCTCTTGTTCAAAATAATCAAGCAATGCTAGGAAGCTAAGCAAACTAGACAATGGGTTACCAAAACCCTCCTATGGGATTAATGCTATCAACTCCTCAACCACAGAGTGTCTTTGTAGGCACATACTTGGAATACTTGAAAGAGCCACTTGACATAGTCATAAAAAACATTCATTTGCCTCGACCATTACCTAATCTCCCAAAGTTCAAAGGAGAGAGTGATCCCAACTTACATATCAAAGCAACTCCTCCCTTGGGATGGGTTTGTTGCCAAGATCTTCCCAAAGACTCTAGAAGGGATAGCTCTAAATTGGTACTATCACCTACCAAAGACATCAATACACTCATTCAGGTAGTTAATCAGAGAGTTTGTCATGGCTTTTGACATGAACAAACTCATAAAAATAGGAATCAGGGAATTCTTAGCCATGAAATAAGAACCAAACGAATCATTAGCTGTCACATCTCATTTTTTTGGACTATATTATTATTCTAGATTAGTGAACATTTACCATGATTGTTTTACTTTGAGTAAGTTCCATGTGTGTGAAGGTAATTATCATGAAGTTATATTTGAGTAAATTGGAAAGTTAATTTAAATATTGAATATTATCGATGTGATCATGATGTTTTGCTTCGGCTATGTTTTTGGGAACTAACCTATTGATGTTGAGTTGAGTGCAAATGAATGTAGGTACTCATCAAAGACGAGAACATGGTTGAGGTAGAGGTGTCCTAGCCACTTGACAAGGACTGTTTGGGATGGTTAACCCTGATGCAATCACACACTCATGTAGTCTCATATTGCATTTGAATGGTTTATTATGCATCATTGTGTGGATAATAATTGTGATTGAAGGTTTGATATTTTAAAAATTATTAATTTTTCAATTGTCATGATAATCATTTTCGAATGCATGATTTGATTATAAGAATTAAATGTCTTTTTGAATTATATTTTAAATGGTGAATTGTATTTTTAAAATAGTGAATATATATATATATATATATAATTTCACTTCTTGATTTATTTAAAGTGATTGTGTTTTAATGAAAATAGTTAAATTATGTTAATAATATCATTATTGTATTTAGAATTTTAAATAAAAATAATTAAAATCAATTTACTGTCATGCATGTGATAGTAAGCTAATTAAAAGTTATTATTTTAAATAAAATAGAAATTTGAGAGCTTTTTGAAGAGACAATTCACATGCAAACTAAAAATAATCTGCAGTCTTTAAACCTATTTGGGATGCCAAAAATAAGGGAGATTTTTAATAAAAATAAGAGTGCTTAGCAAAGAACATAACCCCCACGATTTTTAGCAGAGAAGGCATGATCTTTTGCAGTAGGAAGGAATTGTTTTCTATGCGCGTTGAAGGTTGTAAAGAATTTTATCTGTAGCGACAGGAAGCAGGAGAAAGGCAGCAATTTGGGAGGCAGGATCAACCTATTTTCAAGTGAACTCATCCAGTTATTTTTCTTGTGGTTTTGCATTTAATAAAAGTTTGTTGAATGACTATAGAAAACTTAGAAAAATCAGCCAATGTATATTCTTTTCTAGCTTGCATTTTGACTGCTAATCGACCCGCTGTTAGAAAATCTAAGTGACCTATCTTTATTTCTTCTTGCCGCCAGCCTTAAAATAAAAACCATGGTGTCTTATTCATAATCAACCCACCTTTATTTCCCTCTTGTTGCCAATCTACTCAATTACAACATAGCATTTAGGATTAATCTACTATTTTTCTTAGCATGTGAAACAGTTATTATTTAGATCGCTGAATAGAAAAACTCACATCTATGCTTGCCCAAGTACTCAGTCACTAATTGCTTCATGGTTAAATTCAACCCTACCATCGACAGGAAGTGGGGTGACCTGTTGTTCCTTGTTCTTATTTTGATAAGTAAATTGACCTCTTGTTCTTATTTTCTTGTTTTCCTACTATAGATCGGCCATTATACTAGTCGTTGTCTTAAAACCATGGACTAAACTATTACAACCCCCAAATGTTGATAAACATTATTCTCTGATAGGCACAAATTTTATAACTATTGTGGTATTACTTGTTAGAAATCTGATCTTTGTTAGGAATTGACCTTTTGATGTATGAAAATAAAACTCTTAAACATAGATGCAAATAATTACTTCCTATAGCTTAAACTTTCCTTTATTGTTTGTTGTCCAAAATGTATTTTTAAACATTATCATTAAATGGTAGTAAAAGATTATAAACTTAGTTCTTTTATTTTTATTATTTCTACTACAGTTCCTATCATAGTTGTGACAGGAAGACTGTTTATTTGTTTCTGGAGTTCCTGTCACAGATTTGATAGTAAGAATATTAAGTAACTTAGATTTCTTATATTGAGAAAACTATGATTGAAATATGGATTTGGTGATTATATCAATTTCACAGCCTCATGGATGCAATTGTATGTAACAAATGATGGATTATTGCTTGGAAAGTGTGTTCCTTGATTGGTGTTTTGGGAAAGGGAATTTGAAATGATTTATTGATGAACTTTGATTCTTTTATTTTATTATTTATTTACTTGTTCTTGGGGAAAGAAATAGATTTTTATCTAGGAATTTTATTGGGTTACTTTCTGGGCAAGGATGCCGAATGTGGATTATCAAAGATGGCTTTTCCTCTTTTTAGGAATTGAACTAGGTTACTATTTTAAGGATTAGATCTAATCAAGTTGTCATTGAAAAAGATGATTATTTTTGTCTAGAAAAATTATTTATATATATCTCTACCACATCCTATTGTGAGATAATACACATTTCATTATTTAGAATTGCACATTTAGACATCAGGTTGCATCGGGAGTTCCCACCTACAAGTTGTTCCAGGTAGCTAGACATTTCGTGTAGGGATCTAGGGAAGTGTAATTACTTCATGGTTGGGTGGAAAAGCACCTGGGCCATGTTCCTGTCTCTCGACTCATAGGAGGACCACTTGGTTCATGGCGACTGATGAGCATATTGTTTTATTTATTCTTGTTGTACATGATTATTATAACTTGTAAATTAGATGTATTATGGCATGAATGCCCATGGACTTTGTATATTATTTTATAGTGCTTTTACCTAGATTAAGCACATGAATTTGTAAGATTTAATGACATTCTTGATTTATATTTATGAGATTTATCTTTTACTTCTGATATTGTAATTAAGTAGATTAATTACATATTTTTACTTTGGGCATTGTAATGTTATATTTAAGTGGATTATTTACTTCATTTTACTTTTGCAATGGTTTTGTGGTTTTTACAACTTTTACAGTAGCCCACTTTGTTATTCAATGGAGACAAGTACTCTATTCTTCAATTAGTGCTCAAAGCATGGACCATCGCGAGTTATGTGACATTTTCTTTCATTCCCTAAATAAGGATATGAGAGAAGACATTCAAAAGCTATCTTACAAGTCCTACGAAGAGGCCTTGGAAAGTGTTTTAATAATTGACCAAGCAACCATCGATGGTGGTCGAAGAACCTATGACACAAATGAAAGACTTAAAGTCTTGAAAGCAGCTGAAAAGAGTATCTCAAGTGTCTCCCTAGATAAAGATATCAATGTTGTGAAGAGTACTCCCAATAATGATAAATGGTGCCAAAAAGGAAACCAAGGACCAAGTCGTTTCTCCTATGATCCTAATACATATTGTTGGTTCCATGGAATAAAAGGTCATGAAACAAAAATTTGCTATGGGTACAACAAAGCGATCTTAAAGCTCACCCCAGAAAAATAATGAAATTTCTCACTCTCCTACAATTTCAAAGAAAGAAGAAAGAACCTTAGGACAGAAAGGAAATGTCGATCAAAGAAACTCCAATCATGTGGAACTGAACCAAGAAGCATTTGTGATCCAAGAGGAGGAATAAATAGACCAAATAGAAAATGTCTTCTCACAAGTGATAAGTTTATTAAAAGCCTCCCCTTCACACCGAAAAACATTCTTAGAAGTATTAGAGGTAGGATGCTCAACATAAGAGGAACCAAGCCCTCTCATGTTTGATATTTCAAAGCTCCCTGAGGATGAAGAAAATAAGAAAAGGGATTCATCGTTATACATACAAGTTCAAGTTGAAGAGGTCATCATAAAAAGAGTGGTAGTAGATGAAGGATCGGTAGTTAACCTCTAACCCATTTCCTTCCTGCGAAGGATGGGATACAACAAAACAGGTATAAAACAAGCTACCACTCTAAAAATATATAATAGTCATGACATTCAAATGGTTGGGAAGATCAGCTTACCACTCACTCTAATGTCTAAAATAATTCCTATAGACTTCTATGTCATCGACAAAGAAACCAATTACAATATGATCCTTGGAAGACCTTGGATTCATACTATGAAGGTTGTGGTTTCTATGTTATTTCAAGAAATTAATTTCCATCACTCAGGAAAGATCCATGTCATCAAAGCAAATCCTGATCCTTTCAGTGTTTATAGGAAGGGATAGGAAGAAAAGGATAAGAAGTTAAAAATGCAAGAGAAAACAAAGGAAGAAACTAGGGATCTTCAGCCAAATAAAAGTACTCACAACATATCATATCACAACATGGAAAACCTTAGATATTTCTCCTTTGATCCCCACACCACCAAGTCTCATGTTCCATTTGTCTTAGCATCCATCCCTTGCTTAGACAAATGTGACATCAAGAATCTCTCAATTGGAACAATAGAAATCATTGAAGAAGGGGAAGAAAAAGAGGAAAAGAAAAAATCAACTTATGAATTTAGAGAAACATCCCAACCACAAAACAATCAAGACCTATGGACTTTACACTTTGACAGGGCCAGTTGTAAAATAGGGGCAGGAATGGGAATAATTCTTACCTCCCCAGAAGGGAAAGTTCTCCCTTTCGCGCTTAGGTTGGATTTCTTCTGCACAAATAACATCACCAAGCATGAAGCCCTATCCCTAGGGGTCATGTTAGCTATGAGAATGGGAATTAAGAGGGTCTCTACTTTTGGAGACTCCCAGCTAGTGATCAACCAAGTCACAGAAAATTATGAAACAAAATTAGAATGATTATGACCATACAAAGAAACTATTAGAAAACGGGTTCAATTCTTTGATTTATTTTCCATAAGAGATATACCTAGAGAAGAGAACCAAGTAGTAGATTCGATGGCCACATCATCTACCCTATTTTCACCACATGCTCAACTCTAGAATTTAGAATTCATTGTCAATTCACAGAGAGCCATTATTAGAAAGTGAAGAGTTACCAAGAATTTTAAGCTACGCTGCGAATCAAATAGAGAAACCAACTCGAGACTATGTTGAGAATGATGAAGCCAACTTAGAGTATCTACATGCATATGATGGGCTTCCAAGAGTGTACCACATGAAAGGATACATACTCCTTCCTCATCTGGAGAACTATTTTGGAAGTGAAAATGAAATCCTCCATATTAAAGCAAATTCAGATTTACCACCTACACCTCAAAAATTTGAAGGACATCCATCACTAACTGGAGATACCATTGATATCAATGTAGGAACTCCTGAGAAACCAAAGATATTAAAATTGGGAGGAGAATTGAATGACAAAGAATTGGAGTACACTAAGTTCCTTATCAAATATTCTGATGCCTTCGCCTAGACATATTCGACATGTTGGGGCTAGACCCAAAAATCGTGGTGCACAATTTAGTAATGAAACCTAATGCAAAATCCATAAAGCAAAAGTTGAGGCCTATAAAACCTCAAGTAGCTGAAATGTTAAAAGAAGAATTGAAGAAGTTATTGAATGTGGGCTTCATAAAACTAGTGGACTATTCAAGTTGAGTTTCAAACATCATCCCAATTTTAAAAAAGAATAGGAAAATTTAGATATGCCTCGATTTTAGGGATACCAAACAAGCTTCTCCAAAAGATGAGTTTCCCTTACCATCCATTGATCAAATTGTTGACTCAACTGTAGGATATGAAGTGATCTCTCTCATGGATGGGTTCTCAGGATATAACCAGATCAGAATATCAGAGGAACATCAAAACAAAATAGCATTCACCACCCCTTGGGGAACCTTCTATTATGTAGTCATGCCATTTGGATTAAAAAATATAGGGGCTACCTATTAGAGGGCAATGACACACATCTTACATGACTACGTTCATAAGATAGTGGAAACATACATTGATGATCTTCTAGCTAAATTAGAGCAAAGATTAACACATGTGGAAGATCTTCACAAAATCTTCAATTGGCTTTGAGAATACAAAGTAAGACTAAACCCTAAGAAGTGTGTTTTCGGAGTCATGACAAGCAAATTGTTGGGTTTCATTGTTTCGTGAAGAGGAATTGATGTAGATCTAGAAAATTTTAAAGCAGTCTTAAATGTAACCCCACCAACAAGTGAGATGGCAGTAAGAACCTTTTTGGGACAACTAGGCACGATCAGGTGTTTCTCACAAATATGACTTTCAAAATTCACCCAATCAATCAATTGCTAAAGAAGCAAGTTGGCATAACTTGGATAGTGGATTTTCAAAATGCATTTGAGTAAGTAAAGAAATTGTTGTTGACTCCACCCATACTAATGCTACCAAAACATGGAAAATCTTTCATCTTATATTTCAGAGCAACTAATATCTCCATAGCTTGCATGTTGTCTCAAGAAGACAAAGGTGGAAGGGAAAGAGCCATATATTTCATAAGTCAAACCTTGCTAGAATATGAGAAGAACTACACTCAGGCTAAAAAGGAGTGTATGGCCATAGTTTTCACAACCCAGAGATCGCAACATTCCATGTTGAACCAAGAAACTAGAGTTATGATATGATCTAAACAATTGAGAACATTCTTAAACCAACCAATGTTGTCAAGAAGGGTTGGTCGATTTGTGACATTCCTAAGTGAGTTTGAATTAACTTACATTAATCAAAAGTTAGTTAAAGGACAAGTGATAGCAGATTGGCTAGTAGACAATCCATTTCCTCAAGAGGAGTCCATAAACAAAGACTTCCTTGATGAAGAAATTTACGCAATCGACCTTGAGAAATACGTCGCTTCATATTGGTACAGAGATATTGTGAACTATCTCACAAATAGAACCTACCTAGAGAACATGACTCCCTTAGGGAAGAGACACTTATGCATCCTCACTACAAGATATGTCTTGATCAATGATGTGTTATATCAAAGAGCCTTGGATGGGATGTTTCTTTGATGTCTTGACAAAGAAGAGGCACATAAGATTTTGGAAGAATGCCATAGTGGAATCTGCAGAGGATATTTTCGTGGTCACACTACAGCAAGAAAAATACATCGGCTATCATATTTCTGGCCATGTTTACAAGGAGATACAATAAAATTTGTGAAAAGATGCCCAAAGTGTCACACCTACATACATGTTCACCACACACCAATGAGAGATTTGCAACCTATAGTTACTCCTTGGCCCTTCTCTACATGGGGCATGGACTTGGTGGGGAAGATATCTCCCCCATAAATGGATGGACATATGTTCATCATTACCACAACAGAGTATTTTACCAAATGGGTAGATGTCATGCCTCTAACTACAATTTCAAGAACATTCATCGCAAAATTCATATTGAATCAAATCATATGTAGATTTGGGATTCCCCAAGTAATAGTGATAGATAATGCATCGTCATTTAAGAACCCACAGGTAAGAGAGTTATGTGAGAGATTCCACATCAATCATAATTCTTCTTCGATGTACTATCGTCAACGGAATGGACAAGCAAAAGCCACAAACAAAACATTGAAGTCAATATTGGTCAAAATTGTGAAGGACTCCAAAAGAGACTGGCACTTATAGTTATATCTAGCTCTTTGGGCTTACAGAATGAGAATAAGAAGTCCAATTGGAACCACCCTTTATGCCCTCACTTTTGGGTCAGAAGTGGTGTTACCACTGGAAGTACAATTGCCTATCCTAAGAGTGTCACTGCAAGGCCTACTAGATAATGAGGAATATCGAGCAGTAAGGTTGGCTGAATTAGAAATAATGGATAAAAAATGATAGTTGTTCAAATACATGACTCCTACCTCACAAGGATGAAAAAGTAGTATAACAAGAAAGTCATCCCTAGACCTTTTTAGGCGAGAGACTTACTACTCAAGATTGACAACCTAATTGATAAAGAGTTGGTGAAGGGTGTAAGTTCAGGCCCAACTAGATAGGTCCTTATATGGTTAAATAAGATGTCAAAAATGGTGCCTATCTCTTGTCCACAATGGAGGGAGAGGAATTTGGTGAAATAGTTAATGCCTTGAACACCTCAAGAAATACTATGTCTAAAAATCATAAAAGGCATAAAACATAAAAATAGAAAAAAATCAAATATCCCAAAAATGCAAAATATATATATATATATATAAATTAAAAATGTCAAAAAGAAATTTGTTCCTTGCATTTCAGTATCATTCTATTCACCTTGCATTAAAGTGAATGACTTGCTCTTATATTATTTTCATTTTAGTAAGGAGTTTAAGGTTGCCTAGATATATGTAATCCTTTTAGGTCCTGAGATTCCCCATTTTCACAATCTGTTGACAAGAGGCAGTATTCTAATGATTAAATGTTGTCATTGATGGCAACAAAGGAAAGAGACTCCACTGGCATGACAAAGAGACTTTACTCCGGAAGTAGAAATGACTAAGTATAAACATTATACACAGTCAGTGATAGTGTTTGAAATGGTATGCCTCCGCAGTAAAAGATCAGTATATGCAGATCAAGTATGCTGTTTATAGATACTTAGTGATGATATGTTCTAGTACTCAATACCTAACTTCCTCTAAAATTCATACTATGAGATGTCTAAGTCTGGGTGAAAAGAACTAAGACAGGAACAATGCACAGTGCTAGAGAAAAAGGGTCTACATTCCTTTGTAGTTGCATAATTTGTCTTGCAGTTTTGTAGGTATGATCTATGGTGAGTGAAGAGCCTTTGATATGGATTTGAGTAGGTCTTGTGGTCCACAGTGGAAGATGTTGTCTGATAGTTGAACTGAACTAGTAAACAATCTGTGAATAAGGCCAACATAATAGTATGATGTGTGTGTGGTAAAGTTTTGTTGTTTGGAACTTAATCCTAAATGGTAAAATAGTTGACGCCAACATGTATGATAGTGTTTCAAATATTCTTTGGGTCTTCCATAGATTTTGGGAAATAAATTTGGCTAACAGAGCACATAATACATGACTACATGGTACACTTTATTAGGCCAACCTAATATGAAGATTTTGTTTGTTTCAGATATATATGTGGGATTGATTTTAGTATTTGGTGTGTGTGTGATGTGGATATGAATGTGTGAAGAATGTGAATAGCAGAGTAGGTGACAAAAAGCATAAGAAGAGAGATCGTGTCTAATGTAAAAGCAGAGCAGTTAAGATGAAAAGTTTTGAGACAGTATTTTGAATATACATTGAAGCTACATTCATGCATATGTAGATGCAATCTAAGTAGTTCATTTTGGTAGTGAGCCATCTCCTTATTTCTTCCTTTCTTTTCTCTTGGTAGTGAGCACTTCATAGGGTAGTGAGCCCTGAGGTAGTGAGCCTTCTTGTAATTTGGTATTGTGCTATCATAATATATTGTGAGCTAACACTCACCATGGTTTTTCCCTTTTTGGGTTTTCCATGTAAAAATCCTAGTGTCCATGTGTTATGTCTTTATGGTTGTTGTCCTTATGCTTATTTTGCTTTCATGTTATTGATTTTGGATGTTGGATTAATAACCTTGTTGAGAAGTGATTTTGTGGAATACTAATTTACCCCACCCCCCTCTCAGTATTCCTTATATTCAATAATTGGTATCAGAGCAAGGTTCCTTGGAAGAAGCCTAATAGCTTGAGGAAGATCTAGAAAAGTTTACTCATGGCAGCCAAAAGATTTGGAAATCTCTCAAACAATGTTGAACTAGAAGTAGCTCTTATTGATCTTGAAAAATCTAAAGCAAAAATTAGGGATCTAAAGGATAACATTCAAGAAGCTGATGAATGCATTCTAAAGTTGAAAGAACAAGTCAAGAAATTCAAAGAAAAATATAGAGATATTAGTGAACAATTGATATTAGCAAATGAGAACCTGGATGATTTGAAAGTGGAAGTTATAGAAAGAGCTAAAGTAGAAGATCTAAATCTGATGGTAAAAAGCAAGATAGAAGAGTGTGTCAAATTGGAAAAAGAACTTGTGAACCTAAAAACAAACTTGGAAAAAGCCAAGAGCTATGAAGAAAAGTTCAAGATAAGTTTTGAAAAACTTGATGAGATGATTGCTAGTCAAAAGAGCTTAGATGACAAGCAAGGCTTAGGACTTGAGAAAGAAAAAAGTTCAAAATCAGGTCAATAAACTTTCAAATGAAGCAAAATAAAGGGAACCAATTCAATAATCAAAGAAGAAGACCTAGAAGACCTCTAGTCAGATAGCCAAATGCTCAAAGGTACCCATCTTTCAATGGCCATTGTTTTAATTGCAATAAGTTTAGTCATAAAGATACTCATTATAGGAGTAGAATAAATCAAAATGTTCCATCTTTCTCTGGTCAATGTTTCAATTGCAAGAAAATTGGTCACAGATCAAATGAATGCAGAATTCTGGTATGAAATGGATCTTACAATGCAAGAAATACTCATTCAATGGAAAGTGTTTTGCTTGCAATAGATTTAGACATATGGATAATCAATGTAGATCAAATCCAATCAATAGAAGGAATCAAGGACAAAGAAATGTGGTATGCTACAATTGCAACAAGTTTGGACATGTTGCAAGATTCTGTAGAAGCAAGAATGTGAAAAGAAACTACTATGTTGAAGAAAAGAAAATAGAGCAAAGAAATGATAAGGGAAAATAAAAAGTTGATCTAGTTGAAACCAAAAAAGAAATGGGCAAGATCTGGATTAAGAAAGATGTGATTGAAGCCAAGGATAGATCTGCACCAATTTCTAGTGTAGATACTTCCTCTAGGAAGTAGATTGGGAGTTCTGGGTCAAGGCGAGCTATGTTGAAAATTAAAAACCCCAAGCCAAAAATTTAGTGCTAGAATTCAGCACTAAGGTATGTTGTGAAGAACTTTATGACAAATCCTCTAAAAGAAATTCTGGTAGAGAAAGATCTAATGCGGAGCACATTGCGGAGCAATTTGGATTGATTGTGGCTTTTAGAGAAGTGTTTGGCATCTTTTTGAAAGACCACATTTATGATAATTAAGTTAAGGCCCTCAAGGGGTTAAAAGGCTTGGATTCGTAAAAGATTAATCAATCATTCAAGCTTTCAAGTGTTTAAGGTGACTTAAAGTGAAATTCCAAGTGACTCAGTGATTTCCAAAGAAAATTAAGACAAAACAGAAATATCCAAAGCAATCGGCAAGGAGTTTAGAACAAAGAAAAGGATGAATACTCTCATGTCAGATGACATTAAGAAAGTAGTAAAGGAGACCAAGGAAATCACTTTAAGAGTGATAAAGGAATTTCATCTCCCAACAATATATGACAATGATGAAGTAAATGTTGGAGAAGATACATCTATTCCAAAAGTGAATTTGAACCAAGGGTTAGATGACAAAGTGGTCAAAGAGAAGGAAGCACTTGCTACAATTATTGAGACTAGTCTCCCTTCAGAACATCAAACAGGTGACAAGACAGGAATGGAGAAGATTGAGAAGATAGATAAGTCTGATGATCAAGAAGAGAAATAGGATAAGGAATTCCCTGCACTAGAACAAAATGATAGTACAAATGAATCTCTGGATTTAGATCCTTTGGAACTAAACCAAGAAGAAGAAGTCTCTAGTATAGCAAGAGACACTGTGGAGTCAGTCAAAGAATTTTTGGAAAAGGAGAAACAAGTCTTTAATGAGCTAGAATTTTTGCAAGGACCAATAAATCTAGACTCAATGTCCCCTGTACAAAAATTTAAACTAGTATCAATTGTGCAGGCAAAGGCATAGGAAGAAATTTTGAAGTCTTACATACATGACAGTGAACTGATTGGCGAGGCATCCAGCATTTTGGAGAAGATGATACCATCATATTAGAAGGACACCTCTTTGTATTCTATAAGTCAACTAAAAGGACTTATAAATTTTGTAAGTGAGCATTTTGAAGCTTTTGAAAAATCTATTGAGACAAAAGTGAGACAAGAATTTGATGAGAAAAGATTAAATGAGTTGAAGACTATTATAGTAAATGACAAAGCTCTACTAGACAATAAAATGAAAGGCATACAGAGTGATATCAAAGAAGCAAGTGACCTGTACAAATTTTATCTATCTTGGCTGGTAGCCACAAAAGAGCTAGAAGAAAAAGTAAAGGATCTAAACCAATAGCTAATAAATATTTATAAATCATTTGATCCAGTAGTTGAGTCAGTGAGCAACAAAGAAATACAAGTAATTAATATTCATAATGAGTTAAGTGATCTTATAAATAAGAGGGATCAGATGAAAAATAAAATGTGTTAGTTGAGAGGACTAATTAGTCCCAAGTTAGATTCAATGATCATTATTGCAAGAGAAGCACAAGTAGCTTCACAAATTGACACACAATCTGATGTGCAAAAGGTAGAAAAATTGGTCTTTTTGATAAATGGTCACATCTAAATTTTGGAAAGAGGTAAGAAATGATGGGATGAAGAGATTACACAAGTAAATATTGTGTATAAGAATATCCTTTCACCTATATCTAGTTAAGTTCAAGATTGTATGTGTACATATGCAGTAGAGTATGACAATTTTTTTAGTTTTGACACAATTTTAATTTTTTGTACATACACATTTTCTATTGATGTCAAAGGGGGAGAAGAAGACCAGTAAAAAATGGACAAATATCTAAGGGAGAGAAGGAATACATAGTAAGGGGGAGCAGACACAAGCATTTTTCACTAAGTGTTGCCATCAATGCCAAAGGGGGAGATTGTTGCCAAGAGACACTATTCTAACAATTGAATGTTGTCACTGATGGCAACAAAGGAAAGAGACTCCATCGGCATGACAAAGAGACTTTACACTAGAAGCAAAAATGACTAAGTATGAATAGTATACATTATACAGAGTAAGTGATAGTGTTTGGGATGATATGCCTCCGCAGTAAAAGATTAGTGTATGCGGATGAGGTATGTTGTTAATAGATACTTAGTGATAATATGTTCCAGTGCTCAAGACCTAACTTTCTCCAAAAGTCATACTATGAAATGTCTAAGTCCAGGTGAACAAAACTAAGACAGGAACAGTGCACAGTGCTAGAGAAAAAGGGTCTGCATTCCTCCGCAATGGCATAATTTGTCTTGTAGTTTTGGAGGTATGATCTATGGTGAGTGAAGAGCCTTTGATATGGATTTTAGTAGGTCTTGTGCTCCACAATAGAAGATGTTGTTTGACAGTTGAACTGAACAAGTAAACAATCTATGAATAAGGCTGACATAATAGTGTGATGTGTGTGCAGTAAAGTTTTGGTGTTTGGAACTTAATCCTAAATGGTAAAATAGTTGATGCCGACATGTGTGATGGTGCTTCAAATATTTTTTGGGTCTACCATAGATTTTGGGAGATAAATTTGGCCAACATAGCACATAATGCATGACTACACGGTACACTTTATTAGGCCGACCTAATATGAAGATTTTGTTTGTTGCGGATATATATATATATATATATATATATATATATATATATATATATATATTGGATTGATTTTGGTATTTGGTGTGTTTGTGATGTGGATATGAATATGTGAAGAATGTGAACAACAGAGTAGGTGACAAAAAGAAGAAGAGAGATCCTGTCTAATGTAAAAGCAGAGCAGTGAAACAGAGCAGTCAAGATGAAAAGTTTTGAGATAGTATTTTGAGCATACATTGAACCTACATTCATGCATGTGTAGCTGCAATCTAAGTAGTTCATTTTGGTAGTGAGCCATCTCCTTATTTCTTTCTTTCTTTTCTCTTGGCAGTGAGCCTTTGTGCAGTGAGCACTTCTTCATAGGGCAGTGAGCCCTAGGCAATGAGCCCTAAGGTAGTGAGCCTTCTTGTAATTTAGTATTGTGCTATCATAATATATTGTGAGCTAACACTCACTATGGTTTTTCCTTTTTTGGGTTTTCCATGTAAAAATCTTGGTTTCCATGTGTTATGTCTTTATGGTTGTTGTTCTTATGCTTATTTTACTTTCATGTTATTAATTTTGAAAATTGGATTAATAAACTTGTTAAGAAGTGGTTTTGTAGAATACTGATTCACCCCCTCACTCAATATTCCTTATATTCAACACAATCATCATTTTCCCCTTTCATTCCCAGTGATTCTAATCAAATCCTAGCTCTTAGCTTTACACTGATCCCAGTCTTAATGAGTCAAGATGTTAGGTCTAATCAAAGTCAATTTAAACCTACAATTTTTAAAGGAAGCTTGCAAGTAGACATTCCCAATTCTTCCCTAGTAGGAGAAAAGTCCAACTAGATTATGAAAACTTTTGGTGGTGCTCATCCCCTTATCTTTCCTAGCCAAAAACATCAGGAGGATCAAAACTTTGAAGGAAGCAATCTAAAATATCAGTGAATTAAAAAATGAGTGATCAAAATATGAGTGTTGAGAAAAGTGAGAATTGAGAGATCAAATTACTACATATCCAAAGTTCCAAAAGCATTCATTTTCATAAAAGTCAAAAATCCAAAAACAAATGAGAAAATCAAGTGAGGCATTCTAGAAAATACAAAAAAAAAAAGAGACAAAAAAAGAGTGAAAGAGAGAAGATTGTTGAATGTCCATACTCTTGGGTGGAGATTAGTCTAAGCTCGAAGCTTCAAGGATGGCATTCTATCAGAGGAAATAAAAGAGAAAGGTACAAAGCACACACACACTAGCTGAGCAAAGCTAGGATTCTAATAGTCTTTAGGATCATTTTCTATCTAGGGACCCTAGTTCTTTCCCATTTATCCTTTACCCCAGGTCTATCTTTCTTGCCATCTATGATCTAAGTCTAGCAAACATCATTGAAATTTGTTACTTGTCTAAGTTGAAAGCTTGTCAGATTGTCTTATCTAGATAAGGATCAGTGTTTAGCCTTTAGCAAAGCCCAAAGTCAAAAGAACTCCATTTCATTCCCACTCCCCACTTGAGTTCTAAATTCCTAATTTCACAGACTTGAATAGGTCTCTTATACCAAAATAACCTACAATCCCCTAGATTGAAAATCATATTAAAGAGTAGTCATATTGTTTGTTCCACAATGCATTCATATCAAAACCAGAAAAAGAGTTCCAAAGTAATAAAGTCAATGTCATAACTCATGGTATTCCATAGAGGTAAAAGTTTTATTTTAGCATCCCTTGTGTTCTTGCATCTGCATATCATAACCTGCATTTCATATATATATTCCAAAAATTACAAAAACATGTCATCGTTATCATACTTGCATTTTTAGAGTTGAAGGTCAAAACATAATCAAACAGTTCTTAAACTTTTAAAGTGCACAAGAGATGAGTACCCATACGATAGAAAAACAACCATAAAAAGACAAACTTTAATTGATATTGTTGTTATATGGAGCCTAATCAGACTCAGAGGTTAAATTTTCCACACTTTTATCGGTGTGATTTCCCTCCAAATTATTTAATGGGGGAGTGCAGGGGGCAGAGCCCCTCCTACGGGGCCCAGGGGTGGAGCCCACAGTGGGGGTCTGGGGGCTGCTAGGGGTAGCACCCCCAACCAAGGGCTCGGGGGCAGCACCCCTGAAGCGAAAATTGCCTATTATTTTATAAAGGTGTCGGGTGTAATTTTTCTATTGACCGACATAAAAAAACCCTATTTTGTAACCGACAAAAAGCTTCATGAAAAGTGACTAAAGGTTAGGGTTTTGATTGATATTGTATTGTAGCATTTGCAGCAGTATTGAGTTCTAGGATTGCTGATTGTAATCGGTTTGATTTACTGGATAATAATATTGGACTCTCTGTTTGGTGGATGTAGCCCGAGTTTGGGTGAACCACGTTAAAACTTGTCTCTCACTGTTATTAATTCTATGTATTTCTATTCCTCTATTTAATCTTTATTTACAATTAATTGATATCTTCTGCTGGCTAACCCTAACAAGTGGTATCAAAGCAAGGTTGTTTTCGATTATCGTCTGCAGGAAGGTCTCATGGTTGAGTGGGAGTCTCACGATTGAGTGGGAGCAATGGCGGACGAGGGTAAATTGAAGGTCGATAAATTCAATGGGCATAACTATCGGTTATGGAAGATGCAAATGGAGGATTACCTCTATCAAAAGGATTTATGGATGCCGTTGGAAGGAGTAGCCAAGAAACCAACAACAATGTCTGATGAGGATTGGAATATTCTCGACAAAAAGGCACTGGGAACCATTTGGTTGTGCCTGGCACCATCAGTGGCATTCAATATAACGGAAGAAAAGACAACAGATGGTTTGATGAAAGCTTTAGCTAAATTGTATGAAAAACCCTCAGCCTCAAATAAGGTATTTCTCATGAAGCGCTTGTTTAATCTAAAAATGGTTGAAGGTGGATCTGTGATAGATCATTTAAATGAATTTAATACGATTGTTAGTCAATTGACTTCTGTAAATGTAAAATTTGATGAAGAAGTTAGAGCTCTCTTGATATTATCTTCATTGCCTGAAAGCTGGGATAGTTTGGTAATGGAGGTTAGTAATTTTGTTTCTGGTTCAAATACCCTAAAATTTGATGATGTTGTTGGTGTTATTCTAAGTGAGGAAATTACAAACCTTGTTGAAAATAAATAAAAATAACATTAAGTACCAGAGTAGAATATGGGTGAATTCCTTGTCAAAAATGAGTGAGGGTTGCTTTTTGAACCATGTTAAAATTCACAATATTTTGCAAAATATATGTGTTTTTGGTAAAATGTACAATAAGAGGGTTTGTATGTTGCATATACAAGGTCGTTTGTATACAAGGTCGCTCGTATACAAAGTCATTTGTATATTGGGTCGTTATATGAGTCACATGAGGGAGTTGTCAGGTTTTTTAAAATCATTATACTTGTATGCATTTTGGTAACATTTTATTCTTACATACAAGTCGGGCCCAAAAGAGTTCAAAGTATAAATAAATAATTGGTTAAGTCCATTGAGTGTATTTTAGGTTTGTATGTTTGGTAAGAGGAACATACAAGATGATATACAACGGGAATATGCATGCCATAGAACTGAAAAGATTATGAAATGAGGTGTAATTGTTATATGTTCATGCCTTGTATGTATATTTCAGAGACATACTTTTCTATATACATACAATGCAGAATTCAGGATAGATTAAAATTTGGTTAAAGCTCGATGCATCACGACTTAAAGTATATTGGAAGATGCATTGCACTTTATACATGTCGCGGAGCCAAAAAGTGAGTAAACTGTGATTTATAAAAGTTGAAGTCCGAAAGGACATACAAAGGAGTTTGTATGTATTGGGCTTTGTATCTAAGGGTTTTGATACAATTATTGTTGTATCGTAGAGATACAAGGGGAAAGTAATGTGGGATCCACCGCTTGTACGTCGGGTTTGTATAATAACAATGTATATCTTCAATATACAAGTCAATATGCAAAGTGAAAGATACAAGTTAATGATACAAGCTGGATGTCAAAAGAAAGTTAAATACTGAAAAGTCTTTGAATGCTTAAATGCTTGTATGTTTATGATATACATAATCCCAGATACAAAGAAATTAAAAGCATCGAAAGAGATAAAGGGTAATGAAAGGAGGTTTGCATAGGGTTGTTTGTATATGCGCTCATACAAGAAAATATACAAGAGTGATATACAAAATGAAAGGTACAAGTATGGACAAAAGGGAAAGAACATTAGTCATGGTTGTTTGCATATATGTTTGTATGTTAAAACATACAAAGGGAACATACAAAAGGAACATACAAATAAAATGGGATGTATGTTGAAATTAAACTAACTGTAAAAAGTTTAAAACACAAATACTAAAGTAGAGGGCCAAACTTTTGGTGCATGAATTATTGTAATTAATGCCAATCTAACATTCAAAAGAGGTATAAATTGACGAAAGCGACATGAATTTTAAAATCCATTTTTATGTCTGTTGGCAGGTATGTAGGTATATGGAAGGTGGAGCTTAAATGGGATGACATCACAAAGGGCGAAGTGGATCACAAAAGAAGCGAAAGGAGTAAAAGATTTCAATGAGAAGAAATATATAGGTGGAAAGAAGCATAATTAAAAGGGCAAAGCAACAGAAGATATTTTTGAGGTTGTTAGGGTTTCCAAAGGGTATCTTTACACTCAGTATAGAATATGCTTCTCAAAGATTTTTGGCGGGATTTGTTTTTCACTATGGATTTTGCACAAGATATAGACCATTGATTGACTAGGTTTTGGAACTGTATTGGGGATAATCAAATCTATATATTGAGCCCCTTTACTTTGTAATGACTTACACAGGGATTTGTACAACAGAGCTGGAAGTTGTAATTTGTCTTAGCATTTTGAATAGAAGAACATTTTAGTTTAGAATAGAAGGAGGTCACCTGTGTCTACAATAAGGAATGCGTGGAACATCTAGCTTCCTTACTGTATCTGTAAGACATTTTGAAAGTTTTCTGTAAGTTGATTGATGAAGCAAGGAGTCATTCATACATTGTAAATCATATATGACTGTTTATTTTGAATACAAATATCTCTGGAATTATGCATCTACTTTAAGAGTGTTTTCTAGCTCTCGTTTGTATTTGAAATATTATCTCTCCAAAAGCTTGCAATCTTGAATGTATGTTCATGAAAATACTCAGGGCTTACATTTAAAGGTTTAGTCTATGGATTTAACCAAGTTTGTTGTACTACTTACAACGTGAATAACAAAGCATTTAGATCTTATAGCAGAATGAAGTTTAATTTAGATTTCTCTAACTTTTCCCAAACATTTGAAATACTTAGCTTAAACGCAAAGATGTAAAGGAGATTGTCTGATATTTGAAGGAAACATGAACAACTGAGTTGATATTTGGCAATTTTCATAATATTTGAAAAGAAAAGGCTTGTTTTAATATAAATAATATAAATCTTTGTGATACAATAGCAAGTTTATGCAAAGAGACAGATAATATGTTGATATTTGTGATAAGTTTTGCATAATTTGAGCCCAGTGAGTCATAAAACACCTTAAATCAAGTAAGGCCCCTTGCATATTATAGCTTCACATTAACCTACTGAATTATCCACAAGGTCAAGACCTGACCATACAAAAACTTGGGATTAAGTAATCTTAATTGATTTCTTCATATCTTTCAAGACAGTTAGGTTCATTTTGTAAATTTTAACTTTTGTTATGAATGTGTAAAAACAATCATCAACAGTTTTTAGCGCTAGAAGGAGGGCTTGATAGGATTTAAGGTAGATTTTGTGTAGGCTGGCCAAAGGGATCATTTTAGTTCTTGAAAATTTGAGTGTTCTATTTGCAAATATCTTCTGTTTGAAAGAATTTGAATTTTTTTTGCAAAGGTACTGCTCAAACTTCAAATAGTCCTTGAAGTTTGAGTAGTACCTTTGCAAAAAAACATTTAAATTCTTTCAAGCAAAAGATATTTGCAAATAGAACACTCAAATTTCTAAGAACTAAAATGATCCCTTTGGCTAGCCTACACAAAATCTACCTTAAATCCTATTAGGCCCTCCTAGCGCCAAAAATTGTTGATGATTGTTTTTACACATTCATAACAAAAGTTAAAATTCACAAAGTGAACCTAACTGTCTTGGAAGATATGAAGAAATCAATTAAGATTACTTAATCCCAAGTTTCTTTATGGTCAGGTCTTGACCTTGTGGATAATTTAGTAGGTTAATGTGAAGCTGTAATATGCAAGGGGCCTTACTTGATTTAAGGTGTTTTATGACTCACTCGGCTCAAATTATGCAAAACTTATCACAAAAATCAACATATTCTCTGTCTCTTTGCATAAATTTGTGACTGTATCACAAATCTTTATATTATTTATATTAAAACAAGCCTTTTCTTTTCAAATATTATGAAAATTGTCAAATATCAACTTAGTTGTTCATGTTTCCTTCAAATATCAAACAATCTCCTTTAAATCTCTACGTTTAAGCTAAGTATTTCAAATGTTTGGGAAAAGTTAGAGAAATCTAAATTAAACTTCATTCTACTACAGGATCTAAATGCTCTGTTATTCACGTTGTAAGCAGTACAACAAACTTGATTAAATCCACAGACTAAACCTTTAAATGTAAGCCCTGAGTATTTTCACGAACATACATTTAAGATTGCAAGATTTTGGAGAGATAATATTTCAAATACAAACAAGAGCCAGAAAACACTCTTAAAGTAGACGCAAAATTCCAAAGATATTTGTATTCAAAATAAATAGTCATATATGATTTACAATGTATGAATGACTCCTTGTTTCATCAATCAACTTATAGAAAACTTACAAAATGTCTTATAGATACAGTAAGGAAGCTAAATGTTCCACGTATTCCTTATTGTAGACATAAGTGACTTCCTTCTATTCTAAACTAAAATGTTCTTCTATTCAAAATGCTAAGACAAATTACAACTTCCAGCTCTGTTCTACAAATCCTTGTGTAAGTCATTACAAAGTAAAGGGGCTCAATATATAGATTTGATTATCCCCAATACGGTTCCAAAACCTAGTCAATCAACAGTCTATATCTCAAGTGCAACATACACGATGGAAAACAAATCCCGCCAAAAATATTTGAGAAGCATATTCTATACTGAGCGTAAAGATGCCCTTTGGAAACCCTAACAACCTCAAAAATATCTTCTGTTGGTTTGCCCTTTTAATTATGCTTCTTTCCACCTGTATATTTCTTCTTACTAAAATCTTTTACTCCTTTCACTTCGTCTCTGATCCACTCCACCCTTTGTGATGTCATCGCCATTTAAGCTCCACCTTCCATATACTTGCATACCTGCCAATAGACATAAAAATGGATTTTAAAATTCACGTCGCTTTCGTCAATTTATACCTCTTTTGAATGTTAGATTGGCATTAATTACAACAATTAATGCGCCAAAAGTTTGGCCCTCTACTTCAGTATTTGCATTTTAAACTTTTTACCATTAGTTTAATTTTGACATACATCCCGTTTTATTTGTATGTTCCTTTTGTACATTCCCTTTGTATGTTTTAACATACAAACATATATGCAAACAACCATGACTAATGTTCTTTCCCTTTTGTTCGTACTTGTACCTTTCATTTTGTATATCGCTCTTGTATATTTTCTTGTATGAGCGCATATACAAACAACCCTATGCAAACCTCCTTTCATTACCCTTTATCTCTTTCGATGCTTTTAATTTCTTTGTATCTGGGATTATGTATATCATAAACATACAAGCATTTAAACATTCAAAGGCTTTTTAGTATTTAACTTTCTTTTGACATCTGGCTTGTATCATTAACTTGTATCTTTTGCTTTGCATATCGGCTTGTATATCAAAGATATACATTGTTATTATACAAACCCGATGTACAAGCAGTGGATCCCACATTACTTTCCCCTTGTATCTCCACGATACAACAATACTTGTATCAAAACCCTTAGATACAAAGCCCAATACATACAAACTCCATTGTATGTCCTTTCAGACTTCAACTTTTATAAACCACAGTTTACTCACTTTTCGGCTCCGCGACATGTATAAAGTGAAATGCATCTTTTGATATACTTTAAGTCATGATGCATCGCGCTTTAACCAAATTTTAATCTTTCCTGAATTCCGCATTGTATGTATATTGAAAAGTATGTCTCTGAAATATACATACAAGGCACGAACATACAACAATTACACCTCATTTCATATTCTTTTTAGTTCTACGACATGCATATTCCCGTTGTATATCATCTTGTATGTTCCTCTTACCAAACATACAAACCTAAAATACACTCAATGGACTTAACCAATTATTTATTTAAACTTTGAAGTCTTTCGGGCCTGACTTGTATGTAAGAATAAAATTTTACCAAAATGCATACAAGTATAATGATTTTAAAAAACCTGACAACTCCCTCATGCGACTCATATAACGACCCGATATATAAATGAATTTGTATATGAGCGACCTTGTATACAAATGACCTTGTATATGCAACATACAAACCCTCTTATTGTACATTTTACCAAAAACATACATATCTTGCAAAATATTGTGAATTTTAACATGGTTCAAAAAGCAACCCTCACTCATTTTTGACAAGGAATTCACCCATATTCTTCTCTGGTACTTAATGTTATTTTTGTTTATTTTCAACAAGGTTTGTAACTTTCACTTCCTTTTCCCTTTTACCACCAAACAAACCCACACACAAAAATAAAAGCCACAACCACAGCAGGAGTCCTCATTTTGCTAAGGAGTAAAATGGGGTGTGTTGTGAGCATCACAACACCTAGGAGTTAAGGGGGTCCAAGCAACGGTCCTCTACCATTTCTCACCATGGACTTTCACCCAGGTGACCTCCTCTGAGGCTCACCCATGGGTCACCCCCAGGCAACCCTGACTGGTGAAAGGGGTGACCCATGGGTGACCCTATCATATTTTCAGTTGTCAAAAAACTTGAGTTTCTAACTCAAAATAGCTTCATTTTCGCCACTTTGTCTTCTTGTTTGCGTCAATTTTTGTGGAGCTAACTATTTCATGCACTCACACATGCATAATTATCTCTATTTCATCTTTATTTAACAATTCATACATTCCCTTGCATTTTCATGCACTCCTTTTTCTTCACTTCTTCTTGAGTGATAAGATTTTACTAGGTAGATCACTCCAATTTTAGCCTAGATCACTCTTGAATCTTCTAAGTTAACTCTCTAATAAAATTGAGTTAACTCTTCTTCTTCTTCACCTCTCATCCCTTCTTCTAACCTATAAATACTCCCCTCCCTCAAGCAAAAAGGTAGGCAATTTCATTTGTGCACACAGCTCTTGCAGGTTATTGCTCTCGAAATCAAGCATTCTCATGCTCATATAGGACACAGGAGACTTTCTCTTTCATTCATTATCTCTTTTATCTTTTCTAAAAGCTTATTTGTGTCCATATGCTACTCACATCACAAGCCATAGTGCTCATCAAGCTCTCATTGAGCTCTTTTCAAAGCTTCAAATATTCTTTTGCTTCTATTTTCTCCTTGTCGCCAAGAGGATCACCCCATTGCTACAAGAGGATTTGAGGTTTCCATTACAAAGATTTTTAAGGGTAGTGGAGGCTCATGTGTCTCCAAATTCCTTTATGCTTGTTTTTCATTTCATAGTAATTAGATAATCAAAACTTTGCTCTTAGGAATAGTAAAATACATGTTTGATTTTTCCTTAATAGGCTAAGTAGATTTGCATTGTTAAATTAGTTTCCCTTTGCAAAGTTCATAGATTAAAATAAATTTCCTTTCTTGGATTAGATTATTTTATCTATTCAAAAAATAAACAAAAACATAGATTACATTTGAAAGGAAAATTGCAGGATCAAAGTACTAATCAAAACATGCAAAGCAGATAAACAACACAAGCAAGATAATACCAGATTTGTAAGATGCACCAGAGACCAACACAAGTTTTTGAAGGGGGGAAAGTAAAGAAAAACACCCATGAATATGCAAGTGGCAAGAAGCCAAAAGAAAGATTACAAAGATGTAGAAGCTTCTTAATGAGAGAAATTAGAAGAAGAAGAAGATATCCATGAAGAGGATGTGTACATGAAAGAGAAAAAACACCTCTTAAATAGAGATGAAGAATGGAGTTATATGTAACTCCAATATGCCACCTTGCATAAGGTGTGTGCCACATGTTTCCTCTTAAGGAGGAATCTATCAAATATAGATTTATTCCTGCAGGAAGAATAAAAGAGGTGTTACCTGACATGTGGGGATAAGCACCAAAAATAATAAAATACAAATTATAAAATAATCTTCACAAAGTAAAAATTAAATTCTAATAACATTTCATTAGATAACTTCATCATAGCTTGCATGCATTTTCTAATTCCTAGATTAAGAAAAAGCACTTTGATTTCCAAAAACATAAAAAAGCACAAAAAAAATGTTTTGCATTCATATAGGCTTGCATGCATAAAAAATCCAAAAAGAACAAAAACATTAGTAAACATAAGAGAATTGCAAACCCTTGATCTCAACACAAGGTCAACTATAGTCAAACATTGGTCAAAACCCTTGGTTTCATCACAATGTCAAACAAAGTAAACACATAGTCAAACCTTAGGTCACACAAACCCTAAGTCAAAACCCTTGGTCAAGTCAAGGTTAGCTCAAACCTCCTATCTCCTGTCTCAGCTCACGAATGTACCCTCGACTTAGAGGTGAGTGGGTGAGGGAAATCCCTAATGAGATAGAGGAGATCCACCCTAGGCAACAACTAGTCATTCAACAACAACAAGAAGCATTCAAACAACTCTTGCTACAACAAGCATTCATCCAACAACATGAACGACAGTTGAACATCAATGAGAACAATAACTTACTCACATAATGTTGGAATGTATCTGAAACCCCAATAGGAGAATGGTGACTAGTGACCCTTTGGGTCATATAGTCATCTTTACAACTATGGTCACAGAACACCACATCCAAATAAATGCACAACAAAATATGGCCTACGACTGGCTAACCCCTCTTCGTCAATTCCATCTCTCCAACGAGCCAGACCACCCCCATGTCTCACCCTCTCAACTGGCTACTTCCATGAGAGTGAGAGTGATGTGGCAGTTCACCCCTTGGCAAGGAGAGAGGGTCTGTGTGTGTGCCAAAGCTAACTCAACCACCCCTGAGGCCACCGATTCATGATTTTGAGCATATAGTCACCTTCCCATTCACTCTAAAGAGCACATCTCCCCACAAATGCTCTCACATGTGTGAGGCATTGGAGAGTGGGAAGTACTTGGGCTCTCTTCCCATGAAAGTCTTGCATTGTGTAATCACACATGTGTGAGGCTTTGGGATCAACCCAAGCCCATACATGAACCTTGGAGAATGGGAATGGGACAGTGACAAATCACCTATTCCTCTTCCCCGAACAAAAATCTCGTCACTCCCTTCCTAAGGTACTTTAGAATGGTCAAATCTTGGTCAAGATCAAAGATTAGTGGCCCAAAAGGTACCTATACCATAGGTACTTGGCCTAGGGCCTTAAAAATAATAAAATAATCAAGAAAAGAACTAGATAACAACTTTTTAAAGCTCTTAAATAACAAATCCAAAATTGAACAATAAGGATGACAACACATCATCCAACTCATCCTAAACAACCTTAGGACACTCAAACAATTAAAAATTTATAAAATTCCCAACACATATCAACATTCCAACATCAAACAAAGACTTTAGTCCACCTTAGGGACTAGGTTAGGTGTCACGAGGTAAATTCACAATGGTTACTTGACAGACCTTCAAATTTCCATTGGCCATAGAAATAACCTACACACTCAAATGCACCCATCAATATATATATATATCCGAAGCAACTTAAATTGAATCAGAGACTCAATCACATAACATACAAATGTTCACACTTTAAAAGATAATATTTTTCATTCATCGAGCTACATGTTGTTAATCCAATTCAATTCCATCTCATTTCACATTGACATCACATGTTTATCATTTCAATCCTTTAACATATTTTTTCTAATACATTTCAAACCTACTAAGTTAATGAATTCATTCCTAATGAACATTGAAATAATCATAAATCACCTACTTATCCAACATCAATATACTCACCACAATGTGTAACAAAAACAATTTCAAATCAAAATATCTTTTATTAACATCACATGTCCAATATTATGATATACTAAACATACATGATAAATTGCAATACAATTCACTAAGGAGAATGATCATTGCCTATCACAATTGAGTGACATACAATTAACCCAAAACAAGACATGTATCTCTTATACATTATTTGAATTATAACACCACTATCTTCTATGCAGATCCACATCATCATATGCATTTAAATTAACATCTCCAATCCAACATCATTAACTAATATAGTCTATCGAAAAGAATCATAAGTCCATCTACTATACCCAAAATCTAGGTGTATCAGAATACAATCAAGTCTAATAGTGCAAATAATTATGTCACATAAGGGTGGGCCTCACAAGCATCACTATTGGGGTTAGAGGAAATTGGTATCTCATTCATGGTGGCATTTGCCACTTATGCATAATATACAATAAATGATGCCAAACTTAGTTATCAAAATGTATGCCAATATCCTAAAAGGAGGATGAAGGTAATTAACCAACCCTAGTATTGGTAAGGCCCTAACATCATGTGGTCTAGAGGGTTGGATATGAGTTGAGACTATCATACTTCAAGATCACTTATGCATAGTATACAATACATGATGCCAAAGTTAGTTATCAAAATGTATACTACTATCCTAAAAGGAGGGCGAAGATAATTAACCAACCCTAGTATCTACAAATCCCTATCATCATGTGGTCTAGAGGGTTGGATATGAGTTGAGACTATCATACTTCAAGATCATTTTTCTTGGATACAAGAGAAAATTTATCACATAAAATGATCAAAGGGGAGTTAGACATAATACCTATGCCAAAATAGTCATAGATGTTTTCTACTAGTCGAAAGGTGATGGAGAGACCAGTATGTGTCAATCAAACCATGAAAGGTTGTCAAAAAGGGTGTCATAGCCCTCAAATTAGAAAAGAGGATAGTTAGGACATGGTTCTCTTAAGGATTCTCAATATCATGGGATTGACTAAACCCTAGGGAAATCATTTCACAAGGGGTCATTAAGATAGTTATAAAGGGGCATAGGATCAAAATGATGTCATAATGGATTTATATGTTGTCATGGCTAGGAAATATATTATAACAACCATTAAGGACTATCATGAGGAGTTCAAATGTATATTCATCATAACCTAAGAGTATATTTACATCAAAGAGCCATTAAAAGTATGGGTTTATTTCCACATTATCAAGCAAGTTATCTATACATCCTTGGGACTATCAAGTACAATAGTTAGTATACTAGTTCTACATTATTGAAGGAATGTCATAACAATCTTGGGTGGTTGTCATCATCTATCATAGTTATTCATGAAATCCTAGCATCTACCTTTGAGGATTTTATTAGTAATTTGTGTAGGGTTAAGGAGTGATCTACTCTAGGAATGCCAAGGGAAACATATATTATGAAAAAAATGTCATGACTATCATGGGAGGTTAGTTAAGGACTACCATATTGAAAAAAAGTCAATAGTTGTCAAGAAACCCTTGAGATCCCTAGTATAAGCCCTATCATGAAAGAACATTGATTATCATGCAAATAAAAAATAATGAAGCCACAACATCATCATCCCATAACTGATTTTATGAAGAACAAGATGTCATGTTTGGTCAATCATATCAAAATAAAAACTATCAAGACAACATATATGACTATCAAAAGGGAAAATTTGTCAATAGGGTAATATGAGTTTCAAATGACGACATGAATCATTAATGTAATGGAGGATCCTATTACTTTAATTAGTCACTAATAAGATCAAAGAAGAACTACTAAACAATAATGGAAATTTAGGATAGAAACATGAAATTTGGTAAAGCTGTAAATTTGACAACAAAATGGAAACATCAGTGATTTAGATTGGAATTATGATTGTATGGTGATTTGGATTGAAAATGATGAAATGGATATGTTTTTGAAGAATTTTATGCTTTGTGCAATTGCTTGTAGGATTATGTTGCTAGAATCACTTGGAAACATCTAGAAACATTCTAGAAACATGATGGAAACATCATGATATTGAAGAATCCTTGCTTGTACCTACAAGATGGAAGCAAGAATATGTTAGCAAGTTGAAGACAAAATTGCTCATTTTCCTAATTTTGAAGACTTGTTCTTGCAAATTGATATTGTGAAAACATCTCAAACTCCTAATATGTTGTTATTCTAGCCATGGAAACATCATGATTTTGAGTTGTACTTGTTATTGTACCTACACATTTAGAGCTAGAAATGTCAATAATGATGGGGAAAAAGTGTTGGAGCTGAAATAAGAATATTTTTTTTGTTTGTGTACCTAATTTGTAGCCTCAAACACTAATGGTCCAGCTTTCCAGGAGTCCTAGTTTTCTATCCCACATTGGACATGCTTTAGATTTTGACTAAAATGATTAAAAATGGAGAACAAGAGGCTAGAAATGTAAGCCTTGATGATGAAAATGAGTCACCTATAGCTGAATTATGATTTTTATACTTGAAAACATGAGATATAAGCATGGATATGAAGAATTAAATTATTTTATACATCTCCACATGTGCCATCCAATCCAAATTTCCATCCTAAGACTCGTGTTACTACAACTAGGTGCTGGAGAAGGGGATTTGCACATGTGACTTGTTTGGAAAAAGTTATTTTATTGGAGAAACTATAGATTCCACTGTTATTTAATGTCATGAAGACATGTGAACTTGAGAAAATTTACTTTTTCTAAATTTAGAAAACTTACTACCAAAATTAAATATTGAGATGAGGTTGAAAAAGGTTATTTTTTCTTACCAAGGGAAGCTTGATGGAGAAGATACAAGGAGATAAAAGAGAAGTGTCCTGGAAATTCTTCTTTCCACCAAGATTAATTTTGTGTTGGAACATATAATGTGAGTCATTGGATCAAATTGATCATATCCATTGATTGTAAAAGTGAACTTACTATTGTCAAGTTGATTTTTATAATGTTTAGCTAAAACGCATTGTAGGGGTTAGAAAAAATCATTAGAAACACTTTGTACTTTATATTTGAAAGAAAATGCATAGTATTTTCTAAAATTTTCATTATTTTCTCATGGTTTTCTCCAAACACCGAGTGTTTTCTTGCAATTTTATTAGATAGTTTGATGGATATTTAATGAGTTCATGAAGTGTTCATACCACTAGTGATTTTATTATTGTAGATTACTTTTTGTGGTTAGCTTGAGCACAGTTATTTCATATTGTGGAGAATCTTGTTAAGCTATGTCAATATTTGGGTGTCTAATGAAGATTTCTTACATGATTTTAAAATTCTCTTTTGAAGATTGCACCTTCTTGAAGCTTGATTGTTGGTTTATCATGGTCAAATAAAGAATGGTTTTATTTGTTGACTTGTCTATCCTTTATTCAGGCTAAATGTGGGTAAAATCTTAGAATTTCAATTTGTTTTCTCTCTAACCCTTCTCTTTATTGCCCTATATTTTACATTTTTTAGATCTGGTTAGTTTAGGATTAGAATAAGATTTCCTAGCTTGCATATTACTAAATTGTAAGGTTTATATTTCATGAATGCAAATTGATATATTGTTGGTTATATGTTGAAAAGTCACATTTTATGCCAATATATGTTTAGATCATTTTGTTTAGACATTGTTAAATCTAAAAACCAATTGTTCTTGTGTAATTTAATCCTTATGTGTTGGAAAGATTGCTTACACTATGTAATCCCTTATTGAAATAGTAGAATACAATGAACAATTGAGTTATCTTGTAAGGCCAAGACCTAGCTATAGAGAGACCTCGAGGTAGTCATTTTCCAATTTTGAGATTTAATTCCTCTTAGGAGAGTTGAGATACCTAGTATTTCATCTAAGTTGAGATGTGTGTAAAACCACCCATCAATAGAACCAAATACCAAACATCTATTATCCAAACTAAAATTAAGTTCTCAACTTGACACTAATGAATCAAAATGATATGTCAAGACAATGTCCACCCACCTATTCCCACACTTTTAAATAGTCAAACACCTTTGAATAAATACTTATAATCAAGCAACATTAGTCAACACTCAAACCTCTTTGAATCATGCATTCAACCAAGATGCTTCAATTAATAATCAACTAATTATTCCAACTCATCTTAATACCCATGTGTCAATGAACAATTATGCTTGGAATTATAATCACTCATCTCATAATCAACCACCTACCCTAAATATTTAGATGAAAAACATTTATTGAATGGTTCAAAAACTTAGCAATGACATGTTAAAATTACAAAGAATTAAGAAAATCTAGGAAACTGGTGGTTATTAGGCCAAAAAATAACTTCTAGAGAAATAGTCAACAATGGAACACCTACCTAAATAATGGTGGTATTGATCCCTACTAAAAGTTTAAATCAATCCAACAATAATTCAAAAAACTTACATCACTAGCTTGTTGAATCAAGTGCTTATAGAAATGTGATTCCTCACTCAATCTACCAAAATTTGGGTTTAACTCCTACCATGTCTTATTAAAAGGTGGTCCAGATGGAAAATAAAATTCAATGTGGTGGGTAAATTAAATCATATACATATGCAATTGACTTCAAATCCTATAATTTAGGAGTATATTCATATAGAAGTGGTAGATGTTCTAGAAATATGTCAAATTTTTCAAGTTGTGATTGGTGTAAGATGTTGAATGGTAATTGTAGTGATTACTGTTAGATTTAGGGCAGACAATTGAGAGGGGGGGTGAATCAGTTGTCCAAAACTTTCTTCTTTCAACACTTGTATTCACTTAGCATTAACAATAAATCAATCATGAAAACTTAATGTAATTAATCAAGAGCAGAAACACATCTACACATGAGACACCAAGATTTTGACATGGAAAACCTGGGTAAGGGAAAAACCATGGGGTGACTAACCCAAGATATTATTCTTTGTTAGAAGAATAGAAATAATAAGATGGTACATGCCAATTAGGGCTCACTGCTCGAGCACACTGCTCACAAGAGGCTCACTGCATACAAGAGACACACTGTCTATAATAAATGAGTATTACATACTTGAACTAGTAAATAGTATCATCACCATGCTTGAATCAGTTCCATTAAAGCTCAAATCCTTCTTCTCTTCCTTTCGCTCTTCTCCTCACTACCACACACTCTTCTCCACAAGTACACTCTTGAAATGACTTCGAAAACCTTTATTTATACATGACATCAACTTAGGAACAAACATCTAGGTCAGCAAGCAACCATAAGAACATTCGTAAGGTGTATAATTCATCGGCCAGTCACAGAAAGAACACCTTCATCCAGAAGTATTTCTTCAATTCTGGGCTCCAATTCTAATGCGGACCATCAACACGAACTGAACATAATCCAAGGACCTTCACAAGCTTTCCTGAATCACCAGGAACATCCACACTTCTTCTACTTACTGAAATCCTTCTCTCCTACATCTAGAACCCCAAGAACACAGTCTGTTATCACTGTCACAAAGGAATAGGTTCTTCCGGACCTTCAAACCACAAACCGATCTACTTGACACTTCACAAGGATGTTCTAAACACTTCCTCAAATCTACAGAGTGGGATAATGCATTACTGAACCTTACCGGACCTATCTGTCTCACTCTGTCACCACTGAGCACTTATCAGAACCGGTTCTACTTGAGCGACCATAACTTCTTTAGATCTTCATGCGGATCCCTAAAAACTTGATTGGAGCATCTCAAGACTTATATCTACAAACCCTTTAAATCACATCCTCTGATCCTTAACCTATCTTGGACTTTTACCTTGTTATCATCACTGTTCTTCACTGTTCCTGATTGAGACTAATTTTCTCAATATTCTCAGCACACAACTCATCCAATCCTTCTCATTAATGCAACATGAGTATGTTGACATCAATGACAACACCGTTTTAACCCATACTTGCAACAATCTCCCCCTTTCTCATTGATGGCAACATATTATGTGAAAAACCATCAAGACAAGAACTTCTCCTTACTGTCATAGCTCCCCCTATCAACAACAACTATTCACATGTCTTCTCTTCCTATACTGCTCCCCCTTTGATCATCAACCACTTGTTTTTCACATGTCTTCTCTCCCCCTTTGACATCAATGGCAAAGGGCCCAAACTTGCAACTTTATAATCACACCTGCTGCTCCCCCTGAGTAGCAGCTCTCCAACACCAATCCAGACCACAAGATATGACTATGATATCCACTGGACTGATGCACATTAGTACATCCTAGTTCATCACTAGAGGGGCAATAACCCCTAACTTCTCCCTAAGATACTCAAAAGAGTCCTTGGGAAGAGGTTTAGTAAAGATATCTGCAATCTGATCCTTGGAGGGCACATACTCCAATCTGACTTCATCCTTGTTCACTTGCTCTCTCAGAAAGTGAAACTTGATAGATATGTGCTTGGTCTTAGAATGCAACACCGGATTCTTAGAAATATTTATTGTACTTGAATTATCACAGAAAATTGTGATAGGCTCCTCATATTCTACTTTAATGTCTCTTGGTATCTGCTTCATCCATAAGATTTGAGTGTAGCTACCTGCTGCTACAATGTATTCTGCTTCAGTTGTAGACAGAGATATTGCCTCTTGTTTCTTCCAAATTACCATTTAGGAAGGCAAATTTGACATCCATCTGATACACCTTAAAATCCTTAAAGGTAGCAAATGCAAGAAATAATCTGACTGCTTCAATTCTTGCCACCGGAGCAAAAGTTTCTTCAAAATTAACTCCTATTTGAGAGTAACCTTTGCAAACTAATCTGGCCTTATTTCTGATTACTTCACCGGCTTCATTCAATTTGTTCCAGAAGACCCATTTGGTTCCAATCACATTTTTGTTTCTTGGTCTCAGAACAAGATCCCAAGTGTGATTCTTCTCAATTTGCATCAGTTCTTCCTCCATTGCCTTAGTCCAGTTTTCATCATTGCAGGCTTCATTTACTGTCTTAGGTTCAATCTTTGAAATTAGACAATACTCATCTGAATTTTGAGCAATTCTCCTCCTTGTTTGTACCCCTTTGCTTTTGTCACCTATGATCTGATCTTCAGAGTGGTTTAGAGTTATATACCTTGGAATTTTGGGAGTCTCTTGCACTTCTAACTCTTGATCAGTCTCATTGAGACTTATCTCTTCTTCCTATCTTACCGGATCAACTTGACTTTGTTTCTCAGAAGAGACTTGGATACCTTGAATCTGAACACCATTCTGATCATCTTCATCATGTTCAAGAATTCTTGAGGGTCTTTCAATTTCTTCATCAACCTTCACATTTATACTTTCTACAATTTTTGGTTAGTCTCTTGTTGTAACACCGGTATGCTTTACTTTGAGTAGAATAACCCAAGAATATTCCTTCATCACTTCTAGCATCAAACTTTCCTAGATCTTCATCCCTTTTAATGTAACATCTGCTACCAAAAACTCTGAAGTATCTCATAGTGGGAGTAATGCCAAACTAGAGTTCATAAGGAGTCTTATTGGTATAGTTTCTAATTTGAACTCGGTTGAGAGTGTAGACTACAGTGCTAACAGCTTCTCTCCAATAGATCTGAGGAATATTTGCTTCCATCATCATGGTCCTGGATGCTTCCTAGATGGTTCAGTTCTTTCTCTCAACAACTCCATTCGGCTGTGGAGTTCTAGGGGCAGACAATTGTCTCTTTATTCCATGTTTCTCACAAAAGTTTATGAACTCACCGGATGTGAATTCTCCACCTCTATCATACCTCAAACACTTCAATTTTAATCTGGTCTCATTTTCCACCATAGGCTTGAATATTTTGAATTTCTCAAGAGCTTCTGATTTCTCTTTCAGAAAGGTTACCCACATCATCCAGGAATAGTCATCAATTAGCAACATGAAGTATTTATCACCTTGCACACTCCTGATTCTTGCCGGACCACATAAGTTAGTGTGAACCAAATCTAATAATCCGGTAGAAGATTGTTCCTTGCTTTTGAATGAGATTCTACTTTGTTTTCCCAACTGACATTCTTTGCACAAACTATTTGTAGGTTTTACCAATCTTGGAAGATCTCTTACAGCCTGAGTATTACTTATCTTGATGATATTATCAAAGTTCACATGACACATTTTTCTATGCCATAACCAACTCTGATCAATTTGAACAAATAAGCAACTTTTGCCAGTACCAGCTAAGTGAAAGAAGTTACCTTTTGTTTGGGTACTTGATGCAATCTATGTTCCAAAACTTTCAAGGATTTTGCACTTTCCATTCTTGAATTTGAGATCATAGCCTTTGTCCACCAACAGTCCCACACTGAGAAGATTGTGTTTCAATCCTTCAACATATAATACATTAACAGTTTTGTTCTTTCCATCAAAAGAAATAGCTCCTCTACCTCTGATTCTACCTACAGAGTTATCACCAAACTTTACCACTCCTCCTTCATACCTTTCCAAATCTATGAACTTGTTTTTGTCACCTGTCATGTGGTGAGAGCAGCCACTGTCAATGACCCAATCATCATTTTCTTCAACTTGGGCAACTAGGGCTTTATGATTTACTGATTCAGAGGGTATTGGATCTTCTTCCTTGATGGTAATGAACACCTAGTCACTTCCAGATTTGTCTTCTTTCTCTAATTCATCATCTATTACTCCTTCATCATCTCCTTCATGAGCATAGTAACAATTCTTCTGGAATCTTAGTCTATTATTGTTTGACCTAGAAAATCTTTTTGGACACCTTGATACAAAATGACCAATCTTATTGCAGTTAAAACACTTAAAAGGCAATTTTCCCTCATATTTATAGGATCTTCTTGGTAGTCTTTTTGAAATAAGAGCTTCAAGATGAGCAGTTTCAGCTTCTTCTTCTTCCAAGTCTTTTCTTGCATTTTCATACCATGATGATTTCCTTGAAGAGTTTTCTCCCGGATCAAACCTTTGTTTTCCTTTTACCAAGGCACTTGCTTTGAATGCAGATTCAGTCTTTGGAGGATCATCTCCAAACTTGGCCATTTCAAAAGCAGCTAGCTTACCAACCAATTGATCCCTTGTGACTATTGTGTGAGCTCTGAATTCTTCGATTGCAAAAGCTTTGATTTTATAAGACTCAAGAAGGGATCTGAGAACTTTGCCAACTATCTCATATTCACTCAGGGTTCCACCTGCATTTCTAATTCCACAAACCAACTCATTCACTCTTGGCATAAAAGAGGTAATATTTTCATCATTTCTCATTTTCAGTCTTTCAAATTTCCCTTTTAGACTCTGTAATCTTGCACATTTAACAAACTGGTCTCCTTCATGCAAAAGTTCCAATTTCTTCCAAATCTCAAAGGCAGTTGGTAGATGAATAACATTAGAGAGTTCTGAGTCAGATAATGCGCCTAAAAGAGCCTCTTCGGTCCGCAGATTGTTTTCAGCATCTGTGATTTCATTTAGGGTTGTCGGAGCACACTGTAGAGGTACCTAAGCCTTTGTCACCATGGACCAGTATGTAAATCCCATGCACTACAAGTGACATTCCATGTGACCTTTCCAAAGAGCAAAGTTAGTTCCATCAAACTTCTGACTATCCTTCTTGTAGGATGACATCCTAGATCTCCTCAAGCCATTAAGCTCCTTTCAGAGGCACTTGGCTCTGATACCAATTGTTAGATTTAGGGCAGACAACTAAGAGGAGGGGGGTGAATCAGTTGTCCAAAACTTTCTTCTTTCAACACTTGTATTCACCTAGCATTAACAATAAATCAATCATGAAAACTTAATGTAATTAATCAAGAGTAGAAACACATCTACACATGAGACACCAAGATTTTGACATGGAAAACCCGGTTAAGGGAAAAACCATGGGGTGACTAACCCAAGATATTATTCTCTATTAGAAGAATAGAAAGAATAAGATGGCACATGCCAATTAGGGGTCATTGCCTACAAGAGACACACTGTCTACAATAAATGAGTTTTACATACTTGAACTGGTAAATAGCATCGTCACCATGCTTGAATCAATTCTATTAAAGCCCAAATCCTTTTGGTCTTCCTTTTGCTCTTCTCCTTGCTACCACACACTCATCTCCACAAGTACACTCTTGAAATGACTTCGCAAACCTTTATTTATACACGACATCAACTTAGGAACAAACATCTAAGTCGGCAAGCAACCCCAAGAACATTCGCAAGGTGTATAATTCATCTGGTCAGCCAGTCACAGAAAGAACACCTTCATCCGGAAGTATTTCTTCAATTCCAGGCTCCAATTCTAATGCGGACCATCAACACAAACTGAACATAATCCAAAGACCTTCACAAGCTTTCCTAAATCACCAAGAACATCCGCACTTCCTCTACTTACTGAAATCCTTCTCTCCTACATCCAGAACCTCAAGAACACAGTCTGTTATCACTGTCACAAAGGAATAGGTTCTTCCAGACCTTTAAACCACAAACTGATCTGCTTGACACTTCACAAGGACATTCTAAACACTTCCTCAAATCCACAGAGTGGGATAATGCATTACCAGACCTTACCGGACCTATCTGTCTCACTCTGTCACCACTAAGCACTTGTCAAAACCGGTTCTACTTGAGCGACCATAACTTCTTCAGATCTTCATGTGGATCCCTGAAAACTTGACTAGAGCATCTCAAGACTTATATCTACAAACCCTTTAAACCACATCCTCTGATCCTTAACCTATCTTGGACTTTTACCTTGTTATCATCACTATTCTTCACTATTCCTGATTGAGACTAATTTTCTCAATATCCTCAGCACACAGCTCATCCAATCCTTCTCATTAATGCAACATGAGTATGTTGACATCAATGAGAACACCAGTTTAACCCATACTTGCAACAATTACTTCACAAAAAGTTATAGGATTCACCGACCTTGGTTAGAGATTTTCTCAATATGGTTTATATCTAAGATGGGTTGTTGTTTCCTTATAAATTTCATGATTTTGACATGTCTACAATGTAATTTACATGTTTTGAATGTTCATTTCGTGTGATCCATTTGATCATGTTAGGTTAGGAATCATCCAACAATGTATTAGAGATATAGTAGGTCAAATTTTATGTGTTGATCCTAACCATTGGTCCATGTTAGCGTAATGCATACATACATTTCCCATTTTCACTAAGTATTATTTATTAGTGGTGAGGACCACATTTTTTTCATTTTTTTTCTTTGTAGGGTCTCCTTAATAGGTGACACATGGAATGTTCTTGCTCAAATCTTCAAGAAAAGGTAGAAAATATTCCCCTTAGAGAAGCATGATCTATCAAATCTTTTCATATCACATCCCATTCAATGGCCTATGGGTAATGTAGTCATTCCTAATCCATTTTTGGTGTAGGAGCACCCAGTGGATTTCATGCCTCCATGAGGCCATTATGTCATTTTTGGTTTTAGTTTTTGGTATTGTTCATGTAATAAGGTTTGTGGGACTATTTTGTCTTGTTCTTGCATACGTGTAGTCATTTAAGGTCATGTTTGGTCATTTTTTAAAATATTGGAAAAAAATTGCAATTGTTGTCAATGCAACTTTGTATTTTTTTATGTAAGTGGAAGTTGAACGGTTTGATTTCAAAAGGTAGTTATTTTTTGGTGGGAAATGGTTAGAAATTTTATAAAATTCCTTTGTATGGTCAACCACAATGGGGGAGAACATGTAATAAAAATTTTGATGAAGAAATAAACATAATTTTCTGAGTTTTACCACGTTTTTTCCTGTTCTCTTCATTTTGTACAGTCTGTATAGAATTTTTGTGACCTACACATAATTGTATATTGTAGAGGAATGAAGACCTTTTATTTGCAACCTGTTTGGTGGCTTTTCATTGAGTTTGGAGAAAGTTATAGATGATTTACTGAAAACTATCCAAAACCCTGGTTAGGTTTTCTAGTGGACTTCAAAATGTAATTTCTCACCATTCCCAATGTGGAAAAATATGAAATCTTGTGATATGGAGTATTTTTGTGTCTATTTAATTATTTCAAGATTGTAGGTTCCATGGTTTTAGTTTTCATGTGCTTTGGTGATGCCCTAGGTCAGATTTCCTTATGTTTTTGGTCTAATTGGCAAAAGAAAAGTCATTTTTTGAAAGGTTCCATACAAAGTAACCTACCTTAATTCTAAAGTATGTTGTATAAAGCCCAAATGGGTATCTAAATATGTCTTTATAATCTAGATATCATGTCTGTACTAAAAGTTATGGCCAAAATACTCAATTTGTTGCCCCCATGTTTCTAGGCTTCAAGGAAGGACAATCTAAGTTTGAGCCCTATGTTACAAAACAACCATATCTACAAATTTGATATGTTTCTAAAGGTCATAAAGGGTATCTATAATGGTTTTTAGTTTCTAGGTTTGAGTCCCTCTCTGAATGTTATTGTGGAAAAACCTTGTTTGGAGTACTACTAGGGAAGTTGAAGAGTTTGTGAGAAAACCCACCAAGTTACGGTTCCAAAATTGAAAAGTTTGTTCATTTGAGATTGTGTTGTTAACCTCCACCCTACTCTGCATCAAATTGGTATCAAAGCCCATAAATATCTGGGCAAAGAAGTTTTTGGAGTTTGTGTGTTGTCTTTTTGCAGGTTGAAGCAAGAACCTAGATGCCAAAACACTTGGTAGTGAAGAAAGGAGGAAACCTAGGTGAGGTATCACAAAGACACCAAGAAGCAAGGTGAAAGAGACTTTCTTGAGAAAGAAGAATGGAAGTGTTGAGAAGATTAATCTGTGGGGACTTGCAGAGTAAGGAAGTACCAAGCAAAAAACTAGTGATAAAAAATGAGACAAGTGAGATAAAGAAGAAGGATGAGAGGGAAAAACAAATAGATATTGAACAAGAAATAATAGATTTGAGGAAGGCCTTGGAGATAATGAAAGAAATCCAAGAAAATATGCAAGAGAGAATGGAAATTGAGATACAACAGTGCCTTGAGAAGGCAGAACAAGCAAGTGGTTGGCATTTTCTAATAAGAAAGGAGCTCAAATGGCCTATCAAGAAGATTATTCTGAAGGAGAGAAGGCAAGAGAGGATAGTAGAACTAGATATTGAAGGATCTTTGTTGATGATGAAGAGCCTAAGCCATCTAAGGAAGAGGAACAATGTGAAGACAATGGGTCCCTTGAGACTTAAAATGTTATTTCTAACAATATTTGTGAGTGTGTGTTTACAGGTGCAGCAGATGAAAATGAAGGTGAAAAAGGGTATGAAGAAAAAGGAGAAGTGAATGCAATGTGTACAAATTGTTATGCACCATATGGTGAAGGAGATGTTACAAAAATAATGGAGGTAATGGTTGCATTTTCTAATTTTTTGGATGATGAATATGCTGATATATTGTGTTCGAATGATGAAGATGAAGACATAGACGGTGGTATTGAGGCATATGAACGAGAACTTGAATTTTGGTACCTTGAAATTGAGAAGATGCTAAGCAAGAGATGGTGCAAGAATAAGAAAAAGGATCCAGGCAAAGTTGTAGAGATGAAGGACAAGTTGCTGAAGAATTGGAAGACCAGGAAGAGAGAAAACCTACACTCAAGTGGACTTGAGTTTTGTTCTTCCCCTTGGGAGTATGGTGCAGGAGCACCTAGTGGATTTCATGCCTCCATGAGGCCATTATGTCATTTTTGGTTTTAGTTTTTGGTCTTGTTCATATAATAAGGTCTGTGGGACCATTTTGGACTTGTTCTTGCATAGGTGGTCATTTAAGGTCATGTTTAGTCATTTTTGTAAATATTGGAAAAAAGTTGCAATTGTTGTCAATGCAACTTTGTATTTTTGATGTAAGTGGAAGTTTAACGGCTGGATTTCAAAAGTTAGTTAGTTTTTGGTGGGAAATGGTTAGAAATGTTATAAAATGCCTTTGTATGGTCAACCACAGTGGAGGAGAATATGTAATGAAAATTTTGATGAAGAAATAAACATAATTTTCTGAGTTTTAGCACATTTTTTCCTATTCTCTTGATTTTGTACAGTCTGTATGGAACTTTTGTGACCTACAAATGATTGTATCTTGTAGAGGAATGAATCACCTTTCATTTTCAACTAGTTTGGTGGTTTTTCATTGAGTTTGGAGAAAGTTATAGGTAATTTACTGAAAACTATCCAGAACCCTGGTTAGGGTTTCTAGTGGACTTCGAAATGTAATTTCTCACCATTCCCACAGTGGAAAAATATGAAATCTTACGAGATAGAGTATATTTTTTTTAATTTACTTATTCTAAGATTTTAGGTTCTAGGGTTTTAGTTTTCATGTGTTTTGGTGATGCCCTAGGTCGGATTTCCTTATGTTTTTGGTCTAATTGGCAAAAGAAAAGTCAATTTTTGAAAGGTTCTGTACAAAGTAACCTACCTTGATTTTGACATATACTATATAAAGCGCAAATGGGTATCTAAATCTATCTTTACAATCTAAATATCATGCTTAACTGAAATTTATGGCCAAAATACTCAATTTGATGCCCCCATGTTTCTAGGCTTCAAGGAAGGACAGTCTAAGTTTGAGCCCTATGTTACAAAATGACCATATCTAGAAATTTGATATGTTTCTAAAGGGCATAAAGTGTTTCTATAATGGTGTTTGGTTTTTGGGTTTGAGGCCTTCTCTAAAAGTTATTGTGGAAAAACCTTGTTTGGAGTACTACTAGGGAAGTTGAAGAGTTTGTGAGAAAACTCACCAAGTTAGGGTTCCAAAGTTGCAAAGTTTGTTCATTTGAGATTGTGTTGTTAACCTCCACCCTGATCTGCATCAATTTTTAATAGTGATAGATCCCAATAACTATTTTTTAATGTTTATGGCTTCCTTAGAGCATTCTAAAGGTATTTACGCTTGTGATAGTGTACTTTAGGTGGGTTTAAATCTCATAATTTTCAAATACATCCCATTTGTACCATATAGAATTCAAGGCCAATGATACCTTCTCTCATAGCATCAAAGATAGAACATTGACCTACACAATGATGGTGAGTGCAAGGCAAGAAGTTAAAATCCATTATCTAGATACATTCCATTAATTTCAAGGGTACTTTAACCACTAAAAGAGACATTCATGATAGATGATTTTCTCATTTTCTTCTATTATGCCACTAAATTTACAATTTAGACATTTCTCCCATTGGTTCCATATTTTGGATTTTAAATATTTTGCAAAGAATTATCTATTTTGAGATGGGTGTTTTCTATAAATAAAGGTCTAAATACCTCACTTTAGTTTATATTTTTTCTTATATGGATGTGCTTTTGAGACTTATGTATTAAAAAATTTCTCAATTTTTTTATAATTAAATCTAAGGGAACCTCTATGTAATAGTCCAAAATGGTTAATATTACATTATATGTGACTATTAAATACTATCTGAATCATCAAAAATAAGAAGTTATCACTATAGAAGTTTTTATTATTATTTTTTGAAGAGGAATTTGTCTCATACATACTTTTGTAATGTTTATTGCATTTTTTTGATATTATAATATGAGTTATAAATAATTAGTAGGTTGTAGAAGGAAAATCTATTTAGTGTGATCCTTTATTTTATGTTATTTTATTTCTTGCATCTCCTATCCCTTTTCACCTTAATAAATTAGGCTTAGGTTAGAATAAATTAGGATCTAACCTTATAATCTTGAAGATTGCCTTATAGATCTATCCACCATGTGTGAGACTTGTCATGCTTGGTGGCATTGCATGGTGCATTTATCCTAAGAATATATTTAGACCATAAATTGTTTATAGAAATCTCAATGGGACTCTAAGTCTCAACCTAAATATGGTTTTGGTATAGTATTAGATATTTTCTTTTTGGAAATGCAATTCTAGTTTACTCACCTAGCAACTCTACATGCAAACAAAGGGGAATCCATGATCTTTGAGAGTAACTATTATTATTAGCTTTGTCCTAGCCTATTAATCTCATGCCCTTGCAAGCCCTTTACCTCAAATGATAAGTTCATAACCAAATCAAATCTATCCTTAGGTTCTGTGCAAAATCTTACAATTCTTGTGAACCAATAAAATTAAACACTTATGGCCAAACCCTACTAATATCCCTTTTTGTTATGGAACAAAGGAATATTTTTGTTGTACTTGCTACTTGGAATTATATTCATCCATCCTCTCCAAAGTCCCTTCCATATTATAAGATAGAATATTATAACTCCTATTAAACATCTACAAAATATAGCCAACTTATGTTCACATCATGACGTAACTCAAGAGGATGTGTAAATGAGGTTTTCAATAGCTTCATTTAAAGGAAAATCCCTAGACCAATACAAAAATCACCCCCTAATTATATAATACCATGGGAAGGATTTGGAGAAAATTTTAATAGATTTAAAGAGAAATGCGATTACCTCTCCATGCTAGAGAAACCAACCACTAACAAAATAGCACCAATGGAAACTAGTATAGTTTTTAATATCATCTTTCAAAAAAGCTGGAAGAAAATTCCCATACTAATGAGACTTCCCCCAATTGGTATTTCTAAATTTCTTAAATTATTTCAATCCTAAAATATCTATAATGATTCAATTAATGTGTGGCTCTAACTTGCCAATAGCTTATGATATAGTTGTAAGGGTAAAAATAGTTTGATTCAAGTAGGGAAAAATGGTCCTAAGGTTGAAATGCTAATCTTTGTTGATGTATCTTCCTCTCCTAATCAAGTCCCTCATGCCACTATAGCCCCTATTCTTGAACCCTGACAAGATATTTCATAAACCACTGAAGAGTTGGAAGAAATGAATGGCTTTCTTAGGACTATCTCTAATGAGCATAATTCCCTTAAAAGGTCACAAGATATTCTTCCTCTTAGGCCTTATTATCAAAATAAACTAGGATATAAGCATCCCAACAAACATTAAAACCCATAAAACTACTATCAAGAATATTAGGTTCCCAATTCCTAGATAGTTCCAATATTAATGCCCTTAAAAACAAGTTACACCACATAATCCTATAGAGGATAATGTCCTATCATAGAATAATTTTATTGAAGATCGAAGTATGTGTTTCTATCTATTGGTTCCTAACATTGGTATTTAATTATTAATTTATGATATGCCTATATTGTAATTATTTATGCACATCCGGTTTTGTATTTTGTGTGAGGTGGCATGGTGAATTATCATCATACTTGGAAGGTGACTTGGATGGACATGTCATTATTAAGAGAATATATGCATCCCATATGAGGTGGCATTAATTTTCCCTATGTCAGAATTTTGTTCAGTGTGTAAGAGGTTATGACATATGACTGAATCTATTGCATGTAAGAGCCAAAAATAAAGATTCTATGATAGGTATGGCATGCATCATAAACCATCTTTGCATGTTTGAATAAGGCATATTTAGGTGCCCAAGTTTGACTATGACAAGTTGTAAGAGAATCATTATTAACAGTCAATTATGATGGATTCTCTTACAATTGTAAGTGTTGTCATATATGACAAATTTTATGAATGTAAGAGCATGTGTCATACCTATTTCAGGTAAATTTGGGGCTCCCAAGTTTGGAGGGTTGTAAGAGATGTAAGAGAATATTGCACAAGTGTCATTTTCTATAAAAAAAAAGGTGTTGGAAGATGTGCCATGCAGATTTGGATGCCCACCTCTTGTATCTTCCTCTAGAAGCTTCCTTCATGCTTGATATTGTCTATAAATAAGGTGCTTGTTGGATTAGTTTGTATGGTTCATTTGTATGTACTGTTATACTATCAGAATTACTCTAGAATATCAATAGTGGTGAACTCTTGTAAGATCTTGACTCTGGAAGTGTATTTTAACCTTCAATGTTTATGGATTAATACATTGGGTTGTGCTTTGGAGTGTGGAGTTTTCAACCAAAAGGGTTTTCCCAACGTATATCTTGTGTTGTGAGCTTTTGTATTTGCATTTGATGTTATTTAGTCTTCTCTATATTTTGTATCTCACTACTGTAGATGTTAAAAGATAAAAAATTGTATAATTCTCCTCATTACATTAGTTCAGGAAGTGTATTCCACATACCTTGCTTCCTTTTAGTTGGTATCAGAGCTTGATCAACTTTGGTTCTAATTGTTTGGTAGAGGGTTTTTTGAACTAATCTTCATTTGAGTGGGAGCTTGTGCAAAGGATTTTGAAATCTTTGTTGTAGGAAAGAGATGGTCAGCACATCAAGGAGGATAGAGATGGAAAATTTTAATGAAGGTAACTTTGAGTTGTGGAAACTCAAGATGGAAGACATGTTGGTTAACAAATATCTATGGATTGATATATCTAGAAAGATGCCATTGGGCATGAAACAAGAAGATTGGAATCTAATGGATTAGAAGGCTAAGGGTCTTGTGAGACTTTTTTTGGATAAATCCATGTTACTGAATATCCATGAAGAGACTACAACGATAGATTTGTGGACTAAACTTGGTCAAATTTATGAAGCTAAATCCCTGGTAAATAATTTGTTCTTGAGAAATAAGTTGTACTCTCTGAGGATGGAAGATGGGAAACCTATCATAGATCACCTAAATGGTTTTAACATGCTTCTTTTTTAATTGAGTTTCGTTGGTGTGAAAATGGAGGAGGGGTGTATGACTTTTTTGTGTTCTTTTCTGGATGTGTGGGACCACCTTGTTATGGCCATTGGGAGTACCACTACCACCTCAATATGGATTAAGTGGTTGCATCGTTACTGTCTAAAGAGATGTGGATAAAATCTTCCGAATTGGCTATGGAGGCTCTTCTGATTTGTGGTAGATCTAAAGAGAAAGGGAAAAAGAAGGACAAGAAGTAAGAGAAGTCAAAATACAAATCTTGTTGGAGATCTAAGTATCCTAGAAAGTCTAAGGAATTGCATTGGAACTACAGAAAACTTGGGCATTTCTGCAAGGAGTGTAAGGAGGAGGAGAAGAAAAAGAAAAAGAACTATGATTTAGATTTTGACAAATCCTTTCAGGATGATGGAGAAATGTTTGTTGCTACCTTGGAAACACATGAATCTAAGGATGTGTGGATTATATACTATGGTGCATCTTTTCACATGACCTCTCATTGGGGTTGTTTCATGAAGTATGAAGAGTATGACGATGGGAAGGTGTATTTGGGTGATGACCCTTATCTGAAGATTATTGGCCATTGACGAGTCTTGATTTGATTCCCTGATGGATGAGTGAAGGGGATCAATGGTGTTCTACATATCCTTGGTTTAGCATGGAACCTTTTATCTGTAAGTAATTTGAGTGATGTGGATGTGCAGGTCATTTTCTTGAATGGAGAATGCAAGATGACTAGAGGAGCTATGGTGCTAGATAAGGGTGTTCAGATTGGCACTCTACTCAAGCTTGATGCATGCACTATTCAGTGTAATAATTCTTTAGTTTCTAAGAAGAGATCTTCAAATTCTTTATCCTCACCATTGGAACTAGAAAAGAAGAGGATAGTTGCATCTACTTCTAATGGTCATGCTTTCTAGGTACCTAAGGGTGCTCATTCTATAGAGATGAAACTCCTAGCTGAGAAAACTATGTTATGGCACTAAAAACTTAATCACATTGGTGAGAAGGGTCTTAGAGCCCTAAAGAATAAAAATCTCATTGAGGGTATGAATGATTGTAATCTTGAGTTTGATTTTTGTGAGTATTGCATATATGGAAAACAAAATTGTGTTCAATTTTATACCAGTTCTCATAAATTTTCTAGGCGTTGGACTTGATACATTATAATGTTTTTGGTCCTATGAATGTTCCTTCTATATCAAAATCCATTTACTTTGTACCTTTCATAGCTGATTATAGTAGAAGGACATGGGTTTATTCCCTTAGAAGTAAATCTGAAGTCTTTAGTTGATTCAAAGAGTTAATAAGGCTCTTGTTGAAAATCAAATGGATAAAAAGACTAAGTGTTTGAGGACTGACAATGGTGATGAGTTGTGTTCAGCAAATTTCAACAAGTTCTGTAAAGAACATGGGATTGAGAGGCACAAGGCAACTCCATATACCCCTCAGTAGAATGGAGTTGTAGAGAGGATGAATAGGACATTGATGGAGAGGGCTAGGAGTATGCTTAGTGGAGATGACCTTAAACAAAAATTTTGGGCCAAAGCTATTGCTACATGATTAAAAGGTCTCCTACTTCAATGCTTGTTGAGAAGACACCTATGGAGGTGTGGTCAAGTAAAAATCCCTCATTGAGACATCTTTGAGTATTTGGTTGTGAGGCATATAAACATATGCCTAGGGAGAAGAGGTCTAAGTTGGAGAACAAGGTAGTGAAATGTATCTTCATCGGTTATGGCATTTGTGTGAAAGGATACAATTTTTAGGATCTAATGGTTGAAAGGGTTTTGTATAGTATAAGTGTGATCTTTAGAGAAATCAATCATTCTTTTGTTGTTTAGTAGCTAGAAAAAGAAGAGAAGAATGAGGATGTGGTTCAACTTCCTTCTACCCCTAAGAAAGTTGAACCTGGAACACCTATTGTACCTGATGATGAAGAAACATCTAGAAGCTTTGAAAGTTCAAAAGAAGAAGAGGAACCTCAACCTCAAATTTTGAGGAGGTCAACTCAAATAAGGCAGTAACCTAATAGGTTTGGATATTCATTAATAATTCTAGTTATTTTTTTGCTTTTATTAAAGCTGATGAGCCTAGGACTATAAGGGAGGCTATGGGTATGAGTGATGCAGATTCCTAGAAAGAAGCCATGGAAGAAGAGATGGCTACATTGAATAAAAATAACACTTTCTGGTGCCCTTACTTGATGGGCATAAACCTGTTGGATGTAAATGGGTGTTCAACAAGAAATTTGGTTCAGATGGTAGTGTTGAGAAGTATAAGGCAAGGTTGGTCATGAAGGGGTATTCCTAGGTTGAGGGAATAGATAATGGTGATATTTTCTCTCCTATTGCAAATCTGACATCCATTAGATTTTTTATCACTTGTTGTTGCATACAAATTTAAAATTAAACAGATGGATGTGAAGACAAGTATCCTTCATGGTGACTTGGAGGAAGAGATTTACATGTCACGGCCTGATCACTACATTGTGAGAGGTAAAGAAAATTTGGTTTGCAAGTTGAAAAAGTCTTTGTATGGTTTGAAACATTCTCCTAGGATGTGGTACCAAAATTTTGATTCCTTTCTATTGAGTTTGGGAATTTTGAGATTGAAATCTGATCATTGTGTTTATTATAAGAATTTGATTTCTAATTTGAGTTCTCAATTGTTAGCACAGTTTGAAATGAAAGATTTAGGGGAATCCAAGTACATTTTAGGAATGGAAATTAGAAGCGATAGGGCAAACAAAAAAGTTTGGGTGAACCAAAGTAAGTATGTAAATACTATGTTGGAGAGATTCAGTATGGCAGCTTGTAGACCATTGACTATTCTTGTTATGTTGGGGACAAAGTTATATGTGGAGGATTTTCCAAAGTCTCCTAATGAGATGGAGGACATGACTAGAGTTCCTTATTCTAGTTTTGTTGGCAGCTCGATGTATGCTATGGCTTGTACAAGACCAGACATTGCCCAAGAAGTGAGACTCCTTAGTTGGTTTATAACTAATCCTAGATAAGTACATTGGGATGCAGTGAATTGAGTGTTTAGATATTTGTGGGGTACTAAACTGAGTATTCCCTATGTTATCATGATTATCCTATAGGACCTTGGCATTTAGTTTGTATTCATGGTTTTGTGGATTTTGATTGGATAGGTGCAATTGACAGTAGAAGATGCATTAGTGGTTATTTTTTTATCATGTTTTGTGGTGCTATTAGTTGGATGAGTAAGTGGAAAATTGTAGTTGCTTTGTCTACTACAAAAGTAGAGTACATCATAGCAACTCATGCTTGTAAGGAAGCCATTTAGCTTAAGAGATTGTTTTCAAATGTTGGGCTTGATGTAGGGATGATTACTATTTATTGTGACAGTCAGAGTACTATTTTGTTTGGCAAAGAACCCAACCTTCCATGCTAGAATGAGGCATATTGGTGTTTAGTGCCATTTTGTGTGTGACATAGTGGAAGATGGTAAGGTGAAATTGAAGAAAGTTGATACTGTTGTTATATGGAGCCTAATCAGACTCAGAAGTTAAATTTTCCCCACTTTTATCAGTGCGGTTTTGTTGTGTGGTTACACAACATGCCCCATTTTGACTTGGCAAAACAGGGACCCAACTTTTGGCTTGGCTTGTGTTGTCTGCTTTCTGGCGGTTTGGTAAAAATAGGTCAGGTGCATCATCATCATGATATTCGATGAGGTTGGTCATCATCATGAGGTCAGTTTTGTCAAGGTTCATATTTTGTTTCTATGACCTCATATTTAGAAAGAGCTTGAAATTCCATGCAGGTTTACCTTTTACATCACTTGAAAATTCGTCCATATGAGGGAGTTATGCACAATCAAAGTTTTGGTCAAACCTGATATTCGCAAGAAGAGGGTCATATTTTATAAACTTAGTTTTGCTGTATGAAGAACATCATCATCATATTTGAAACGCCCCCCGATAATATCCTGAGGTCGAAATATCCGGACGTCAACTTTAAGTCATAGTAAGTTTTCCCCGTCGAGCGGTCTTTTGTATCGCGAAAGGTCATCATCATGATCTTGGTCTATCACTCGATAAAAATCATGCAGTCCCAATATCCGGACGTCAATCTTAAGTGATAGTGTGTTTTACCCGTCAAATGACCTTGGGCACATCGCGAGCATCATGGTATTTTAACATCACCCGATATTATAATATCATGCTGATATTATAATATCACCCTACTTAGAAAATCCACCATCTGCATAGTTTGCATGCACACGTCAAAGTCCTGGTGATCATCATCATCCTGATCTTTCAAGGCAGGATCATATTTCATATCCTCCTGATCTCCTTTTGCACAATCATGATGATCACCCTATCTTTCAAAGGGAGGGTGATATTCCATTCCTAAGTCATGTTGTCAAGATCATCATGATCTTGTTTGTCTACCCAATATTTCGTAATGTCCTCCTGCCGAGAAATATAACCTTTTGCAAATATCCTGATGACGTCATCCCGACCTGATAAACGAAGAAGCAAATATCAAGATGACATCACCATCACATTTCTCCTTCGGCAGGATATTTTCCAAAACATGATCTGGTTCGCGAATATGACGATGACGTCATGTTCTAAGTTCAACAAAGGCCCTGGATATCCTGATGATCATCATCATCCTGATCTTTCGAGAGGGTTACCTTGGCCGCAAAGGGGTCATATTACATGCACCACCCGATCATCTTCCTTAGGTGACCCGATATTACATTTATCCCCTGATTTTAATGAAACATGACGGTGACGTCATCTTTTGCATTTTAATGAAGCCCGAATATGACGATGACGTCACCATCATATTCCTTTCCTCAGCAGTAGGATCATATTCCAAATCCTCCTATTTTCCTTCGACATGCTGATGACAATGATGTCTTTCTTTCCCCAATATGCAGAAGCGAAACATCCTAATGTGCTTTTCATCAGAGCATTCGGAAGGGAGGAGCATCATATTTCATGATATCCTGCAGCTAGATAGAAGACATAGAGTTGGGCATCATCATGATTTTTGGCGTTGGTATAACTGTTGCCATCGGCCAAGTCTAATTTTGTCACCCCGATCATATGTGGTCACACCGATGCGAACATGATGATGACCTGAAACATACAAACAGAGCACGCAAAGCCGGATTTGAAATAATTTGTTAAAAGCAGTTATTTCCTTGTATATTTTGAGATACATGATCATATTTGGAGCCCGATATACAAGGAAATGGGCGGGAAAATGAAACGATGGTTGACCCGAGTGTTTTTTAACGCTGTTTGTGCATTTAGTGCATATTTTCCACAGGTATGAAGCCTTATTGCCTGTAGCTGCACATTTTGAGGCATGTTTAATAAAACGTTTACTTCCTGTTGTTTATCCACATGATGATGAACTTAATGTTTGTTTGTTTATTTGCAGGAAGTCATGATGCTGTTAGAGCTACTGCTGAAGCTGATAATTACAAAGTTGCACATGGAGGCAACATGAACCAGAAGTGAGGAGGATATTGTCAAATATGCTGTTTGCTAGCTGGAGACCGAATCAAATCAAAGATGCTGGAATATTCTGTGCCAGCTGTACATTTGCCAACTGGTGAAGCATGTGCTTTTCATCTGGACCGTTGATTATTGTGAGAGGATCCTGATCCTTGGATCATTGTAACTATTTTCTGGCATTTGTTCTATATAAGAGCCAGATCCTAGGGGGGATACATGAATATACACAGACGCATCTGACACATTAAAGCCAATTACTGTAGAATCAATTAGGAGATCAGATTACTGAGACTAATGAGGATAGAATTGTTGAAATGTCAAGGTTCTTTCTTCAGATCACTGTAAATGTACCTGTTCTTGAGCATACTGAATGGATATGAAGTTTCAGATTACATCCTGATTGTAAATTTTATGTAATCTTCCTGTTGGTTTCTGGATATGTACTGGTGAATGCTGTGTTCAACTAGAAGTGCTTTCATTTCATTACATGTTGTTATCAACTTTTCCTTTGAAGATTTGCACTAGATCATGCGGATTTGTGGAATGTCCTGGTGAAGTATGATTCTAGTTTCCTTCTTTTCATTGCATGTATGGGAGCTTGTATGTGGATCAGTGATCTAAGTCAAGTAGTTTTGGGAATCTTATTCTTTAACCCTTTTCCTTTTTTTAATTTCATAAATTCATCACCATAACTGCAAATCATGATAAATAACAAGCAGAACAGAGAAATATGCTGAAATCCCATAGGTAACTGAAAATCATTAGCATATTGAGTTAAATGCATGTAGTATTGAAAATATCATGCAAAGAATCATAAATAATGGTAGAAATCATGCAAATATCAGCCTGTAGGCACATTATTTGACTAAATTCACAGTGCAGAGGTAGAATTGTTGGAGATTTATGCAGAGCAGGCATATAGAGCAGGATATTTGAAGAAATAATGATGAACTTTGCAGAAACACGTAAGGCCCCTGAATGGAAAACAGCAACACACATCAACCACTGAGTAACGTCAGTAGATTAAGACCTAATCAACGGAGACTTGGGATCATGAATTCTCTGAATTCATCGTATCTTTCAAGATGAGTAAAGGTTGTTGTGTAACTTTTATTCTATGTTTGCGAATGACTAACATCATGACCAACATAAATTGGTGCTAGAAGGAGGGCCGACCGGAAGATGACGCAACATCATCAGTATTTTCAGGTTTGATGACGTATAAGAGTAAGGTAACCTCAGATCACTCGTGACTTTCAGTAAATTTCGTAAATATTTGCTGTGACAAGATTGTATATGCACATTCTATGTAAAGATTTCCAGATCTCACATGAATATTGCAGGCTTTACAGTAGATCTCTCTGAATTCACTAATATCGGCTAAAGATGAGTAAATTTGTTCAAGCTTTGAGAATTTAAGCCTTAAACACTTAAGATCTTGTGCTACGGGTCAGGATATCCCAATATCCTGTCATATTTGCAGTATCTTCGCAAATATTTCATAAATATCCAGTCTGATTTACCGTTTAACCGCAAATATCACCTCATCCGGTGGAGTCCAGCCAATATTTGCAAAGTTTTAGCCAATTTGCCTCCAAATTGAGAAATCCTGGCTTACAGGATAAATACCAGGTCTAGACCTAGTGAAGTTTTTGAAGAATTGCCTATTAGAGGTTTCAGACCTAGGACTGTGGACATTCACCATACTCCAGGGTCTAGTGCGTCCAGAACTTCACCGGGACCTCCTCCTGTGACCCCTGTCGGTTTGCAAATACCTTCCGGTATATCTGTGACACCTCCTGTTCAAACCCAGGGTTTACCTTTAGTTCAACCTCAGCCAACTGCACCACCAGTTCAGCCCCCTCAGGCTGCAATGTCTTTCTTTGCAACGGAGTCACCCTTGACTTTTACTGCATATCATGAGTTACCAAAGAATCCGGACAAACTTTGCCCAAGGTATCATCCTTATCAAGATGCTGATGATCATATCAGGACATTTAAAGAAGCGTGCTGCAGAGCCAGAATAGAACATCAGGACGTGGTGTGCAGATTATTTCCTTTTTCCCTAGAGGAAGAGGCTTATAATTGGTTCATCAGTCTTGGCCAAGCTTCTGTCGGTTCGTGGGCTGTCTTAGAGAAAGCCTTTGTTGACAGGTTCAAAGTCCCTATTGATCCATCCATGAATTACCACATGTTTGCCACAATCAAAAGATTTGAGAATGAGCCTATTGCTAATTTCAATGCTAGGTTCCAGAAAATGTTGTCCAAGCTAGTTGCCCCATATGTGGTGACTGATGCTGCTGCTAGGAGTATCTATTATTCAGCCCTGGATCCATTAACTTCCATGTTCATCAGGAGAACACATCCTGAGATCACTACTTTGACAGGAGCTTTTCAAGAAGCTATCAAGGTAAATCAGCAGTTGATACCTGCTCCTACTCTAAATATAGCATTCCCTACTTTGCCTGGCATGCAATCACAATATCCTGCAGCTTATCCTTCACAATATCCTGCACAATATCCAAATAGATCATTGATACCCCTAGCAGTCATGCCTGCACCTTTGCAAGTACCTCCATTGAGTATTATGCCTCCTCCTAATGGAAATAGCCAATTGCCACAATATCCTGCACATGCTCAGACACCTCAGGGTACAGATCTATCCAACAACAACCATGGATCTTCCTTTTTCAAGCCTCAGACCAAAAATGTAGTGGCCAAAGCTCAAGAGGAGAAGGAGGAAATCAAAGAAATTTCTGCTCAACTCAGAAAACTCACCACATAAGTAACACATTTGAGAAATCAAGGGTTTTATTCGCAGTCAGGTCAGAATAGGAGTTATTCCAATGAAAGACCAAACTACCCTGACAGAGGATATAACAACAATAACTTCAACAATAATGGTGGAAACAATAATAATCCTCCTAGACAGCCCAGAGTGTGGAACTCTAGGCCAAATAACGGTTCATTACCATCACCCCTAGACAATCAGCCTCCTGGTGAAGCCAAACAGACTACCAGAGTCAATCTTGCTGAAGTAGCCCTTACCAATTGGTGCAGGATCCACAACACCAATGCACATGCAGAATTAGATTGTCCACAATTTAGGATTGCTGCCAGCATCTTTCAGACTGAAGTGTCTAATACTTCTAGAAATCCACCTCAGGTAGAAGGAAATGAAATAGTTCCTTGTGGATATGACTCCGCTTTTGTGTTAGAAACGTACACAAATCAACCTCATCAGGATTATAATCAGACATGTGAAGAATCTGCCTTAACCTTTGAAACAAACTATGTCTTCCCCTTTGAGGATGAAAATGAACCTGCAAGAGAGCATGAGGAAGTACATGCATACCAGCAGCAATATCCTGGTAAGCACAATTATAACCTGAGGAGCAATGCCAACAGACCTGCTGGTCCATTGACATCATCTCTACCTCCAAACAACTTCAACACACCTCCTGATCCTAAGGCTAGCAATAACCCTGGATTCCCTAAGGTGAATGCTCAATACTTGTCTCCTCAAAACACAGTAACAAAAGTCGTAAATGCACCTCAAGAGTCTGACAAGTTAGTCAGCTATTTGGCTGATGAAATGAAGAAAATCAAGATCAGCCTGTCCTTATCTGAGCTATTGAAAACTCCCGCCATCAAAAGGGCATTCATGAAGTCACTAGATGATGCTGCTCCTAAAGAGGATAATCATCTTTCAAGTCACTCCAGTGGCAAGGAGCATGTTGCTAAAGATAATACTATCAAGTCTAAGGTGTCAGCTACAGTCCAAGCTGCTAAAACCTCCCACATGACCTTGTATAGAGATAAAACTGAATCACCTCCGTTTCTCCTCACCATAAGAATGTTCAGCAAGAACTTGCACAACTGTTTAGTTGATTCAGGAGCCTCAACGAATGTTATGCCTTTGTCAATATGTAACGCATTAGGACTGCATCCTGCTAAATCCTTAAAGAAGGTCACTCAACTGGACAAGACAGAAGTAAGTGTAGTGGGAGAACTCACTCACATTCACATGCAGCTAGCATCTGATCCTCAGATCCAGTATTACATTGACATTCAGGTAGTGGACATACCTGATACATATGGGATGTTGCTTAGCCGAGATTGGTCTAAAACGCTTAACGGATATATGTCCACAGACTTCAGTCACATGTGGTTACCATGGAAAGGTATACCTAATCAGATCAGGATTGATGCTGAGCCTAGGATGAAACATATGATCACGGAATATAACAAAACAAATGAGATCATGTATGTAAACGTAGAACTTGGAGTTTATCACATCAGGCCGCAAACTGTTAAAATAGAAGAGATCCTGATGCTGGATGTTCATCATCATCATGATGATGATTATCATGAGGACATGCCGAGTCTGGAGTTTGATAATAATCCAGATAATGAGAATGAAATAGATCGCTTCAGAGATTTTGAGATGCATTTATCTACTCAGGTAAAACGTTGCCAATTATTGAATATATCTGCTAATGATATTTTGATTGATGGATGGTGCAGATTACATCGCGAAGCACATTCAAAAAAGACTTGTGAGCCATGCTTAGACATGATGATACTGGAGCAAACGTATAGTGAAGCATCATCATCATATTCTGAGGTGAGTGCTATGTCTGATGATGATGATGGCACTAATTCTTATTTGTTTTCTGCAGAAGCAGAGGTACCGACGGATCCTGATGAAGATCATATCCAGAGAACAGAAGAGTCGACAGATCATGATGAAGATCATATCCGGCGAGAAGAAGAGGTCCTAGTGTCGGATCCGATAAATGATGCGAGAAAAGAAAAGATCACTCCTGGTAGTGATTGCTTCATGGAATCAGATTATGAGTTGTCTGATGAAGATAAAGGCAGTGACCTGACGAAGTTCGAAGAATTTCTAGTAAAAGAAATAGAAAAGATGACACAACAGCGTAAATCTCCCCAGGAGGTTTTAATTAAAGGTTGGTGTAGGCTGCACGAGGTGCCTCACTCAGAAACAACTTGCTCACTATGCTTACATATTTTGAAGAAGCATGCAGCTGTATGTGCTGAACATCATCCTCCTGCTGAGATGGAAGAGAAAATAGAAAAGCCATCAGGCTCACCAAATAAAGGAAAGAAGAGACTTGAGGATGACATCCCCAAGTTAAAGTGGATATCAGGCGGAGCAGCAGCCAGAGCTGCAAAGAAGAAAGGAAGTTCAAGTAAATATCATGCTGAAGACAAATGTCCTGCAGAAGATAAGCCTTGGATCCTGAGGTTTGATGGATCCAAATCCAAGCAAGGTGCCGGGGTAGGAATTGACCTTATTGATCCATCAGGGAAATCCTACTTAGCAGCTTACAGACTACAGTTCCCCTACACCAATAATGTCGCAGAGTATGAAGCTCTGATTCATGGAATGTTGTTTGCCCATAAGAAGAAAGTGAAGATCTTGCATGTCTTTGGAGATTCAGAACTGGTTGTGAGACAAGTAAGAGGAATTTACTCTTGTAATTACAGAAAGCTATCAAATTACAGGCATCGTGTGTGGGACCTGATTGAAGACTTTGATGCCTTTAATATCGTTCACGTACCAAGAGAACAGAACTAGAGGGCAGATGCACTTGCCCAGGCCGCCAGTACGTTGGAACCACTGTCTATATCTGGTCTGAAGAGATTTTTAGTAGAATTGGTGTCAGTACCTTCAGTACCTGACAATGTGACTAATCTCCAAGTGTTTGATGATGATCAGCACATCCTGGACTTCATATCAAACAGAGACATATTTGAAGCTCAGATTATAGATGAGAATGATATGAAAGATCATGTCTGGGAAGAAGATGAGATATTAGAGTTGCCTAGCAATAGAATTCCCAAAGGTATGATTGAATTAGAAAGAGCCTTTGATCTAGATAATATGCTTAAACATAAAGATCTGCCTAAGGCAGATGGAGGTCAATATTCACAGGTGAATATTGGACAAGCTGATGACAAGAGAAATGTCTTATTGGGTAAGGTTTGTACACCTGAAGAGTTAGAAGGAATAACTCAGGCCCTTAAGGATTACATACATGTAATTGCATGGACTTATGATGAGCTAAAGACATATGACACTTCTGTCATAACTCATACTATACCTCTCAAGCCAGATGCAAAACCTTTCAGACAGAAGCAGAGGCCAGTCAATGCTATGCTTGAACCAATCATCCTTGAAGAAGTCAAGAAATTGTTAAATGCCTGGATAATATTTCCTGTAAGGCACTCCACTTGGGTGGCGAATCTTGTGCCGGTCAGAAAGAAGAATGGAGACATCAGATTATGTGTAGATTTCAGGAACCTGAACAGAGCATCAGAAAAGGATAATTATCCTTTGCCCTCTTTGGATGAAGTTCTACAAATTGTGAATGGAGCCAAGATGATGTCCTTCTTGGATGGTTTTTCAGGATACAACCAAGTGATGGTTGATAAAATTGACAGATTAAAAACTGCCTTCACCACAAAGTGAGGGATATTTGCATATAGACGTATGCCATTTGGACTTATAAATGCTGGAGCTACATTCCAGCAAGCAATGGACATAGCCTTCAGAGGTTTAATAGGAAAATGTATAGTCATCTACATGGATGACCTGACAGTATTCTCCAAGGAAAGAGGAAATCATGTTGCTGATCTCAGAAGTGTACTGAAGAAATGTGAAGAATATGGAATATCTTTGAATCCTAAGAAGTGCATATTTGGAGTCACAACAGGAAAATTACTAGGCCACCTGATCACAGAAGATGGAATTATCATTGATCCTGACAGGGTGGAATCTATTATGAAGTTACAACTTCCAGGAAGCAAAAAGGAACTTAAATCTTATTTTGGTAAGATAAATTTTGTGAGGAAGTTCATCACCGGCTTTGCTGAGATTGTCAGACCACTAAATGCCATGTTGAAAAAAGATGCACAAATTGAGTGGACACCAGAAGCCAAGGCTGCCTTTGAAGATATAAAGAAGGCCATTTCAGATGCTCCTGTCCTCATTAGTCCAGATTATACAAGAGATTTCTACATCTACTCATTTGCCTCAGAACATACTTCTGCAGCAGTGTTAACTCAAAGAAATGAAGAGAAAGAAGAGAAACCAATTGCTTTCATGAGCTGTCCTTTCAGAGATGCTGAGTTGAGATATGTAGATGTTGAAAGACAGGCACTTGCATTAGTCAGAGCAGTAAAAAAGTTCAGACATTATATACTGAGAAGCAAAGTGATTGCTGTGGTACCAGATGCAGCAGTAAAGATGCTGCTGATGCAGAGTGAACCCGGTGAAAAAAGAGCCAAATGGATTACTGTATTACAAGAATATGACATGGAGATCACACCAATGAAGCTGGTAAGAGGACAAGCTCTAAGCCAGATGATATCTGAAACTGATCCAAACATCATCAGTCAGCAGTATGTGATCAATGAGAAAGACAATAGGGAATGGTATTCAGACATCAGGCACATCCTGATCACGGGAAGATGTCCTTCAAGAATGCAAGCCTCACAGAGAAGAGCCTTAAAGATAAGATCCCAGAGGTATATGATGAAGGGAGGAACCTTGTTCAAGAAGAATTATGAAGGAATATACCTGAGATGCTTAGAGAAACCAGAAGCAAATAAAGTTTTAACAGAGTTACATGACAAGTTTGGTACGCACACGGATCAGCATTAGCCACAACACATGCAATCCTCAGAGCAGGATATTACTGGCCTACAATTTTTAAAGACGCGGCTGATCATGTTAAATGTTGTCATGTTTGCCAGGTTGCTGCCAACAGAGAAAAATATGCTGCACAACCATTGCAGCCAGTGATGGAAGAGCGCCCATTTGCACAGTGGGGCATGGATTTCATAGGACCGATCAATCCTCCGTCTTCCTCAGGCCATAGGTATGTCCTAACGATTACTGATTATTGTACCAGATGGACTGAGGCTATCAGCAGCAAAACTTGTACTGCAGATGATGTCATTAAATTTCTGGAAAGCAACATTGTCACCAGGTATGGAATTCCTTATGCATTGGTAAGTGATAATGGTTCTGCCTTCATTTCCACCAAATTGTCAAGTTGGGCTTTTGATCATGGGATCATACTTAAGTTCTCATCCAACTACTATCCCCAGGGAAATGGATTAGCAGAATCCACCAACAAGAATTTACTGAGTATCATAAGAAAATTGATAGAGAAAAATCCCAGGGAATGGAACTCATTTCTGAAATATGCCTTATGGGTAGACAGAACTAGAATGAAAATTGCATTAGGAAACTCACCCTTCCAACTAGTATATGGGGTAGATCCTATCCTCCCTGTAAACTTGAAAATTCCTACTCTGCAGTTTGCCCAAGAATATCTAGGCATAGATAATAAACAGGAAGTCAGGTTGCTTCAGTTGATGCATCTGGAAGAAAAACGAAGTCAAGCGATTGACCAATTTGCAAAACATCAGGCTGTTGTCAAACGCTGGTTTGACAAGAGAGCTAGAATTAAAGCTTTCAGGATATCCGATTTAGTCCTGATGTGGGATAAAGCCCATGAAAAGAAAGGTGATCATGGTAAGTTTGATAGATTATGGATAGGTCCCTTTCAGATTTCTGAAATTTTAGGAGACAGCACTTATAGGCTTAAAAACCTGACAGGTGAGGATGTCCCATTGCCAGTCAATGGACAATTCCTCAAACATTATTTCCAAGCCTGAATGACTTCATCCCAGTCACATGTATCATATTGTATATTTGTATAGTTGTTTGTACAGTTTGTTTGTTGTTGTTGTTGTTTTGTTGGTTGGGACCTTGTTCTGGTAAGTCATGATGATGCACTTCATCACCCTAAGAAAATAACTAAATTGTTAGGATTCAAGTGATGAGATCAGATTTAGATATAGATTGTAATTCATTCTGATAAATATTCATGATCAGGTTTTATAATATCTTTTCATCAGGTGCCTTTTCTTGTCCAAAGAGAATCAAACACAATGAAACACCTAACAGCCTTGGGCTTGTTGAAGATATGAGTATAGGTGTTAAGTGAAAAATCTAAAGGGACTCCCTTGCTACCAATACAATCTCCAACCTAAAGCTGCAAGTGACCATACCTTGTACAAATGAGCTGACATGATGATATCAGATATATAAATAAAAAATATATAAACAATAAACTTAGGCCATCTAAGTAACTCTACCGGGGCTATAGATGCCTGCTGGCAGTGGGGCTCTACTTAGGGAGATTGTATAGATAACCTTGCCGGGGCTATGGATGCCTGCTGGCAGCAAGGCTCTATCCAAGTTGGCTATGAGGGATGATCTCCAACTATGTAGTTTAACACCAGTTACTTATATTTTCAACTTGCTTTCAAGATGAGGATAATTAATCATATGCACACACATGATCCTTTGTTAGCACTGTTACCTTGATGAAACTTTATCATTCAAAGATCATGATGATTTTACTTAGACAGAATTAGAACACTATAGATAAATGTGATCACATCACTTGAATCATTGGAATTTGTTTATTTTCTTTGGTGGCAAGTTGTTGTGTGGTTACACAACACGCCCTATTTTGACTTGGCAAAACAGGGACCCAACTTTTGGCTTGGCTTGTGTTGTCTGCTTTCTGGCGGTTTGGTAAAAATAGGTCAGGTGCATCATCATCATGATATTCGATGAGGTTGGTCATCATCATGAGGTTAGTTTTGTCAAGGTTCATATTTTGTTTCTATGACCTCATATTTAGAAAGAGCTTGAAATTCCATGCAGGTTTGCCTTTTACATCACTTGAAAATTTGTCCATATGAGGGAGTTATGCACAGTCAAAGTTTTGGTCAAACCTGATATTCGCAAGAAGAGGGTCATATTTTATAAACTCAGTTTTGCTGTATGAAGAACATCATCATCATATTTGAAACGCCCCCCGATAATATCCTGAGGTCGAAATATCCGGACGTCAACTTTAAGTCATAGTAAGTTTTCCCCGTCGAACGGTCTTTTGTATCGCGAAAGGTCATCATCATGATCTTGGTCTATCACCCAATAAAAATCATGCAGTCCCAATATCCGGACGTCAATCTTAAGTGATAGTGTGTTTTACCCGTCAAATGACCTTGGGCACATCGTGAGCATCATGGTATTTTAACATCACCCTATATTATAATATCACCCTACTTAGAAAATCCACCATCTGCATAGTTTGCATGCGCACGTCAAAGTCCTGGTGATCATCATCATCCTGATCTTTCAAGGCAGGATCATATTTCATATCCTCCTGATCTCCTTTTGCACAATCATGATGATCACCCTATCTTTCAAAGGGAGGGTGATATTCCATTCCTAAGTCATGTTGTCAAGATCATCATGATCTTGTTTGTCTACCCGATATTTCGTAATGTCCTCCTGCCGAGAAATATAACCTTTTGCAAATATCCTGATGATGTCATCCCGACCTGATAAATGAAGAAGCAAATATCAGGATGACATCACCATCACATTTCTCCTTCGGCAGGATATTTTCCAAAACATGATCCGGTTCGCGAATATGACGATGACGTCATGTTCTAAGTTCAACAAAGGCCCCGGATATCCTGATGATCATCATCATCCTGATCTTTCGAGAGGGTTACCTTGGCCGCAAAGGGGTCATATTACATGCACCACCCGATCATCTTCCTTAGGTGACCCAATATTACATTTATCCCCTGATTTTAACGAAACATGACGGTGACGTCATCTTTTGCATTTTAATGAAGCCCGAATATGACGATGACGTCACCATCATATTCCTTTCCTCAACAGCAGGATCATATTCCAAATCCTCCTATTTTCCTTCGACATGATGATGACGATGATGTCTTTCTTTCCCCAATATGCAGAAGCGAAACATCCTAATGTGCTTTTCATCAGAGCATTCGAAAGGGAGGAGCATCATATTTCATGATATCCTGCAGCTAGATAGAAGACATAGAGTTGGGCATCATCATGATTTTTGGCGTCAGTATAACTGTTGCCATCGGCCAAGTCTAATTTTGTCACCCCGATCATATGTGGTCACACCGATGCGAACATGATGATGACCCGAAACATACAAACAGAGCATGCAAAGCCGGATTTGAAATAATTTGTTAAAAGCGGTTATTTCCTTGTATATTTTGAGATACATGATCATATTTGGAGCCCGATATACAAGGAAATGGGCGGGAAAATGAAACGATGGTTGACCCGAGTGTTTTTTAACGCTGTTTGTGCATTTAGTGCATATTTTCCACAGGTATGAAGCCCTATTGCCTATAGCTGCACATTTTGAGGCATGTTTAATAAAACGTTTACTTCCTGTTGTTTATCCACATGATGATGAACTTAATGTTTGTCTGTTTATTTGCAGGAAGTCATGATGCTGTTAGAGCTGCTGCTGAAGCTGATAATTACAAAGTTGCACATGGAGGCAACATGAACCAGAAGTGAGGAGGATATTGTCAAATATGATGTTTGCCAGCTGGAGACTGAATCAAATCAAAGATGCTGGAATATTCTGTGCCAGCTGTACATTTGCGAACTGGCGAAGCATGTGCTTTTCATCTGGACCGTTGATTATTGTGAGAGGATCCTGATCCTTGGATCATTGTAACTGTTTTCTGGCATTTGTTCTATATAAGAGCCAGATCCTAGGGGGGATACATGAATATACACAGACGCATCTGATGCATTAAAGCCAATTACTGTAGAATCAATTAGGAGATCGGATTACTGAGACTAATGAGGATAGAATTATTGAAATGTCAAGGTTCTTTCTTCAGATCACTGTAAATGTACCTGTTCTTGAGCATACTGAATGGATATGAAGTTTCAGATTACATCCTGATTGTAAATTTTACGTAATCTTCCTGTTGGTTTCTGGATATGTACTGGTGAATGCTGTGTTCAACTAGAAGCGCTTTCATTTCATTACATGTTGTTATCAACTTTTCCTTTGAAGATTTGCACTAGATCATGCGGATTTGTGGAATGTCCTGGTGAAGTATGATTCTAGTTTCCTTCTTTTCATTGCATGTATGGGAGCTTGTATGTGGATCAGTGATCTAAGTCAAGTAGTTTTGGGAATCTTATTCTTTAACCCTTTTCCTTTTTTTAATTTCATAAATTCATCACCATAACTGCAAATCATGATAAATAACAAGCAGAATAGAGAAATATGCTGAAATCCCGTAGGTAACTGAAAATCATTAGCATATTTGAGTTAAATGCATGTAGTATTGAAAATATCATGCAAAGAATCATAAATAATGGTAGAAATCATGCAAATATCAGCCTGTAGGCACATTATTTGACTAAATTCACAGTGCAGAGGTAGAATTGTTGGAGATTTATGCAGAGCAGGCATATAGAGCAGGATATTTGAAGAAATAATGATGAACTTTGTAGAAACACGTAAGGCCCCTGAATGGAAAACAGCAACACACATCAACCACTGAGTAACGTCAGTAGATTAAGACCTAATCAACGGAGACTTGGGATCATGAATTCTCTGAATTCATCGTATCTTTCAAGATGAGTAAAGGTTGTTGTGTAACTTTTATTCTATGTTTGCGAATGACTAACATCATGACCAACAGGTTTCCCCCCAAATTCCTACAGGGTCAAGGGGCAGCGCCCCTTGCAGGGTCCAGGGGTAGTGCCCTTGGCGCTCCCTGTTGCGATACAGGGCGGGGTCGAGGGACAATGCCCCCATGGGGGCTCGGGGGAAATGCCCCCAAAACCTCACATAGTTTTTTATTATTTTGCAAAGGCACCGGGAGTTATTTTTTCATTTTGACCGAAATAAGAAAACCCTATTTTTGTAACCAAAAAAAACTTGATAAAAGCAGCTAAGGATTAGGGTTTTGATTGATATTGTATTGTAGCATTTGCAAAAGTATTGAGTTGAAGGATTGCTGGTTGTAATCGGTTTGATTTACTGGATAATAATTTTGGACTCTCTATTTGGTGGATGTAACCTGAGTTTGGGTGAACCACGTTAAAACTTGTCTCTTGCTGTTATTAATTCTATTTATTTCCATTCCTATGTTTAATCTTTATTTGCATTTAATTGATATCTTCTTCCCACTAACCCTAACAGATACTTTGATGAATGTTGTAGATTCCTTGACTAAACCCATGAGCACAAAGAAGTTCATATGGTGTTTGGAGTCTATGGGCCTCTCAGCCCCTAGCAGTTAAAATCTTGTCTCTCTATTGGCTCTTGAAATGTGTTCAACAAGTGGGAGAATGTTGGGAGTTAAGGTGTCTCAACCTTTGCAAGTTCCTAACATTGGCTTTTAATTATTTACTTATTATTTGCCTATATTGTAATTATTTATGCACATCTAATTTTGTATTTTGTGTGAGGTGGCATGGCGATTTGTCATCATACTTGGAAGGTGAATTGGATGGACATGTCATTATTGAGGGAATGTAGGCATCCCATATGAGGTGGTATTAATTTTCCATGTGTCAGCATCTTGTTCAATGTGTAATAGGTTATGACATATGACAGAATTTGACATGTAAGAGCTAGAAATAGAGATTCTATGATAGGTATGACATGCATCATAAACCATCTTTACATGTTTGAATAAGGCATATTTAGGTACCCAAGTTTGACTATGACAAGTTGTAAGAGAATTGTTTATTAATGGTTAAATATGTTAGATTATCTTACAGTTGTAAGTAATGTCATCTATGACAGATTTTATGATGGTGTAAGACCATCTATCAAACCTATTTTAGGTAAATTTTGGGCACCCAAGTTTGGAGGGTTGTAATAGGTGTAAGGGAATATTGCACACATGTCATTTTATACAAAAGAGGTACTAGAATATGTGCCATGTGGATTTGGATGTCCACCTCTTGTATCTTCCTCTAGAAGCTTCCTTCGATATTTAATATTGTTTATAAATAAGGTGCTTGTTGTAGTTTGTATGGTTCATTTGCAAGTACTATTATGCTATCAAAATTACTTCAAAATATCAATAGTCATTAACTCTTGTAAGATCTTGGCTCTGGAAGTGTATTGTAACCTTCATTATTTACGAATTAATACATTAGGTTGTGCTTTGGAGTGTGGGGTTTTTCACTAGAAAGGGTTCTCCCCATGTATATCTTGTGTTGTGAGATTTTGTATTTACATTTGATGTTATTTGGCCTTCTTTGTATTGTGTATCTCACTACTGTAGCTATTAAAATATAAAAATTTGTATAAATCTCCTCATTACATTGGTGTAGGAAGCATATTCTGCATACCTTTCTTCCTTTCACTATCCATTTTCTAACTCATAAGCTCCAAGCTCCTTCCCAAGGGGTATTTCCCAACAATCCATATGATAATAAAGAAGACAAGTAGGCTTGAAAATATAGTCCAATGGATTTCCCTTGAACCATCTACTATAGAGGTGAAATTGACACATATTTCTATGCATACCCTTGTCACATGGGATGAAAATGATTTTTTTTTCTAACAATGGAATATCATTCTTATAAGTACAAGTAGTATTTCAATCTAATTATCTAACTAGATCCAAGGAAAGAGCATTTGAATGATAGTATAAGGTTGATAAACCAAGCAAAAATAGAAAAGTAGCATCTATAATGCAAAATCAAATTGCTTGCACTAAGCCCATGAGGTCATAATGTGGTGGTTAGGTCACTTTGTTGTTGTGATCACCACCAAGGTTTAAACCCCCATTGGGCCTATGAGCTTGCAGGCCATGGGTCTTCATTGGGTTGTCATTCTCACAAGATATGTGCCTTTGCTAGGTTGGCATGCTCGCATGCTATGTGCCTTCACTAGGATAATGAGCTAGTGGGTTTGAACAAAGGTGATAATACATTGGGAACTAAGACCCCTAGTTGTGGTCTCGATAGAAAAAGCTATGGGAAGAGATCCCTTGTAAGTGACCTCTCTCTGGGCTTGGACTAGGCTATAAACCTAGGTGAACCTTACCAAAAAATTCTTGCACTAATCCCAAATAATTAGGAAATGCACCTAATTTGACCCAAACAAAGGTAACTCATCTACTAGTGAAAGTACCAATAAATAAATGGGTGACTTATAAAACAAAAGTACAACCAATTGAACTTTTTAATAAATCATAGACCAAATGAATAAAGAAACACCCAATATAATCCTATCAAAAAAAATATAAATGTTAGAGAAAATGAACTTACTAAATGAGGTTCTCAAGATTCAATAAAAGAACAAGGAAAAGGAGTTGGTTTTCATTCCTTAGAAAAAAAAATTACTATAAAGACAACCCATAGTTCAACAAGTAATTGATCTAGACCTAGGTAAATCTAATCCTTCTCCATTTTATATCACTTTAACTATTGGAAGGAAATTGTTACATAATTGTATGATTGGTTAAGGGGTTAGCACCTCTATCATTCCTAGGAGAGTAATTGATTCATTAGGTTATAATATTAGCCTATGGAAAAGGGAGTTACTATTTATATGGTAACCCAATTAATACTATTGGAATTTTTAGGAATCTTCCTTTCCCTCTCTATGCTTGTGTCCATTGTCACTATGCCCCCAAGATATTGTAATAATTGATATATCAACCATGTTTGGGTTACACTTATCCTACAACTTCTTAGCTAAGTTTGGAGGTTACTTATCCCTCAACTACACCCACATGTTATTAAAGAAAAGATATGGAACCAAAATAAAAATCCCATTCAATCCCATTACACTCCACCATGTTGAGTATGAGCTAGAACTAGAAATAGACACAAATTATGCACTAATATATATAAAAGAGCCTCCTCTATTTGAGTTCTCAATAGATGAGAGGATATTAAGTACACCTAATGAACAACTAGAAAATTATTCCATGAAGTTCTTAGATCAAGACTCAATTGACTCATTCAAAGAAACTAGAATGGGAACATATGTAATTCATGAGGAGGCCTTATATATATCCTAGAAATATCAAAAGAAAGTTTTGATGGTGCCAGAATGTGGAAGTTATACTTTGATAGTATCAAGTGTAGAATTGGAGTAGGGGGTGGCATTTCTATAGTCTTCCCACAAGAAGAAAGATATCAATAATCTTTCTAGCTACAATTCAATTATACCAATAATATAATTAAATATAAAGCATTAGTACATAGCTTGCAATATACAGGAAAGAGAGGTGTGAAGTTGTAGGTCTATGGTAGTTTAGAATTGGTTAAAAAGTAGGTAAGATTATAGTGTGTGGCTAGTAACTAACTAATCATGAAATCTTATAAAAACTATGTATGGGACCTATTGGAATCCTTTGACTCCTTGGATTTTAAATCCATTCCTCAAAAGTAGAATGTGAAGATAGATAGGATATCTTGTGCAAATAAAATCCCAAGTGTCTTATCAGACAATCAAGATGAGTATCCAATACCCAAACACACAACAAAATAATTCACAGAATAACAATGTTTTATTATTTGTAGCAATTCAATGTTCCAGGAGTACAATTTTAGAAATAGAATACAACTCACAAGACCCTCAAACTAGGAGTCTTCAATATGAGAGTCTCTTAATTTCCCCCTCCCCTCTCCTTTTTCAAACAAGAATAAACATCCCCTTTCATACTTCCCAAAAGGAAGTTAAACAGTTGCTCCAACATCAGTTACAGAACTGAAAGGAATGATGTTTTAACAACCACTTGATGTTTCAAATTACCAGAATGGATTAATGAGAATATTGTTTGATAATCACAATAACCAACTTTTAATGGAAATCCATATATGTAATCCATTGGTAGTGTAGGACTTTGATGAATTTTCATCGGCACCTCTAAACCTTTGGAAAATGGTATTCTGCTATGTATTGGCGATCGGCAAAGTTAGCCATCAATGAAGTGAGCCATTAATAAAGTGAGCCATCAAATGAGTGAACTGAGTGAACCATTAGCTAAGATAATTATTGGCCAAGTGAATCAAGTGAATCGTCAGCCAAGTGAACTATCGGCTGAGTGAACCGTCGGCCAAGTGAATTGAGTGAACCATCGACTAAGTGAACCAAGTGAACCATCAACAAAGTGAGCCATCAATTGAGTGCAAAAGTTGGAGATCCAAAGTGTAAAGTATGGCCACCAAAATGTACTTGACTTAGCCAAAATTTATGAAATTTTATCCTAAATTGAAACACCGCAACACAACACAAATAACAAAAAAAAATTAGAAATATTTTTTTTGGTGATGCAGGATCTCTCATGAACCTGGATGTTCTTGCATCAAACACATCAAGTAAGTGAAATGTTTCATGAGTTGGGAAACTCATGAATATTTGAAAGTGCTTGGGATGGTGATCCCATGCTTGTTCTTTATCCAAACCTCCTCTTTATCTACTTAACCTCTTCTAGATTTATTACTTACTGAAATTCTTCAACTCTACTTACACTTCTTGGGCCACACTTTTCATGAGAAAATTTCAAGTGTCCAAACTATGACTTGTGTTGCTTCCTCTCCAAAACCATACCACTACATTTATTTTCAACTGTGTTCTCCTTCATGGGAACCTTCATTGAGTTACTCTTAATCTCTCTTGTCACCTTTTGGAACTTTTTGTCAGAACTACAACAAACTATCAAACTACTATCCTTCACCTATTGTGTCTTCTCTTTTACTAAACTCAATACATACTTTTTCCCACCTTTCATAATGGTGTACAAATTCCTTCTACCATCATAGATAGCTTCCCTATCAAACTTTGAAGGCCTCCCCAACAACACATGATAGGCACTCGACATAACATCACACAAGACTTCATCCTTATATCCCAATCTGAAAACTAACCATGCATTACTCATTCACCATTAATTGATGTTCCTTTTGCAACCAAGTAACTTTATAAGGACTAGGATGTTTCCCCTTTTTCAAACCTAGATTTTCTACCATTTCCTCTAAGACTAGGCTATTACTACTACCACTGTCTACAATCACTTTGCAACATTTACCTCTAGACTTGCATACAGTTCTGACTAGACTTCTCCTCTGAGATGCTCTATCCTTCTTCACCTCTAGTTTCATCAACACCCTCTTGAACATAAGATACTCTCCTTCTTCAAGCTCTTATGTTTTTAGTGATGCCACACTCTCTTCATCTTCTTATACCATGTGATTTTTGGCCACACTTCTCTTGATGTTATCCTAATGTAATTGTGGACATTCAAAATCTCTATGTCTAGCCTCACCACACTGAAAACATTTCCCAAGGAACCCTTTGTTTCTGCTACCATATCCTCTTGTAGAGTATTTTCTTCCTCTCATTCCTTGACTTGACTCCTTATACCATTTGGAATTTATTTCTTCTTCTTGAACTTGTTCACCTTTGCCACTACTTCCTTGTCCTCTCCCGACTATTAATTTTCCTCTTCCTCTTGCATTATTCTGTTGTCTTCTTTCTATTTTTTCCTCTGCTTTAAAACCATACCAATATGCCTCTTCTACTTTACAAATCTTCAACTTACTCATCTAATCTTGTATATTAAATCTCAACCCATTGATATATCTGGCTACTTTCTCCCTGTCCATTTGATGATGCCCAAATCTAATTACCATTTTATAAAACTCTTTGATATAGTCCTTTACATTCATATCTTTCTGCTTCAAATTTTGAAGTTTTATGAAAATCTCCATCTCATAATCTCTAGGAATAAATTTGGCTTTCAACCGGATAACCATCTAATTCCACTGGGTTATTCTCATGTCTCCATTAGCTACTATTTCTCTTTGCAACTCCCTCCACCATAGGCAACATGTCCTTTGAGTTTGTCTGTGCCAGTCTCACCCTATGAGGGTCACAAATGTTTTCATATTCATAATATTTGTCTAATTCTCCTATCCAATCTATCAATTCTTCGAGATTCAATGTTCCAAAAAAAGTTGAAATTTCCATTTTCTTACCTCCTCCAATTCTAACATGTGCTCTCAGGAACCATTCTTCTCCAACATCTACTAGCTATTTGTTTTCTCTTTCCCATTTTTCATCTACAATTTTTTCCTCATCATCAACATGATCTTTCGTACAATCTAGGTTTTTTCTTAATCCAACAACTAAATTTCTCAACTCATTCCTTATTTCAAAATGAAATTGTTCGAACATCTCCTCCATTCTGGGAACTCTTCTTCTTGGTGGCATCTTCCTAAAATTCAACCTCTATTGTTCAGTCCACACACACTGTGGAAAAGAAAAATTTATTTTCTCACAAATCTAACATCTCCTTTATCCCTCTGTAATTACAGTACTCCTCTTCACACCTACAAATACCCTCTCGAGCCCTCTAAGACAATATTTTAACACTTCAAGTTCTTTGCAACATATCACTTCCCATCAAGAAAGCCTTGCTCTGATACCACTTGGTGTAGATCAAATCTCAAGTTTCTTATTGAACAATCATGATGAGAAGCCAATACCCAAACACACAACAGAATAATTCATAGAATAACAATGTTTCATTATTTGCAGCAATTTAGTGTTCCAAGAGTACAATTTTACAAATAGAATACAACTCTCAAGACCCTTGAACTAGGATTCTTCAATATAAGAGTTCTCTCCCAATTTCCCCCCTCCCCTCATCTCCTTTTTCGACAAGAATAAACATCCCCTTTCATACTTCCCAAAAGGAAGTTAAATAGTCATTCCAATGTCAGTTACAGAACTGAGAGGTCATGTGTTTTAACAACCACTTGATGTTTCGAATTACCAAAATAAATTAATGAGAATATTGTTTGATGATCACAATAAGCAATTTTTATGAACATCCATATTTGTAATCCATCAACAGTGTAGCACTTTGATGAACTTTCATCGACACCTCTAAACCTTTGGAAAATGGCATTCTGCTATGTATTGGTGATCAGTAAACTACGTGATCGGTGAAGTGAGCCATCAGCTGAGTGAACTATCAACTGAGTGAACTAAGTGATTTGTCGGTCAATTAAACTGAGTGAACCATCGCTCAAGTGAACTAAGTGAACCATCAGTGAAGTAAGCCATCGATTGAGTGCAAAAGTTAGAGATCTAAAGTGTAAAGTATGGCCAAAATGTACTTGACTTAGACAAAATTTATGAAATTTTCTACTAAACAGAAACACCACAATACAACACAAAGAACAACAAAACTTAGGAAATAAATTTTTTTGGCAATGCAGGATCTCTTATGAACCCAAATGCTCCTACATCAATGTCCTTTATTGGTTCTAATTTTCACTATAGGACTTACTAAAAACTACTTGGATCATGTCAATTTAATCATAGTACTTACTATCCCTAACAATAACTATCACTAGATGGTATCTGATAGTGATGAGAAAATTTCTCATTTCATCTAACAATCTAATGAGTTTGTAGAAGAATTATTCCCCAAAATTGAAGAGGCATATGGAGATAATATTATATAATTTAAATGTAACAAATTGCCTAGGGTAATCATTACCTTAGAAAGCATGTTTAGTATTGATGATTCTTGTACAGATAAAATGAAGATTTCTACTAACAAGAAAGAGTACCAATATGTAGAACTTACCCCTCACAAAGTAGTAAAGTTAGCTAAGGTATGTACATTAGTAGAAAAGGAACACCTTTTTAGCCTCTATGCCATATATGATTGGGTCATGGCCTAGGACTATGAGGGGCTAAAATGTTATAGAAAGGATATCATGTAGCATACAATTGAGTTTAAACTTGAAGTAAAGACAATAAAGTTTAAGCAAAGATTGGTCAACTCAAGAATTGAGCCAATCATTAGTAGGAATTAACTTATTAAGGCTAGGTAAGGAAGGAACTCAAATATCTTGAGGAAATATTCCATATGCATGTGTATAGTTGCAAGGTCAGGTTTCATATGGTGCTACATGTCAATTGTGTGCCTAATCTAGGTAGTTTCATTTCTTATAAATTGTATTTTTTAGGAGTTGTTAGGGTTTAGTCTTAGAAATTGGCATAACCCTTGGAGGTGTCAAAGATCATTTTTTCTCCTAAATTATGTGAGCCATAATATGTGATTAGGGGATCAGATCTATAGTGTGTATGAGTTTTGTGATCTCGAGAAAAATATTTTAGGCATCTATTGCATCATTAATTAACTAGCTCTATGTCACATTCAATGGAACTCATCTCCTATTTGTTTGCATGTGCATGGTGTGATATCAAGAGTGTTCTCTCATTGGTGTGAAAGTGCCCTTAGTTTAGTTTTGTGTATGTAAGGATAGTGTAAGTAGAAATCAGATTCATATGATCTTTTGTTGAGATAAATGATTAGAGGACCCTTAAAACTCTAAGGGGTGAGTTGTTAATGTGTTATGATGGGGTTATGAGGATAATTCATCTCCTTTGAGATAAATATCCCTCACAGTTCATGTGGTTTGTATTCTTTTACATCTGACTTGGGCTACATGGACCCTTGGATCTCATTTCTAATTGATAGTTTTTACATACCAAGGTGAATTATCATGAGCTCATTGTTATTGTCTATAGGGATATGTCCTAGAAACCATGGAACATAAAATCATGTGGGCTTAATATTTTATGGTTCAACATATATTATGATGCATTGCATATGTGGAAAGCACAAATCAATTTCCATCTATTCAGAGGACAATTAGTGATATCATCTAGGGGATCCATGTGGCTCAGGTGAATAGTGATAAGGTGCCATGGATATGAGGTGGTAGGTGTTGTTCCAAAACTACATAGCTTCTAGTAGAAGTAGTTGTATTTTGATGTGATGGAAATGTTATAAAGGTAATGAGCTCATTTTTAGTGCATTTGTAGTTCTTTCAAGTTAAAGCACCATGATCAGAGAATTTTTAGAGATTGTGTTGTCTATGGATAGCTATGAATTTAATGAGATTGATAAGTGCAAATCTCAAGATGGTCAAAAATTTAATGATAAATGATTGGAGACACATTGTGTACTAGAATTTTATTGTGAAATTAAATCTTTGTGTCATGAGTGGCATCCTAACATTCAATTGGAGCCTGATCCCTATCCAAAAGTTTAGTAGTTGCAAGTGTTTGTATGAAAATTAAGGAGAATGTTCAATTTTTTGTTATATTTTAAATCTAATAGAGATCTAAACTACTCATACTTGAACATTATATTTGAGCGTGCTCTACTATTTATGAATTCAATGCCTAAACAAAGAGATAGTGTATCTTACAAAGCTATAGATTGGTGACAAGTGTCCATATCTTATGTGTCATAGGGCATTCTATTAGCTCTATATGTGTATATTTATTTTGTATTTTGGGTTGGTCACTAAGCCATCTCTTGTACAAGGTTGTCTATGTATTCTCTAGGGATCAATAGACATGTGTCTCAATTTGTATGGATGAGGAAATGTTTTGTATGATTCTAGGAAGGAATAATTAAGTGGAAACATCTCCATAAATTGAATGTATCCATGGATAATTGATGTATTTCAAGAGAATGCATCTTTATCTATCTCTCAAGTCACATATGTTGGCTTTCATGGTTAATGGATTAGTTGGTGTAGCTCAGCATTGTAAAATTGTTGCAAAGGCTTTGTAGAAAACTTTTCCTAAATGCATATGGAATGTTTCTATGTAGAGATGGATATTTGAAGTAGATTCATTGATGTGAAATTTTTTATTTCGATGAATTGTAAATCCTTAAAAATATTGATCCCATCTACTAATATATATGATTGTTTCCTCTTTTTTCTTATTGTTGACTCTATTTCTCAATGAATATGCATTAGTCATAATGGTGAAATGACCATTTTTTTCATTTTAAATATATTTTTTGTTCCTCTTGATAGATTGGGGATAGATTAGTTCCTATTAGTATCCACCCTCTACTAATATAAACTTTGCTAAATCCTTTGAGATTTCTCCGGTGCACGTTTAGAGATCTATGTACACTTGGTTCCAAATTACATATATTGTAAGAAAAGTTTAAGGGGATTCATATCAAGGGAAATAAGTTGTGTAAAATTATTAGTTGTCTATGTAATATACTTTCATATACTTAATATAGGTCTTATAGGTTTTTGTAGCAACCAAGTGTTATGATCTTAGTGGTAGTCAATTGGGATTCACTTATACATTGGTCATTGTTGCTACAGATCTAGCTATGTTTTATTTGTGTTTTTCTTTAAATTTCATGTTTAGACCTCTAGGATCACCCTCCATGATTTTGTAGAGCAAATGTGTAGGGGAGTAACCTACTCTTATGAATTGGTATCTTTGCTACAATAATTTGATCATGAGTCCTACATCTTGTTTATGTTGAAAAGCATACATGGACCTAGATATTGAATGTCTACTCTAGTATTGTAAAGAAGTAGTTTTGAGAGTCAACAAAGTACAAGTCTTTAATTAGTTTTCTTAAGGAAATTACCTCTCTACCAGCATGAGAAGCCATCATATATTGTACTCCAATAATGGAAAGTGATATAGTAGATTGTTTCTTATCATTCCATGGCATTGTGCTTCCATTGGGAATGAAGCAATAGCCTCTAATTGATATTCTTCTATCATGATCACATTCCCAATTTGAATCATAGTAACCAACAAGTTCCACTTTTTCATCATCTCCTTGAAAAAAAATGTCATAATCAATAGTATCATTTTTGTATCTTAATACTCCCTTGACACAATCCAATTATTCTTTCCTAGATTCCTTGTGTTTTGATTTAGAGATCTTATTGCTTAAGTACAATTAGATGAATTCAATACCATAACATATAGTAAACTCCTAATGTCACTTTTGTAAGGAACATTTATATTTCCAACTTCTCTTCATCAAAATTTGGACACATGTTAGTAGACAACTTGATATTTGTCTCCATGGATGTGGCTATTGCATGACAATCATACAAAGAGAAACATTTTAAAACTTCCTCTAAATATTTCTTCTAATTCATGTGAAAACTTCTAGATTTTTTTTGTCATGAGTATATGTGATCCTAAGATAATAATAAATATCTCGGTAATCAACCATTTAAAATTTGCATGTAAATCACTTTTGATTAGCTTCAAGAATTATAAATTATGACTCATAAGAATTACATCATCAATGTGAATGCTAATGATAATAAAACTTTATTTTCCCCTTTTTATATAGATGTTTGTGTCTATAGTTCCTCTTCCAAATCCATGTTTAAGTATGTGTTGACATATGCACTTGTACCAATCATGTGGTGAATGTTTTAGACCATATAGTAACTACTTAATTTGACACACCTTATCTTTATTTCCAATCATGAGGAAACCTTTGAATTACTTCATATACAACTCTTCTTCAAGTTTACCATTTAAGTAAATATAGTTTACATCTAATTGATGAACTTTCTAAATCCATTAGGGAAGAAATGGACAACAATAATTTTATAGAAGACATTTAACAACTTGTAAAAAATGTATCAAAATAATCAACACATTCAACTTGAGAAAACCCGTGAGTTGTATACGTATCTATATTCCCATAAGCTTTAGATTTCACCTTGAAAATCCATATGCAATAAATTGATTTCCTTTAATCTATATTTCATCAATGATTTGTATTTTAAATTCAGTGCTTCTTTCCACTTCAATGCACCATTGGATCTAGGAGCTTCTAAAACACTTTTGGGTTCTATAGTTATAGTAGAGAATATACATGCAGAAAAACAAAGTTAGCATTTTTACTTACCTTTAATGAAGGCTTTCAAGTATGATATGTAAGCCTTTTTGTTGAGGATCTGTGTCGTCACGGTTAGGAGGGTCCTCAAAGAGAACTATCCATGTCATGCAACTAGAGTAAACACAATGGAAACAACTCAAAGATATGAAACCAATGCAAATTCAATCATTCAATATACCATAGAATTTAAATGCAAATTAGCTGGCAACATGCGGGCTTATAATTAGGGCTCAAAGGCCTGATTACATAATATTAGATTGTGCACTAGATATAGCTTTGAAGCTCCTTCACACAAAATTCAACTATCCACTTGTAAACTATCTATCACTACTTTCCTAAGGATCTATCACATCAATATATATCATCTTCGGTACAAGAGATTATTCCGCATTGGCCAAGGAAGGTTTTAGACTCCAATGAAGAGGTGTAACGTGTGTACATGGATAGGTTGGACCTAATTGAATAGAACTCCTCACCAAATGAATGGAATGAAGTGCAGATCTAGGGGAAGGTCGGCCACTAACCAAGCAACATTAAATGATGTGACATTTAGCTACGTAAGTCCTAAAATGCTCTGCAAGTCTTCTCCTTTAGCTAATTATTTGAGACTATTAGAATGCTTTGTTCTAAGAAAATAGTTGATCTTCTAATAGTGATAACTTTCTAGTACTTGATCCAAATTATCTGAGTTTCAGATATGATGTGCATGAATGAATCTAAATGCTAAGTCTAGCTCCACAAGATCTAAAATGTAACTGCAGTAGCATGCAGACCAAAATACAGAAACTGCTATTGACTGAACTGACTATACTGAACTGGAAAATGAAAAGAAACAAACTAAAATGCAAATGTTTTTTGGATTGATGAAAGATTTCTCTTGAACTAGAGATGCTCCAACATCAGACATCTAGGGTTATTGAAAAGTGAGTCCCTCACTTTGCTAGGGATAGAGTCAAATGAAGATGGTCTACCTCAACCTGAGAAATCCATGATGAATCTTCTATCGATCTGCCTTTTTGTTTCACAAGGTATTCTTTATATTATCTTCCTCTTGTGTTGTGTCCAACTCTATTGTCCAAAATGTCTTCAATCTGCTCTAGTACTTGTTGTGGTAGCTACTTCTTCAAGTCTTCTTCAATGCTATCACTGAAATCTACTTCATGATATTGATATAGGTTTATAATGTTAAAAATAGGTGATACACCCAATGTCTCCGGTAACTCCACTTCATATGTATTTCCTAAATCAAACTTTCTGAGTATCCTACAAGGTCCAAACTTCTTCATCTTCAACTTGTTATATGTCCCAACTAGAAATCTTTCTTTTCTCAGGTACACCATCACTTCATCTCCAACTTCAAACTCTTTATGTCTTCTCTTCTCATCTACTTGTTCTTTATACTTACTGTTCATCTCCTCCAAATGCTTCTTCACCTAATTATGCACTATCTCCATATGTTCTATAAATTCCTCTTCTTCTGCACTTCTCTTTTCTTCCATACTGATATCTCTCAACTCTGTTACTCCTCTAGGGTTTACTCCAGTAACAATCTCAAAAGGTGTTCTTCTAGTACTCCTATTTACTAAATTATTGTATGCAAACTCTGCTTGTGAAAGAATCAAATCCCAACTTCCTGCCTTCTCCCCAACCAAACATCTCAACAAGTTTCCCAAACTCCTATTCACTACCTCTGTCTATCCATCAATTTGTGGATGAAATGTTGAATTGAACTTCAAATTTGTCTTCATCTTCTTCCAAAGTGTCTTCCAAGAAATCTTGTCTCTGTCTGAAATTATGCTCTTAGGTAATCCATGCAATCTCACAATCTCTTTGAAAAATAGGTCAGCTACATGCACTGCATTAGATATCTTCTTACAAGGTATGAAATGTGCCATCTTTGAAAAATTTTCCACCACTACAAATATGGAATCATGTCCTCTTTGTGTCTTAGGCAATCCCATTATAAAATCCATACTTATGTCTTCCCAAGGTCTCTCTGGTACTGTCAAAGGTTTATACAATCCAGTATTCTGACTACTCCCTTTTGCAACTTGCCAAACTCTACAACTCTGCACAAATTTCCTAACATTCTTATGTATCTGAGGCCAAAAATAATTTTCACTTACCAAAGCCACTATTTTATCAATGCCAAAATGTCCTGCCAATCCACCACTAAGTTTCTCTTTGATCAAATTACCTCTCATGGAACTTCTAGGTATGCAAAATTGATTTCCTTTGAACAACATATCTTCATGAATGAAATAATCCAACCATTTACTCCTATCTATCACAATAGGTTCCTTGCATGCTTTCCAAGGTTCTGCACAATCAAGATTTTCCTCATACATGTTCTTCAATTCATCAAATCCCAACACTTTGAATCTCATCTCTGTCAGCAAGTTCCTTCTTCTACTCAATGCATCTACAACTTTGTTTGATTTTCCACTCTTATGCTTCAACACAAATGTATAACTCTACATGAACTCTACCCATCTCATGTTTCTCTGATTCAACTTTCCTTGACTATTCAAATATTGCAAAGCTTGATGATATGTATACAACACAAACTCCTTAGGCAACAAGTAATGTCTCCACTTCTTTAGGCCCTGTATTATGGCATAGAACTTCTGATCATAAACTAAATATCTTCTCCTTGCATCATTCAAATTCTCATTGAAATATGTTATAGGTCTACCTTTGTGACTTAACACTGCTCCTATTGCATTCCCACTTACATCACAATGTACTTGAAATATCTTATTGAAATTTGGTAATGCCAAAACAGGTTGCTCTATCACTTTCTGCTTCAACAATTCAAAACTTTTGTCTACTCCTAATGTCCACTTAAAGTCTTTTCTGTCACCTCTCCTTGTCTTTGTCATAGGGTTACAAACTGAACTAAAATTTCTAATGAACTTTCAGTAGAAACTAGCCAATCCATAAATTGATCTGACTTATCCAATGCTCTCTATTGTAGGCCATTCAATAATTGCTCACTTTCTTAGGGTCCATCTTCAATCCTTCCATAGAAATCACAAATCCCAAGTGTACTAATTCTTCGTTCATGAAACTACATTTATTGATGTTTACCAGAAATTTCTCTTCTCTCAGTCTCTGTAATACTTGTCTCATGAGCCACAAATGTTCTTTTGTCTTACTAAAAATTAGAATATCATACAAATATACAATAGAAAATTTACTCAAGAATTTCTTCAAAACTTCATTCATCAATCTCATGAAAGTACTCGGTGCATTTGTCAATCCAAAAGGCATCACTAACCACTCACACAATCCTTCATTTGTCTTGAAAGCAATCTTCCACTCATCTCCTTCTCTAATTCTGATTTGATGGTATCCACTCTTCAAGTCTATCTTTGTGAAATATTTTTCTCCACTCAAACAATCCATGATATCATCCATCCTAGGTAAAGAAAATCTATACTCAATTGTGATCTTGTTGATTGCTCTTGAGTCTATACACATTCTCCATTCTCCATCTTTCTTAGGTGCTAACACTGCAGGTACTGCACAAGGACTCAAACTTTCTCTGATCAAACCTTTCCTCAACAACTCCTATATCTATCTATTCAATTCTTCATTCTCTGTCAATCTCATTCTGTGTGCTTCTTTATTAGGCAAACTAGCTCTAGGTATTAGATCCATGTGATGATTGATACTCCTGATTGGTGGCAATCCTTTAGGTACATTGTCTGATATGATGTCTTCATACTCTACTGGCAATTTAGTTATCTCCTCTGGTTGTGATTCTTTAGTATTCAAGATTCTGGGCTTCTTAGGGATCAAGGCATAACACATATTCTCATGTCTCAAGCCATCTAGAAATTTCCTTCCATATACCAAACAGATTCTAGCATTTCCACATACTTCACTCTCAGGATCATCTTCCAAAGGAATCAAAGTAATTCTCTTTCCATTTGATGTTATAGTGTATGTATTCTTTCTCCCATCATGTATAGGTTTTCTATCATACTACCAAGGTCTACCCAACAAAATATGACATACATCCATAGGCATAATATCACACAAAACTTCATCATGATAAGATCCAATATAAAATTTCACCAAACATTGTTCACTCAGCAGTACCTTATGATCATCCTAAATCTAGGCTATCTAATAGGGCTTAGGGTGTTTCAATCTTTCCAACTTCAACTTAGTCACCATCTCTTCTCAAACTAGGTTATCAGAACTACCACTATCAATTACAACTTTACAACATTTACCTCCTAATTTTCATCTAGTTCTTAACAAAATTTTCCTCTGCGGTGGTTCCTCATTTGTCTCTGCTTGAAATAGTGCTCTCCTCATGACAAGTGATTCTCCTTTCTCAGGTTTACCAACTAAACTAGGTGATCCAACAAGTTCTTCCATATAGGCTGCTCTTCCAATGTTCTATGTCTTCTTACTTGTACTCCCTTGATTACATTCAAATTCTCTATGTCCTTCACCTCCACACTTGAAACAAGTTCCTCTGAATGTTCTCCTATCAGGTCCTCTTCCTTCTCTTCTGTATCCTTCACTCTGATATGGACTAGGGCTTCCTCTAAGGTAGAAAATTCTTTCATCTCTTCGATATGCATTGTTATCTCTATCCTTCTTCTTGAATGTATTCTCTTGTCTATTCTACTCCACATATGATCTTTCTCCTCTGGAAAATGTTCTACCTCTCTAAAATTTACCTTCTCTACCTCTCTATTTCTAATCATGCCTCTTATTCAAGTTTTCTTCAACCTTCAGGGAAAACTGATATGCTTCTTCCAGTGTTGTCATCCTTATCAAACTCAGTTCTTCTTGAATGCTCAATCTCAATCCATTGATGTATCTAGTCACTTTCTCCTTGCTTGCTTCACTATGTCATGTCCTTATGATCATCTTATGAAATTCTTCAGTATACTCCTTCACAGATTTCTCCTTTTGTCTCAGGTTTTGTAATCTCTTTAACAGTTCCAGCTCATAGTCAATAGGTATAAATTGATTCTTCAATTTTGTCACCATCCTGTCCCATTTTGTAATCTTTTCTGTTCTTCTTCTGTTTCTATCCAACTGAACTTCTTTCCACCATATAGCAACATGTCCTTTCAGCTTAGTCTTTGCAAATTTCACCTTCTTCAAATCTTCCATTTCTTCATACTAAAAGTATTCTTCCATGTCATTTCTCTAATCAATCAACTTTTCAAGGTTCAAATTGCCAATATCGTTTGGTACATCAACTCTAGGTCTTTTCCCAATCTTCGAAATAGATCACAACATCTTGAATTGATCTGATTCTTCTTCTTCTTCTTCACCTCCTAGGGTTTCACCATTTTGATCAGTGGATTGAAATTCTTCATCATCACTCTTAATATCAATTCTAGGGCTAAGTCCTTTTCTTCTGTCTTCTTCAATAGCATCCAGTTTAATTCACATTATTTTCATCATCTCCATCATCTCATCCATTCTACCAACCATTGTTCCAATAGCAGGGATTCTCCTCAGTGGCATTTTCCTAGGATCAAGTGTAACTGCCTCAATTTTGGTGATTGAGAGATACAAGGTAAAAACTACCTCACAATCGGTGATCAGTTGCAACACAATTAACCTGCCTCAGATTTGGTGATCTATCCATAGCAAGATCTTAGGGAATTCCTTCACCAACTTCTCTCAATTCACTCCCAAAGATTCAAACTTTTGCTCTGATACCACTTGGTGTAGTCACGATTAGGAGGGTCCTCAAAGAGAACTATCCAATCTATGCAACTAGAGTAAACACAATGGGAACAACTCAAAGATATGAAACCAATGCAGATTTAGTCATTTAGTATACCAGAGAATTCAAATACAAATTGGTCGACAACATGAGGGCTTACAATTAGGGCTCACATGCCTTGTTACATAATATTAGAATATGCACTAAATATAGCTCGGAAGCTCCGTTGCACAAAATTCAACTATCCACTTGTAAACTATCTATCACTACTTTCCTAAGGATCTATTACATCAATATATACCATCTCTGGTGCAATAGATTCCTTCACGTTAGCCAAGGAAGGTTACAGACTCCAATGAAGAGGTGTAACATGTGTACATGGATAGGTTAGACCTAATTCAATCTAGAACTCCTCCACAAATGAATGGAATGAAACACAGATCTCAAGGAAGGTTGGCCACAAACCAAGCAACATTGAATGATGTGTCATTTGGCTACGCAAGTCATGAAATGCTCTGCAGATCTTCTCCTTTAGCTAATTATTTGAGACTGTCAGGATGCTTTATTCTGAGAAGATAGTTGATCTTCTGATAGCGATAACTTTCTGGTACTTGATCCAAATGCTCTAAGTTTCAGATATGATGTGCATGAATGAATCTAAATGCTAAGTCTAGCGCCACAAGATCTAAAATGCAACTTGATAGAATGCAGACCAAAATACAAAAACTGCTACTAACTGAACTGACTGTACTTAACTGGAAAATGAAAAGAAACAAACTAAAATGCAAGAAAACTTAAATGCTAATATTTTTTTGGTTGATTAAAGATTTCTCTTGAACCAGGGATGCTCCTGCATCAAGGATCCTCCTCAACCTATGGTTGTCTCTCCTCAATTTCCACATAATTTTCTTCCTCTTCTTATGTTATATTTGTCTCTATAAATACATCCATCAATTTTGATTCTTCACTATTAATAGAATTTGGAACTAGCATATCATTATATGATGAAATTGTTGATTTATCCTCTTCCTTTAGTTGTATATATGAATATTCAATCAATATGATATCTCTATTGAGAAATGCTTTCTTAGTACTTGAGTTGAATACCTTGTTGTAACCAATAAATATACATTGAATGTACTTAGAATATAACTTCTCTCTCATTTTTTGAGGAATGTAAGAAAATTCTTTGCATCTAAAAATTTTATTTGTGTTGAATATTGGTTTATTACCAATCCATAATTCTTGAGAAGTCTTACCATTAAGGACCTTTGAAGTTACCTTATTTTGAACATATGTAGTTTTAGTAAAATCTTATGCCAAAAACTCTTCTAGAAGCATGTTATCTTTCAACATGGTTTTGACAACATTGACTAATTCCCTACTCATCCTCTCAACAATGCCATTTTGTGCAAATTACATGGAATTGTAAATAACCTTAGGATCTTTTGATCTCTGTAATATTCTTTAAATTTATTTTCATGTGTATTCTCCCCTATTATCACTTTGTAAGACTTCTAGCTTCATGCCTATTTGGTAACTTCTATAGCTTTATGATAAGTCTTGAAAGCACCAAAAACTTCTATTTTTTATTTTTTAAAATATTATTAGTTTCCTTGAATAATCACTTATAAGAGTCGGAACATATATTTCTCCTCCTAGTGAACTCTTTGACATGGTTCCACAAACATTAGAGTGAACAATCTCTAAAACTCCATTAGCTCTATTCTTTGAAAATTTAGGAAATGAAGATTTATGCATCTTACTAAATGTGCATGCTTCACATCTTTAGGATTACCTCCTTATTGAGTTTGAAGCCATGGACAACCTTGGAGTTGCTCATTTTTGCATATTTTGGTGGTTGAGATGCCCAAGCCTTCTATGCGAAAGATTGATATCATCAAAATTATATGTTGTTAATAGAGCACACCCATCAACTTGTGCATTTTAAAGTCTATACAAGTTTTCCATCCTAATTCCTTGAGCTACAACCTATCATTTTTCATCATAGAAATTGCACTCTTTATCATTAAATAGTATTGTAGACCTTTATCAATAATTCTACTTATGGACAACATATTGTGAGTTGGTTTTGGAACATAGAGTACATTTCTTAGCTCTTTCTTTATCCAATTTGGAAGTACAATCTCCATAGTTCCCATACCACTAGTAGCATTAATGATGTAATCAAGCAATTTTATATGCTTGTGAGTACCAGTTAGATTTTTAAACAAATATTTTCTTGAAGTCATGTGTTCACTAGCTCTAGAATCTAAAAGTCAATCAACAATCATACCTTTAGGTTTAGACATGGCCATTGAAAGTTTTTCTTCAACAATCTCACCATAGTATGCACCGCTACTTTGCTTGTTCTTCTAAACTTTTATTGCAATCACTTTCTATTAATCCTTTTCAAGGTTCCCATTTTTATAGTAATAATTGTATTCCTTTCTTTCTTGGACTTTTTCCCCATTTTTGCAAAGATTCTAGATCCTTGCTTTGTTTTCCACTTTTTGTGCTATGTCTGATTTTTCTTTGTGTTGATAGATAAAGAAACTAAAAGATCTATTTTTGTAATAAACTAATTTTGTCTAGTTTCTTCCTACAACAACATGTTCATAGCATCATTCCACTTGAGTGTACTTTGATTGCTAATGTAGTTTACCACATTCTAAAATGAGATTGCAAGACTATCAAGATGAATCACAATATTGTACTCCTCTTGGTTTTTTTACCAACCTCTACAAGCTAATTAATAATTTTCTTCACCTTGTTGATATGATTCAATAAACTTTCTCCTTCTAGATTTTTAAGCCTAAAAATCTTTTGGTAAAGAGCCAACTTAGATGCCACTCTTTGTTTCATAAAGAATCCTTAACTTGTCAAAGGCTTCTTTTGAGCTTTTGGCTCCTTTGACTTGAGCCACCACTAAATTTTCTAGATTCAACATTATTGCAACATGTGCTTTCTCATCTTTGGTGGCCTATTTTTGTACACAATCTAAAGGTGTTTTTGGTTTGTCTTCAGTTCCTTCTAGAACACTCCATAATCCTCTTTATTTCAGCAACACTATAGCTTATAGCTCTATAGGCTAAACTCATCACCTCCAAATCTTTTAATTAGCCTTATGTTTGAGTGTGGAATCATTCTACCATTTAGCTTTTAGCAAATATTCAACTACAACAACGTACAATTTTCAATAAGGGAGACAACTATGAAAAAGAGATCATCTCTGAATATAATTGCCACTATATGATGGAAATAAAACATAACCTAATACTCTCATACTATGTTGAAATGCATGATTATTCATAATTTAAATTGAAATTTGAAAATATAAAAAAACTATTAAAAAAATGGATAGAAAGTTAGAGCTTTTATTAAATATATATATAAAACTAAATGTATACATACATGAATAAACAAAATTTAGAAAAAACTATGTAAAACCTTTTGTTCATTATATGGATTGTGGAAATATCATTTCTTTAATGCATACATATATTATTATAAAAGAATACAAAATCACAATAAAACAAAAACATTTTCTATATATCTTCAAAACTATTTTTTAATTTAAAAAATCACAAAGTCCCCTAAATGTATTGCTAAGTTATATAAACTTATTTGAAGTTTAGGGGAGAGGACCCAATAGTTTAGTACCCTAACTTCACACCTCTCAAAATCATACGTGGCAATTTTGAATCACTCTAAAAATTTTACATTAGTTTATTTGGCAAGGCCCCTACTTATAACTAAGGTTTCAGGTCTACATCATCGAATATAATGCCACATCAGCATGCTTTTTGTTGAAGTGTCGAAAAGGACCCAAAAAAAAGTTGACACGATAGTTGTGTGCATTAAGTTATAATAGTTGTGCATTAAGTCATGTTTTGTTGGTGCACCGATGTGGCATCACATGATTTGTTGTTGTTTAAATCTAAAGAACACATTTCATTCAATTATAAGTACTTATGGTCAACACTAAGGTTTATTTGGCAAAGCCCCTACTTATAACTAAGGTTTTAGGTCCACATCATCGAATATAATGCCACATCAACATGTTTTTTGTTGAAATGTCGAAAAAGACCCAAAAAAAAGTTAGACACAATAGTTGTGCATTAAGTTATAATAGTTGTGCATTAAGTCATGTTTTGTTGGTGCACCGATGTGGCATCACATGAGTTGTTGTTGTTTAAATCTAAAGAACACATTTCATTCAATTATAAGTACTTATGGTCAACACTAACAACTTGGAAGTCACAACTGACAATTTTGAATCACTCTAAAAATTTTACATTAGTTTATTTGGCAAGGCCCCTACTTATAACTAAGGTTTCAGCTCCATGTCATTGAATATAATGCCACATCAGCATGATTTTTGTTGAAGTGTCGAAAAAGACCCAAAAAAAAGTTAGACACGATAGTTGTGCATTAAGTTATAATAGTTGTGCATTAAGTCATGTTTTGTTGGTGCACCGATATGGAATCACATGATTTGTTGTTGTTTAAATCTAAAGAACACATTTCATTCAATTATAAGTACTTATGGTCAACACTAACAACTTTGAAGTCACAACTATTAGTACTATACTTTTAAAAGTATTGGGCATTAAATCCACAAATACTATGACAACTATTAGGTCCTCTCCCCTAACTACCCTAAAAGTAAGAAGTTCTTTAGTCATTTCTATTTTGTTTCTTCCAAATATTGCGTTCAAAGCAGTAAGCACAAAGAAAAGCAAAACAATACTTTTATATTTTTATGCAAAGTTGGAAATTTGGAATTGAAACTTAATACATAAAAATAGGAGTGAATCGTCCTATGCAAAATGTAGACATTGGGATCAAAATGGCACCAAGTGAACCCAACTCTGAGAAGGAAGGAGTTCATCTTGGGGAAAAAAGGGTAGACCGATAGTTATTCATTAAGTTATAATAGTTGTGCATTAAGTCATGTTTTGTTGGTGCACCGATGTGGCATCACATGATTTGTTGTTTTTTAGATCTAAAGAATGCATTTCATTCAATTATAAGTACTTATGGTCAACACTAACTTTGAAGTCACAACTATTAGTACTATACTTTTAAAAGTATTGGGCATTAAATCCACAAATACTATGACAACTATTGGGTCATGTCCCCTAACTACCCTAAAAGTAAGAAGCTCACTATGACAACTATTGGGGCCTGTCCCCTAACTACTTAAAAGTAAAAAGCTCTTTAGTCATTTCTATTTTGTTTCTTTTAAATATAGTGTTCAAAGCAATAACCACAAAGAAAAGCAAAACAATACTTTTATATTTTTATGGGAAGTGGAAAATTTGGAATTGAAACTTAATACATAAAAATATAATCATTTTTAATATGTCCAGAAATAAATAGTGGGTACATTGTAGCCAACACAGAGATTATCCAAGGTACCAGTTAACGGTACATGGTAGGGTTGGCCAGGAGATATGCTTCAATCTTCTTGAAGAGAGCAGTGCCCGACTCTTTAATCTCCTGAACTTTGCCTTCGTCCTGCACAACGCCAGGCAGGCTGTCAAAGTGGAATGTAGAGCTGCACAGGCTTCCTCCCTCTGCTTTGGGCATGTATTTAAACTCGTATGTGGCAGAGGCCAATTTCTTTCCTAGCATTCCTCCCTCCACATGGCTGTAACGGTATACAAAATTCTCCTCATCCATTTCCTCCACCCGCTCCTTCACATAGCTGAAATCCTTGTGGGCTGCATCACCAAAGCCCTTCAGTAACAAGATATGTGTAAGGACAGCTTTAATTGTAAGCAGCAGAAATGATGTGAGATGATATGATACCTACCATGGGTGAAATTGACTTGCTTGATGGTGCCCACACCTCCATCTCCTTGGAGGAAGGTGATGCTTGAGAATATCTCTGATGCCTGCTTTGGCAGGACATTATGGCCGTCCTTCACAAAGGCATTCCACAGTCTCTTTGCTTCCACTGGAGACTCTATTTCATGACTGATGCTTCCCACCACCATCTTCCCTATTTAGAGACTGTTTCTCCTCCTTCCTTTTCCTTTTTCTTTTCCCTGCTCTTCTTGTTCTGTGTGAGAGGAAGATGGATGGTCTTTATAGTCTACCTGACTCATGACTTGTGAATGTAAACATAAATATGATTTCTTCGGTCAGGTCAACAAAGCCGCCGATCTGTTCCCTGAAGTATTCTTTTTGTTTTGGTTTTAAGTGTGAATCACCTGGCTTCATTTTAATATTCTATACAAAAACCTTCGTCATCTCACCTACCAAATGGGTCACCTGCATCTTCCAGATGCAGTAGTTGTGTTGTTGAAAACAAAGGTTGTTGGTAGGTGGTTACGTGACGTGATTAAAGAGCAGAGAAGAATTGAATAGAAGCTTCCAAAAGAATCATTTTTTAGCACTATTTAAATGCTCTCTTTACGATGATGTAATCAATCAACAACTAAAGGTGAAGTTCCATAATGATTATATGAGGTGCATCTTATTTAAATATATGAATGGTTCAATGGTTCAAACAGTGAATGATAATTTTATGTTTTATATATTCATAAAAAATGGTAAATAATTGTTTTATTTTTTATTAAAAGAGATTAAAGGACCAATGGGTTGAAAGGGCAAACCTTATGATCAATTGGTAATGTTTTGGAAATGACATTTTGTGTCAATGAGAGGACCACATTATGCATTAACATTAAATTGTGGGGTGGACATTAAGATGTGTTTAATGGTCTAATAGGTGCCAAAGTAAGTGTATGTTATCTCCTAAAAGCTTTACTCTTGTGGGCTAACACTAGTGAAACTCAACACCTCATAAGATTAAAGGATTAAAGGATATGATTGATATTAGATTTAGGCTCCTATTTTGTTTAAAATGTATTGGCAATACCTTTTTTTATTTAATTTTAATATATTACATTTAGGCTCCTATTTTGTTTTAAATGTATTGTCAATATCTTTTTTGATTTAATTTTAATTTACTAGGGTAAGAGGATAAAGTATGTGGTGTAATAAATGGACCATATTGGTGCAGGAGCTTCAGTTTTAGTCATTTTTTTGACTATATCATTTTGTGATCTTGGTATTTTGGTTTTCCCTAAGGCTTTGAAAGCCATTTTCCATGCTTTGTAATAAGGACTTAGTCCATTTTAATTGACTAGTCCACTAGAGTGGTTGATAAGACCTATTTTCTAGGATTTCTCTTTTAGAAACTTTCTTTTTTGAAGAAAAGCTATTTTCCATCGATTTACTGCCTTCATGGGCAGTTGTACGGACAAAATAGGAAGTGCAAAGATTAGAAACTTCCTATAAACTTGATTTTTGTTTAAACATGCCATATGATGAATAAGAGGAGGAGTTTATTAAGGAAAAAACTATGTTTTTATGCTTTTTGCTGAAAACAGTCTTCTTGTACGGCCTGGTATGGATGGTAGAAGATCCATGGTCTGAAAAATATTGTTGTAGGTCGGATTACCTTTCATTTGCATCTGTTTAGAGCTTTTGAAACATTTCTAGTTCTTTGTTTGAACCATTGTTTGCAGACTAGTTTCTAACCCTCCATAGCTAGGGTTTTTGACAAAATGCTCCATTCTTCCTCTGTCCTCTGAAGGTGGTCGCCCATTTCTTGGTGGGATGGAGGAAGGTAGAGTAGATTTAGTGTTCTTTCAGGTTTTGTAGGTTAAACTCCCCTCTGTAAGGTGTTGGCATGCATCTAACTAGTCTTACCAGTGACTAGTTGTGAATTTAATGGTGGACTGTGTCATGACAGTCAAAGGGAAAAACATATATATGTTGGTTTTGGTGTCTTATGGTGCTAACAAGTCTGTATGACTGTTTGGAATACCTTGTGCATATCAATTTGATACCTTTTCTTTCATACAACCATCAAAAGTAGGCCTTTTTCATGGAATAGAACAATTTGCTGTTATTCTAGCCTCTGGCAGAGTACGGTTCTGCAGCTTGGAGGACAGGTGGAAATCCATAATGCAGTTTGGAATGGGTAAAGTATGTTGATTGCCTTTGGAAGGTCTGAGAATTTGGTTTTATGTGGATCAATCTTAAGAAATACAGAGAAGTAGTCTCCCTTGACACTGTCATAGGACAGTCATCTAGTTATTTGTTGTCTTCTGTCCTGTATCGTACAATGTGAGTCTACATGTGGGAAAATGGTTTCTTTTCACATGGGGGTATTTGTTATGCATTAGGCATTGATGGTCATTTGAGGCCTTTGGGGGGTTATTGAAGGTTTAATCAATGTTTATGCTACAAGAGAATGGTCTTCTTTTTGGCACTGTTGCAAGACAGTCACATGGTAATTGCTATCCACAGTCCTATATAGTACAGATTGTAGTCATTTTGTCAGCAAATTCTTGTTGGTCCTGTCCTCAGTAGATACATGTGGTGGTTGGTATGAAGATTCTTGTGGATAGGGGAGTTAATGCTAGTTTTGTTCATAAAGGCTACAAGGTATAAGCTTTCTTGGCACTATCAAAAGATAGTCATACAGAGATTTGCTGTCCACTATTTTGTTAGGAGTGGAATGAGAGTTTCTTGGTCAGTGACCTTGTTCCATGCATGTCATAGGTAAGTGTATGTTGATTTATGTTGTTGTCCATGTTGGTAGAGATATTGGTAGTAGGTGTTGAGCTCTTGAAGGTGGGTTGTGTTTCTAAGTTGGGTTGAGCTGTGACTCCCCAAGGTGAGTGGTGAGTAGCCTGAGTGGATGACATCAGAAGGTGATCCTAGGCTAAGTTGATTCTCGGAGTAGCCTTGTGTAGGCTTGTAAACACAAACACCTTTGTAAACCTCTTGGAGGAAGTTGAGTATCTTAAGTTCATTGAGTGAACTTCTACAACCTCTACCTTACCTCTGCATCATATTAGTATCAGAGCCAATACTCTAATTGGAAGCAAGTGTATGTCAGAAGAGGAAATCGAAACAGAGGCTAGTACAATGCCTCCCAAGACAATGAGTCAAGATGCCATCAAGAAGTTGGTGGAAGAGATGGTTGAAGCAAGATTGCAAGAAGCAAAATTGCAAGAAGCAAAATTACAAGAAGAGAAGAAGTCTAAGGGCAAGACCAAAGAAGAGGGAAGTTCTTCTGATACAAATGAAGAAATAGAGGCAAAAGAGGATCCTCTGGAGCAAGATATGTCTGCAGATCAGAAAGCCTTCTTGAATGCACTTAAGGGTGTTCATGGAGATAATGGTGATCCCAAGATGGAAGTGCCTACTTTTCATGGCAAGTTGGATGGAGATGTTCTCACCGACTGGATAGAAGCTATGTGCAACTTCTTTGATTACAAGGAGTTCAATGACAGCAAAAAGGTCAAGTTTGCCAAGACAAGGCTAAGAGGTTTGGCACTTGTATGGTGGAACTATATGCAGAGTGAGAGGGAGAAGAGTGGGAAGTGTCCCATCACTAAATGGAGTAGAATGGTGGCTATGCTCATAAGCAAATTCATGCCACCTGACTATGAGATTCAAATCATAAGGAGATTTCAGAATTTGAGACAAAAAGACATGGATGTGGCTGCCTACACAGAAGAATTTCATAGACTCAGTATGAAAGCCAATCATAATGAAGATGAAAAAGGGATGGTGGCTAGGTACCTGAATGGACTGAAATACAATCTACAAGATGAGATAAGTTTGGTGTTACCAAAGACAGTGGATGAATATTTCTTATTAGCCTCCAGAGAAGAGGAAAAGCTAAGAAGGAAGGGTGAACAAAGTGCCAGAGGTAGAGGTGGCAGAAACCAAAGAGGTAGAGGCAATTTTGGCCGTGGACAGTTCAACAAAACTAAAAATAACAGTCAGCAAGAAACACAATCAGCAACAGAGCATAGAGGAGGTTTTAGAGGTGGCAGAAGTCATAATGGTAGAGACAGAAATGGTGGAGGTGGTAGAGGACTAGGAGTCTTCACTGGAAGATGTTATGGCTGCAACCAAGTTGGCCATACAATGAACAAATGCCCAGGGAAAGCCAGCAACTCTCATGACAGTGGGAAGAGAAATCAATTAGTGAAAGATGATGACTGTGAAAGTGTGAATTCACCAATGGGAAGTGTTGCACCTATTTTAGATGGAGAGAGTATGATGATAAAAAGGTCTATGTTGAAGATGCCATTGAAGCAAGAGCCCCCTCAGAGAAAGAATCTTTTCAGAACCCAAGGCTTAGCCTATGGGAAACTTTGCAAAATCATAGTGGATTCAGGGTCTACTGAGAATGTGGTATCCAGTGAGATGGTTGAGAAGTGCAAGTTGAAGAGGTTGCCTCACATCATTCCTCACAAGATCTCTTGGTTGAACAAGAACCAAAGTTTCATGGTGGAGGAACAAACTTGGGTTGAATTTGCAATTGGTGACTACAAGGACAAAGTGCTATGTGAAATCATCCCTATGGATGCATGTCACCTGCTTCTTGGCTACCCATGGCAGTATGATGTTAAAGCTCAGCATGATAGTGAGAAGAACACTTATGTCATCACCAAGAATGGAAGACCATTCAAAATGGATCATTTGTTGGAGCAGCCCAGGGGAAAGGAAAATAACAACAGTGTCATGTTGGTGAATGGCAATGAGTTCCTAAACATCTTGAAGGAGAATGACAATCAGGGGTATACCTTAGTCATGAAGCCCAAGAGTGGATCAGATCAGCAAGACCAAACACAGAAGGAGATTCCATTAGAAGTATAGCAACTTCTAGATAAGTATCAAGACCTTGTGGTAGAGGAAGTTCCTGTTGATGATTGCAATATACAGCCTTCTAGCCCTCCTTCTAGCGCCAGAAAACTGTTGATGATTGTTTTGATGCAATCATAACAATAAGTTAAAATTCACATATAATGAACTGAAACTATACTTGAAAGATAAGAAGGAATCATTTGAGATTCAACTAATCCCAAGTCTACAATGGTTCAGTTGGTCAAGTTCAGTTGGTTAATGTGAAGCTGTAATGTTCAAGGGGCCTTACGTAGTTTAGAGTTTCTTTGTGGTTTACTGGACTAAAATTGTGCAAAAGATCATGAGATATGTCAATACTTTTCATTCCTTTGCATAAAAGTGTTACTGTGCTGCAAGTTTTAGATGGTTTTCTTGAATTATTGCAGCTTTCTTCTTTATACATTTATGAAAACTGTCTACTCTTAACTCTGTTATGCATGCTTCTTCAAATTTGAGACAATTTCCTTTAGATTTCTACGTTTTCAGCTAAATATTTCAGATGGGTTGGGAAAAGTTAGAAAGATCTAATCTATACCTCATTTAATCTACCGAAGGATCTAATTGTTCTATTATGCACTATGTAAATACTACAGTAATTTGATCAAATCCACAGTAAAAACCTTAAATGCAAGTTCTGAGCATTTTTACAAACATACATTTAAAATTGCAAGCTCTCAAAGAAAATATTTCAAAACACAAAGAAGAGCAGGAGAACACTCAGAAGATAGATGCAGAACTCCAGATTCTATTGTAATAGAAACGAATAGTCATACATGATTTATAATGTAGGAATGACTCTTAGTTTCATTGATCATACTACAGAGAACTTACAAGCTTTACAGATACAGTAAGGTAGCCAGACATTCCACGCGCACCTTACTGTAGACAAACAGGCGACCTCCTTCTTCTATTTCTAATCTAAACTAAGCTAACTTGCTGTATGTTCCTAAAAAATGCCTGTTATAGCCCCTGTTGTTTTCCTAAAATCCCTGTTGTAAAATATTACAGTGTAGAGAGGCACAATATAAAGACATTCTGATTGTCCTCACTACAGCAAAAACCTAGCTAAACCCCTAGTTCAAACCCCTGGTTACAGCAATAAATACAGATGAACCGGTCCTCCAAAATATCTCTGAGCAGTATCAAATCTAGGCGAAATATTGCCCCTTCTGAGAAGTTCCGGCAGCTTGGCAATAACTTCTGTTTGTCTGTTGTAGTAATGCTCTCAGCTGCAACTCTGTCCTTCATTTGGTTGGCCTTGACTTCTTCGCACTTCATCCTTAGCCTCCTACTCCTGAGATCAGATTTTCTTCCTCCATGATGTCACTGTGATCAAGTTCCAGCTGCTTCCTCAACTGCAAGCCTGCAAGACAAGACAAGCAATAAGTATCAAATTTTCCAAATGAACAACAAGAAACTTAAAATAATCGTTTAGATCATGGTGACTATGCAAAATTGTGGAAATCGGGTCCCAAAATTAGCAGAAACCGCGTTCAAAATGTACACAGACTGTTCAAAACCCATCGGGTCAACTATCGCTGACCAAAAAATGCTACTGGCAGCCAAAAAAACGCTTTAAAAACTCCACCGCTATGTACATTCCCGCCCATCGGCGTAACTATCGCCATCGGCGGGCCCCAAAATTCCTTCGCCGATGTTCTCCGTTGGGCCGATGGCCTTTTCCTTTGTTTTCTGCCATCGGCGTGAGAATCGCCATCGGCGTGTCAAAAAACTGCTCGGCCGATGTTCGTTATTTGGCCGATGGCCTTATCATTTCGCTCACCCTCCATCGGCGAGAGTTATGCCGATATAGCCCTTAGCAACTTGCATTTCTTCCTTATCGGCGTGAGATTCGCCATCGGCGAACTCCAAATCTTTTCCGCCGATGCCCATACCTTGGCCGATGCTCTTTCGTCGGCCTGACTTCTGCCGACGACCCCTTCATTGATTGCCATCGGCGAGAGATCGCCCATCGGCGCTTCATAAATCTCCTCCGCCGATGGTAACTATCTCACCGATGTCCTGACATCGGCGAGAGTCATTCCGATGACCGCTTCGCTGCTCGCCATCGGCGAGAGCCTCCATATCGGCGAAGGGGGAAAAAACCTTGGCCGATAGCCTACTGTTATGCCGATAGCCCAAGGTTATCGGCGAGACCATACCGCTCGGGGTGACCTGTAAATGTTCAGCCGACGATGTAAGTTGTGGTGATGATAATATCATCGGCGAGAGATACCCCCTCGGGGTGACAATTTCACACACTGCCGATCGCATTTGTTAGGCCGATGTTCTTTCTGCAAAATAATCAAATGCAACATACAGAGTGGAACCCAGACAAAATTGCCCACGACCTGGAACCACTAAGTACGAATTTTTTGAAATTTAAAACGAATGCCCACAAGAAAAAAGGCAAACAACTGACTGTTTATCACGCAAAACCTGATAGTACATTTTACCTAAATGATCATAACTTGCAAAATAGGATGAATTTTAAGATGGTTCAAAAAAGCAACCCTGGCTCATTTTTCACAAGGAATCCAACCATATTATGCAATGGTACTGCAAATGCAATTTTCTATATTTTTTAACAAGGTTTGCAAATTTGACTCTCTTTTCCCTTTACCACCAGACAGAACAAACACAAGCAGAAGCAAAAAGCAAAGCAACAGCAGGGGTCCTCGTTTTGCTAAGGAGCAAAATGGGGCGTGTTGTGAACATCACAACAGTTCCAACTCCTTACCACCCATGAGGGATATTAGTCATCAAATTGACTTAATACCTGGTGTTACATTGCCTAACAAGGCTGCATACAAGCTAACTCCATAGCAAAATGAAGAGGTGGCAAGGCAAATTCAAGATCTCCTAGAGAAAGGGCTGGTTAGGAAGAGTCTAAGTCCTTGTGCAATTCCAAGTGTACTTGCTCCTAAGAAGGATGGAAAGTGGAGGCTATGCACAGATTCCAGGGCCATAAACAAGATCACCATAAGATACAGATTTCCAATGCCAAGGATTGAAGATCTCTTGGATTACCTGGGAGGATCATGCTATTACTCAAAGATTGATTTGAAATCTAGATATCATCAAATCTGGATCAGACAGGGAGATGAATGGAAGACTGCTTTTAAGACCAATGAAGGTCTTTATGAATGGCTTGTTATGCCATTTGGTCTGAGCAATGCGCCAAGTACATTTATGCGCCTGATGAATGAGGTATTAATTGAATTCATTGGTAAATTTGTTATTGTTTATCTTGATGACATACTAATCTTCAGCACGACAAGGGAAGACCATGTGAAGCATGTTGGTCAGGTGTTGGAGAAGCTACATGAGCATAATTTGATGATCAACTTACACAAATGTGAGTTCATGAAAATTGAACTTGTATACCTGGGATTTGTCATTTCTAATGGTTGTTTGAAGATGGATCCCTCTAAGGTTGAGGCTATTCTAAGTTGGCCTACCCCAAAAACAGTGGGAGATGTGAGAAGTTTCCATGGATTGGCAACTTTCTATAGGAAGTTTATCAGAGGGTTCAGTCACATTAGTGCTCCCATCCTCAACACCATCAAGGGTGGAGTCAAATGTAGATTCCAGTGGACAAAGGAAGCTGATGATAGTTTTGAGTTGTTGAAAACAAAGGTGGCTGAGTTACCTACCTTAGTACCCCCTGATTTTGATAAAGTGTTTGTTGTTGAGTGTGATGCAAGTCAGCAAGCTATTGGTGCTGTTCTCAGCCAAGAAGGACATCCAGTGGCATTCTTTTCAGAAAAGTTGAATGAAGCCAAGCAAAGGTATTCTACCTATGACTTAGAACTCTATGCAATGGTGCAAGCTCTTAAGAAATGGAGACATTATTTGCTGCCCAAAGAATTTATTGTGTTTACTGACAATCATGCTTTAAGCTTTCGAAACAGTCAAGAAAAATTAAACCATAGACATGTTAAATGGATGGAACAACTACAAGTTTATACCTTCACAATTAAGCACAAAAGAGGTGTCTCTAATAAGGTGGCTGATGCATTGAGTAGGAGTTTGCTTCTTATTCATGAAATTCAATTAGAAAGCATGGGTATTGACTATTTAAAGGAGCTGTATAAAAAAGATTCTGATTTCAAAGAGGCTTATGATGTTTGTGTGAACTTGGCTAACACATTCCATGGAGAGTATGCAGATTTTGTTTTGCAGGAAGGCCTCTTGTTTAAAGGCAATTTGTTGTGTGTCCCTAAGTGCTCCATGCGGGACAACATCATCAAAGAAAAGCATAATGGTTCTTTAGGAGGACATTTTGGCTTAGACAAGACACTAGAACAAGTCACAAGGTTCTATTTTTGGCCAAAGGTGCAATCAGATGTGAGAAAATATGTAGCTAGTTGTGCAATCTGTCAAAGAGCCAAAGGTGTGTCTTCAAATGCAAGTCTATACCAGCCCCTTTCCATTCCCAATAGACCTTGGGATAGTATCAGCATGGATTTTGTGCTTGGGTTACCCAAGATAGCCAGAGGGGTGGATAGTGTGTTTGTTATTGTTGATAGATTCAGCAAGATGGCTCATTTTGTGCCATGTAAATGCACAAATGATGCATCTCATGTTGCAAGTCTATTTTTCAGAGAGGTAGTAAGGATACATGGTTTACCATTGTCCATTGTAACTGACAGAGATTCTAAGTTTGTAGGTCACTTCTGGAGGACCTTGTGGAAGAAGCTGGGCTCACAGTTGTCCTTTTCATCAGCCTACCATCCACAAACTGATGGTCAGACTGTGGTGGTTAATAGGTCACTTGGAAACCTTCTAAGGTGCCTTAAAAAGCAGCATGGTTTGGCATGGGACTTGGTTATCAGTCAGGCTGAATATGCCTACAATGATTCAAGGAATAGGAGCACTGGTAAAAGTCCTATTGAGATAGTTTATGGCTTTCATCCAAGAGGGCCACTTGAGCTGAAGGATCTCCAAGGTTGGGATAGAAAGAGTGCACTTGGTGAAGAGTTTGCTGCCTCCATGAAAACAGTTCATGATCAAGTCAAGTTGCAACTAGAAAAATCAGTCACAAAGTACAAGGAAAAGGCAGATTTGAAGAAAAGAGAAGTACAGTTCAAAGTTGGTGACTTAGTTATGCCATATCTAAGGAAAGAAAGGTTGCCAAAGGGTCAGCCAACTAAACTCTTGATGAAGAAGATTGGGCCATGCAAAATAGTGCACAAATTCGGTCCAAATGCATATGAGATTGAGCTACCGGTTGGCCTTGGTATCTCTCCAATTTTCAATGTTTGTGATCTTTTTCCTTTCAAACCTCCATTACCTGGTGAAAGTGGATCAGATGTGGTGGTTGAAGATGCTGATTGGATCAAGGATTTGCCTCCAAGAAAACCTTTACAGTTGGAGTGCATTCTGGATTCCAAAGTTATCAAGAAGACTCAGAGAGGTGTCTATAAGGACTACTTGGTGAAATGGAAGCATCTCCTTGACTCAGAGGCCACCTGGATGACTAAAGCAAATATCTTGAAGCATGGCATGACACTTCAACAATTGGCAACTCAAGGGACTTGAGTTTTTCCCACAGGGGGAGTATGGTGTAGGAGCTTCAGTTTTAGTCTTTTTTTTTACTATATCATTTTGTGATCTTGGTATTTTGGTTTTCCCTAAGGCTTTGAAAGCCATTTTCCATGCTTTGTAATAAGGACTTAGTCCATTTTAATTGACTAGTCCACTAGAGTGGTTGATAAGACATATTTTCTAGGATTTCTCTTTTAGAAACTTTGTTTTTTTGAAGAAAAGCTATTTTCCATCAATTTACTACCTTCATGGGCAGTTGTACGGATAGAATAGGAAGTTAAAAGGTTAGAAACTTCCTATAAACTTGATTTTTATTTAAACATGCCATATGATGAATAAGAGGAGGAGTTTATTAAGGAAAAAACTGTGATTTTATACTTTTTGCTGAAAATAGTCTTCTTATACGGCCTAGTACAGATGGTAGAAGATCCATGGTCTGAAAAATGTTGTTGTAGGTCGGATTACCTTTCATTTGCATCTATTTAGAGCTTTTGAAACGTTTCTAGTGCTTTGTTTGAACCATTGTTTGCAGACTGGTTTCTAACCCTCCATAGCTAGGGTTTTTGACAAAATGCTCCATTCTTCCTCTATCCTCTGAAGGTGGTCGCCCATTTCTTGGTGGGATGGAGGAAGGTAGAGTAGATTTAGTGTTCTTTCATGTTTTGTAGGTTAAACTCTCCTCTATAAGGTGTTGGCATGCTCTAACTAGTCTTACCAGTGACTAGGTGTGAATTTAATGGTGGATTGTGTCATGACAGTCAAAGGGAAAAATAGATATATGTTGGTTTTGGTGTCTTATGGTGCTTACAAGTCTATATGACTATTTAGAATACTTTGTGCATATCAATTTGATACCTTTTCTTTCATACAACCATCAAAAGTAGGCCTTTTTCATGGAATAGAACAATTTGTTATTATTCTAGCCTCTGACAGAGTACGGTTCTGTAGCTTGGAGGACAGGTGGAAGTCCATAATGCAGTTTGGAATGGGTAAAGTATGTTGATTGCCTTTGGAAGGTCTGAGAATTTGGTTTTATGTGGATCAATCTTAAGAAATACAGAGAAGTAGTCTCCCTTGACACTGTCATAGGACAGTCATCTAGTTATTTGTTGTCTTCTATCCTGTATCGTACAATGTGAGTCTACATGTGGGAAAATGGTTTCTTTTCACGTGGGGGTATTTGTTATGCATTAGGCATTGATGGTCATTTGAGGCCTTTGGGCGGTTATTGAAGGTTTAATCAATGTTTATGCTATAAGAGAATGGTCTTCTTTTTGGCACTGTTGCAAGACAATCACATGGTAATTACTATCCACAGTCCTATATAGTATAGATTGTAGTCATTTTGTCAGCAAATTCTTCTTGGTCCTGTCCTTAGTAGATACATGTGGTGGTTGGTATGAATATTCTTGTGGATAGGGGAGTTAATGCTAGTTTTGTTCATAAAGGCTACAAGGTATAAGCTTTCTTGGCACTGTCAAAAGACAGTCATACAGAGATTTGCTGTCCACTATTTTGTTAGGAGTGGAATGAGAGTTTCTTGGTCAGTGACCTTGTTCCATGCATGTCATAGGTAAGTGTATGTTGATTTATCTTGTTTTCCACGTTGGTAGAGGTATTGGTAGTAGGTGTTGAGCTCTTGAAGGTGGGTTGTGTTTCTAAGTTGGGTTGAGCTGTGACTCCCCAAAGTGAGTGGTGAGTAGCCTGAGTCGATGACATCAGAAGGTGATCCTAGGCTAAGTTGATTCCCAGTGTAGCCTTGTGTAGGCTTGTAAACACAAACACCTTTGTAAACCTCTTGGAGGAAGTTGAGTGACTTAAGTTCATTGAGTGAACTTCTACAACCTCTACCTTACCTCTGCATCACATATGTTACTAAATCGACATCAAGAAGATTAAGTTCATAATCTTGCATACTAGCACACAAATATGAAAATAACATGTATTAAAAGAAGAATACTTTGCCTTTAATACCAAGAAGCTCAAGATATCAATAAACCAACCTTGCAAATCATTATTAAGTGGTTGATAATTTATTTTAGCAAGTAATTTTTAAAATCTTTATATGTAATTACTAAATTGCTCATTATTTCCTTGTTTGCATTACACTAGTTTAGTAAATTAACCATTAGACCAATGTTTACTTGGAAATTTTGGATGAAGTCATTAGCTAACTCAGAAAAAGAAAAAGAGTGTATTAAGTGATGTGACAGTGGAAAAACACTCTAATGAATAGCTTTTTAGTGTGCATGGAAGAAAATTCATTAATATCCTATCACCATAAAACAAGTCTAATCATGAACCATTGAATGCACAAATATGTGGCATTAGATCTCCTTTGCCATTGTACATTTCAAATCTAAGAACCACAGAACCTATTGGAGATGTATGTATGAGAATGTGATAATCCAATAGATTATGCAATAACTCTTGATAAATAATTTTGAAACTACAAGGTAGATTATTAAGGTAGTTTTAAAGATCACTTAGCTCTCTTGTGATGCTTAGTATGAATGATTGGGAAGGATTATATTAATGAAGGGGAATACTTGTAGTAATGTGTTGTGTATAAATCGACTACGATGGAGTTGTGTTGGATGGCCTAATTAGTTGGGTGTGGAGGATGGAATGTGATGGATATGTGGGGTAGATAGATGTTGATGGAGGAAATAAGGGGAGGTGTACATGTGATGAATTAGGATTGGAAGGTGTTGCTAAATTGATGATGGGTAGAATGGAAAGAAGTGAATGAGGGAATATGGAATGTGGGGGGTTGGTTGCGAGAGTGGAGGACAATAGAGGATGCATGAAAATTCAAAGGAAGGAAAACATCATGAGGAGGGTTGATGTTGTTAACAATTTGGAAAAAACTTTTAGTATCTCTAAGCCATACACTTTGGTCATAGGGAGATGTTGAATCTCATTAATTAGAAATGATGATCATGTGTCATCATTTGATTTGGTAAGATTATTCTTTAAGAGTTGGAATTTTGTATCCATTTCTTTATTCTTTTGGTTTTGAATCTATTTAATGAGGGAATCATGCTCATATGTTTCCTCATCATTGAAGTGGATGAAGGTTCTTACATTTTCAATTATGGGCAAGTTGGAACAAGCTATTAGGATTGAAGGATTTAACAAAGGAACCTATTGAAACTCACATATATAAATGAACTTATTAAAGCTCATGTCATATAATGAGGGGTAAACACAAGTTTTAATGAGATGTGTTTTTAATTGAATTCTATGATTAGCTAAGAATAATTATACATACTATATAATAAGGAATGAATTTGATTAGCATTCTTATGAATGTTGTTATTTTATTTTACATAGTATTCACATGGACAATAAATAACACTTAAATGCCCATTGTTCATTAGCATATCAACCCCAAACAAGTTGTCTATAGTGTGTTCCAAAACTTTCATATAGAACCTTATAGATTCATAAAAAGCACTAGTACCTTAGTAAACTAGATTCCCTTATCCAAATAGATCTACTTCATTAACACATTAAAAATTGTTCATATCATGACAACATGCATTCACATTTAATATCAAGCATGTACATAATAGAATATGGATCAAAACTAGTAACACTTCTATATCATATTTTCTCTCTCCATAAACTTAGTACATTAAATTTGTTTAAATATACATCTCTTCTAGATTCTCCTATTAGGTGCATGCCACAAATGCATCTGTATTCCCTAGATGGAATTTGGACCAAGGAAGACATGTTTTATTTAGAACTCTTATGTACACCTTTTTATAATACTATAATGTCATTTATTAAATGTTAAGGTGTATAAAAGTAGGTACACCCTAGACACATTTACCAAATGAGGTCAATCTTGATAACTAAACAATTGGTATGTACTAACATCATTCTAGTACTAAATTTAGTTATGTCCTCAAAACAACTTAATAGTGCATTTGAGAGAATTATTGCAAACTCAAGTGCCTTTATAAAAAAATGGTCCTAAGGAATATTTTACCACTTAAATATATCAATGCATGAATGGTGTTGTTGAAATTAGGGAAAACAATTGAGAGGGCGGTGAATCAGTTGTCTCAAAACTTTTACTTCTGCTACATTTAATCTTCTTTTTAACTTATTAACAAATCAATGATATAATCATGAAAGCATGAATCAACAACATAAGAGCAGAAACATAATCAACACACATAACACCAGGATTTTTATGTGAAAACCTGGTTAAGGTAAAAACCACGGTGGGGGTTAACCCACAAGATTTTATACTCTATTAAAAGTATTACAAAATGGGAAGGCACATGCCTTCGGGCACACTGTCCAAAGTTCACTTCTCAAAGGAGGCCCACTACCTAAAAAATTGATTACAAGAGTTCACTGAAATGTTTAAACTAAAAAATAGCATCTAACTATGCAAAATAATAGTTTCAGTTAAGCTCAGTACACTGACTTTACACACCTCATCTCTCTTTGCTCTGCTTTACTGTTCTGCCATGATCCGAAGCTTAGATCTCTACTTCGCACTTGATACTTCCACACTTCGTACCTCTCACATCATCTTCGCATAACCATACCACAAAAAGGTCGAACTCATCGATTATATATATCCGCAACATGAGATTTCTTCAATTACAATCAGCCTCAAGAAAACTTAGAAGCTTTTTCAAGATCACTATTCTGTCAGCTGAATCCATGAACAAACATCAATGTGGGCCAAAATCTATGTACCCAAGTCACCTCACATGTCGGCCAATACCACTGGATCTCATAAATTACTCTACCAACCACTTCTCTTCATCTGCACAAGGATCAAACATCAAGTCAGCCCATTCTTCACTGGACTGAACTATCTAACTAAAACATGATACTCATATTCTTGTAACTTACAATCCCTTCATCATCGGAGGCTAAAATCTTGGATTTAGGTAGATCTGACATCCCCTAACATTCCCTCAGATCTGCAGCTCAATATGATTACCTGTGGAGAAATGTGGACCGAAATGCTGAACCTTGTCAAATGCTTTGTTCCTATCTTTCTGGACTTAGACAAATCTGTAGTTTGACTTCTAGTATGATCCACTGATACAATGTGGATGTGTAAGATAGATTTAGTTGCCATCAATGACAACACCTAACATGCCTAGCAGTGTCTCTTGCCAACAATCTCCCCCTTTGGCATTGATGGCAACACTTAGTGAAAAATGATTAAGTGTTAGAACAACTCCCCCTTACTAAGCACACTTGTGATTTATAATGCTCCCTCTTAGATGAATTCCTCATTTTTCACTACTTTTCCTCTCCCCCTTTGACATCAATGGCAAAGGCTGGGATCTGCATATCAAAATTCATTCAAAAAATTTATGTACATGGGTCAAAACGCTATGTATATACTTCTACATATGAACACACAGTCCTTAAGCTTTGTTCATTAGCAAAAAGATATCACCAAAAATGTTTTTCAACCATGTCACTTCATTGTCCCAGTTCTTCTTTATGCTGCCCAAAATGGATATATGCCCACTGAAAAAAAATGCATGTGATTTTAAGATTAGTAGGATCACAAGTAGCAGCAACAGCTTGGGATTCGGCCAGTATATCATACATAGTCTCTAACTTAGGGGAAATCAGTCCCCGGAGATCATCCAATCTACCCAAAACTTTAACCTTTTCCTTCTCCAAATCACTCAATTCATTTCGTAAACCCACTACTTGACATTCTTTAGTAGTTACAGACTCAGTTAAAGGACTATAGGACTAAGAGATGTTAGACAATTTGAGCTCTAAGTCCTTAATTTTCTTCTCAATATCTTCGATAACTTTAAACTAATTTAAACAAAACTTATAAATCTCTGCTCCTTTAGAGAGGGCTTTGAATACTATTTACACTAGTGTCAAGCACTGATCTATCATAGCTAATTATTTTCCTTATTTCAACAAATCTCTTCTCATTATATTTATTTCTGACTTTAACTTCTGCAGACTTTTCAAAAGACTCAAAGTGAGTACTTACAGAGTTTATTAGATTCTTCAACTGACCAGATGGAGATGCTAATGAGTCCTTTTGAAATGTAGGCATGATTTTCTCCAAAATGTCGGATGCAAGACCAAGCAACTCACTGTCTTCAATATGAAACTTTAAAATTTGCTCTCTGGCCTTGGCTTGTGCAAAAGAGGCCAGCTTCATCTTTTGTACCGGTGATAGAGTATCAAAATTTATTAGACCTTGTATTATATCTGGATCTTTTGTAACTTGTTTATCTTTTTCCAAAATTTCTTTCACTACTTCTGCAGTGTCTCTTGCCCAATATGATGTTTCTGTTTTAGGTCCTACAACTTCTCCCTTTTCGGAGTCAACCACATTGTTTTCCGTATCATTTTCAATTTTTTTCTCTGCTTCTGCTCTCTCTGCATCATCAATAATGTCTTATGAATTCTTTTCCAGAGAATTTTGTGTATCCTCAGTAGTGGTATTATCAAATTCCTCAACATATGGAATGGAGGAATCAATATTTCTTCTTCTAGAATAGAGACATCATCTACTTCAGTTTGTTGCTCATTTTTTTTGCAAATCTTCATCATTCAGAATTGATGTGTCATCAGTATTAATAGGTTCTTCTGTAACTACATAAAAATTGTTCTTGTTTAGTGCTTTCTTTAGAATTTGCTCTATTTCTTTAACAACTTTATCAATGTCTCAATCATTAGCTCATTCATCATTTTCTTGCTTCTGAATTCATTCTTGACTTCTTTGAAATTTTTGTCTGCTTCTTTTTTGGAGATCATTGGACACAAACTAGATGATACATGTTCCCTTAGCTCCAAATATTTTGCTTTGGAAGCTGCTTTTTCTTATTTCTAGAATGTCTCTTAAACTCTTAGGAACTTCTGACAAAATCGCCACTAGTGCTCTGTTGAATACATTCAAGTATTTGATAGTAGCATCCTCCAAAATTCTCTTGTCAGCATCACTATAATGATCATAAAATTTAGTTATTGGCTTTAGGTTTCCACCTGCAGTGATTGACTTAACGATGTCTCCCATAGAAGGAGTAGGCTTCTCAACATCAGCCTCTGACTTATGCCTTTACTTGGCTTTTTGCTTCCAGAGGGCTTCTCCTTAGACACTTTAACAGCTTTAGTTCCTAAGGCCTTCAACTCTTTAACTTCACTATCTGAGTCAGTTTCTTCTTCATCCTCCTTCTTCACACTGACATGTTCTTTTGCCCTTTACCTTTGTCCTTTTTCCTTCCTTACCGGTAGGTTTTTCTTTGGATTTTTCTACAACAGGAGAAGGTGATGTACCGGAGGTTGAACCAGAACTCCTAGTAGTCCTTGACTTAGAAGGGGTTTCTATCGGAACACTTCTCTATTCCCTATCCTGCTTCTCCTTCTCAGCTTTCTATGTCCTTTCCCTGAATTGTCTCACAGCTTCCTTGGTAAGGCCTAAATTCTTAGCCAACTACTCAACTTCTTTCCTCACAGTCCTTTTGATTTTAGGAGCCTTGAATTCAAGATGCAATTTTAGTGAAATCTATTCATATGTTCCAAATCTCTCCTTAGCTAGATCCCTAAGCTGGCTCAACAGATGTTGTGCATATAGCTCCAATACCTGTCCATCCACTTCATACCCCATGGGCATGATCCACACAACTCTAGGCTCCACTGCTTCCATTTTGTACTAATCAACAGTAACCATAAAATAGATGGTGTCCTTGTATTTTTCAACCACAGCCCTAGGTATTCTATCCCTAGCCTGCATTATACTCTGGAAGTTTTTGAAGAATCCCCAAAGTGAAATATTTTGTGCCTCATAATTACCCAAACAAATCAATTGATTTCTAATCTGGACTACTACCGGTTTGTCATTGGACCAATATATATTGTTATTCCTAGGGAGCTCACTCAAGAAATAAAAGAAAAGACACATAATTAGTATACCATATTTGAATGAGTACTTCTTGTCCTTCTTAATCTTACTTAGGTTCTCCATAAGCTAATTCAACAATAGTTCACAGAGATCATAGTCTACATCTTTTATCATCTGATATGCAATATAGATTGCTATTTTAGACACTGAATTCTCTCTGCTAGAGAAATATATCTTGTACCTTATCACCATCGATTCAAATCTGACCCCATGATCCTCTATATATCATTTATAGTCATAGCTCTCTTGTCAAATTTTGATCCGGTTGCCTTACTGACTTCCTGATTCTTCATGGCCTTCAACTGAGGCAAAGTACCAATTGAATTCAACCCTGTAACTACCCTTATTGCATCTTTTGTGATCTTAAATGGATTATTCATCCACAAGAATTCATCATGGATACAGCTCAAGACATACCAACCCACTCGTCCTCTGTGAAATTTGGAAACTCAACAAATTATACAAATTTCTCATCTTTCAAAGCTTTGTACCCCAGCTTGAGCTCAAAATCATCTTTTAAGTGATTCATGAATAGATCAGTAAACCTTGAGTCACTATGATCTTATAGAGGCACGTGAATGTAACCCTAATATCCTCTATGTGAAGAACTCCATATGGTACACCAAAAAATGCTCCCATCAGATCAACTTCAATGGACTTGAAAGGGTGCTTCTTAAACTTTGGCCTAGGTCTCTCAGTGATATTCACAACTAGAGGAGTAGCCATTTGAAAAAGATCACAAGTTCAAAGCTTCATGAATAAATACCTTTCTCACGGGATTAGGGTTAGCTGTCAAATTCACTTTTCACACTCCAAATGTTTGAAATCTCAGCTCAGAAATTTTTCTCCTTGTTCTCTTTGAATGCAAAGTGATTCAAATGTTGAGTGAATGACCTTTTATGCTCCACAAACCTAATTTGCCATTGTAATAATTCCTTTGCCCTAATTCATCTGGTTACATTGTTTCTACATACAGTCAATCTTCAATTGCTCCGCAATCAATCACATTAGCTTCTTTTCTTCTAGAATTCACTTCAACAAATCTGCAATAGGCTTCCTTAACTTCATTCATCATACCAAATTTAGGCACCCACTTACTAGTAGGGGAAATTTGATTTTCAATGCAGCTCCCCTTGAGCTAGAGCTCCTGTTTCAATTCCCAGAGGAATTATCAGCACTGGATTCCGGTGCGAACCCATCACCATCATTTTTTTCACCTTTCTTCACCCATGTTTTGTTCATTTCATTTTGGATCTCATTGACATTTATTTTACCCTTACCTTTATCTTGTCTCTGTATATTTTGATTTCTATTTACTAAACCTTTTCTATCATCACTCTTGCTCCTGCAAAATCTTGCAATATGACTGGATCAGTTGCAATTGAAGCACACAACATTCCTTTGCTCATTTACTTGATTTCCTCTTGATCTACACTAATTAGTCATGTGACCAAATCTATTGCATGCAAAACATTTTCCATTGAAAGAATTGACATTTCCTCTATTGTTAGAGTTATTCTGTTGATAACTGAGAGGGGGGATGAATCAGTTATCTTAAATATTTCAGCTTTCTGAACTTTCTTAATAATTAGTGCAGTACCAATTCAAACAAGCAAACATAACCATGAAATGGAAATACACATGACACAATATTTTTGATGTGGAAACCCTATTAATGGAGAACACCACGGGGTGATTAACCCAAGATTGTATTCTCTGTTAGAAGAATAGGATTACAAAATAGCACTTGCCAATTAAGGCTCACTACCCGAGCACACTGCTCACAAGAGGCTCACTGCCTACAGGAGACACACTGTCTACAAGAAAGGAAGATAACACAATGTTTGAACTAATGAGAAGCATACACACATGCTGAGGTTCAGTTCCCATTAAGCTCAATAGACTGATCTGCTGCACTTCATTCTTACTCTCTCTTGATGTAGCTGTACTTTCACATTTCAAACCTCTTCTGCTATCTTCACTCTGCTCTTCTACTTTTCTTCGCACCACATGACACACCACACATATATTCACATATAAATCAATTCTATATATATATCTGCACAAGTGATTTCATCACCTTTCTAGTCGGCTTCCGAAATAGTTAATAATTTCCTCAAACTCTGATCTGTCGGCTGAATCCTTGCACACCAAGTAATGCGGATCAAGCATATACTTGTAGAAGTCATCAATCATGTTGGCCAAACATAACTTATGCCTTAAGAACCTTTTCCATCATCAGTACGACATCTGGAATAATGTCTGATGTTTTGCCAATCAGTTCTTCCTCTATTCACACTGTCACTTGGGAACCTGACACTCAAGCATTCATATCTCTTTATCCTTTCCACACTGGAGGCTCAAACCTTGGAATCTATTAGTCAAGATACTCCTCTTGACTTCCCCAAATCCACACTTCACTGAGATACTTCTACTGAGAGATCCGGACCTATCTGTCGGACCTTACTGACTGCTCTGTTCAAGTGCTTACCGGACCTCAACACTTCTTCAATCTAACTTCTAGTGAAGACCTATCATGTCTTGCGGATGTGTGGGATAACCTTTGTTGCCATCAATGACAACATTCATGAGTCCATATAGTATCTCTTGCCAACAATCTCCCCCTTTGGCATTGATGGCAACACTTAGTGAAAAATGACTGTCACACTATACTCCCCCTTGGCTGATGCTCTGTCTCTATGTACATTTACCGAAGCTCCCCCTTAGTTGGATTCCTCATTTTTCACTGCTCCTCACTCCCCCTTTGACATCAATGGCAAAGGGTAGGGTCCGCACACCAAAATTTTCAAAATCTTGTCTGCATAAGTATATACATATGGCATACTTACATATACTGAAGTATGTCTGCAAAAGTTGTTTTCAATTGAATGAATTTGGTAGCCCAACTTTGCTTCATTCTGTCCAAAATTGATATATGATCGCTCAACAGGAATGCAAACACATCTGCCCTTTTTAGATCTGTTGGATCATTGGTCTGGGCTATGATTTGAGCTTCTTTTATGGCCTCATGCATGGCCTCTAACTTAGGGACAATTATCCCTCTGAGCTCACTCAACCTACTGAGTCTGTTTTTCTTCTCTTTTTCAAGCTTCTTAATTTCATTCAAAACTACAACCGTTTGACATTCTTGATTTATTATGGATGTAGTAAGTGGATCAAAATTTTGAGAAGGATTTATCAGTTTATCCTCCTATTCTTTCATTTTCTTCTCAATCTCAACTGTTGTTTTAGACTAGGATATACAAAATTTGTATACATCACCTCCATCCTTAAGGGAATTTTCCAAACTTTTTATCCCAATACCCATAACTCTTCTGTCATTTGATATTATCCCTTGCAGCTCTGAGAATCTCTTATCCAAAAATTCTTTCCTGACCTTCTCCTCAGTTGATTTCTCTAGAGAATCAAAATGTTTGCTAACACTATTGACTAGAGTTTTGAGATTACCGGAGGAAGAGGCTGTGGGATCCTTTTGAAAAGATGGTATGATCTTTTCCAACACTCCTGATGCTACCTCTATAAGCTCACAGTCTTCCATGTGAGATTTCAGTAGTTTCTCTTTGGCCTTTGCATTTGCAAATGAAGCTATCTTCATTGTTTGTACCGGAGATAAAGAGTCAAAATCTAATGGCCCTTTTAGTAATTCTAGTTCATCCATCTCATTAGTTTCTTTTGTCAAGAAGTCCTTGATAGATTCTACAGTGTCTCTTGCCGAAGACAGATTCTTCTTCTCTTCTGCAGTGTCACTTATGTTCTTTTCAACTTGACTTCCTTCTTTGAATTTTCACCTCTTTTTCTTTCTCCTTTATTATTTCTTCTTCTTTAGATCTAGGGTCAACAGGGGAATCCGGAGGAGAAATGTTAGTCTATTCATGGGCCACCTCTTTCGGAGCAGAGGATTTCAAGTCCTTAGCTATTTCTGCATCGGTATTCATTACCTCTTCTATCATTTTCTCAATAGACTCTTCTGCAACACTTGTGGTCGAGGGGTCAGTACCCAAGTCCTCCATAATTGGAATGTTGAATCTTTTGAACGCATTCTGGAGGATCTCTTCTGTCTCTTTTGCAACTTTGTCAGTCTCTCTGAGCATAAGTTGATTCATCCTTGCTTTGCTCCTGAACTCATCCTTACAATCTTTGAATACCATATTCATTTTCTTGGGATCGATTGAAGGATATAGCTGAATTGCTATATGTTCCTAGATTTCTAGGTCTTTGGCTTGGGCATTGTTCTTTTTTATATCTAGTTCCTTCTCCAAGCTTTTGGGGATCAGAGATATAATTTCAATAAATGCTTTGTTGTAGATATTTAATTACCTGACTGTGGCATCTTGCAATATCTTCTGATCTGCTTCACCATAATCATCATAGAACTCAACTATTGGCTGAAGATTTTTGTCCACTGTGACTGATTTGATTATGTCATCAATGTGAAGAGTGGGTTGTTCAACATATTCCTCTGTCTTTTCTTCTTCCTCTTGTCTGGTAGAGGGTTCACCAGATGTTTTCTTCTTTTTCTTCATTTTCCTGATTTCTTCACCAAATTCAGTCTCCTCTTCATCCTTTTGACTGGCATAAGCCCTTGTGGCTTTTGTCTTTGTTCTTTTCTCTCCTTTGCCAGATGATTCTGCTTTCGGTTTTGATGGCCTTGAGCTTTTGGTAGTGGTAGGTGCAGATCTCTTTGATGATCTGGTCTGGGTGGAAGATTTTATCAGAACACTTTCCTCACTTTTCTTTTCTGCCTTTTTCTTCTCTTCCTCAGCCCTTTCCATCTTTTCTCTGTTGGCATCAAGTGCCTCCTTCGAGATGCCAAATCCTTTTGCAACATCTTCAACTTCTTTTCTCACCTTCCTCTTGATCTCTAGTTGTCTAAGTTCCACACGAATCTTTACACTTAGCTCCTCAAAGGTTCCAAACCTTTTTGCCTTGGGATCTTTTGGCTGACTTAACATGTGTTCAACAATTTTCTCATCAACTTCATACCCCATCGGGATGATCCATACTATTCTTGGTTCCACTACCTCCATAAGGCACTGATCAGTTTCTACCATGAAGCAAATAGTGTCCTTATACTTTTCAACTAGAGGTTGGGGGATTCTCTCTTGCTTGCATCATACTTTGAAAGTTCTTGAAATAGCCCCAGAGTGTTGTATTCTGTGCCTTAACATCACCAAGTCCATGCAAATAATCCCTGATTTGTATGGCAACCATTCTGTCATTTTGCCATATCTAGCCACTAGATCCGAGTAGCTCATTCATATAATAGAAGAACAGACATAGTATCAAGCCACTGTATTTGAAGGAGTTCTTGTCTTTCTTTATCTTCTGCAGATTTTCTAGAAGTTGGTTCAGAAGGAGCTCACAGAGATCATAGTTAGCATTCTTTCTTAACATTTCATAGGCAGTATATATTGCAGTTCTAGGTACTGAGTTTTCCCTGCTAGAGTGATATATTTTGTATCTAATGATCATGGATGCAAACTTGATATCCAGATCAGTGATATCCTCAATTGTCATTGCCCTTTTATCAAACTTTGATCTGGTAGCCTCAGTCACCATTTGATTTTTGATAGATTTTAAAACAGGTATCCCACCAGATGAGTGTAATCTGGTAACTGCCCTAATGGCATCTTTTGTGAGATTGAATGGTCTATTCAACCATATGAAGTTATCATGTATTCTGCTTAATACGTACCGGACCCATTCATCTTCTACAAAATAGGGGAAGTGAATGCACTGTGCAAAATGCTTGTCCCGGATAGCTTTATACTGAGGTTTGAGCTCAAAAGAGTCATCTATCAGGTGTTTGTGACAAACATCAACTAGTTTGGATTCCCCAAATTCTTCATGTTTGCATGAACATATGCCCTAACATCTTCTATGTGTAAAACCCCATGTAGAATGCTTGAAAATGCACCTAGGGGATCAACTTCTAGGGATTTATAGGGATGCTTTCTAAATTTAGGGTGTAGCCTATTAGAGATCTTTACAACATTTGGTGTGTCCATCTTAAAAGAATTCAGAAATGGATTTCAAGAGTGGAAAATACCTCTTAAGCTTTTAGGGTTCCCAGAATGAGCTGAAAAGATCGCCAATTGACTTGAATTCTACGATTGATCCTTGTGAGAGATGAAGGAGACTTGTTTGCAAAGCTCTTTTCCTCTTCTACTCAAATGTGAATGTGCAAATGACAAGCAAATGGGCCCTTATACTTCTGTGCAAACCCTAATTCTTCATTGCAATAAATGCGCAACTTAAGTTGTTCTTGGTTGCTCTATTTTCTTTACTCTGAAATATGTATCTTTCTAGATCACAGTGTTATACTTAGAGTTGTCCTCGGTGATTTCCTACAGGCTTTCTTGCCTTCCTCAATCATTTGATTTATCTGTAGATCAAGATGTCTCAATTTTAGAATCATATCAGACCAAACTTGTGAAGAACCTGATTTTACCAGATGGCTGTTTTACCGGATCAATTCTGGAAAGATTAGACTCTTCAAATCTTTAGCAGATGTCTCAAATATTCAACATACCTTATTTAGATGTTTCTCTAGGAACCCTTTGATCCGCAGCTTCCTATGTGCCAATTTCAGGCACAAATTGACTGGCTGGGGGAATTGGCTTATCTTTTGTTGTTCCCCCTGAGCCAAAGCTCACCTTTTAGTTTCTGAAAGGAATATCAGCACCAGAGTCTGGTGCGGATCCATCCCCTACATTCTCTGTACTTTTCTTCACCCAAATCTTGTTCATCTCACTTTGAACTTCATCCGCATTCACTTTTTGTTTTCCCTTATCTTGATTTTGATTATGATATACCGGACCTCTTTTGTCCTAATTATTGCTTCTACAGAATTTTGCAATATGACTAGATCTATTGCAAATTTGGCAAACAACATTTCTTTGCATGTTTGATTGATATCCTCTTGATCTGCATTGATTAGCCATATGACCCATTCTATTGCATGCAAAGCATCTACCATTAAATGAATTGTTTATTTGCATATTTCTGCATTCATGAGATTTGTGACCACACCTTTTGCAGTTGAAACACTATCCAGAGAAGGATGTATTGGTCTGATTTATTCTCTTTCTGCACTGATTAGCTTTATGACCAAAGTTACTACAGTTGTGGCAATATCCATTGAAGGGTGGATATCCTTGAGCATTAGGTTGTCTTACCGAAGGTCTTCTAGGCCTGTTCCTTAGATTTTCTGATCTAAGATTCTTCTGACCGAATCCAGAGCTTTCTCCTTTCTCATATCCCAAACCACACTTGTCATCTACCCTCTTTTGACTTTCAAGAAGAACTTCAAGTTGAGCAAAACTTATCTTGAATTTTTCTTTATATTCATTTGTTGTTTGAAGATCCCTTTTAAGAGAGACAATTTGATCCTCAAGTTTTTCTTCATTATCTTTAGTATCTTCAAGATTAGATTCAAGATGTCTGATAATTCTATCCATCTTGTGGCAATCTTCTAATTTCTCCTTGAGAGATTGTCTTAGATCATCTTCAGTTTTTCTTTTCTCTTCAACCTCTTGGGTAAACTTCATAACTCCTGATTCCATTTCATGTCTTACCATAATGATTTCTTTTGATAACTTTTCACATAACTTGGTTTTCTCCTTCAGATCTTCATTTGTATCATTGGCTTCACCTTGACTTGCCAATTGCTGAAGTAGCTCCTTTCTCTTTTTCATAGATAGACTTAATTTGTCTTTTAGTTCTTTCATGAAATCATCAGCCTGTTTGAGTCTTTCCTTTAATTCATTGACTTTAGAGTTTGAATGCTCAAGATCATCAAGGGTAGTCTTGAGTTGCTCCCTTAAACCATATACATCCATTTGAATTCCCAGATCTTCCTCAAGCTGTTAGACTTTGTTAGGAGGAACTTAGCTTTGATACCAATTGTTGATAACTCAGAGGGGGGTGAATCAGTTATCTTAAATATTTCAGCTTTCTAAACTTTCTTAATAATTAGTGTAGCACCAATTCAAACAAGTAAACATAACCATGAAATGGAAATACACATGACACAATATTTTTGATGTGGAAACCCTGTTAAGGGAGAAAACCACGGGGTGATTAACCCAGGATTGTATTCTCTGTTAGAAGAATAGGATTGCAAAATGGCACTTGCCAATTAGGGCTCACTGCCCGAGCACACTACTCACAAGAGGCTCACTACCTATAAGAGACACACTGCCTACAAGAAAGGAAGATAACACAATGTTTGAACTGATGAGAAGCATCCACACATGCTGAGGTTTAGTTTCGGTTAAGCTCAATAGACTGATCTGCTGCACTTCATTCTTACTCTCTCTTGATGTAGTTGTACTTTCACATTCTGGACCTCTTCTGCTATCTTCACTCTACTCTTCTACTTTTTTTCACACCACACGACACACCACACATATATTCACATCTAAATCAATTCTATATATATATATATATATATATATCCGCACAAGTGTTTTCATCACCTTTCTAGTCGGCATCTGAAATAGTTAATAATTTCCTCAAACTCTGATCTGTCGGCTGAATCCTTGCACACCAAGTAATGCGGATCAAGCATATACTTGTAGAAGTCATCAATCACGTTGGCCAAACATAACTTATGGCTTAAGAACCTTTTCCATCATCAGTAACACATCCGAAATAATGTTTGATGTTCTACCAATCAGTTCTTCCTCTGCTCACACTGTCACTTGGGAACCTGACACTCAAGCATTCATATCTCTTTATCCTTTCCACATCGGAGGCTCAACCCTTGGAATCTATCAGTCAAGATACTCCTCTTGACTTCCCCAAATCTGTACTTCACTGAGATACTTCTACTGAGAGATCCGGACCTGTCTGTCAGACCTTACTGACTGCTCTGTTCTTGCTTACTAGACCTCAACACTTCTTCAATCTGACTTCCGGTGAGGACCTATCATGTCTTGCGGATGTATGGAATAACCTTTGTTGCCATCAATGACAACATTCATGAGTCCATATAGTGTCTCTTGCCAACATATTCACCATCATGCTTCCGCATTCATTTGATCTATGACCATACCTTTGACAATTGAAGCATTGACCGAAGAAAGATGATGCATTTTGATTCACTTTACTTTTGCATTGATTAGCTTATGACCATACTTATTGCATTTGAAACAATTGCCATTGAAAGATGGATACCTTTGAGCATTAGGTTGTCTTATCAGAGGTCTTCTAGGATTTCTTCTTTGATGTCTTGCTTCAAGATTTCTTTGACCGGATCTAGAGTTTTCACCTTACTCGAATCCCAGACCATGCTTATCATCTACCTTCTTCTGACTATCAAGCAACACCTCAAGTTTAGCTGAGCTTATCTTGAATTTTTCTTTATATTCATTTACAACTTCTAGGTCATGTTTAAGAATGATAATTTGTCTTTTAAGTTGATCTTCATTATCCCTAGTTTCTTATAGATCAAATTCTAGATGACCAATTATTCTATCTAATCTGCAGCACTCTTTTGTTCTTTCTTTCAGAGATTGATTCAGTTTTTCCTCAGTCTTCTTCCTTTCTTCAATTTCCTTGGTTATCCTCATCACCCTAGATTCCATCTCATGTTTTAGGACAACAACTTCTTTTGCTAGCTTCTCACATTCATTTATCTTTTCCTTCAGGGCCTCATCCATGTCATTGTCTTCATTCTAATTTGCTAGCTGATGAAGGAGCTCCTTCATCTTTTCATTAGATTTGCTTAGTTGTCCTTTTAAGGTCTCAATGAAATCTTTGGCATCTTTAATGTTCTCTTACAAATCTTTGATTTCTACCCTGGACAGATCAAGATCATCTAAGGCTACTTGAAGTTGTTGATTGATACCATCAAAGTGCTTGAATGAACCCATTGTTCACCACCTTCCCATATCTTCCTCAAGCTGTTAGACTTTTTCAAAGGAACTTAGCTCTAATACCAATTGTTGAAATTAGGGTAGACAACTGACAGGGGGGGTGAATTATTTGTCTCAAAACTTTTACTTCTGTTGCATTTAATCTTCTTTTTAACTTATTAATAGATCAATGATATAATCATGAAAGTATGAATCAACAACACAAGAGCAGAAACATAATCAACACACATAACACTAGGATTTTTACGCGGAAACCTGGTTAAGGGGAAAACCATGGTGGGGGTTAACCCACAAGATTTTATACTCTATTAAAAGTATTACAAAATGGGAAGCACATGCCTTCAGGTACACTACCTAGAGCTCATTGTTCAAAGGAGGCTCACTACCTACATAATTGATTACAAGAGTTCACTAAAATGTTTGAACTAAAAAATAGCATCTAACTATACAAAATAATAGTTTCGGTTAAGCTCAGTACACTGACTTTACACACTTCATCTCTCTCTATTCTGCTTTACTATTCTACCATGATCCGAAGCTTAAATCTCTACTTCGCACTTGATACTACCACAGTTCACACCTCTCACATCATCTTCACACAACCATACCACAAAAATCTCAAACTCATCAATTATATATATTCGCAACATGAGATTTCTTCAATTAGAGTCAACCTCAAGAAAACTTAGAAGTGTTTTCAAGATCATTGTTCTATCAGCTGAATCCATGCAAAAACATCAATGCAGACCAAAATCTATGTACCCAATTCACCTCACATGTTGGCCAATACCACTAGATCTCATAAATTACTCTACCAACCACTTCTCTTCATCCACACAAGGATCAAAAATCAAGTCAGCCTATTCTTCACTAGACTAAACTATCTAACCAAACCTAATACTCAGATGCTTGTAACTTACAATCCCTTCATCACCAGAGGCTAAAATCTTGGATTTAGGTAGATCTGACATCCCCTAATATTCCCTCAGATCCGCAGCTCAATATGATTCCTATGGAGAAATGTGGACCAAAATGTTGAACCCTATCAAATGCTCTGTACCTGTCTTTCTGGACTTAGACAAATCTACAGTTTGACTTCCGGTATGATCCACTGATACAATGCGAATGTGTAAGATAGATTTAGTTGCCATCAATGACAACACCTGACATGCCTAGCAGTGTCTCTTGCGAATAGGTGTACCAACCATGGCCATAATATCTATTAAATTTTGGGCATCATTGATCCAAAAACTTGTTGATAAGTTTAGATCTAGTGGTTTTCTAGTTAGGCACCTTTGTAGGAGGTTTTTATTGTAAATTTGGTGTGCTATTCACATGTAGAGATTTCTAGGTAAGGTGCCTGGTGAGAGAATATGGTGAAGTTGTTTTATTTCATCTTAAATGTTTAAACATATACTAATAAACAACTTTAGAGTTAGTTGTGATGAGTTGTGGTAGATTGTGGTGACTTTTAGATGTTACATCTTATCATAGAGGCTTGTCTAAGTCTAATGTTACTATGGTTGCAACCACAATTCATTTAGAAAACTCACTAGTAATTAATTCTTTGAGTGAGTTACTCAAGTGTGCATGGTAGTGCAGGTGCACATGTGGCATTGGAGTACTATGTTGTTTAAAATGTGAATCAAACACAACATAGGTGAGTCAGACTCCAACATGACACATGAATCGTATCCTTGCTATGGATAACCACCTAGTAAATCCTCTCATGGAAAGAGCTAGTTGATTAGAGGTGGAAGTAGGTGGTTGTTCTATTTGTGAGGAGGTAGAATGCCATCAATTATGGTTTGGTTGATCATGTGACGTATGGATGTTTGTGTTTGGTGGAAGTTACGAATGTTGTTATGTTGATGAAAACATTTAAGATTGTTGTGGTTGTGATTATAATATGCCCTAAAGGGTCACCTATTCTTGGGATTCATAACATGGCTTAACCGCCTCCCACTGGTCCTTATTTGGGATGGTAGTGGTTTCCTGAAAGGTGCACCTTTTGAGAGAAACGGCCAGCTCAACACCCTACAAGCGGTATTAGAGCTGGGTCACAGGTTTGAATCCCCTCAGGTAATGCTGAGGGGGGGATTGTTGGAAAAAAAGTCAACATCCCCCTTTGGGATTCGTGACATGGCTTAACTACCTCCCACTGGTCCTTATTTGGGATGGTAGCAGTTTCTTGAAAGGTGCACCTTTTGGGAGAAATGGCCAGCTCAACACCCTACAAATCTAACCTCTTGTTTATGTTGAATGAGCCTTTTTGGATGAATGATTATTTGTTGATGTTCTTTGACTTTTCTTCTTTGTTATTTTTTAATGAACCTCAAGACAAATCCTTTCTTATTTGTTGATGTTCTTTGACTTGCCTTTTTTGCTCTTTTTGAATGAACCTAAAGACAAATCCTTTCTCTTAGGTTGTTTCTACTATGGGAATTAGTTGAGGGATGATCTCCCTAATCTTGTCTATGATAGATTTAACCCAATATTCCCTAATTCTTGGGCACATTAAATTTTAGACAAAAGGGGGAAAGTTTGTTTATGTTGATTTTTTTATTGACTTGAATTTGTTGACCTCATGATGAAATCAAGGGTTTGTTTGTGTAACATGCCAACTCTCATTACCCAAAATTAATCAACTTAATTACCATTAAGTACAAGGTCATGATTAACAAAATCATATTTAGGAAAGTGATAATCAATATCATAAACAAAAATCAATATGCATATCTTTTTGGGTATTTCAAAACTAAAATTTAAAACAATTCCAAAGATAACATACTAGTGAATTCCTTTCAATATACATTTACAATGTTTTCCTCATAACATCAATGATAAGGTTACACATAATATTTGACCATCAAGTCATATAAAAGAAAGTATTGTATCTAGAACTTTGACATCTATCTTCATAAGTCTCAACTTGTCTTCTGCTTAGGAAGGAGAGCATCACCTGAGTGTTTTTTCTCCAACCACAGACCGGCGGTCCCCCACACAACTTCCTTCCTAGAAGCATCCCAACCCTTCATGAAGGGAATAGATATAAGGAACCATTAGGTTTGCCATCTGAGTATCTAGTGTTGTGTCCTTCAGAATATTTTGCGACCATACAACTATAGATCCACTCTAACTGTGTATGACACTACTAGAAGCATTATGCCATCTAGAGGACATTGAACCTACTAATGCATGTAGATATGGATGAATTATGTTGGACAAAGATTTATATACATAAACATTTCGCAATGAACGTAGTTGAATGTTCACCCACCTCGACTTGACTTAGAAGCTATCTCATCCTACAATGTTCATAATTTGACCCCTCTAGGTCATAGTAAGGATAGGTTCAATTCACCATTAGTCCATCTAACTTGGACTCTTGTCTCTGATTCGAGAGTGCATTCATTAATTGTCTTGTTGCCTATGCAACATGAAATCTGTGACTCCACGTCACTCTATTCTCGTTCTTTCCTTTTACAAGTTGACATGTTCGTGGTTTCAATTTTTAAGACCATCCCTGGTCTAAGTCTCTATGTTTACCTTGTACCATAAAATTTATTTAACTTGCTATCAACTACAATACATCCTATCATAGTCGATAGTATTATTAAGTTAACAATACTAAATAGACCCTTAGTCTAAAAGAATTCAAAAGTGGTTTTCAATACCCTATACTTCTTTTGTGAAGTATTGCCATTTAAAGTATGACCATAATATAATTTCAAATAAATGAGTTATCAAACTCTTTTTCATTTTCTTTCCTACATGGAAATTAAATAACAGTCAAGGGTTTACTCCCTTGATATTCAAGGCTTGGCATGCACTTAATGCGACCTATACAAAGTCATCAAATAACAAACTGGTTTTTCTCCATCGATATTAAAGAGTCATATTATTCTTTCTTACATAAAGATTACACCCAAAGGCAAAATATCATCTTTCATAAACAATCAAGTATTATACTTCTCACTTCATGTGCCTCAAAAGCCTTAATGGCATTGGCACTATCAATGGCATTGATTTTCATAAATGACCTTCCATTCTATCATGCATGGCTCTCAGCCTATTCAAATGGCTTATGATTATATAATACATGGCTCATGGCCTATTCAAATGACTTTTCATTATCATTATCAATGATTATAAAATATGTTTGTTATCCTCAGCCTTATCAACTTCAAGGGGCATGAGTCTACTACAACAACACTCTTAACCATTCGGCCTCAAGGCCTCATCAGTATTATCAAACATACAAAAGCTATCGTATGAGATAAATGTAGTACTCTTAAGCATTCAGCCATGAAGGCCTTAACAGAGTTATCAAACATACAAATGCTATCGTATGATATATGCACAATACTCTTAAACATTTGGCCATGAAGGCCTTAACAGAGTTATCAAACATACAAATGTTATCGTATGAAATATGCATAGTATCCTTTAAGCATTCGGCCATGAAGGACTTAAAAGATCTATCAACGGTGATACTAAGTATACATTTATATACTATAAGATCATACGATGGTATCATATAGTCATACCTAAAATGAAAGGCATGTAGCTGAGTTACGGCCTTCTATAGAGTGAGTCTATCGTTGTTGTTATCAGCTCTATCCCGTCAGCTCTCAATCCTATAACTTGCTCTTGTTTTCATCCCTAAACAATGATAATCATCCACATAACAATGATAATCATGTCTTTCTTTTCATGCTTGCTCAGTACAAAACACAAAACTACCACCTTTCAAAATGAAGGTTTGGTAAAACAGTTGACAAAAACCCGTACCACCTCACGGGTATAAAGGCTACACTAACATCATACCTCTCATTCAAGAGTAATCTGCATAGTGTTGGGCTCATGATAAGCTCAACACATCATCCACTCTTTCCACTCCTCATGGGTCATGGATTTGATTTGCAACAAGAACTATAGACACCTAAAATTGTCCATGTCTTGCAACATCATCTTGTCGATACATTACTTGAGACATCATATGACATTTTGTCCTAGGTCCCTTTCATAATCCCTCTATCACCTAATTAGTTAAATAAATCTTATTTATTTAACTAATCCCACTAGCCAATTAATTAAATAAATCCTATTTATTTAATTAATTTCCCACCTTCCCTCTAGTTTTAATAAATTAAATATTTATTTAAATTAGGCCTCTCCCATTTTCCAACTAATTTAAATAAAATATTTGAATTAGTCCTCACCTTCAACCTCATTCCAACACATGTCCCATACTACAACTTTCATTTAATGCTTTTCACACTACCAACTAATTTAAATAAAATATTTATTTAAATTAGGTCAGCCCTATTCTTATCCGCACACTTGTCACATGACTACAACTCCTTGTGGAGTGGGAAACCCTGTTCAATCTCAATCGTCCACATCATTCAAATCAACTTTCAATCTTAGCCATCAATCCTAATCACTCATCTCCTATAAATCAAGCCTCTCCCAAGCCATTTGGGGGATCAGTCTTCAAGCAACCTTATGCTTTCAAAATGATTATAGATCCTATCTTCATTCATCTTCATGTTATTGGTATGCTGCTAAAATGAGCAATCAACATTCATCCAACAATAATAATGTTTGATATTTTACATCCTGACCAAAATGGAGAAGGACAATGGAGGAGAGCCAATCTTAGCATAGAGATTAGATTTAGTTTGCTTTCATTCTTTAAATTTCTATGTTATCTTGCAGTCCATTGTTTAGTTAGGGTTTCATGATTGATGTTACTGATTTATGTCCTGATTTTTCTCTAGCTTACATTGGTGAACCTAACATGAATCTAACATTTTTTGGTCAAGTTTGGAAAATTAACTTTTGCAGGTTGCTTCCTAGCCTGAAATAGACCTCACCGTTGTGTTTGAGAGACCTTGCAGGCAAAAAATGACATAAAATCTATTATCTTTTGGTCACTACAAATTTTTTGAAATCTTTTGAAAAAAAATTTAGGTTGCAATCCATACAGTATGGTTTTGTATGGATCGATACCATATGGATCAGTCAAATGGTCTACATTAACTTGCACCTCTGTTGATGATCAAGTGGTTGTGTGGTTTACAGTTGCATGGTTTTTTTTATTTTAGTTGTGCACGCATACATCTTTGGTTCCTACCATCTAAAGCCCTATCAACAACAGCCCTTTTAATTCCCTGTTGAAACCCACTGCTACAAATTCTATGTTGCCACCTTATTCCTCCCAATCATAGTCGCTAACTCCCATCACACTGTCGACTAACCCTAACTCACTCTCTGCGTTCGCTAGCATCCCCTCTTGAAACCCCTATCGAAAACCTAACTCCATAGTCAGCTCTGATCTCCACTCCCTTATTCCCCATCACCTCCCTTATATCTCCAAGTTGACGCTAATCCTCTACCCTCCTACATAACCACCCGGTCACTGCTCTTCTACTGACCTTCGTAGACTTTTGTTTAACACTAGTCACTGCCAACTACGAGGCTGTCGCCACCCGCTCATCCATCCTCTCCTCTACGATTGACACTTTGGTCGACTTCCCTGTGCCATCGACACCCTTGGTCACTATCCTTGATGATGGCCATAGTCACACAAACCATCACAAACCATCTTCTACTCGGTCGGCATTGTCCTTGTGACCATCAACTTCAGCTTTGATTTTTATTTTTTCTTTTTCATAGCCCTTGGTCATATCAACGACCAAGGGCTTCACTTAACTAAACCTAGCTGCCCAATATAACCACCAACATAGACTGTCAAGCACAAACCTCCCATGTGACCACCTTAGACCCAAACCACTAGCGGTTAGTATCCTGACTGTTAGGCCTAACCCCTTTCTTCAAAAGCCCTAAAGGAAGCAGTTTTTTCTTTTGGCCATAACTTTTGCGTACGAGATCAAAATTTCATGAAACTTGCAGTGTTGGAGAGTTGATTCACCCAAATTTGATGTGGTGAAAGAATTTTTAGGTGATTGTATCATTTTTATTAGGTTTTTTCCAATCAAAGGCAGCCTTCTTTTTGAACTTCAAACTCTCATAACTTTTGCAAATTTCATCCGTTTTTTGTGAAATTGTTTTTCAAACAATATAGAATTTCATCTAGATTTTGTTCATGTCATTCATTTTTATGTAACTAATCATCTATATCAGAATTTTTCCATATTTATATCTTTCATCATAACACACTAGTATGCAAGTTTTCTTGTCTTCTCTTCATTTTGGTGGCTTCTAGGTGATCATAAGGCCATGTAACAGCATTTGCATCAATCTCAATCACATATCTGAAGGCAAAATTTCCAAGTGCATTCATTTAATCTCTCATCTTTAATTTGATAATATCAACTTGCTTGCCTTCACACTTCAATTTGGGCCTTAAAACAAATCATTGTTTGTCTTCACACTTCAATTTGGGCTCTAAAATGAACTATTGTTTGCAATCACACATTGAAATTGGGCTTAAAACAAACTAGTGTCCTCATTCACACATTTGGGTTGACTTGAGTGTGACTGGAGATGTGTATGCTCTTCTCATGCACTTCATGTGATCTTGAGAATCAAAAACACCTCACATCCATTCACTTTCACAACACACATTTCAATTTCTAAGGGGAATTTACATTGCAAGTGTGAATCTAGTGTGCGTGTGTATGCTCTCTCCTCACACCACAAGGTGATCTTGGAGATCAAAAGCACCCACTCGATTTTCTTTTGTTACCCTTCTTAGGAGGCCTTCTTGGAGACACACCACTCCAAGGGATGACCTCAACTCTAGCATTCTGGTGGAGTCTAAAACGTGAGGTGTGAATCAAAAGACACCCTCTTGGAAGTTGAAATATTATCATTCAGGATAAGCCCCCAAGAACTTTACACCTTGGGGAAGTGAAGGTGAATGGTGGGTTACCCCTTTCTCCCAATTGTGTGGCATTATTTCACTTTCATTTCACAGAATTGGGCCCCTCGTACCTTGAGTATATTGGGGACATCATTAGTCAAACTTGTTCATCCTAGCTTAAGACCTATTAGCAACACCCACTTGACTAGTATTAGGCTTGTTGATGTGTCTTCAAGTGTTTGCATAATCACAACATTCAATTTTCAAAGTCAAACTTGCTAGTGTGTCTTGTGTGTGTGATTCATGCATATACATGTGAAATATTTTGTTTGAAAATTACCAAATCAAGCTATCAACACAAACACATAAACACATCATCTTAAACATCCTTGTCACCACATTCATTCTAAGCCAAGTCATCTTCATCCTAATCATATCCTAACCATATATTCATCATTCCTAATCACTCCACATCATCATTCTAGTTCTAATCCATCACTAGTCAAAATGGTCCTGATCCTTAACCAGCCTAATTCAAATTCAAAGCCCAAACACATACTCTGATGGAGCCCTCCTTCTAGTTCTAATGATGTGACAAATTCTAATCCCAAACTCATACTCTAAGGAAGCCTTCCCTCTAGTTCTAATGATGAGAGAAATCCTAGACCCAAACTCATACTCCAATGGGGGCCTCCTTCAATTTCTAGTGATGAGACAAGTCCAAAACCCAATCCATCCACATATCAAGTCAATTCTACATCAACCAATCCCACTTCTCTCAATACAAACCAATATCCATATCACTTCACTTCATAGCAAGAACATGCGAGCCTAAACTACCCTTTGCAACAAGATCAAGTGCCTTTGAGTTCTTATGCTACCTTTGACAAGGGAGACACCAACCTAGCCTATAAAAGCCCTTCATTATCCTTCCCACCATCTAATCTTCCAACTACATGTCCTAAATTCAAATCATACAGAAGAAAATCCAAATAAACCCATCCAATTTCAATCCCATCTACTAATCCATCCAACCCTTTGACCCTCCATCTAATCAAAATCAAAGTCCTAGGCCTACAACAACTTCCACCTCTTTTATCACTCCACCATGGGATCTATCCACTCCTAATCCTAATGTATCGAACACCCATATTATCCCTCTACCTAATCCAAGTCATTAGCCTACAACTTCCACCCTCATTATCCATCCATTATATTGTTCATCCACCCATACACTTATGAAGGATGTGATCCATTAGATATTATCAAGGAATCAACTATGTCATCCAACACCTATCCTTGAGCCTATCAAAGAGTCTTCCAAAACCATGTCCATTCCTTCAACCCCATCATATAGTCCACAAACTATCGAGCCTATTGAGGAGTCTCCCCCCATGAATCCAACTCAAGGTCCATCATACCCTCATGTTGGTGATTGTCAAGAGCCTATCAAGTCCATCCAAGAGTCTTCCACTTCCATCAAACCACAAGGGCTATGTCAAGATCCTAATCCTATGCATGTGAAAACATTAACCCCTCATACAAATCAAGATCAAAGCCCCTCCATCCAACCCATCCATAGCACACTTAATCTTATCTATGATCAAGCACCCATCTATGATCAAGATATTATCTATGATCAAGAAAGCCATGATGATCCTCTTAGTCAACTTTATACATTCCATGGTCAAGAGATAATTACTCCATCTATCCATAATCCCATAAATATCCATGAGAAATAAATCCAAATTGCTTCTATCCATTCCCCATCTATCCCTATCTATGATCCACCAACATCCACTTCCCTTGATCAGACAATTGGCTCCCAAGTACACATAGATGACCAAACCAATACCTTGGATCTTAGTGAATATAATGATAATAAAGATTCTAATGATCCTTCCTCATCCACTATCAACCCCATTTCAAATCCATCATATCCACTTGGTCTTACTACCTTCATTCATGAATGTTCTTCCCGCGAAAAGCAACAACCATTGTCTACTACCTCACCTTCTCCATACAATAAGGAACTTGTGTCTAGTGTTCAAAACACACATAGTCCCATTGTCCATCAGATACAAGAGCATCCCAGGTTGCAAAACAATCTTGCATCAACCAAAAACATTTACATTTTCTTCTGATTTCTTTTATTTCCTAGTTCAGCACAGTTCAGTTCAGTTAGTAGCAGTTTCAATATTTTGGTCTGCATTTTACCGATTCTAATTTTAGAGCTTGTAGAGCAGGACTTAGCATCTAGACATCATCATGCACATCATATCCAAAATTTAGATCATTTGGGTTAGTTTTTGGAAAGATATCGCTATAAAAAGATCGCCTGGTTTCACAGAATAGAGTACACAGACAGACAGTTGGAGGAGAAGGTTCTCGGAGCAATTTCATGACTTGTGGAGATAAATGAAACATCACTCAAGATGGTTTGGGACATAGCTAAACTTCCCTGATATCTGTATCAAGTTTCCATCATTTTCGAAGGAGTACCAGCTGCTTAAGGCCAACCTATCTATTTTCACACATTACACCTTCATTGAAGGTTGTAACTTCTTTCATAGCTGATGCGGAGGAGTTCTTGAACTTGGAGATAACATAAATAAATCCTTATGATGTATTAGGAAGTTAGTCAAGGATTATGATAGATTAGAATAGATATTTTGTCTTGGACGACACTTCATTGCCATATCTTGTAATATTTGTTGTAACTAGAATTAGGCCTGTGGGCCCTAATTTGTAAGCCCACATATTGCCGGCATGTAAGCATTTTGCATCTATGATATATTGAGCATTTGAGTCATTCCTTATGTTCTATATTTGAGTTGCTTCCATTGTGTTTACTCTTACTGTACGACCTAGACTACTCCAAGTGGTATCAGAGAAAAGTTTGAATCCTTTGGGAGCGAAGTTTGTGAAGGCATTCTATAAGATCTTGTTGTGAATAGATCACCAATTTTGAGGTAGTTGTCACCTTGTAGCTCGATCTCTGAATTTGATGCAGTTACACTTGATCCTAGGAAGAGATTCCACCGAGGAGAATACTTGTTGTAGGCACTATGGTTGGAAGAATGGATGAGATGATGAAAATGATGAAAATAATGAAAATAATGAAAGTTTGACTGGATGTTGTTGAAGAGGATCGAAGAAGAGGACTAACACCTTGACCTAATGTTGAAAGTGATGATGAAGAATTTCAATCCACTGATTAAAATGAAGAAACCCTAGAAGAAGACAAAGAATCAGATCAAGTGAAGTTGTTGAGAGCTATTTGGAAGGTTAGAAAGTGACCTAGAGTGGAAGTACCAAATTACAATGGAAATTTGAATCCAAAGGAGTTGATTGATTGGATAAATGACTTGGAAGAATACTTTGAATATGAAGAAATTGAAGATCTGGAGAAGGTGAGATTTGCAAAGACTAAGTTGAAAGGACATGCTACTATTTGGTGGAAAGAAGTACAATTAGATAGAAATAGAAGGGGAAAAGAAAATATCATAAAGTGGGATAGAATGCTAACAAAGTTGAAGAATCAGTTTATACCTGCTAACTATGAGTTGGAACTATTGAAGAGATTTCAGAACCTAAGACAAAAGGAGAAATTTGTGGAGTACACTAAGGAATTTCATGAGATGATCATAACGACTGGACATAGTGAAGTAAGCAAGGAGAAAGTGGCAAGATACATCAATGGATTGAAATTGAACATTCAATAAGAACTGAGCCTGGTAAGGATGACAACAATAGAAGAAGCATATCAGTTTTTTCCTGAAAGTTGAAGAAAAGTTGAATAAGAAGAGGGAGCCAAGATGGAGAGGAAGAGGAGGTAAATTTTAGAGAGGTAGAACATATTCTAGAGCAGACAAACTATATATAGAGAAGAACATGAAAGATAGTACATTTAAGAAGGAAGATAGAGATAACAATGCATACTAGAGAGATGAAAGAACTTTTTACCATAGAGGACATCATAATTCATACCAGAGTGAAGGGTACAGAAGAGATGAAAGATTTTTTGATAAGAGAACATTCATAGGAACTTGTCTTAAGTGTGGAGGTGAAGGACACAGAGCATTTGAATGTCATCAAGGAAGTACAAGCAAGAAGACAAAGAACAGTGGAAGAGCAACTTATGTAGAAGAAGAACCTATTGGATCACCTAATTCAGTTGGTAAACCTGAGAAAGGAGAATCACTAGTCATGAGGAGAGCATTATTTCAAGAAGAGACAAATGAGGAATCACTGCAGAGGAAACGTTTGTTCTAGTCTAGATGCAAATCAAGAGGTAAATGTTGTAAGGTTATCATTGATAGTGGTAGTACTGATAATTTGGTTTCAGAGGAGATGGTGACTAAGCTAAACTTGGAGAGATTGAAAAACCCTAAGCCCTACAAGATAGCATGGATTTAGGATGAACTCAAGGTACTGGTGAGTGAACAATGTTTGGTGAAATTTTCATATTGGATCTTATCATGATGAAGTATTGTTTGATATTATGCTGATGGATGTATGTCATATATTGTTGGGTAGACCATGGCAATATGGTAGAAAATCTATGCATGATGGGAGAAAGAATACCTACACTACAATATCTAATGGAAAGAAAATCACCTTGATACCTTTGGAAGATAAGCCTAAGAGTTAAATATGTGGGAATGCTAGAATCTATTTGGTATATGGAAGGAAATTTCTAGATAGTTTGAGACATGAGAATATGTGTTATGCTTTGACTCCTAACAAGCTTGGAACCCTAAGTACAAAAACTGAAGAATCACAACTAGAGGAGATAACTGAATTGTTGACAGAGTATGAATACATCATATTAGATAATCTACCTAAAGGAATGCCACCAATCAGTAGTATCAGTCATCATATGTATCTTATACCTGGAACTAGTTTCCCTAACAAAGCAGCACATTGGATGACACCAATAGAGAATTTAGAGATGAATAGACAAATACAAGAATTCTTGAGGAAAGGTTTGATCAGAGAGAGTTTGAGCCCTTGTGAAATACCTACAGTGTTAGCATTACCAGATTTCAACAAGGTATTTCTAGTAGATTGTGATGCAAGTAGAAATGCAATCTAGGAGCAGTGTTAAGTCAAGAAGGTAGACATGTAGCATATTTCAATGAGAAGTTGAATGATCCAAGGAGAAGATATTCAGTTTATGATTAGAAATTATATGCCATAATTCAAGCTTTGAAGAAGTGGACACATTATTTGTTGCCTAAGGAATTTGTGTTGTATATAGATCATCAAGCTTTACATTATCAGAACACTCAAGGAAAGTTGAATTAGAGACATATGAGATGGGTAGACTTCATGCAGAGTTACATATCTATATTAAAGCATAGGAGTGGGAAGTCAAACAGAGTTGAGGATGCATTGAGTAGAAGAAGAAATTTACTGACAGAGATGAGAGTTGAAGTACTCAGTTTTGAAGAGTTGAAGCATATGTATGAAGCAGATCTTAATTTTGTAGAACCATGGAAAGCATGTAAGGAACCTGTTGTGACATATAGAAGTAAGCAATTAGATTATTTCAATCAGGAAGATATGTTGTTCAAAGGAAATCAGTTGTGTATACCTATGAGTTCAATGAGAGACAATCTGATAAAGGAAAAGCATAGTGGTAAATTGGAAGGACATTTTAGAATTGACAAGATAGTGGCTTTGGTAAGTGATTAACATTACTTTTAGCCTCAAATATATAAGGATGTAAGGAAGTTTGTGCAGAGTTGTAGAGTATGTCAAGTTACAAAATGAAGTAGGCAAAATACTAGTTTGTACAAATCTTTGATAGTACCAGAGAGACCTTGGGAAGACATGAGCATGGATTTCATATTGGGATTGTCAAAGACATAGAGAGGACATGATTCTATATTTGTAGTGGTGGATAGATTTTCAATGATGGCACATTTCATACCTTGTAAGAAGACAATTGATGTAGTGCATGTTGCTGACCTATTTTTCAAGGAGATTGTGAGATTGCATGGATTAGTTAAGAGCATAATTTCAGACAGGGATAAAAGATTCATTGGATACTTTTGGAGTACATTGTGGAAGAACATGAAGATAGATTTGAAGTTCAATTCAACATTTCATCCACAAACAGATGGATAGACAGAAGTGGTAAACATGAGTTTGGGAAATTTGTTGAGATGTTTGGTTGGAGAGAAAACAGGAAATTGGGATTTAATTCTACCATAAGCAGAGTTTGCATGCAATAATTTAATGAATAGGAGTATCGGAAGGACACCTTTTGAGATAGTAACCAGAGTAAATCCTAGAGGAGTTGCAGAGTTGAGAGACATCAGCATAGAGAACAAGACAAGTGTAGAGGCAAAATAATTTGCAAAACACATGGAGGCAGTGCATAATCAAGTTAAGAAGCATTTGTAAGAGATGAACATCAAGTATAAGGAGCAAGTAGATAAGAAGAGGAGACACAAAGAATTTTTAGTTGGTGAAGTAATGGTATATCTAAGAAAAGAGAGATTTCTAGTAGGGACATATAACAAGTTGAAGTTGAAGAAGTTTGGACCATGTAAGTACTCAGGAAATTTGATTTAGGAAATGCATATGAAGTGGAGCTATCAGAGACATTGGGTATATCACCTACTTTCAACATTGAAGATCTATATCAGTATCATAAAGGAGAACCCAGTGATAGCATTGAAGATGACTTGAAGAAGCAATTACTATAACAACAATTGGAGCAGATAGAAGACATCTTGGATAGTAGAATTGGACATAGCACTAGAGGCAAGCAATACAAGGAATATATGGTAAAGTGGAAAGGCAGACTGGAAGAAGATTCATCATGGATTTCTCAGGCTGAGGTGGACCATCTTGGTTTTCTTCTAACCCCAGCAAAGTGAGGTACTCACTTTCTTCAACAATCCCAGGTGTCTAATGCAGGAGCATCCTAGGTTGTAGAGAAATCTTGCATCAACCAAAAATATTTGCATTTTCTTTTGATTTCTTTCATTTCCCAGTTCAACATAGTTCAATTCAGTCAATAGTAGTTTTAGTATTTTGGTCCACATTTTGCCACATTATCATTTCAGAGCTTGCGGAGTAGGACTTAGCATCTAGACATCATCATGCACATCATATCCAAAATTTAGATCATTTGGATTAGTTTTTTGAAAGATATCACTATCAAAAGATCGCCTAGTTTCACAAAATAGAGCACACAGACAAATAGTTGGAGGAGAAGGTTCTTGGAGCACTTCCATGACTTGCAGAGCTAAATAAAATATCATTCAAGATGGTTTGTGACATAGCCAACTTTCCCTGAGATTTGCATCAAGTTTCCATCATTTGCAGAGGAGTACCAGCTGCTTAAGGCTGACTTATCTATTTTCACACATTACACCTTCATTGGAGATTGTAACTACTTTCCTGGCTAATGTAGAGGAGTTCTTGAACTTGGATTTTTCAATTTTTCTTTGACACAATGCCAAAATCGATATTGTATCAAAGAGGGGCAAAATGTAGACAGTTAAAATTGTCTCGAGCCTGCGAATGCCATTTCAACACCTGATTTATCCCAATTTCACATTCTACTATTAACTAAATAATTTTTAATTATTTAATTACTTCACTTTCCCCTTTGTGCTTTTAATTAAATAAATTTTATTTATTTAATTACTTAGCAATTTTATTTTGATTTCTTCTGTAATTAAATAAATAATTAATTATTTCATTATTCACTATTCCAATGTCCACCTTACCCTATTAATTTAAATAAATACATATTTATTTAAATTATAGGTCTTTCCCTAACTAAATAGGTCCTACCTATTTAATTAAATCACATTACATTATCCCCTTTCACAAATAAATTAAATAAATGAACACAATTTATTTAATTTAAAATCACATTACACCTCACCATTTCCTCAAATAAAAAATTATCTTTTATCCTCTAGTGACTGGGAACCCTAATCAATCTACACCCTTCATCATATCATTAGTCAAACTCTCAATCATAGCCCTCCATTCAAACCTACACCTCTATAAAACTACTCTTTATGTCCCATTTCTTCACTTCCCACTTGCATAATTTGAGCATCCTCTCTCTGATTTTTCCATAATCACACTCTTGAGCTTCTCATTGTATTTGCAGGTCTGCAAATCTGAGAGCAAAGTGCTATAAAATTTGGTAGAAACAATGGAGGATTCACACTAGTAGTCTAGGGTTTCATGTTTTATACTTGCATTTGTTTGATCCTAGGTTATTTAGTACTCCATTGGGTTGTTAGGGCATGCATTATGCTATTTGTAGGTTTTAGAATGTTTTTTCATGATGTCATTTGGTGAACCATCCATAATTTTTGTGAATTTATGATTTTAGGGTTTGTAGGAATAGTGCGATGCATCTACAGGTCCGTGCGACACTTCCGCCGCTCCGGGTGACGCATGCACTGTACGACCAAATGCATTAGCTGGAGTATGCAATGCTTCAGAGAGATTCTGTGACACATTCAACTCTTCATTAGATAGAATCTCTTTGTTTTACTTTATCTGGTCTTACCCATTTGGTTTTTACAAGGTTTTAATCATACTACCTGACGCTTTATTTATTTTGCTAACCCTCTATTTAGTTGTTTATCTCAGTAGGGTTTCTTTTTAAAGAATTAGGGTTTATCAAGGGTTTGTGTAAACTAGTTTAATCATTTGAGTATGCCCTATGAATGTCTAAAAGTTTCTCATCTTTCTAGCATCAGGGAAGCAACTCTGCAATCCTAGGGTTTTCATTTTATCACTAGGGTACTTTTTTTCATCTGTTGTTAGTGTTTTTCTGTTGCTTTTTGACTTGTAGACATAGGGTGACACTTCTTTTGGTTTGTGCAATGTGGTCTCTATTCCCTACGACGCAATCACCATTCTGTGTTACACCCTCGAAATTCCCTGAGATGCATACGCATAATAGTAACCCACTTCCCTACCACTCTATGATGCATTCACCATTCCCTATGACGCATACGACTGGTAAAGATAAAAAAAAAGGTTGCTTTCATGTTTGATATTTCATTTTGCACAATAGGATTAAGGGTTTTTCTCTGTTATTGATCTCTGGTCTGCAACTTTGTAGCTATTCTCCACACTCATTTGGCTTAAAAAGAACCACACTCATTTGGGCTAAAAAGAACCACAACTTGCATCTTTTCACACTCATTGGTTAAAAAGAACAACAATCTACATACTTGTTGGCAAGAGACACTGTGTGGCTTCATGATTGTTGTCATTGATGGCAACAAATTCTATCCCACACATATGTAGAGCTTAGTATGCCTATATCAGAAGTCAGATTGAAGAAGTTCTGGTCTGGTGAACAAGAATAGAGCATGCAACAAGGTCCGACAATCAGGTCCAGATCTCTCAGAGGGTGTAGCTCAGCAAAGTGTAGACTTGGGCAAGTTGAGAGGAGCATCATGTCTACTATATTCCAGAGATTGAGCCTCCGATGATGAATGAGTTAAAAGATATGAGCATCTAAGTGTTGGGTTCCTAACAAGCAGAGTAGACTGAGGAAGAACTGATTGGCAGAGCATCAAACTTTAATCTAGATGAGAAATTAGTGGTGATCAAGCTATTTGAGGGATCATACTCAGGATCAGGAAATCAAAGAAACAGGCCTAGAAGACCTCCGGTAAGGCAACCAAATGCTCAAAGATATCCATCCTTCAATGGATACTGCTACAATTGCAACAACTTCAGTCATAAAGCAACTTAGTGTAGAAGAAGAATGAATCAGACTAATTCATCCTTCTCTGGATAGTGTTTCAACTACAAAATGTATGGTCACAAATCTCATGAATGCAGAAATATGCAAATAAACAATTCATTCAATGGTAGATGCTTTGCATGCAATAGAATATGACATATGGCTAATCAATGCAGATCAAGAGGATATCAAACAAATATGCAAATAAATGTTGTTTTCTACCATTGAAATAGATCCGGTCATATTGCCAAATTCTACAAAAGTAAGAATTAGGATAAAAAGGGTTCGGTGCATCATAATCAAAATCAAGATAAAGGAAAAGGCAAAGTGAATGCGGAATGAAGTTCAAAGGGAGATGAACAAGATTTGGGTGAAGAGGAATACAGAAAATGTTGGGGATGGATCCGCACCAGAATCTGATGCTGATAATTCTTCTGAAAATTAAAATAGATGAGCTCTGGCTCAGGGGGAGTCACAAAGGAAAGTAAATTCCCCCATCCAGTCAATTGGTGCCTAAATTTGGCACATGAAATGTTGCAGATTAAAGGGTTCTCAGAGAAATATCTAAATAACCCTTGGTAAAAATATGAAAGATCCGCAAGGAGTTTCGAAGAGTTTAATCATCCAAGATTGATTTGGTTTGATAGCCATCCGGTAAAATCAGGATTCTCACAGTTACATCCGGTATGATTCAAAATTGAAATATCTTGACCTGCGGATAAATGGCTTGATTGGAGGAGAGGAGATACATTATCAATTATCACTAAAATTGATTCCAAGTGCATCTCAATGATTTGGAAAGATCTCTCTTAGAACAAGGAAGAACAAGGGAACCAAAATAACTTAAGTTGTCCATTTATTGCAATAGGAAATTAGGGTTTGTGCAGAGATAAAAGGGGTTCTTTATTCATCGTTTGCACATTTGCATTCGAGAAGAAGAAAGGAAGAGGTCTGCATCAAGATTGTTTCAACCCTCTCAAAGATCAACCATAGAATCCGATTCAACCAGCAATCTTCTTGGCTCATTTTCTAAACCCTAGAAGTGTAAAAAGGTATTTTCATTTTTTAATATCTCTCTCTGAATCTTTTAAAGATGGCTACTCCAAATGTTGTTAAGATCAATGATAGGTTGTGCCCAAAGTTCAAGAAACACCCCTACAAATCCCTAGAAGTTGATCCCTTAGGCACCTTCTCTAGCATTTTGCATGGGGTTCTACACGTAAAAGATGTTAGGGTATACATACATGCCAATATTGAGGAATTTGGGGAATCCAAGCTGATGGATATCTATCACAAACAATTATTAGATGAAACGTTTGAACTTAAACCTCAATACAAGGCCCTCTGGGACAAACATTTTGGACATTGCATCTACTTTCCCTATTTTGCAGAAGATGAATGGGTCCCGTATGTTCTTAGTAGAATACATGACAACTTCATGTGGTTGATGAGGCCATTCAAGATAACAAAAGATGCCATTAGGGTAGTAACCAAATTGCACTCATCCAGTGGGTTGCCTACTCTCAAATCTGTCAAGAACCAGACAGTAAGTGAGGCTACTAGATCAAAGTTTGACAAGAGAGCAATGACACTAGAAGATATCATAGATCCAGATATCAAATTTTCCTCTATGATAATTGGCTATAAAATATATCACTCCAGCAGGGAGAATTTTGTGTCCGAAACTGCAATATACACTGCATATTAGATGCTAAGGGAAAATGTAGATTATGATCTATGCGACCTTCTCCTGAACCAACTATTAGAAAACTTGCAAAAGATAAAGAAGGATAAGAAGAACTCATTTAAGTATGGTGGCCTAATACTATGTCTCTTCTTTTACTATATGAATGAGCTACCTGAATCAAGTAGTTGGGTATGGCAAAATGACAGACTGGTTGCCATACAAATCAGAGATTATATGTATGGGCTTGGTGATGCCAAGGCTCAAAGTACAACACTCTAGGGATACTTCAAGAACTTCCAAAGTATGATGTAGGCTAGAGAAAGAATCCCCCACTCTATAGTTGAAAAACACAAGGATACAGTGTGTTTCATGGTAGACACTAATCAATGCCTAATGGAGGTAGTGGAGCTCAGAATAGTCTGGATTATGCCAATGGGCTATGAGGTAGATGAGAAAATCTTGGAGCTGCATGTCCAACACTTGCTGAGTCAGCCTAAGGACCCTAAGGTAGAAAGGTTTGGAACCTTTCAAGAATTAAGTGTGAAAATACATGTTGAACTGAGACAACTAGAGATGAAAAGAAAGGCGAGAAGGGAAGTAGAGGAAGTTGCCAAAAGATATGGCATATCAAAGGAGGCAGTTGATGCAAATAGAGAGAAAATAGAAAAAGTGGAGAAAGAGAAACAAGAAGTAGAAAAGGAAAGTGTTCCAGTACAAGCCTCCTCCCAGACTAGATCCTCCAAGAGCTCTACACCTGCCACCTCTAGGAGACCAAAAGCCTCAAAACTGGAAGTCAAGACATCTAGAAAGGGAGAAAAGAGAACGAAAACAAAGGCCACAAGGTCATACATAAGCCAAAAGGATGATGAAGAAATAGAGTCAGATGAGGAAGTAAAGAAAATGAAGAAGAAGAAGAAAACATCCACGGAATGCTCTGTCGGTAAAAACAAAGAAGAAGAGGCAGAAGAATTTGTTGAAAGGCCTACTCTCTCTATTGATGATGTCATCAAGGTAGTCACTGTGGATGGGAATCTGCAACCAATGATAGAATTTTATGACAAGTATAGTGACACAGACAAAAGGATCTTGGAAGAAGCTACAGTTAAGTACCTAAACATTTATAACAAAGCATTCATTGAAATCATCTCTCTAATTCCCAAAATTCTAGAGAAGGTACTTGAACTAAGAAAGGAGAATGCCAACGCAAAGGACCTAGAGATCTGGGAATAAATTGCATATAGCTCTATCCTTCCATTACTCCAAAACAAATGAACATTATCTTTAAGGGCTGCAAGGATGAGTTCCGAAGCAAAGCAAGAATGAACAAACTCATGCTTGGAGAGACTGATCACATGGCAAAAGAAATAGAAGACATCCTTTGAAATGCCTTCAAGAGATTCAATCTTCCTGCTATAGAGGAAATAGATGAAGAACCTTCTACCATGGATGTCGAAGGATTAAGTGCATCGAAAGAAGAATCTACTGAGAAAAATGTAGAAGAGTCCAAAGAGATGGATGAGGAAAAGACTAAGGACTTGGATTCCTCTGTTTCGGAAGAGGAAATTCATGAAGAAGTTAGCATCTCTCCTCTAGATGCCACTGCAGATTCAGGAACTGAAGGAGAAGGAAGAAAAGAGGAGAAAGTAAGTCAAGAAGAGGAGAAAAAGGGAAGAGAAGAAGAACAAACAGAGAAGATATCTGATGACAGTTCTGAGGCTGCAAAAGGAAAGAAGTCTCTGGCAAGAGACACTGCAGAAGTAGTGAAGAATTTCCTGACCAAAGAAATGATAGAGATATATGAACTAGAACTATTCCAAGTACCACTCAATTTTGATTCCCTCTCTCCGGTTTAGACAATGAAGATAGCATCTTTTGCCCAAGCTAAAGCAAAAGAAAAGCTTCTAAAGTCTCGCATGGAAGACTATGAGCTGATAGAAATTGCATCTAGGATGCTAGAGAAGATCATGCCATCCTTCCAAAAGGATCTTTCAGGCTCTCCATCTGGTAACTTGAAATCTCTTGTTAATTCTGTTAGCACCCATTTTGATTCTTTGGAGAAATCAGCAGAAGAGAAAGTTCGTTAAGAGTTTTTGGGAAAGAGATTCTCTGAAGTACAGGGACTCATAGCTAATGATAGGAGGACCTTAGATATTGGAATAAAGAGCCTAGAAAATGCTCTTAAAGATGGTGGAGAAATGTATAAATTTTGTCTATCCTAGTCTAAAGTGACAGAGGATATTGAAAAGAAGGTGAAAGAACAAGAAGGTAAACTGTCAAGTTTATCTTAGAATTTTGATCCTCTCACCACATCCATAATGAATCAAGAGTGCCAAGCCATTGCCACTACAAATGAAATAAAGAGGCTTGAAAAGGAGAAGAAGAATATAATAAGAAGGATGAGTGAACTTGGATAATTATGTTGCAAGGTGTGGCCCTTGGTCTCTTTGTTCAGCACTGCATTGCGGTGGTTTGTGACAAGGGCTTAACCGCCTCCTGTGCTTGTTAAGTCAAGTGGTTGTATCGGGCATTAATAGGTTGATCTTTTGGTGCAACGGCAACTAACAATTGGTATCATAGTTGAGGTCATGGGTTCAAACCCGGCGCTTGCGTTGGGGAGGGGATTGTTGCAAGGTGTGGCCCTTGGTCTCTTTGTTCAGCACTATGTTGCGATGGTTTGCGACAAGGGCTTAACCACCTCTCATGCTTGTTAAGTCAAGTGGTTGTATTGGGCATTAATAGGTCAATCTTTTGGTGCAACGGCAACTAACAAATTATCCCTAAGTTAGAGGCCATTCATGAGGCCTTAACTGATGCTCAGACCACAGCCCGGACCAGTGATCTAGCAGACTTAAGAAGGGGAGAAGCCTTTGCCTTTTTTATGAGTGGTCACATTTCAATTTTGGACAGGATGAAGCAGAGTTGGGCAATAGAATTTGTATAGTTCAAGACCACCTTTGTGGATATCCTTAAGTATATGTAAGTATAACATGTATATATACTTATACGGCAATGTATAGGTTGATTTTTGTAAATTTTGGGGTGCAGATTTCACCCTTTGCCATTGATGTCAAAGGGGGAGTGAGGAGTAGTGAAAAATGTAGAATCCAACTAAGGGGGAGCTCCGGTAAAAGTGTACATAAGACAGAGCATCAGCAAAGGGGGAGTTTGTTATGACACTTAGTCATTTTTCACTAAATGTTGCCATCAATGCCAAAGGGGAAATTGTTGGCAAGAGACACTGTGTGGCTTCATGATTGTTGCCATTGATGGCAACAAAGTCTATCCCACACATCCGCAAAGCTTAGTATGCCTATACTGGAAGTCAGATTGAAGAAGTTCTGGTCTGGTGAACAAGAACAGAGCATGCAGCAAGGTCTAACAATCAAGTCCGGATCTCTCAGAGGGTGTAGCTTAGCAAAGTGTGGACTTGGACAAGTTGAGAGGAGTATCATGTCTACTATATTCCAAAGATTGAGCCTCCGGTGATGAATGAGTGGAAAGATATGAGCATCTAAGTATTGGGTTCTTGACAGGCAGAGTAGACTAAGGAAGAACTAACTAGCAGAGCATCAGACTTTAATCTGGATGAGAAATTGGTGGTGATCAAGCTATTTGAGGGATCATACATGTTTGGCTGACATGATTGATGACTTCTATGTCTATGTTTTTGATACGCATCACATTTTAAGCATGGATTTAGCTGACAGATCAGTATTTAGTAAATATCTTGAGTATTCTGGTTGCTGACTAGAAAAATGTTGAAATCCTTGGTGTGGATATATATACCAGATTGATTTTGGTATGAAGGTGTGTGTGTGGTGAAAAAGTGTGTGATAAAAGGCAAATAGAAGTGTGGAAGCAGCAATACAAATCTGGTATGTGACAGAACAGTAGCACTAAAGTAGAGGAAGAATGAAGTGTAGTAGATCAGTATATTGAGCCTAACCAAAACTGAACCTCAGCATATGTGGATGCCTCTCTTCAATTCAAACATCTGGTTACCTTCTATAACCTTGTAGACAGTGAGTCTCTTGTAGGCAGTGTGCCTCTTGTGAGCAGTATGCTCGGGAAGTGAGCCCTAATTGGCAAGTGCCATTTTGTACTTCTTATTCTTTTAACAAAGAATACAATCTTGGGGTAGTCACCCCGTGGTTTTTCCCTTAACATGGTTTTCCATTTAAAAATCCTTTTATTATGTGTGTTGATTTTATTTATGCTCTCATGATTATGTATGCTCTTATGTTTTGATGTTTCACTAATATTAAAGAAGAAAAGAAAGTTAAGATATTTAAGAGAACTGATTCACCCCCTCCTCTTAGTTATCTGCCTTGTTTCAAACAATACTTTCATGCATTGGGTTAAAAAGAACAACAACCTACATATTTCACTCATTTGGTTTAAAAGGAAGTTGCATTTCACATTCATTGGGGTAAAAAGAACCACAAATTGCATCATTTTCTTCTTTACTTGGTGATTTTATTAATGTTGAGAAAAAGTGTGTGCTCTTCCCTCACACTCTAAGTGATCTTGGGAATCAAAATCTCTTCTCAAACATTCTCATAAATCAAACCACACATTAAATTTATAAAGGTGAATGAACTTTGTCTAGTGTGGCCAAGTCCAAATGTGTATGCTCTCTCCTTGCATCATTGTATGAACTTGGAGATCAAAAGCATTTTCACTTGTGCGGCTTTTATTACCCTTTTAGAGAGGCCTGCCTTGGTCGAAAAAGAGGTACTCACCCCAACGGAATGACCTCAAGTGGTACTTTCATTTGGTCCACTATATAAAAAGGATAAGGCAAAATCCAAGTCCTAACCGGTATTAGCGCTTACCGTACAGTGCTAGTTCAAACAGAGGCATACCTTGTGTATATTATACTCCTAGTAGGATTGGTTAAAGCTTTAAGTAGCTTGTTAGACGCTCATAACATGTCAGTCCCCCAAACAATTACTAGACACCTTTAGATTAGAGGCCACCCTTTTGACCTTATGGCAGTTTGTGAAAGGCAAGAGGACACATAATCCTCTCTAGATTCTCACCATATGGCTCCCTAGAGATGAGATGGGAATCCTTGGCTTAGCATAAGCTATATGTAGCTTTTCAGGAAAAGGGTGATTATGTTATCCTTCTAGTGCAGGAGGCCCCTATCCATCCTCTCTCACAAAGATAATATAATGGACACACTTAGAAATTAGTGTGTTTACATTTGATTCAGAGATTCCAATTTGTGGGCTTGAACAAACTGCCATCAGCCATTGACTTTAGGAATAGGATTTGTCTTGCATGTGTGAATTTTTTTTGATTTGTGATAAGACCCATGGAAATTTAGGGTTGGAACGCCCCCAAAACATACACATTATGCTCCCCAAATCAAGAGTCACAACCAAACTACATGCTGAGTGTTTTCTGTGTGAAGTGTTTTCTAATTTTTCAACAAAACTACCAAACAAAACGTAGAAAACTAATTTTTGGGTTCTCTTAGACAGTGAAATGCATCCACAACTTTTAGAAATGAATCTGCAAAACTATGACACATCCGCATATTTTTGTGATGCAGTCACCATTTTGTGTGACACTTCTGCAGTTCTATGTGATGCATCTGCCTGTAGTAAAAACATTTTAGGGCATCCTTTGAAATCTTCTCTCCCAATCAAATCTGACTGTAACTGTGTCAAAAACATTTCAGACTTGCTAGTTCTGTACATCCATTGCATAGACCAATTTCATCCTTTTAGGATCAATTTGATCCATCCCTTTAGGATTAGTGTTTCAGTTTCATCCATTTAGGATTAGATTGCATACTCAACTTCATTCCTTTAGAATACATTTTCAGTATTGTCCAAACCATTTAGTTAACCATTAGAACATTAGAATTCAACCCTTGCCATCTAGAGAGGTTCTTAAAAACATTAGTCTTCCTAAAGTTGAAACATAAGGAGAAATTGTTGAAGCTTGACGACATCATAAGTACAAAATTGGACCAAGAGACCTTGATATCTTTTCTAATCAATCACAATTCAGGCTTAATACTTACAAGTCTAGTTTAAGTCCACTCTTCCAAGTGAAGTATCAACTCACGATCTCACTTCAATCAATCATCTTTTCTACATCCACACTTCAAGGTCTTGACAAATCCAACTTGTGCTTTGAAAGTGTCATTAGTAGACAATAATATCCTCTTGGAGCTAAACTTTTTGAAGACTAATAATCATTCATCTCTAGCATAGTCTTAGTCTCATTTCCTTAGTAGCATTTCAAAGTGTTAACATACCATCCACTCATTTAGTCATTCATGTTTGCTTAAGTACAACCTTAGTACCATTTCTATTATCTTCCAAGAAAATACCAAAAATATCCTTACATTTTCATCCTTAGTGTCATTAGGCATACTTATATCCCAAAAAGACCACAAATGTTACATAGTACATTCTCACTTTACATCACCATCTTATCCCAAAAATTACCAAAAACATAGCATAGAAACATTGCATTTTCATCCTTAGGGTAAATTCACTTTCTACAAATTAGTAGGTCTTATATGGTTGAGACACAGTTGCAAAATAAAATAAAGGGAGAGTCCTTAGATCACCTAGCAAACACCATGAGATTTGGAGCCTCATCCAACATGGGAAATACCTTTGAGAACATCCTCTTACGAGAAGAAGACCAAGAAGTCTCACAACAAGAAATTGAAGAAGCTTCCCAAGACCCTAGGTTGTTGAGAATTTTAGATGAGGTGATTGCAGCAAATCCACAAAGCTACCTTATGAGACTTTTACAAAATGGTACCAAGCTTCCCTCGTGAGTCAACATTAACATGATTGTAGGATTGACATCAAACAATACCACACAAAGCCAAGGACAAACAACACCTTCCTCTCATCACATGAATCCCACACAAGAGCTTGTCACCATTCCCATAGGACAAACATCACAAGATTCCACAATATCCCATGTGACATTTGACACTAGCAACATGAATGTTGTGTCCAAACCATTGAACTTTGCAAATCCTTTCACCTCAATGAACATGAATCAAAACAAAAGGACATGAAAAATGCACATAGTGACTTCTAGGGGACAAAACAACACATCAAATGTGAACTTGAATCTTGGGCCTCAAAACAAATTAGGCAATCCAAACATAGATCCCCTTGGTCAAAACAATAATGTGAACATGAATGCCTTGAATCATCAATATGTGGACCTAAATGGTCAAAACACCAACACCATACCGAATGTGAACACGAACTTTGGGTCTACACATAGCAACATCTTGAACCATCAATATGTAGACCCACAACATCAAAACAATAATGTCATACCCATTGCTTACACGAACATCAATGCCACTCATAACAATGCCTTGAATCAACAATATGTAGATCCAAATTGTCAAAAGAGCAATGTCATACCTAACACTTATACAAACATCGGCACCACTCACACCATTCCCCAAAATCATCAAAACATCAATCAAAATTCTAGTGCCTCACATCAAAACACTCATTCAAATCCTCATCATGTCCAAAACCAAAACCCCCTCTTCCACATAAATCCTCATAACATCCAAAACCTACATGCCACAAATGCTTCGTCACATATCCAATACATCAATCCCAATACAGTGTATATACCCAACAACCAAAACCTAAATGCATCTTCATCACACATCCCTTTCAACACAAATACCAACCCACTTGTCAAAAAATTGGGACCACAAAACACAATGGCACTAAGCATAGGTAACTCACATCAAAATACACCCATGAACACCTCGAGCGCACTGCTAAACTCCTTTGAGACCATGGCACACAAGATACAAACACTAGAACAATGCTTCTCAAACATGCAAGTCTCTACTACTAAGAAGGGATATTCCATGGAAGACTTATGTCATTATGCCTTCGACAAAAGCATTTACATGTCGCCTTTCCCACCAAACTACAATGTGCCTAACTTTAACAAATATAGGGGGAAAGGAAGTCTGGTAGAGCATGTGTAGGAATTTCACATGGCATGTCTTGAGATTGCATATGAACACACCTACTTGATGAGATTATTCTTGAGAATCCTCACTAGCCAAGCACTTGAGTGGTTCACACACCTTCCCACGGGTATTAGGACATGGACCGAACTCGCAAATAAATTCATATCCCACTTCTCTTATAACATCGAGACAGATGTGAATGTTGCCACCTTGTGCCATACTAAACAAGGAGATGGCGAAACCTTTATCTCCTTGTTCTAAAGGTGGAGGAGCCTTGCTAGCAAGTGCCCATGTCAAATTGTTGAAGACCAATTGGTACCAATTTTCATGGAAAACTTAAACAAAGAACTCATACACCAAATGCAGATTCATTGTTGCACCTCCTTCGGAGAAGTCATTGAAAAGGGAATGGCCATTGAGAAAGCCCTCATAGATAAGGGCACAATAAAAATTTTCAACAAGAACCAAAACAACCAAAACTTGACTTATGATAAGAATAAGTTTTGGTCAAGAAATAAGAATGTCACCAATGATGGGGTTATAGACACAAAATCAATCAATAAGACTGGCCCCGTTCTCAATCTGAAAGCACCTCTGGTGCAAAATAATCAACTGATCATTCAACAACAACCACAACAGCAACAACAAATGGCCAACGCAATTGAAAACAATCAAAGAAGGCCACCTCTAAGGAATAACAACCCTTGGCAAAACTTTACACCCTTAATAGAACCCATTGAGACAATCCTCAAGAAGTTGTTACAATCCAATCTCATCCCATTACCGAAGGTCAAGCCATACGACCCCACTTTTAAACCACCTTCTTGAAATGACAATGAGTTTTATCATTATCATAGAATCAAAGGTCATAAAACATCTAATTGTTACAAGTTGAAGAATATCATACAGGATTTCATTGACCGAGGAGATGTCACTATAGATACTCCACAAGGGTCCTCCAATACCGATCACACTATCTTTAAAGATCCTTTACAAAATCACGGATCAGGAACAGCCTCCACCTCGGGAACCAAGACACATGATCATGTTAATTACAACAACGTCACCTATGAGTATACCATTAACAACATTCGTGCCTTTGATAATAATGTCTCCATGATCACCATCAAATCATGTCCTGAGTGTTTCATCACCACTCGTAGGGCCAAGGTAACACTACAAGGTGCCCCATCTAATTAAAACAATCCATCCAATGTGCAACTAAAGACCCAATATAACCTCTTGGATCACTTGAAAAAGACCCCAGCCCAAATATTCATCTTCAAACTCCTTCGCCAATCCTCGAGCACAAGGCCATTCTCAACAAATCTTTGTTGGAATCTTCCATTTCCATGGACCTAAATGTCAATCAATTCCAAGATATGGTGGGACATTTAGCCACCTCCAACCACGTCACCTTCACTGAATGTGATGTACCCTCACAACAGCCCAATCACACTGACCCACTTCACCTTGACATTTTCATTAACAAACACAAGATTAGACGAGTCCTGGTAGATGGTGGAGCCAGATTGAATTTATGTCCTCTAAAGTTAGTGATGATATTGGGTTACTATGAAGCATGTGTGGACCCCACCAACAAAATCATCATCAAAGCTTACAATGATGTTGAATGTTCTTCCAAGGGAGTGATCTCACTTCCCGTAAGAGTTGGGCCCGGCACTCTCAATAATGCATTTCATGTCTTGGATGTTGAACTCCCCTACAATCTCATCCTTAGTCAACCATCGATCCATGTCATGAAGGCCATGCCATCCACCTATAACCAATGCATTAAATTCCCTTACAATGGCACCGAAATCATTATACCCGGTGTTCATGATGCCTTTTAGTATTGCAGCCACCTAAGAGAAGTTCCACAGCATCAAGTGCCTGTAAATAGGTGAATTTTACCCTCCACCTTATCGCATTATGTTGACCCATCCACGTTGTCAAAATCCACCACACCATTTACCCCACCACACAACCCTCAAGTTTAAATCCAAGACAAAGGATGTGGGGAATATAAGATAGAAATGTCATATTACATCAGCAAACTCCCAACATCACCAAGGTCTCACTGTAAACCTGGCTCAATCAAACCTAAGGAGACCATCACTGCCGCCCCCACCACCTTCACCAAATGGGAGAACTAAGCAAAGAGGACATAGATGATGATGACGATAAGTGGCTCTACAAGGAAGAAGAAAAGGTCAAGCACATACAATTGCCCATGGAACGATATGGCAAAGGCTATGAATTTGTAAAACAACAAGAATATGACGGGCATAGTGGATTGGGGCCTAACAAAAGTGGGATAATGGAACCCATTCAACCAACCACGTGACATCGCAACAAGGGCCTAGGTTATACATCACGAAGAGAGAGCACTCCTAGTACTAAGTTACTTTTGGGTAGGGAGGCAAGTACTTCCAAGGACGTCGAGACATCAAGGGACCCACCCAAACCTGAGCCTGAATCTTCCACACCTGACCTACCCGACGATGCCGCATGGATCAGCATCTTTTGGGATCCGGACAATACTTCCATCTACACTTTAACCCCCATAAACCTAAGCTACCTAAACATCGATGATGGCTTGCCCTTAGTCCACCCTGAGCCCATAGACTGGGATCACCAAACTCCACCTAGCTTGGATTTATTCGAGAACGACGAAGTCATTACTGAGTTCATGGGACTTTGTGAAGGTATACCTTTGGGGGATCATAAAGTTGGTTACATTATGGATCTTGATTACTCTACATACTTTAGAGAATCCACTCCACCCTATAGTCGCAAAAGTGAAAACAAAAAAAGAAAAAAGGTCTCTAGGTGAAAACTGAAAGGCACCTATTGACCATGAAAAAATAAAAATAAAGGACATATCTGATGGTGAAAACCTCTCCAAGGTACCCAAGGATGGAGGGTTGGAAGTGTTTCCTACTACATAGGAGAGATCACCACTGTTAGTAGAGACAACTATTGAAACCAACCTCGGCACAGAAGAAGAGCCCAAGATTATTCATTTCGTTGAGTCATTAACAAAATAGGAAAAGCTTGAATTCACAGATTTCTTCTCAGCAAGGCAAGTTGATTTTGCCTAGTCGTGTGTGGATATGCCTAGGCTTCATCCACAATCCATCTTACATCTCCTACCACTACTGCCAAATGCCAAACCAGTGAAGCAGAAATTAAGAAAAATGCATCCACAAATCACACGCTTGGTAAAAGAAGAATTGAAAAAGCTACTCGATGTGGGCTTCATCAAACTGATATACTATCCAAAGTGGGTATCTAATCTTGTACCAGTCACAAAACCCAATGGCCAAATCTAAATCTATGAAGATTTTAGGGATTTAAACAAGGCATATCCGAAAGATGATTTTCCATTACCAAACATAGGCATTATCGTTGACCTTACCACTAGATTTGAAATGCTCTCATTGATGGATGGTTTCTCAGGATATAAACAAATATGGATAGCACTAGAAGATCAACATAAAATAGCTTTCACATGTCCATGGGGCACATACTATTGGATTGTCATGCCCTTTGGCCTCAAAAATACAAGAGCTACATACCAGAGAGCAATGACAACAATATTTCATGACTATATGCACACATGTATGGAAGGTTATGTCGACAACTTACTAGCCAAATCAGTCACAAGAAACACTCATCTTGAGGTATTGGATAAGATCTTCAAATGGTTTTAAGAGTACAAAGTCAGATTAAATCCTAAGAAATGTGTGTTCGAGGTTACATCAGGCAAACTATTGGTCTATATTATTTCACGCTGAGGCATAGAAGTTGATCCCACTAAAGTGAATGCAATTATGGAAATGCCTCCACTAATAAATCTAAAGCTACGTAGCCTACAAGGAAAACTACAATCAATCAGGAGGTTTATTGCACAACTCACTGACAAATGCCACCCATTTCAGTACTTCCTCCGCAAAGGGCTACCCTTCATATGGACAAAACATTTCCAAGAATCTTTTCAAAAGATCAAAGACTATTTGTTATCACCACCAGTTCTCATGCCTTTGATACCAGGGAAGCCCCTTTTATTGTACGTGTCAACAACACCTTCAACACTGGGGCCATTATTAGCACAAAATGATGAGGAAGGAAAAGAAAGGGCAATCTACTATATCAGCAGAACATTATTGAGATACGAGTTAAACTTCAGTCCTATTGAGCGCGCCTACCTTGCCATAGTTTTTGCCACTCAAAAGTTGTGACATTATATGTTGAATCATAAGACAAAGGTAATTGCAAAGATTGACCCACTGAAGTACTTACTCAACAAGGCAGCCCTGACAGGACAACTGGCTAAATGGGTTATGGTATTGAGCAAATTTGATATAGAATATGTTGACCAAAAAGAAATAAAAAGACTAGTGATCGCAAACCAATTGGTAGAAGCAGCTACAACAACAAATCATCATGTGGTCATGGATTTTACTGATGAATCAATCTTCGCAGTAGACGTTCCCAAAACATGGACACTATTTTTTTATGGTTCGTGCACAAATCACGGTTCAGGTGTAGGCATTATGTTCATCACTCCTCAAGGAGATGTCATCCCTAAAGCATTTTGGATAGCCTTTCCTTGTACAAATAACATAGAGGAATATGAGGCATTTCTCATAGGACTACAAATGGCTATCAACTGGAAAATAAAAATGTTACAAGTTTTCAGTGACTCACAGCTCATCATCAAGTAGGTCAACAATGAATATGATAGAAAAGACGAAAAACTCATGCCATATAAAAGAATGGTTGATAGTTTCAAGCTATATTTCGACATAGTGGTCCTTGATCAGATTCCTAGAGTTCAAATTAGAGCATCAGATGCAATGGCAAAAATTGGGTCTCTCATTGATATCTCGAGAAACGTACTTCAATCTTAGTTATTGGTGGAACAACTGTTGGTCCTAGCCTTTGATGTCCCTAAATCCGATCTAGTGTGTGAAATAATTGGTCCAACGTCTCCCTGGTATCATGATATCCATACATACCTCCATGACCAAATTCTCCCACCAGACCTATCCTCCAATCAACATAAATCCTTCATACACCATTCTTCCAAATATCTCATCATTGGTGACACTCTCTTCTATTGTGGATTTGACAATACCCTCCTATGATGTCTCGACACCAAGGAAGCACAAACGACTCTATGTGAAGTACATGAAGGTATATGCGGAGCTCACTCTAGTGGTCCTACTCTAGCCAAGAAGATTCTTAGAGATGGATACTATTGGCCCACCATGGAGAAGTATGCCTATCACTTCGCAAAAAATGCAGACAATGTCAGATACACGGAGATCTTTTCTATGCACTGGCCAAAGATTTGCAACCACTTATGTCTCCATGGCCATTCTCTCAATGGGGAGTTGACCTTGTGGGAAAAATCCATCCCACCTCCACCAACGACCACAAGTTCATCATCACCGCTATAGAGTATTTTACAAAATGGATTGAGGCCATCCCCATGACATACATCACCGGCAAACAAATAGCCAAATTTATTCTCAATTTATGTTGGCATGGTGTACCTCAGTCTATCATCACGGATAATGGTCATCCTTTAAAAAGTTAAGATGTCTATGAATTATCTGAAAGATTCCACATTCAACACCACTTCACCACTCCATACTATCCCCAAGGAAATGGTCAAGCCAAGGCATCAAATAAAACCATTATAAAAATTCTCAAGAAGATTGTCAATGACGTTGGTCATGATTGGCACATATAACTCAATCCTACCTTGTGGGCCTATCACAACAGCATCTGCACCCCCACCGGTGCCACCCCATATTCCCTTGTCTATGGTTCTTAAGCCATCCTACCCATCAAGGTTGAGTTACCCTCCCTGAGAGTATCACTGAGGCAATTTGTGGATGACGAAGACTACAAAGTATCCAAGCTAAATGAGCTTGAGCTACTAGATGAGAGAAGGTAGAATGCTCTAGTACACCTACAAGCATATCAAAGCCGTCTCAGGCATGGCTATAACAAAAGGGTCATAGTTTGATAGTTCAACATTGGAGACTTGGTCTTGAAAGAAAACCCTAAGAATCAAATGGAAAGGGAGAAGCAGGGAAAGTTTGAACCAAACTAGTTGGGTCCCTATATCATCACAGTAGCATATGGATTAGGAGAATATCAACTTGCTACCCCCAAAGGTGAACTGCTACCAGATCCAATCAATAGCATGCACCTTCGTAAATACTATACTTAACCAAAAATACAAAAAAAATACAAAAACAAAATTTTTTAAAAAAGCAATAAAAAAGTAAAGAGAAATAATTCGTCCAAAAGTGAAAACCACTTTGGTGGTGCTTTGGATAAGTACCATGGTGAAAACCTGGTAAACAGGCACCATGCGTAGTCGATCTCGGCTCTATTGTCTGCCACCACTTTCTCTGATCTTCCTCTTTCCGAAAATAAATCCCACATAACCTGGACAATAATCCATGTCATAATCCATAATCACCTACATTTTCCTTTTCATGGCTTGGAAATAAATTGGCATTTCGCATCTTCCTGCTTTTCCCACAGCATTTTATCATCCCCATCCTATCCCATCATGATCATAACTCTATCCCACACTTGACTGGGGGAAATCCTTGATCCTAAAATTAGTATTGGGGGACACCTTTCCAAAATCACTAAAAACATTCAAATATTCCAAAAAAAACAAAAACATTCAAATATTCCAAAAAAAAACCAAAAACGTTCAAATATTCCAAAAAACCCAAAAACATTCAAATATTCCAAAAAACCAAAAACATTCAAATATTCCAAAAAAACCAAAAATATTCAAATAAATATTCTAAAAAACCAAAAACATTTAAATATTCCAAAAAATTGAAAAACATTCAAATATCTAAAAAATCCAAAAACATCGAATATTATCAAAAATCATAAAAAAATCAAATAGTCAACCCAAAAATTAAGAAATAAATAGTGTCATTCCACCTTGTCGAACTATGGCACCTCTAATCTTTCAAATAGGTAAGGCCATCTTTGATGAGCCCCCGAGGCATTCCACCCTTAAGTCTTAGGTTGTACAAAGTCCACCCAGTCGAACTACGTTGTCTCTGAGCTTTCACGTAGGCAAGGCCATCTCTGACAAGCCCCTAAGACATTAGGTCAATCCCTTAGGGACCGTCGAGTCAACTGTCATAATAATTCACCCCTAAATGAGATGGACACTTTGACTAGACTAAAGCAATCAGTCTTTCACAAGGAAAACAACATCACACGTTAACAAGATAGCTCACCAAAATAGCCAAGCAATCATCTCTCATCACTCACATAGTGATAATCACACATCACTAAGGACAAACTTCCTAGACAACCGCATGGAGCATAGTCCAAACTAGGCCTTACGCCTTAGACGACATGTTTCATCCTTCAAACATTCAAAATCCTCGCACATCAATCATCTCACAACTTGTGGCATTTTCAAAACTAGACCACATGTCTTATTCAAAATGTCACAATCCTATCACTTGCCTTAGATAGGTAGGGGCATTGTTGAAACCAGACCAGGTGTCTTATAGAACATACCTTCCATCCTGAAACTAGACATCATTCAACCTATCATAACTACTCAAAACAAACACAAGCACACTCAGAAAATGATCTACATGGCTGTTGACTCTAGGTCTGATCTATCCTATTTGCTTTATAGTCTCATTCTTATGCTTCTCAAGGCAGTCCCTAAGTGATGAAGAGAAGCGAGGATAGAGAAAGACCTTTTCTTTGATTGTGGTTTGTGGTTTGTCTTGACAAGATGACTGGGGCAACTAGGTTTCTTGTGTGTGATTGGGATTCCATCAAGTGTGAATCAAAGACATCCTATGCATCAGAAGGTATACATGCTTCCTTGCATTAGGATTCGCATACCCTATGGTTATCTCATTACATGTACTGACAAGATACCACAGTTACATAGTCTGAGTTAGGTACTCCTTGTATGTCTTGTGCCTATTTCACAAGGGACCACACTTTACACCTTGGCCTTTGACATGCCATGGCGATTTTCATCCTTTTACATAATAAGCTCTATGATAATAAGTAGTAACTGCAAGAAAGAAGCTCATAAATCTCTCAAGGCAAAATCAAGATCCATTCTTCTAGCCAATCTTCCTCCTTCACGCATTTCTCAGCTCCATTTCCTCTTATAATCTTTCATCCTATTGTGACACACCAAAAGAATGCATTAGATCTCATAGGCCTGCATGCATACACATGTTAGTCCATCATATACATCCCATCATAAGCATAATACCATAACCATCATAAATATCATCATATTAGATCATCAATACTGCATCATAACACATAAAATCATCATCTACACACATCTATCATAAAGCATTTAATACATACATATCTGCATCTATGAAGTATGCATATAAGCATCACATAAAAATAAAATACCATCGCATAAACATGAAACACCATCTCAACATATGGATCCATGAAGCACATCATGCATCGCATCATAAACATCATCATATAACAATGCATAATAAATTGGACTCTATCATCTCATCATAAATCATAAAAAACAAAGCATAAATACAAAACCATAAAAGAGCATACTCATAAGCATCCATCACATCATATGCATATAGAACTAAAGAGATCATCATAAGTAAACCACTGCACATATATATATATATAATGTGTGTCACAGTACAATATCAGTGTCCATGAAAAAATGGAGCTCACAGGCTCAATCAAAACCTAGAGCACACAGGCTTGATCATAATATACATCATACACATCAAAATGGCCTAATGACTACTATCATGGCCTCCAAATCCCGTCAGCCCTATAGGAGGTCTCCTCTACTCTGTCCCTACCCTAGAACCAGATGGCCGCTCATAAGGTGAAGCCCTCCTATGCGAGTGAGAAACTCCCACACTGTTATGAGACCTCCAAGAGTGATACCTACTGACACTCCTACTCTAGAAGCTCAGCGTCCTCTAATCTGCTGGCACCAACCCCTCATATAGGCCTCTGTAATACTGAGCCTCCTATGTTGCTTGGTAAAAATCCTATGCAAACTCCACAGTTGGCCCACCAAGAGTAGTCATGAAATCGATGCTCCTCTGCTCAGCTCTCTAGGCCCCAATGACATCCATATCCCTCTCTACCATCTTCTATGTCACCTAACCCTCCAACTCCTAAATGTGTATCTGCATCCCCTGCATCTAAGTCTGGAGAGACTCTATCTGAGCAGCCAAATCCCCTCCTTGATCTCCAACATCCTCCTCTGTCTCATCATCACCGATCTCCTCAACTAGCACATCTTGAAGTGCCTCCTCCCTGACATGCTCCTCCTCATCTATCTCCTCCTCCCTCTCCTCCACTTAAATCTCCCCCATTGTAGTAGCTACCTATCCCACAGTTCCTTCTCCCTCCTCCTGAATCGAAGAAATTCGAGGACCTCCATGTCCTCTACCCCTCGCTCCCCTCCCCCAGCCTCCTCGTCCCTGTTGTACCTCGCAGACACTCCCCATTCAAAAATGGGGACCCCCCCTCTTTTGATTTGGCTTGGGAGTCATTAGATCTTTTCATCTCTTAAGTGATTGAGTGGTCAAGATGCATCTTGACCTTGATTGGTCAAGATGCATCTTGACCTTGATTGAATGATAGTATTGAAAAAATCACTTTAAAATCTGCTAGGTTGAATCATTATTTTCCTTATGAAGGCCTTGAAATGCCCTTTTGTGCTAGATTGCCCTTCAACTAACCTTTGCGCTAAATTATTACCTGTCTGACCTTTGTGCTGGATTGTCTTCCAACTGACCTAGCACTAAAAACTATTGTCACCGACTTCAGTGTTGATTTCCTCTTTGTCAAACTTCTACGCTAGAATTGACGTTCTCTAACTTGCGCTAAATCAAGCGATCACCGACTAAGTCGGGCAAGGCTAAAATGCCTGCAAGTTAGATGAACCTAAAATGCCCACAAGACTATGCAAATTGAGCTTATAAGTCTTAGTGCTAAAAATGATCTTGTCCAACCAGGTCTGACGCACCTGATTTCCCCGTCAGGTCTGAGCTGAGGAAAAATCACGCAAACCCTAAAAACTGGCAAACATACGCCTGCTCATTAATGGCAATTTCACTAGAGGTTAAAAGGGGTAAATCTTATTTTTTTAAACCATTTGATCACGTTCAAATGGGATTTTGGAGCTCCGTTCACACTTCTGCCAACTCGCCAAAGCTCGAACCCATGACCTGCCTGTGCAATCTAAACGCACCTTCACATCTACCAGGTAGGGTTTTAACCCTGTTCTTCAAACTTCCATTTGCAAACAGTTAGGGTTTAAATTAAACGCTAAGTCTTTTGAGAAAATGAGCATTAAGTAGGGTTTTTGGCTAGGGTTTCCATACGTGAACTGTAGATTTTCATTTTAAAACCCTCGCTTGGATTCTTTGTTGAAAGCATGAACGAATCACCATAGGTCAAAAGGACCAAAACTTAAACAAAATTCCCTGTAGATACTTTTGGTTTTAGCGCTAGAATAACCTCTGACTGACCTTCAAAATGAGCCATTATTTAGTCGATTGAAGACCTTTGAAAGTCGCGCCTCACACCCAAACCTTATTTAGCGCTAAAAACTTCAATCTCTAACCAAACTGTCCACTTCGCATTCCTACACCATGTTTGGAAGGATCTAAAACCCCTGCAAGCCTTGAAACTACCTTTTGCACCAAAAACCCCCTTTGCCAACTTTGCTCTAAAAGACCTTGTCTCCGACTTGGTTGGGCGCCCCAAATTCTCCCGCAAAGTCGGTAGTGTCCCAAAATCCCGCTAGGAGCAACACATTAGTTTTGCACTGAAAATGACCCCTTCTGACTTGTGTTGCAATACTCTCTCATTTACTTGGTCGGTAGCAACCGAAACTCACACAAATTGGTCCTCGCTGAATCCCGCGCAAAAGCAATACAAAGAGCATCAATAGGCTTTGCACTAAAATCTCAACCAACCGACTTAACAACCAATGGAGTTCGGAGATCTCCAAAATCCGCACAAGTCAGTACTCATCAAAACCCACGCAAAGCACTCAAAAGCATAAAGGTACTGAAACCTTTGGTCTGACCTGCCCGTTTTCCCCACTGAGGTCGGATGACCCCGATTTTAGCGCTTTTCTGCCTACAGGTTAGACGACCCTCAAATTAGCGCAAAACCACGCAAATGACTATTTTTTCAAATAATTTCAAAGGGAAAGTGTTTAAAATGATAGAATTAAATGTTGTAATGCATTATTAATGATGATTTTCATGGGATTTCTTGCAACATTAGATATTTGTTTGCATGCATTAATGATGGTTGTTACAATTGCAATAAGTGTTAGATTTGGCTTTCCTTCAAAAGGTATGTTAGTAATAATAGAAGATTTGTTAAAGTTCATCTTAAAACTTAGGAGTATGTTAGGAGTTTCCACATGGTATCAAACTTATAAGGTCTGGTCCTTCAGACTAAATGACTGCTCGGGCTCAAGCAATGAAGTACGAGTTCAAAGGAATCCCTCTAGAGAGTAAGATTCACTTTGGATGGAGTGATGTAGGAGACATAGACCTAGGTCACATAGACCTAGATGACTTTAGACTGAGGGTCTTTGGTCTGAACCCAACTCCTAGGGCCAGAATACTCAGAGATAGTGGTATTGTACAAGCTGTTGCCTTCCCCACTTCGGTGCAATGTGCAGAACTAATGGCAACTTGTGTAGATAGATATGACATAATGACAAGAACAATTCAAACAGCCAATGGGGATATCTTGGCTGATTTAACCCCACCTTCTCTAGCTAAAACCTTTGATATTGCCTGGCACAAGGTTATGACTATGCAAGACAAAATGGGATCATAGGATGCTTATAAAAAAGATGTGGAAGGCTACAGAAAGCACATAAATGATAATTGGGCTAAAAGAAGAAAGTCTGCTCTCATCAAGCTTCCCAGAATATTATACAGAAGTGATTTCCACGATGAGATAGGAGACTTGGTAACCTTCTTGAGCAAAACATATGGATTGCCAATAGCCTCTACCTTTGAGGACTGGATGTTTGTCATTATGACTAAGATATTGAAAGGGACTAAGTTCCACTGGGCCCAGATCCTTAGCGACAACATCCATGAGGCTTTTAGTGATTTCAAAGATAACAGATACTTTAGATGGACATCTTATATTTTCTATGCATTGGCAAGAAGAAATCACTATGATGGATTGTCCAAGGTTGGTGAAGTTGGGAATTACGAGCAAACTCAGATTAAAGTATATGAATGTTACCTGCAGCTGACCTCATCTCAATCATTGATACATTTCAAAAGGGTAAATGATGTGTTCACGATGTATATAGCCAGAATGTTTTAGGGTAACACAGCCTTTAGGATTTCCACTAAGGCCATGAATGAAATAACCAGATATGGTAGATGGTACATCCAGTTCAAAAAGTTTGACTATTTAAGGGTATAAGGCTTCACTAGGATGGCCTACAAACTTCCTAGGTATCCTGATGATAAGACAATGCTTCTGGAGCTATCTAGACAATTAATACCCTGTGCTGAGAGGCTTAAACACTTGTATAGAACTAATGTTCAATTTCCCATCAAGTTTGGCAAGGGACTTTATGCATGCCCTTCTTTGGCATCGGCAGAACATTCTGATAAAGAGCTTCAGCTCCTAAATTTGCACTACTACAATGCAAGGGATCATTTTGATCCAAATAGAGTGATGGAAAGATTCATAAGTAAGAAGCTCTTCCACAAAGTGCATATTGAAGATTTTTGGGCCAATTATCCCAATGGTTATGAGGTCATGAAGAAAGCACATGCAAGGCTACCTCTGGATTTCATCAAGAAGTTTCACATAATGGCAGTGCTAGATCAGTTACAAGATTATGAGAATGTTATGGTCAGAGGACCATGGGATGCTTGGTACCATCAGCCTATCCCATTGCCAAATTGGGCAAATGCAGAAGAGAGCTCCCTAGATGTTGTTATGAGGGAACCTATTAGATTAAGCAAGGCCTGGGTAAGAGCTCAAGTGGCTGTTCTGGAAGGACAAGGAGTTTAGCTCACCTACACAGCATTGGAATTAGATAAAGACTCCAGGGGAGAAGATGATGATCCAATCCATGTAACGGATGAAGCAGAGCCAACTGATAAACAAAAGTTAGATAATGAAGAACATACATCTCTGGAAGAAAAGACAAAGAAGATGAAAAAGCCATCTACAAGGTCTCCTCAAAAGAAAGATTAGCCTCCCTCTACAAGGACAAGGGCCTCCAAGAAAAGAGATATGCCAAGTGGTTCTGGAGAAAGCTCTAAGGCCAAAAAGGTGAAATTGAAAGAAGTTAATAAGGGGGATTCTACAACCAAGAATGATTCTAATCCTCCAACTGCACAACCTCCTACCACCCAAAGTATGGGCACTGCTGCCACAACCCCTGTTGTTTCTGCTGCCACTTCTCCTTCCATTACTTCTTCCTCTACTGCATCCACTTCACCCATAACCTCAGCCTCCGTAACTTAAGAAATATCTCCTGCCACCTCTCTTACCTCTACCATTGCTGCTACTTCCTACTCATTGGCAATTTCTTCTATCACCCCTAGCAGCCCTATTTCCTCCACTCTCGCCATTTCATACCCTTCCGCTACCACTACACCTACATCTTTTTCTTCTTTACCATTGCCTCCTATTTCCACCATCCTTTCACCCTCTCTTCCTCTACCTTCACTACCCTTTCCCTCACCTCTTGTCATTTCCTCCTTATCCTCAGTTTTGGCCAACCTTACACAAGCTAATGTGCCTTCCTTAGCCATATCCTCTGTTGTCCCTATTTCACAAATGCCTGCAGATTCATTGGCAGTACCACTACTGCCTGGGATTGAGAAAGTGTGTGCAGAGTTGGGGTTGTAGGAGTCTAAAATAGCACTTGAGGAGGAAAAAGGAGTATTGGTTGAAGTAAATAATTAAGACTTCCATGAACCTTCAGCCAATGTGGAAGTTATTGATATATCTGATAGTCCTTTAGACAAAGATCAAACAAAAGAAGATTTCAAGTATGCACAAGAGAATGTAATGACAAATCTGGACAACTTGGCCCAAGAAGAAGAAAAGGAAGAAGAGGTAGGTCCAGAGGAGAGTGAAGATCCAGAACAAAAATAGGACCCACCCAAAGAGTTGGTTGTAGTTGATAGTGACGGAGCTTCTGAATTAAACATACCTTCTGCTCCTGAATGGTTGCAAGGTAGAATGACATATCCTGAGCCACAAGTAGAAGTAATGCAGCTTGATCTGAGTACAATCCTGTCACAGGCTCAAAAGCCTAAGAAGCAGAAGAAGGCTAAGATTCAATCAAGAATCTATAAGAATGAATCAAGATCAAGAATAGCAGAAATAGTAGTCCTGCCAGCTGATATAGTGAAAGAACAAGTCAAGGCAGAAGATTACATCATATCTACAGTTGATCTAGGACCAACCACTCGTGCTCAAAGAGTGGATGATTTTAAAGATTCAATCACATCAATTTTGGAGCAATTGGACAAAGATGAAACATCCAAGAAAGACTTAAAGCAGCAAAATGAAGAACTTTGTGCATGCCTCCATTTTTTGGTGAAACCAGTAGATGCAAGAGGAGATATAATGACAATATCTACTTTCCTATCTGCTAATGAAATGGCTAGATTGGGTGAGGTAAGATCAAAATCCCAAGGCACGGAGAATTGGTTACTAAAAGTTTTTGAGATGGGATGTGAAACCATTAGTGCTTCTGCTCAAGCACATAAGAAGCTAGTGGAATTGCATAAGAAATGGAAAGACTTGTGCGAAGAGTGTCATTCCTTTGATGAATACTATTCACATATGTATTATCAGATAAAAAGCATCAGAGAATTGCCCGCCCAAACTCTAGTTGTAGAGAATATTTTGACTGGGAATCAACTTCCCAAGGCTGTTGAATGGTATCAACAGCTACTCTTGAGGAAGGAAACTTTTGAGAATATAAAAGAAGCATATAAGCCAGCCGATGAAGAGCTGAGGTCGATCATATATGATATAAATGATTCTTTGAAGGATTGTCGGGAATCATCCTTCGATGATTATGCCCCATTCGATATCAAAAATGTAAAGATAAGTTACATAAGGTAATTTTTGAAGATGCCACGCTTAGTATGGAAGACAGACTGGACAAGGCAAGTGACCTTAGAGCCGAATTCAAGGTGGTTCACAAAGCAGGTGCAAAGATAGAAAAGATATACAGTAAATTCAGTCAGGAGCTGGAAATGTTTGACTACAGGATAAATCATTTAAAGGATCCTGATCCGTCTAAGATTAATCCTACACTTGAGGCATGGCTGACTCACCACAACCGGCTGGCCAACGAAGACAAAATTGACTTAGACAAAGAATCTTGATATTTTTTTGAATACTCTAAGGATGTAATCCCATCACAATTGTAAATTACTATATTCGGGGCAGCATGTGACTCTATTTTGTCTTTTTCTTGCTTCTAAAATGTTCCTTTCCACTAATATACTGAGTTGGCTAGTCAAATTGACTAGATTCGATCTATCTGGGGGTTGTTTTTCATCTTTTTCCTAGAAGACAAAATATAATCCGAGAATTGATGTGAGCTGTTATAATTGTATATATTGATGTAATCTAGACCGTCGGTGCTGAGTTAATCTCCACCGTTCATTTGAAAACTCGGTATGCTACTTTTCTATATAAAGGTCTACCATTTCTACTATTTGTAAGAGAGATTTGATATTGAATTATTGACTCTATGCCATTTGAAGTAATATAAAGCAAGTTTCTACAGTAATTCTGAGAATTTGTGTCTTATGTTGGTTCATTTTATTTTCATGGTTCGCTTCTTTCTCTCCCATAGTTAGTTAGTTGTTCTTTTATAATGTTCATGGTTTGCTGAAGTGTCTGATGAATACTCTAAGTCCATACTTTTAGTTATTTGTTGATGGTAGATAGCTATGTAAAGTTAGCCTGGACTAATTATTTGTGTTGAAGTTTAATTGCATTGCATAAGTTAAGTTGTGCCATTTATTAGATATTTAGCAAATGAATGTGATCTAAAAATCTATTGACCTCCATTGAAGATAGCACCGTTTTCTGCAGCACTGTAACACCCATTTCAATTTGGTAACTCAGGAAGCTGGTTAAGAGTTTAAGAGGATTTATCTTCTAAAGATAACCTTTGCATTGTGAATGTCACTTAGGATCCTTCTAAAACCCTAACCTTTTGCATTTACTTTAAAAACCATTGTTATCTATTAGAATAGGAATTTCAACAACACTTTATCTTGCTTATCAGTTGAAAATCATAAAAGGGTTTATGTGTATTTGCTGCCCCACACCTGAAGATTTGCAAATTGCATGTAAGACCCCTTTGTTAGTAGGTGGCGACTGATCAGGAAAGTACTGTACACTAGCCATGTATCCTCATCGAGGTTCGAGGCTTTCCTGATCAGTCGCCACCTACCAACAATCTCCAAGTGGGAGATTGTTGGTAGGTGGTGATTAATTAGGAAAGTACTATACACTAGCCATGTATCCTCACCGGGAAAAAAAAATTAAATCCTAGGGCCGACTTAAAAAAATCTTATTTTGATGACCGACATAAGAAAACCCTAATTTTTGTAACCGACAAAAAGGCTTGATAAAAAGCGGCCAAGGGTTAGGGTTTGGGCATTGTATTGTAGCATTTGCAGTGGTATTGAGTTGCAGGGATTGCTGATTGTAATCGTTTTGATTTACTAGATAATAATATTGGACTCTCTGTTTGGTGGATGTAGCCCGAGTTTGGGTGAACCACGTTAAATCTTGTCTCTCACTGTTATTAATTCTGTGTATTTCCATTTCTCTGTTTAATCTTTATTTGCATTTAATTAATATCTTCTGCTGGCTAACCCTAACAAGTGGTATCAGAGTGGGTTGTGTTCGATTATCATCTGCAGAAAAGTCTCACGGTTGAGTGGGAGCAATGGCGGATGAGGGAAGATTGAAAGTCGATAAATTCAATGGGCAGAACTATCAGTTATGGAAGATGCAGATGGAGGATTACCTCTATCAAAAGGATTTATGGATGCCATTGGAAGGAGTAGCCAAGAAACCGGCAACAATGTCTGATGAGGATTGGAATCTTCTTGACAAAAAGGCACTGGGAACCATTCAGTTGTGCCTGGCACCGTCGGTGGCATTCAATATAATGAAAGCGAAGACAACAGATGGTCTGATGAAAGCTTTGGCAAAATTGTATGAAAAACCCTCAGCCTCAAATAAGGTATTTCTTATGAAGTGTTTGTTTAATCTGAAAATGGTTGAAGGTGGATCTGTGACAGATCATTTAAATGAATTTAATATGATTGTCAGTCAATTGACTTCTGTAAATGTAAAATTTGATGAAGAAGTTAGAGCTCTCTTGATATTATGTTCATTGCCTGAAAGCTGGGATAGTTTGGTAATGGCGGTTAGTAACTCTGTTTCTGGTTCAAATACCCTAAAATTTGATGATGTTGTTGGTGTTATTCTGAGTGAGGAAATTCATAAGAAAAGCTCAGGTGGATCCAAATCAGGCAGTGTTTTGAATGCAGAAAGCAGGGGCAGATCAAAGGAGAAAGGAAAAGGTTTTGGAGGTCATGGGAAGTCACAAGGAAAATCAAAGGACAAAAGATCCCAAACCAGAGGATAGAAGGATTGCTGGTACTGTGGAAAACCAGGTCATCTGAAGAAAGATTGCTGGTCTCAAAAAAATAAAGGAGACAAACAAGAAGGCAATAAGGAAGTAAATGTGGTAAGTAATAAATCTGAAGATGACGCTTTGATTCTTTCCCTAGATAATGCTGATGATTCATGGGTTTTAGATTCAGGGGCCTCATTTCATGCTACGCCCCATAGAAGTTATTTTCTTGATTATGTCCAAGGGGATTTTGGGCTGGTTTATTTGGGAGATAACGAACCCTGTCAGATTGTTGGAAAAGGAAGAATCAAGATTAAGTTGCAGAATGGGAATCATTGGCTACTACAAGAGGTAAGGCATGTTCCAAGGCTCAGTAGGAATTTAATTTCAACAGGGCAGCTAACTGAACAAGGTTGCATTGTTATATTTACTGCTAAAAATTGGAAGGTTTCAAAAGGTGCCTTAGTAGTAGCAAAAGGTGTGAAAGTAGGCACCTTATATCTTTGTACAGGTCATACTGTTCCTTCTACTTTAGATGTTATAGAGGAAAAATAAACAGGTTCAGGAACAGTTGTTGCAGGTTTGCAGGAAGAGACTGGAAAAGTTGCTGTAGGTTCTGAAACAACACTGTGGCATAACAGACTTGGGCATATGACTGAAAAAGGTATGAAGGTACTTCATTCTAAGAAAGTTTTACCAGGTCTGAAATGTATTAATATGGATTTCTGTGAAAGTTGTGTGTATGGAAAACAAAAGAGAGTCAATTTTCTCAGAGATGGGAAGCAAAAGAAAAATAAAAAATTAGAGCTTGTGCATACAGATGTATGGGGTCCAGCTCAGGTATCTTCTTTTGGTGGCTCTCGGTATTATGTTACATTCATAGATGATGCAATTAGGAAGGTCTGGATTTATTTCCTTCGACAGAAATCTGATGTATTTGAAACATTTTAAAAATGGAGAAGCTTGGTTGAGAATGAGACAGGTAAAAGATTAAAATGTCTCAGATCTGATAATGGCGGTGAGTATTGCAACAAAGAATTTGAAGATTATTGTTCCTTTAATGGAATTCGTAGGCAGAAAAAGGTTCCAGGGACTCCACAGGAAAATGGAGTGGCTAAACGCATGAATAGGACAATAATGGAGCGTGCAAGGACCATGAGATTGCATGCTGGGCTGCCTTTAAACATGTGGGCAGAGGCTGTCAACACTGCTGTATATTTAATTAATAGAGGTCCTTCAGTTCCTTTGGGCTGTGGTATTCCAGAGGAAGCCTGGACAGGTAAGAAGGTGAGTTATTCTTTTCTAAAAACCTTCGGCTGTGAAGCGTTTGCACATATAGATTCTGAAAATAGAACCAAGATGGATGCGAAATCAAAAAAATGTACCTTCGTTGGATATGGCATTGATGAATTTGGTTATAGGCTTTGGGATTTTAAAAATCAGAAAATTGTGAGAAGCAGGGATGTTATATTCAATGAGAAGGTGTTGTACAAAGATCAGTTGCAGCAGCATGAGAAGAAAGAAAAGGATTATGTGGTGCTGGATGATACTCCAAATAGTGATGTTCCAGTGGCTCCTCATGCTCCGCAACAGCAACCAGAAATACCACAAACTCCAGTGAATGTTAGATGGTCAACAATGATAAGTAGACCTCCTAAAAGGTTTTCTCCCTCTTTGTATTCTATTTTGTTAACAGATGCTGGTGAACCAGAAGGGTATGATGAAGCTATGCAGGTGAATACACAAGTTCAGTGGGAGCTTGCCATGAAAGAAGAAATGGACTCCTTGCTAAAAAATCAGACTTGGGAATTATGTAAGTTACCTGCAGGTAAAAAGGCTTTACCAAACAAATGGGTTTACAGGTTGAAAGAGGAAGATGGAGATAAGAAAAGATTTAAGGCCAGGTTAGTTGTAAAAGGATTTGCACAGAAACAGGGCATTGATTTAGATGAGATCTTTTCTCCAGTTGTCAAGATGACTTCTATTCGTACTATTTTAAGTATTGTGGCTGCTGAAGATTTGCATTTGGAATAGCTAGATGTGAAAACTGCCTTTCTCCATGGTGATTTGGAGGAGGAGATATACATGGCACAACCACAGGGATTTGAGGTCAAAGGTAAGGAGAAACAAGTGTGCATATTGAAGAAGAGTTTGTATGGCCTGAAACAAGCACCTCGACAATGGTATTTGAAATTTGATAGTTTTATGGCTGAGCAAGGCTACAACAGGTGTAATTCTGACCATTGTGTTTATTTTAAGAGGTTAGATAATGACCGCTACATTATTTTATGTTTATATGTTGATGACATGCTTGTAGCTGGGTCTAACATGGATCACATCAGAGAGTTAAAACATCAGTTAGCACAATCATTTGATATGAAGGATTTGGGGGCAGCAAAACAAATCCTTGGTATGAAAATTTGCAGAGATAGGAAGAACAAAAAATTGACTCTATCTCAGGCTGCTTATGTTGAAAAGGTGTTGCAGAGATTCCATATGGAGAATGCAAAAGCTGTCAGCACACCTTTGCCTAGTCATTTGAAATTGACTAAGGAGATGTGTCCAAAGACACAAGAGGAGGAAGAAAAAATGTCCAAGGTTCCATATGCTTCAGCTGTAGGAAGTTTAATGTATGCCATGGTATGCACGAGACCGGATATTGCACATGCTGTCAAAGTCATTAGCAGGTATATGAGTCATCCCGGATTTGAGCATTGGAATGCGGTCAAATGGATTCTCAGATATTTGAGAGGTACATCTAATAAACACTTATGTTTTGGGGGCTCTAATACTGATTTAGCAGGTTATGTAGACTCAGATTTGGCAGGGGATATTGATACCAGGCAGAGTACTACAGGTTATGTCTTTACTGTAGGTGGAACATTGGTGAGTTGGATTTCTAGGTTGCAAAAGGTGGTTGCTTTATCCACCACAGAGGCAGGATATGTAGCTGCAACAGAGGCAAGCAAGGAGATGATATGGCTGCAATCTTTCATGGAAGAATTGGGTAAACAACAAGCTAACAGTTCTTTGTATACAGACAGTCAGAGTGCCATACATCTTGCAAAGAATTATGCCTTGCATTCAAAGACCAAACACATACAGTTGAGGTATCACTTCATTCGGTCGGTGTTGGATAATGGACAATTAAGGCTGGAAAAGATACATACAGATGAAAATCTAGCGGATATGTTTACAAAGGCAGTGACAAGGGAGAAGCTGAGCTCCTCTTCAGCTTCAGTTGGTATTCTAGACTAAAAACAACAAAAATAGAATAGTAGAGTCTAGGGTGCTTATTTCCAGTAGGAGCTGCATGCACAGCGGTGTCATCCAGGATCAGTCTCCAAGTGGGAGATTGTGTTGTGTGGAGCCTGATCAGTCTCCAAGTGGGAGATTGTTGGTAGGTGGCGACTGATCAGGAAAGTACTGCACACTAGCCATGTATCCTCGCCAGGGAAAAAAAAATTTTAGGGCCGACTTAAAAAATCCTAGGGCCGACTTAAAAAAAATCCTATTTTTATGACCGACATAAGAAAACCCTAATTTTTGTAACCGACAAAAAGGCTTGATAAAAGGCGGCCAAGGGTTAGGGTTTGGGCATTGTATTGTAGCATTTGCAGCGGTATTGAGTTGCAGGGATTACTGATTGTAATCATTTTGATTTACTGGATAATAATATTGGACTCTCTGTTTGGTGGATGTAGCCCAAGTTTGGGTGAACCACGTTAAATCTTGTCTCTCGCTGTTATTAATTCTGTGTATTTCCATTTCTCTGTTTAATCTTTATTTGCATTTAATTGATATCTTCTGCCGGCTAACCTTAACACCCTTGTAGGCACAACTAGAACATACTAATTGAGAGATTCCAAGCAAGCTAAGACCTAGTTGTGTTATCCTTGGAGTCGTCTTACCTGGGGTAGGATACTTTTCAAGAGAGGTGTGAAACCAGCAATCACACCTGCGTTATTGCGTGCTAAAATCACCATCAACAGGCCCCTATTTCCTCAGCCACCACCTACACCACCATCATCATCTCCTCTATCACCATCCTCCCTGCTATCATCCCCTCAACCTCTGCCTCTGCCTTGGCCCCTTCCTCTAAACCTACCTCTCGGCCCCCTCTGCAATCTCTCCACTGGAGCTACCTCATCAGGATGAAGATAAAGAACAGGCCTATGATCAACCCACCAAGCATCATACATAGGTGTGGTACCTACATCAGCCATATCATCTACTCCCCACTGTATAGGTTGAAACCTGACAATCTCATCAATCGCCATCTATACTGCAATCATGGGCCCCCAAAATGGAACCTCCCAAGTGACTCGAGCAAACTCTGCAATGCCAGCAAGAGCATCCTAGCACTCTCCAAACTATCTAAGCACGCACTCTGGTAAATGGCACTCTATTATATGCTAGGTTTGTACAATCCACCAGTGAGTGCGTCACACTATCTGTCGCAGGTGTCGCACTTTCGCACATGTGTCACTCTACTTTGCCCATGCATCGCATTTTGCAGATGCATGACACCTAATCAGAGGAGTCACACCCCCTTGCACAGGAGTCAACAGAAACTGCATGTGTCACATGAAGATGCATGGGTTGCACACCTTTGCGTAGGCATCACATGTGTGCCCTATTTTTGGGCCCTAAATCTACCTAAAAATGTCAAAATTGAAAAGCTAGGGTTAGAGACATACTGTCGTGCCTATCCTGAGGAGCTGATCGTGGGCCCTGAACCTCGTTCCATGATGCAAGTGAACTAGAATGGGTGACATACTGATAGGAGCTCTGTAGGAAATCTCAAACTCACTGCTCTACACTCTCTAAATTCTCTATAAGCTAAGTGCACAAATGAACTTTATGGACCCCTCCAAGGGCCATTTATAGCACTTTTTGACCTAGGTGTGCCCATTTTTGTGAATTTGAACAAATTGAAGCCTCTTTTTGCATGACGAACACATTTCGGGACTGATTCTTCACTCCTAGACTACATTTTGGCATCACGTACACCTTTTCGAAAAATTTTCCAAATTTTTTGAAATTTTTTTAAAAAAATTGAAACATTTCCCAAGGAGGCATAAGGCCATCATGCCTCATCTAGGGTACACTGGGGCATGTCCAAAGCAAATTTTTTTAATTTCTTTGACAGAACATCAGAATTGACATTATATCAAAGAGGGGCAAAATGTAAACACTTAAAATTGTCCCGAGCCTACGAATGCCAATTTGACATCTGATTTATCCCATTTTCACATTCTACTATTAATTAAACAATTTGTAATTATTTAATTAATTCACTTTCCTCTTTGCACTTTTAATTAAATAAATTTTATTTATTTAATTACTTAGCAATTTTCTTCTGATTTCTTCTATAATTAATTATTTATTTAATTATTCACTATTCCAATGTCCACCTTACCTTATTAATTTAAATAAATACGTATTTATTTAAATTATAGGTCTTGCCCTGACTTTTTTTTAATTCATGGGTAAACACTTTTGACCAGAGCTATGAACCGGCTACAATATCAGGTGGGCAGGGGGGAGACTGGACCTCGTGACCATCTTTAATGCAACGGAATTACTTAGCCAATCGAGCCAGGGCCCCTGCCCATAGGTCTTGCCCTAACTAAATAGGTCCTACCTATTTAATTAAATCACATTACATTATCTCCTTTCACAAATAAATTAAATAAATAAACACAATTTATTTAATTTAAAATCACATTACACCTCACCATTTCCTCAAATAAAAAGTTATCTTTTGTAGTCTAGTGAGTGGGAACCCTAATCAATCTACACCCTTCATCATATCAGAAGTCAAACTCTCAATCACAGCCCTCCATTCAAACCCTACTCCTTTATAAAACCACTCTTTTTGTCCCATTTCTTCACTTCCCACTTGCATAATTTGAGCATCCTCTCTCTGATTTTTGCATAATCATACTCTTGAGCTTCTCATTGTATTTGTAGGTCTACAAATCTAAGAACAAAGTGCTACAAAATTTGGGATAAACAATGGAGGATTCACCCTAGTAGTCTAGGGTTTCATGTTTATGCTTGCATTTGTTTGATCCTAGGTTATTTAGTACTCCATTGGGTTGTTAGGGCATTCATTGTGTTGTTTGCAGGTTTTAGAATGTTTTTCTCTAACATCATATATAAATAGATCCTTAGGATGTATTAGAAAGTTAGTCAAGGATTATGATAGATTAGAATAGATATTTTGTTCCAGAAGGTGCTTCATTTCCATATCTTGTAATATCTGCTATAACTGGAATCATGTTTGTGGGCCCTAATTTGTAAGTCTGTATATTGTCAACATGTAAGAATTTTGCATCTATGATATATTGAGCATTTGAGTCATTTTTTGCAATCTATATTTGAGTTGCTTCTGTTGTGTTTACTCTTACTGTATGGCCTAGACTGTTCATTCTATGAACCCTTCAACCATGATTGCACCAAGTGGTATCAGAGAAAAGTTTGAATCCTTTGGGAGCAAACTTTGTGAAGGCATTCTGTAAGATCTTTCTATGAACAGATCGTCAACCTAAGGCAGACTACATGTGTTGTCAATTGATCATCGATTGTGAGGCAGTTGTCACCTTGTAGCTTGATCACTAAATTTGAGGCAATTACACTTGATCCTAGAAAGAGATGTTGCTAAGGAGAATACCTGCTATAGGCACTTTGGCTGGAAGAATGGATGAGATGATGGAAATGATGAAAACAATGAAAGTTCAATTAGATGTTGTTGAAGAGGATCGAAGAGGACTAACACCTCGACCTAATGTTGAAATTGATGATGAAGAATTTCAATTTGCTGACCAAAATGAAGAAACCCTAGAAGAAGAAGAAGAATCAGATCAAGTGAAGATGTTGAGAGCTATTTCAAAGATTAGAAAGTGACCTAGAGTGGAAGTACCGAATTACACTAGAAATTTGAATCCAAAGGAGTTGATTGATTGGATAAATGACTTAGAAGAATACTTTGAATATGAAGAAATTGAAGATCTGGAGAAGGTGAGATTTGTAAAGACTAAGTTGAAAGGACATGCTACTATTTAGTGGAAAGAAGTACAGTTGGATAGAAATAGAAGGGGAAAAGAAAATATCATAAAGTGGGATAGGATGGTCACAAAGTTGAAGAATCAGTTTATACCTGTTGACTATGAGTTGGAACTATTGAAGAGATTGTAGAACCTAAGACAAAAGGAGGAATCTATGAAGGAGTACACTAAGGAATTTCATAAGATGATCATAAGGACTGGACATGGTGAAGCAAGTAAGGAGAAAGTGGCAAGATACATCAATGGATTGAGATTGAACATTCAAGAAGAACTAAGCCTGGTAAGGATGACAATAATAGAAGAAGCATATCAATTTTCCCTGAAAGTTGAAGAAAAGTTGAATAAGATGTAGGAGCAAAGACAGAGAGGAAGAGGAGGTAAATTTCAAAGAGGTAGAACATATTCCAGAGGAGATAGACTATATGCAGAGCAGAACAAGCAAGATAGTACATTCAAGAAGGAAGATAGAGATAACAATGCATACCGAAGAGATGACAGAACTTTTTACCATAGAGGACATCATAATTCATACCAGAGTGAAGGGTATAGAAGAGATGAAAGAGGTTTTGATAAGAGAACATTTAGAGGCACTTGAACTTTAAGTGTGGAAGTGAAGGACACAGAGCATTTGAATGTCATCGGGGAAGTACAAGCAAGAAGATAGAGAATAGTGGAAGTGCGGCTTATGTAGAAGAAGAAAATGGTTGATCACCTAATTCAATTAGTAAACCTAAGAAAGGAGAATCACTAGTCATGAGGAGATCACTATTTCAAGAAGAGACAAATGAGGAACCATCGCAGAGGAAAAGTTTGTTTCAGACCAGATGCAAATCAGGAGGTAAATGTTGTAAGGTTATCATTGATAGTGGTAGTACTGATAATTTGGTTTCAAAGGAGATGGTGACTAAAATGAAACTAGAGATATTGAAACATCCTAAGCCCTACAAGATAGCATGGATTCAGGATGAACACAAGCTACTAGTGAGTTAACAATGTTTGGTAAAATTTCATATTGGATCTTATCACGATGAAGTATTGTGTGTGATATTATGTTGATGGATGTATGTCATCTATTGTTGGGTAGACCATGGAAGTATGAAAGAAAATCTATACATGATGAGAGAAATAATACCTACACTATAGCATCTAAATGAAAGAAAATCACCCTAATACTTTTGGACAATGAGCCTAAGAGTGAAATATGTGGGAATGCTAGAATTTGTTTGGTAGATGGAAGGAAATTTCTGGATGGTTTGAGAGATGAGAATATGTGTTATTCTTTGATTCCTAAGAAGCCTAGAACCCTAAGTATAGAAACTAAAGAATCACAGCTAGGGGAGATAACTAAATTGTTGATAGAGTATGAAGACATCATATCAGATAATGTACCTAAAGGATTGCCACCAATTAGGAGTATCAATCTATTATGTTAAAAATTGTCCTCCTACATGGAATGGTACAATTTCTCATAGTTTAGCTCCTCTCCTTTGGTGTCCTTTCAACCTAGTTTATTTCAGACCTTCCTAAACCCTGATTGACCTATGTCTAACTAAAGAAATGTCATATTTCAAGATAACTGAAGACTGATGCTAAAAAATAAGTTTAGATTTGGGATTCCCTAGACCCCCTTAAGGTAGACCTGATCAAAAAATTAGGGCTTGGGCTTGGGGGCTCGCTCCCTAGCCTTGCCCTATTTCCTGGGGTTTTGAATTTTGACAAGGTGTTGGCTCCCGCCATGCATCTCGGGATTCCATTTTCATTTTTTTATTTTTCATGTGACATCAACATCTTATTTCAAAATTTGAAATTACTAAGGTTAAAGACATTTGAAAATCATTTTATTACACACAATCTATATGCAAGCTTTATGCCAAAACCCTGCCAAAATTGCCATTCAAGATCAACAACTTGTTGAAGTTCTTCAATTTATTTGAATTTGCTATCATGAAGACATTTTATGGAGATTAGGAATCAAGATCTTGAGACTATCTTTCTCCTCCTAGGGTTTGAACAACCTTTGGTATGATCAGGAGAAGGGTTGAAGCCTCCAACATCAAGCTTAGAAATCCTACGCGGATACGGCTACCTCACCTTCTTGTTCTACAAGTCTTCATTGCTATCATCTCCTTGAGGTGAAGTTGTGTTTGTTTCATTGAGTGAAGAAAAGTTTTGATCTTTCCTTGAGGCTTGAGTCATCTAGGGTTTTACATTTCTACATACACATTTGTTAGATGAGCACACACATCTATAGATCTTTATCCTTGGCTATTGTTGAGGTAGGAATACAAAAATGGGGCTTGACTGAGGCAAGCTCCTATATACCCACAACCATCTTTCTCCTCCTTTTGTATGTGTAGGTTAAATTCATTGAGTTCCAGCAGAAAGGAGCAATAGGAAGATGGATATTGCAAACATAGTCATCACAAAGTTTTAGATTTTGAGATTGCAAGACTTTAGAGGATTTATGACTTGCACCCTAGCCCACCTGGGTATTTTCTTCAGGATCTAAAAGCCTCTAAAGCTTGTCAAATAGATGTTAGAGAAGATCCTGATAGTCAGAAACCTTCAGGGCTTTGTGATTAGTGCCCTAGCCCATCAGAGCCTTTGTTTCTAGGTACATTTTCTCTTTACTATACTCTTTGTATTCCTATAATCATTTTATCTGTATCTATGTCAGAAATTTAGTTATTGTTGTTTTAATGGTAATTTAGGGTTTCATGCTTAGTGAGTGATACTAGCTTTTGAAAACCTGATCAAAACATCTACACAGACATAATTAGTAGAAAAAGAGAACTTAGGAAATTGGTAGTTTATCCATAAGCTTATTCCTTACTTCCCTAATGCTTTAGTGTGTGAAAGTGTGGGACTCGACCATAACTATATTGATGCCCCATTTTCCCACTAAACATTTTGGTGAACCCATGCTCTAAAAGAATTTGCATTCTTTTTAACATTAGATCTGAATTAGTATGCTGTCCTAAATTATATTTAGATTGCAAACCCTCTTTTATGAAAGTACATGCATTAAAACTTGAGTGATTTATGTATCCTTTCATTAAAAGATTTTGAAATTACAACTTTGTGTTTTGCATAAGTGATTTATTTCATTTTCACAAAGTTTATGCTATATCATTTTGCATTTAAGTCTTGGGTTAACTAGAACATGCTATAATGTCGGATTACTTTTTGCAAGACTTTCATGTGTATTATGAGTAGTTTAGTTGTGATGACTTCAATATGTTAGATGCAGCCCTTGAGGACTCTATCTCAATTGAACATTCCACTACGACTCCTAAACCGTTGTTGTTTCAAAGATTAGTAAATACAATCTATGTTCCTAGACCTCAAGAAGAACCTATAAAACTGAATATAGTGGTCAACTTGTGTTCATATGTGGCTCAACCACACTCTAAACTAGTTCTCACTATTAAAGGTCTTCCATCTTCTTCCTAACCTCCTGATTACATTTATAACTATGCTAAACAAATAACACATCACAATTCACAACAACATAGTCATACTATGGTTGGTCATACATATAACACTCAGAATAACAAAAAAGTAAACAACAATCAATCATTTTGATATCTTTACTAGCTTCTCAACCTATGCTTCTTCAAGCACCTCATTTAACACAAAAAGTTGGTCAAGATTATGATCTTGTTGAGCAGCTTCGTGCTACTCCTGATAAGATTTCTCTTTGGGAACTTATACAAACTTCACCTACATACCATGGAATGCTCTAGGAAGCTTTAAAAAAGGTGATTGTACCACCTACTATCAGGCCAAATGATGTAGCAACCATCTTAGATTCTATGCATGTGATAAAAACAAATATTCTATTTCAAAAACATGTGTTGCCATCTCTTGAAGTTCAAAATCAGTATGATCATTTGATTATCTTCATTACAATCAATAAGAAACTTATTAGGTGAGTTATGATTGATAATGGATTAGCTCTTAATGTTTGTGGCATCAATTTACTACATAAAATCAAAATTGATACATCTTTGATTAAACCAAATAGGATAAGTATATGTGGCTTTGATAATGTTGGAAGACAATCCTTAGGCACCATAACTTTACCTATACAAGTTCATCATGTGACTTTATCTACCCTGATTCATGTCATGCCTAGTTCTTTATCATACAACATGATTCTTGGTAGACCTTGCATTCACTCATTAGGGGCATTTCCTTCTACCCTTCATCATTTGATCAAGTTTATTTATAAAGATAAACTTCATACTATTGATGCTAATCCTGAACCAGATAACTGTTTACAAATTGAATCACAAAAACAAGTCATTCATCACAAGATCTTAAACAACTTGAAAGTTGACTCATCAACTCCTCTTGCTACAGATAACGTTGTGCAAGAGTCCAAGCAATCAAATGCATTTCTTGGTGATGATTGGGGTTCATTAGATTTTACATCCCCCTCCATAGGTGAATATAAAACTAAAAATCATGATCCTGAAACATCAAATGTTGCATCGATATCATCTAAAAATTCAAATCCAAAAGTCTCTTTGGTAACAAACATGGACAATACTCTAACTTATACTACAGACTATGAGACCTATGAGGCACCATCTTCTTCCAAGGAAATGGCCTCCCTTTATGGTCAAGGATTTTAGATCCTTTATAATAATTGTGACTATGTAGGTAATGGTTGTGGTATTAATTAACAAAGAATTTGAGTACCTATAGAATCTACTTCGTGACATTACTCAAGTGGCATTGGATATAATCCTTTCATGGAATGTAAAGTCCGTAGACATCCTAATCTTAATGTGAATACAATATCAACATTTAATTTGATATTTCCTGAGATGATTGACACTAATTGTCCTCCAAGAGAGATTCATTTGGACATCTTTTCAATAGATGAAGCAATAATTGAATTCTTGGGTGCTTATGACAATATTTCCCATTACCATCATAAACATGGATTACCTTATTGTTTGAACAATACTGCATATTTTGGAAAGTCCACTAACGAGATAAATACTACTCTAAAATCTGAGGAAGAATCTAAAGAATTACCACACTCGATCTCCTAGACCATAGTACTCTACTTAATGGAAAGATTGTTGATGTTTTCATGGAGAAAGATAATACTGAGAAAATTATCCCTATAGGTGATTGTTTAAATGCAGAAGAAAAAGAAGATATGACTAAGCTGTTACATAAATTTTCTAAATTGTTTGCTTGGAATTACTCAAATATGCCTAGTATTGATCCTCAAATTGTAACACATAATATTGTATTAAACCAGACGCTAAGTCATTTAAACAAAAGATCTGTAATATGAATCCCAAGATTGTGTTACTCATTAAGGCTAAGATAGAAAAGCTTTTACAAGCTGGTTTTATCCACCCTATTGACTATTCACCTTGGATTTCAAATATCGTGGTTGTTGCTAAACCTAATGGATGTATTCATATGTGAACCAACTTTTGAGATTTGAATCTTACATCTTTGAAAGATGATTTCCCTCTTCCAAACATTGATATGATTGTTGATTCAATAGTCGGCCATGAACTACTCTCCTTCATGGACAGATTTTTTAGGATATAATCATTTTTTTATAAACTCTCAAGATCAATATAAAACAGCTTTTGTAACACCTTGGGGAACATTTTGTTGGGTAGTCGTGCCATTTGGACTTAAGAATGTCAAAGCAACTTACCAACATGCTATGACTCTTATCTTTCATGATTACGTGCACAATATCTTAGAGGACTATGTCGATGACATATTGGTGAAGTCTATTCATCACCAAGATTGCACCATTCAACTCTCCAACAAATATTTGAGTGAATAAAGAAATACACGTGTTTAAATCCCCATAAGTGCATCTTTGGCGTAGACAGTGGGAAACTATTGAGATTTATAGTTTTGAATCGTTGTATTGAGGTGATTGTTGATATGCCAGCACCTAAAAATATATCTCAACTTCGTAGTTTGCAAGGAAAGACATAGGTTATTCACTGATTTGTCTCACAACTTGCAGATAGGACTCGCGCTTTTACTCAACTACTGAAGAAAGATTCAAAATTTCAATGGAATTTAGAATGTTAGAAGGCTTTTGAGGACTTAAAAAGTTATCTCTCTAACCCTCTTGTTTTACAACCTGCTACTACTGATAAACCTTTCATTCTTTATACCTCAACATCTAATAATGCCCTTGCAGCATTATTAGCACAACATGACACTAAAGGAAAGGAACGTGTTGTATATTACATCAATCAAACATTACTCGATTATGAAGTGCGATATACTGTCATTGAGAAACAACACTTAGCTCTTGTCTTTACAACATAGAAGCTTTGACATTGTCTTTTAAATGTTGAGATACACGTCATGGTAAAATCTAATCCTTTGAAACATTTATTTGCTAAAACAAATCTTTTAGGTCACCTTGCTAAATGGGTTATGTTGTTAATTGAATTCGATCTCAAATTTATATCTCAAAAAGCAATTAAAGGACAAGCGTTAACCAACCACTTAGCTGGAGCACCTTCTCCCTTTGCTATACAAAATTAGGAGACATTTCCTAATGATCAAATATTAAATATGTATAAAGATGACAAATGGATTTGTATTTTGATTGATCAAGATGTCGAACTGGCTCCAGTGTTGGTGTTATATTAGTACCTCCTTCAGATAATTCGATTCCTATGTCTTATCATCTAAATTTTGCATGCACAAACATCACTGAGTACGAAGCTCTCATCACAGGACTTCGTGCCACCTTGGTTTTGAATATCAAAAACATCACCATATATGGTGATTCACAATTAATTGGATGATACATAACAGGATCATATCAAGCAAAACAAGACAAATTATCTCAATACCGTGATCTAGCATTATCTTTGTTACAATAGTTTACATCTTTCTCAATTGATACTATACCTAGAAAAGACAATCAACATGTAGATGCAATTGCAAGTGTGGCTTCCCTTAAATCCTCTATCAATTCACCTGATGAATACATCTTTATCATTCATAATCTTAAGACACCTGCATTAGATGAAATGGTATCTTCAGACATTAACCTTTGTTGTAGCATGAACTATGATGAATGGTTCTCCCATATATTCAACTATTTGCATGATGGAACCATCCCTAATTCAAATTCTAAAAATGCTCAAGTTTGCCTACGTAAATTTACAGCACGTAATATCATTCTATCTAATGTCTTATACAGACAAAGTTATAATGTTGTTCTTCTCTAATGTCTTAGTAATTTAGAGATCCTGATAGCTTTGGAAGAAGCTCACTCTAGTGCTTGTCGAGGGTATTTTGGAAGAAAATCATTGGTACAAAAACTAATATGTATGGGGTATTACTAGCAACACATGGAACAAGATTCCTTTGCTTATATCAAGAAGTTCCCGTAATGTCAACAACATCAACATTTAATCCGAGCACCTACCCTGGAACTTCATGCCCAAGTTTCACGTTGGTCATTTTCTATTTGGGCCTTGGATCTAATTGGTAAAATTTATCCACCTTCTTCTCAAGGACATACCTTTGTAATCACCACTACTAATTACTTCACAAAGTGGGTTGAAGTTGTTCCTTTACAATCCATGACTGCTAAAGTAATTTGTCATTTTATACAAGATAACATAATCTCTCGATTTGGTATTCTTTCCTCATTGGTCTCTAACAATGGCATGCCATTCAAGAACAAGGATGTGAAGAAATTTCTTGAAAAATATCACATTCAACACGGCTTCTCTATGCCTTACTATCCTCAATCGAATGGCCAAGCAGAAGCTTCAAACAAGGTTATTCGACAAATCTTATGAAAAACTGTTAATAAACATCAGAAAGATTGGCATACTCAACTATCTTACGTGTTATAGTCTTATAGAACAAGCATTTGTACAGCTACTAGAACTACACTATATAATCTTGATTATGGAGCTGATGTGGTAATGCCCTTGTAGTTAGAAATTCCTTCATTGAGAGTTTCCTTGAGAGACATTATTGATGATGGCATGGAATGAGAAAAGAGATTACAACAACTTGAGATATTGGATGAATAGTGTATTAACACTCTTAAGCATCTTAAGGCCCATTAGAAGAGTATCCAATGATAGTATAATGAGCATGTCATACATCATTCATTCGACGTTGGAGATTTGGTACTATATGAGAATCAACGCAATGTAAATGCACCTCCTGGAGAAAAGGCCCATTAGAAGAGTATCCAACAACTTGAGATGTTGGATGAATAGTGTATTAACACTCTTGAGCATCTTAAGGCCCATTAGAAGAGTATCTAATGATAGTATAAAGAAATTACAACAACTTGAGATGCTGGATGAATAGTGTATTAACACTCTTGAGCATCTTAAGGCCCATTAGAAGAGTATCCAATGATAGTATAATGAGCATGTCATACATCATTCATTCGACATTGGAGATTTGGTACTATATGAGAATCAACGCAATGTAAATGCACCCCCTGGAGAAAAGGAAAGTTCAACCCTAATTGGCTTGGACCCTATATAGTTACTGAAGCCTTTGGATCAAGAGTGTATAAACTACTTGATGAATAGGGTACGTCGCTTAAAGAACCTATTAATGTTTTATACCTCAAGAAATTCTATGCTTAAGATTATATGTTAGATGTTACTTTAAAAAGAAAACTTATTAATTAGTTTAGCTTCAATTTCAACAAGATATGATTATTTTGTCTTAATTCATTTAACATAGCATCCTTTTCGGTTAATCATTATTGCAAATTGCTTAAACATGCTTTATTAAGATCACCTTTGTATTAACTAAGTAGAGCATAGAATGTTGGTTATGTATGAAATTCATTAATCATTGTGATTTTTACTATATGTTCTACAAAGAATTGTTTAGTATCACATTTCCACATGAGCATTAACATTTATCACTAGTAGAATTTTATACAAATCACATGTGATAGATTAAACAACACTAGAAGCAATAATAGGAAAACATCATATATATAAACATCAATTTGAATATACAACAAAGTCAACCATCCCATACATCAAAATGAGATGTCATAGTACATAAAATACATCACATAGTTGAACCTTGGTCACCTGTCCCCTCAGGGCTTGGTAGTGTATGTGTGATGGAAGGCTGACCATGTGTGGCTACGGACCATGAATGACTCCTAGAGACACTTCGTGACTGTAACCCCCTGATCTCACCTCTCAGTCCTAGCACCTCCTCATGTGACTCCTAATACATCCATTGATATCGATCTCTCTCAAATATGGATCTATCTCGCTCTACTTGGGCCATGTCTCTGTCAGCTCTCACCTAATGTAACTCAAGAAGTAAGACCTCACTGATGACAGGAGCTCTCTCAGGAGATGGTACTACTGCAGCTTGATCTCGTAGTGCCTGGAGCTCAGTCTCCGCGTGCTAGGCTCTCTAGATAGCCTGGTCTCTATCCTCTATAGCTTGATCTAGAATAGACTCCATAGCTAACCTGTATCTCATGAATGGCATGAAAATCTTTGCATGTTTCTCTGTGGATGGTTGTGGAAAATACTTCATCCGCACCCGTCGCTTGGCTACATCAGAAGGAACTATCTCTGCTATGATGTAATTCATAAGGTCACATCATGCATCTATTCCAACTACAAAAAGAAAACAAAATAGATATCAATATCTCATATAGGAATCATAAATAATCATAAAAATACATGCATCTATATAAAAGTATCCTACCTAGATCTCCATCTCACCAAGATGGATCCCAAATAGCTAATGGTGTGACTAGCTCTGCAGCCAACTCTGTAACTGGGGACATACAACTACTAGTCTCCCCTCGCATGCACTGGCTTGAACTCCTAACATCTGTAGGAGCTGGACCACGAGCTCTCGACTATGGCCTCGACTCAGCCTCCTCATCATTGTCTACTTGTTGCTGATCTCACCACGGTCTCCCTCTAAAGATGTACCACAATGGGGTCTCATCATCATCATCATCATCCTCCTCCTCGTTTATAGATCATAATATCCAGCAAAGTCACTAATGTCATCCTCTACCCTTGTGTCACTAGCATGACCAACCAAGGTCAAGGATCACCTGTGGGTTGACTAGGAGGATAAATAGGAGCAGGCCACGCTATTTTCCACCAGATCTGGTATGCTCAGGTAACTCCAATGTCATCTGCATCAAATATCAACTTTGCATCCTCTATACCATCATCATCACTAACTACTATATCATCTACCATTGGTTGTCAGGCGTTGTTTGCCTTGATTGTGCTGTGTAGTGAGAGTGCATAGCTATGATGCATCATAGGGACATCCTATCGACATCTGACCTGTCATGCCACTCTATCAAAATAAAACCACACAACTATGTGATCAAGGCAATTGGTCATCATTCAATCCCTCTACATCCTAGCCAACTACCTGCGCTAACCTGGCCATGCTATGTATCCACAATTTGGTCTCCAAATGATGTCGTTGGGTTGCAATCTATCAAATATAACTCTCCAATATAACAGATCACCATGTCTCCAACATCTAACAAGAGTATATGTGTGGACACGTGGATGAGTAAACATTGGCTCTATGGGGAAACTTGTAGGCCGCGTACATCTGATGTGCTCAAATTCCCATACCTGTAGTAAAGTGCAACACATCAGGATCTACGCCTCATAATAGCCATATCGTTCCAACCCATAGTAAAGGTGCACAAGCATACTGTACCCCCATGTGTATAATGTCCTCTACTCCTCCATCACCTTAATAGTGTGAACAAGATCCACATGAAGGTGAGTGCCTCATCCATCTAGTGCGACTGCTAATGTAACTATAACCATCATGACCCTCTGAATTAGAGGGATGTCAACCCATCGCTACTCTAGTAATCAAAGCTTAATGTGCCCTTGCTCCACTTGAGCGACTGTGTGGCCTAGATAGTATATCTAGATCTCTTGTGTGTACTCTATTGAGTGATGCTCCATAATCCTCACTGTCTCTCCATGTACGGGCAGTCCTAGGATCCAGTAGACATCTTCTAGTGTGGCAGTCATCTCCCCTTTGGGTAGATGGAATGTTGAAGTATCTGCATTCCACCTCTCCATAAAATCCATAAGCAGAATGTAATGGAATCTAATTGTGGGCATATCAAACACCCACCAAAGCCCTACTACCTATAGGTGACCTCTATCTACATCGGTCATGGTACCGATGTGATCTCGAAGAAGCAACATTAGGTGACCACCTATATGCTCTCGCATCTTGGGGACGATCTGCATGACAAACAGTGAAAAGTTGAATCAGTATATAGAATCAAATAATCATTTAGTATCTACAACAACAATCAGTACCCTACCCCTGGGGCCCTTTTCCTTTCTAGACTTGGGTACCCAAGGAGAACCTGGGTACCCAAGGTAGACTTGGGTGCCCCATGTGGACTAGCGTGCCCTGGTGTGACATAGGCACCCTGAGTGGACTTGGGTGCCCATGTTGGGGACCCTTGCCCAAAAAGGCCAATGAGGCACACAAAATGACAAAATCTAATAGAAACAGAAAGAATGATGATAGAATCAAGGATTAGGACCCTACCTCATCCTTGAAGTGTTTCTCTGTCACTTAGGCTCGGAGCATCTCCAGTCTCAGAATCTGGTATGGACATGGGGTCGGCATCGTCGGTCTCTTCCTTCTTCTCATTCTCTCCTCTACACAATGACAAGTAAGAATGAGTTATGAAAAATGAAAACTCCCTTTTACTTATAGTAAATGGATGAGAATTCTTATCACTATCTAGGTGCAAAAATGAACAATCTTACTCTTGAGCCTCTATCTTGGGCTACCAAACTCAAATTTTTGCACCGTTTATTGCATTGGAATCTTGGTTCCATCCTCCATCTTACCCAATGTGTTGTGCTTAGGTGTTGTTTATAAAAACAACCCTCACAATGCATTTCTCATCATGTCTCCTTGAAATTGGTGTGTGTAGATATTCTCCTTGTTTCTCCTTTCAAACTAAGCAAGTAGAAACAAGGGGGGCATATATCTCCCTTGATTTCCTCCCTCATCATGTCTCATCACTCAACCCCTTAGAATTTATGATTGACTCATTTGTGTGATGGTTGTAGGTTTATTTGATTTTTGATTTTCTGAAAAGTGTTCCTTTGCAAGTTGTGGCTCCTAACTTTGTGGTCTTGCAGGATTACAGACTTGGGGGCTTCTTCCTCTTCTATGACAACACTTCAGTATCCTTTTGGGTATCCTTTTCATGATTAATGTTTTTATTTTGTCTTAGTTGTATATGCATGTAGTGTCATTAGGCCACTAAAGTGGGGGCTAACTGTTATGTCAAAAATTATCCTCCTACATAGAATGGTACAATTTCTTATAGTTTAGCTCCTCTCCTTTGGAGTCCTTTCAACCTAGTTTATTTCAGACCTTCTTAAATCCTAATTGACCTATGTCTAACTAAAGAAATGTTGTATTTTGAGATAACTAAAGACTGATGGTGAAAAAGAAGCTTGGATTTGGGATTCCCTAGACCCCCTTAAGGAAGACCTGATCAGAAAATCAGGGCTTGGGCTTGGGCACACACGCCCTAGCCCTACCCTATTTCCTGGGGTTTTGAATTTTGGCAGGCATCTCGGGATTCTGTTTTCAATTTTTTTTTCACACGATGTCTACATCTTATTTCAAAATTTCAAATTCCTAAGGTTAGATATTTAAAGACATTTGAAAATCATTTTATTACACACAATCTATATGGAATCTTATGACCAAACTCTGCCAAAATTACCATTGAAGATTAGATACTTTTTGAAGCTCTTGAAGTTATTTGAATTTGCTATCATGGAGACATTTGATGGAGATTAGGAATCAAGATCTTGAGACTATCTTGCTCTTCCTAGGATTTGAACAACCTTTTGTATGATGGGGAGAAGGGTTGAAGCCTCCAACATCGAGCTTGGAAATCCTCCACCGATATGGTTACCTCACCTTCTTGTTCTACAAGTCTTTATTGCTATCATCTCCTTGAGGTGAAGTTGTGTTTGTTTCATTGAGTGAAGCAAAGTGTTGATCTTTCCTTGATGCTTGAGTCATCTAGGGTTTTACATTTCTGCATACACATTTGTTAGATGAGTACACACATCTACAGATCTTTATCCTTGGCTATTGTTGAGGTATGAATACTAACAATGGGGCTTGACTGAGGCAAGCTTCTATATAGCCAAAACCATCTTTCTCCTCCTTTTGTATGTGCAAGTGAGATCGATGGAAAGGAGTGAAAGGAAGACGGATATTGTAGACACAGTCATCACGAAGTTTCAGATTTTGAGATTAAAAGACTTTAGGGGCTTTATGACTTTTGCCCTAGCCCACCTAGGTATTTTCTTCAGGATCTGAAAGCCTGTGAAGATTGTCAGATAGTTGTTACAGAAGATCCTGATAGTCAGAAACCTTTGAGGCTTTGATACTAGCACCCTAGCCCGTCAGAGCCTCTATATCCAGGTACATTTTGTCTGTGTTGTACTCTCTACATTTGTATAATCATTTTGTCTGTATCTATGTCAGAAATTTAGATCTTATTATCTGATTGGTAATTTAGGGTTTTGTGCTTAGCGAGTGATACTAGCTTGTGAAAACCTAATCAAAACATCCACACAGACACAATTAGCAAAAAAGGGGAACTTAGGAAATCAGTAGTTTATCCATAAGCTTATTCCTTACCTCCCTAATGCTTTATTGTGTGAAAGTGTGGGACTTGACCATAACTATATTGATGCCCCATTTTCCCACTAAACATAGTCATCATATGGATCTTATACTTGGAGCTAGTTTGCCTAACAAAGCAGCACACCAGATGATGCCAGTAGAGAATGCAGAGATGAATAGACGGATACATGAATTGTTGAGGAAAGGTTCAATCAAAGAGAGTTTGATCCCTTGTGTAGTACCTATAGTGTTAGCATTACTGGATTTCAACAAGGTATTTCAAGTAGATTGTGATGCAAGTGAAAATTCAATAAGACCAATGTTAAGTCAAGAAGGTAGACCTGTAGCATATTTCAGTGAGAAGATGAATGATGCAAGAAGAAGATATTTAGTTTATGATCAGGAATTTTATGCCATAATTCAAGATTTGAATAAGTGGAGACATTATTTGGTGCCTAAGGAATTTGTGTTGTATACAGATCATCAAACTTTACAGTATTAGAATAGTCAAGGAAAGTTGGATCAAAGACATATGAGATGGGAAGAGTTCATGCAGAGTTACACATTTGTATTGAAGCATAGGAGTGGGAAGTCAAACAAAGTTGCAAATGCATTAAGTAGAAGAAGAAATTTGCTGACAGAGATGAGAGTTGAAGTATTAGGTTTTGAAACGTTGAAGTATATGTATGAAGTAGATCTTGATTTTGCAAAACCATGGAAAGGATGTAAGGAACCTGTTGTAATAGATAGAAGTAAGTGGTTAGATTTTTTCATTCAGGAAGATATATTGTTCAAAGGAAATCATTTGTGTATACCTAGGAATTGAATGAGAGACAATCTGATAAAGGAAAAGCATAGTGGTGGATTGGCAGGACATTTTAGAATTGACAAGATAGTGGCTTTGGTAAGTGAACATTACTTTTGGCCTTAGATATAGAAGGATGTAAGGAAGTTTGTGTAGAGTTGTAGAGTATGTCAAGTTGCAAAAGGAAGTACTCGAATACTGGTTTGTACAAATATTTGACAATACCAAAGAGACCTTGGGAAGACATAAGCATGGATGTCATATTGGGATTTCTGAAGACACAGAGAGGACATGATTCTATATTTGTAGTGGTGGATAGATTTTCAAAGATGGTACATTTCATACCTTGTAAGAAGACAACTAATGCAGTGCATGTTGCTGACCTATTTTTCAAGGAGATTATGAGATTGCATGTATTACCTAAGAGCATAATTTCAGACAGGGATACAAGATTCATTGGATAATTTTGGAGGACATTGTGGAAGAAGATGAAGATATATTTTAAGTTCAGTTCAATATTTCATCCACAAACAGAAGTGGTAAATAGGAGTTTGGGAAATTTGTTGAGATGTTTGGTTGGAGAGAAAGCAGGAAATTTGGATTTAATTCTACCACAAGCAGAGTTTACATACAATAATTTAGTGAATAGGAGTATTGGAAGGACACCTTTTGAGATAGTAACTGAAGTAAACCCTAGAGGAGTTGCAGAGTTGAGAGACAACAACATGGAGAACAAGAGAAGTGTAGAGGCAGAAGAATTTGTAGAACGCATGGAGACGATGCATAATCAAGTTAAGAAGCATTTGGAAGATGAATAGCAAGTATAAGGAGCAAGCAGATGAGAAGAGGAGACACAAAGAATTTTTAATTGGTGATGAAGTAATGGTATATCTGAGAAAAGAGAGATTTCTAGTAGGGACATATAACAAGTTGAAGATGAAGAAGTTTGGATCATGTAAGATACTTAGGAAATTTGATTCAGGAAATGCATATGAAGTGGAGCTACTAGAGACATTGGGTATATCACCTATTTTCAACATTATAGATCTATATCAGTGTCATGAAGGAGAACCTAGTGATAGCATTGAAGATGACTTGAAGAAGCAATTACCATAGCAACAAACGGAGTAGATAGAAGACATCTTGGACAATAGAATTGGATGCAACACCAAAGGAAAGAAATACAAGGAATATTTGGTAAAGTGGAAAGGTAGACCGAAAGAAGATTCATCTTGGATTTCTCATGCTGAGGTGGACCATATTGGTTTTCTTCTAGCCCTAGCAAAGTGAGGGAATAACTTTTTTCAACAACCCCAGGTGTCTAATGCAAGAGCATCCCAGGTTGCAGAGCAGTCTTGCATCAACTAAAAACATTTGCATTTTCTTTTAATTTATTTCATTTCCCAATTCAGCACAATTTAGTTTAGTCAGTAGCAGTTTCAGTATTTTGGTCTATATTTTTCCACATTATCATTTAAGAGCTTACAAAGAAAGACTTAGCATCTAGAAATCATCATGCACATCATATCCAAAATTCAAATTATTTGGATTAGTTTGTGGAAAGATATCAGTATCAGAAGATTGCCTGGTTTCACATAATAGAGCACACAGACAGACAGTTGGAGGAGAAGGTTCCTGAAGCACTTTTGTGACTTACAGAGCTAAATTAAACATCATTCAATATGGTTTGGAACATATCCAACCTTCCCTAAGATCCACATCAATTTTCCATCATTTGTGGAGGAGTGCTAGCTACTTAAGGCTGACCTACCTATTTTCACATGTTACAACTTCATTGGAGATTGTAACTTGTTTCCTGACCTACTCGGAGGAGTTCTTAAACTTGGAGATGATATAAATAGATCCTTAGAATGTATTAGGAATTAATTCAAGGATTATGATAGATTAGAATAGATATTTTATTTTAAAAGGTGCTTCATTGTCATATCTTTTAATATATGTTGTAACTGGAATCAGGCATGTGGGCCCTAATTTGTAAGCCCACATATTACTAGCATGTAAGCATTTTTCTTCTATGATATATTGAGAATTTGATTCATTCTTTGCATTCTATATTTGAGTTTCTTCCATTGTGTTTACTCTTGTTGCATGGCCTAGACAGTTCATCCTGTGAACCCTCCGACAGTGACTACACAACCATCGCATACTCCAAAAAATGAACTATCAAGGTAAAGGCTTAGGCCTTCATGAACAAGGTATTTTGGAGCCTATCCATGGCAAAGTCCCTCCATGCCCATATGGCCTTGGATACACACCCCAAAGAAAATAGTCTCAAGATGTTGGTACTTCCTCCATGCCTTCTAAATCTACTCCTTTCCATCATAAATCCTATCATACCCCCAAAACATAAATTGTCATTCCACCTCCATTATCCTACAAACCCCAAAAGCATGTGACCATACACCTTCCACCATCCACTTTTTCCTAATATCCCTTCATCCACTTCACCTCCACTTCTTCCAATGCCTAATATCCCTATCATCCAATCCTCTTATCCCTTTATCCATAAACCCACTTTTAATCCATCCATCCTTAAATATCCTACACTTCCTAATCATGACCAACAAATGCACACATTGTCTAATCATGAAGTTTCCACCAATCCCAAGGGATTCAAAAATAAAAAATTTGGATGCCTCTACCCATAAAGCTAAAAATACTAAGGATCCTCATGCCTTAGGGTATCAATGCAAAGAGTCAAAGACAAATCCATCTAAAAGGCTATCTAAGCCCATACCTCCAAAAGCAAAGTCCAAAAATAAAATGGTTTGTGTTCCTAAGCAAAAAGAAGTCAAGTCAAATGAAGCATCCTCTTTCATCCAAAAATCCCATTCCATCCAAAAATCTCAAATTCCTTCATCCCACAAGAAAAAATAAAATCATAAAAATACTAAGTCTATGTGGGTACCCAAATTCCTACATCGACCATACCCTAAGCAAACATATCCATTACTTCCTACACCTCCACCAAATCAAAAGCTTCAATGTTTATCACAGTGTGTGCAACCATTGGTCATGGTTCCTTTCTATTCAACAACATTCCCACATACCTCCATCTCCACATATTTCATCCATTATCCCACATACCTTCCCCATCACCTTCATATGGTCTATGTTTTTGCATAAGCCTTTAATCCATCCTTGCATAAACCTTTCATAATCCACTATCTACCTACTTCATCTTCCTTTCATACAATTCCTTACCAACATCTATGACCATAATGGCATTTGACATGGTCCATGCGATGACATCCATCTTGAATGGAACCATCACCTTCATGGAACTAGATGATTGAGTCACTCCTATCCATATCCACCTATCCCATCCAAGTATTCCAAAAAAAATCAAAATAGTAAAGATAAATCCCTTTGTCCAATGGTGAAAAACACCCTTGGTCATGCCTTGGATGAGTACCATGATGAAAACCTGGCAAACAGGCGTCATGTGTAGGTTGATCTTCTATGTCACTTACACTTGGGGGCACGTTGTCTCATCCAACCTAAAATTTATAACCTATCATTTTCCATCCTATCATATCTCATCATACCATTTCCATACCACCCTACCATCCTTATCCATTACACCCACATACATATACCTATCATATTGAATCTATTCATACTCCCTTCTTCCTTTTGATCTTGATAAATATATGGGGGCAAAATGTTGACAAATTCTTTGGATATCTCTTGATATATCTCATCCTTTCCATCCAATCCTATCATTATCCTATTGTCATAAGATTTGTTATGTAAAATCCTATCATTATCCTATCATCATGAGCTTTGTCATGTAAAATCCTAAGCATTACACCAAGAATGGGGCATGTTATTCGTATGTGACATAGTCTTTGGAGATCACATCCTATCTCTTTTATGATGCCTACATCCATTCCACTATAGCCTATCATTTTTACCCATTATTTATCATAAGCCTCCTATCCCATTTACTATCACCCATCCTTTTATCCATTCATCCAATCCCATCCTCCATCCTTGCATCTAGACATGGTTTTCCCTTGTCATTGGTGTCTAGCACAAAGGCTATCCAAATTGTCGCCCAATGCCATTCCAAAACATTTCAAAAATCCAAAAAAATTAAAACATTCAAAATACAAATAAATCATAACATGTCAAAATACAAAAAAAAAAACATAACATGTCAAAATACAAAAAAAAATCATAACATGTCAAAATCAAAACATTTCAAAAATCCAAAAAAATAAAACATTTCCAAAATACAAAAAAAATCAAATATCCAACAAAAACCCAAGCAATAAAATTGAATCAAAATCAATCCAATCTATTCAAATCAAATCAAATCATCATTATTCAATCCCTCAAATCAATCAATTCATCAAATCATTCCTTCAAATCAAATCAATTCTCCAAATCATTCTTCAAATCCAATCAAACCAATCCAATTCCTCAATCCATCAAATCCCTCAATTTATCAAAAATCAATCAAATCAATTCGTCAAATCATCAAATTAATCACATCAATCTCAAATCAAACTAATCCAATTCCTCAATTCATCATTATCAATTCAATCAAATAATTCCAATCAAATCAATTCTTCAAATTAAATCAATTCAATTCTTCAAATCCAATCATCAAATCAATTCAATCAATTCTTCCAAAATCAATCAATCAATTCATTCCAAATCAAATCAATTCAATCAATTCATCATCAAATCAAATCAATCCATCAATAAAATCAATCAATTCATCCACATCAATTCTTCAAATCAATCACATCATCAAAATTCAATCATCAAATCAATCTAATCATCACTTCAAATTCAATCCAATTATCACTTCAAATTCAATCCAATCATCAATTCATCAATTCAAATATTCAAATTCATCAAGTCATCATCAATCCATCAACTCAATCAAATCAATCAATCCATCAAGTCAATTCATAAATTCCATCAATCAAATCCAATCCAAGCAATAATCCAAATGCAAGTAATCCTTAATCCATACCAATCAAGTCAATCAATCTTGCCAAATTATCCAATTACATCAATGGTCTTGATCCTAGCCTTCTTGTAAACCCAATCAATCATATCAATTATCTTATACAGGATGTTGCATCATCAAAACTAGACCAAGCGTCTTATACGGAATGTTTCATTTCCTGAAACTAGACACAATCTACTATCATTATCATCAATCAATCAATCATTCATCAGTTTACAGCTTGACCGAGGCAATACCTTGTTTTTTTTTAATCATTTGTGCATGATTGCTTGCTTGTGTGTGTTATCATTTTTATCTTGCACTTGTATCACATCCATATCATTCCATCTAATATTTATATCTTGTGTAGGAATAGCTTTTTGCACTATCCTTTGTATCTAAGGTCATATCATACCTTTTGTGCATTAGGACTTCAATGCTCTAAGTTTTCTTCCTCATACATCGAGACAAGGTTGTATTACCCTGCATGCACAAGACACATTGTCACCTTGGTCCTTATACCTTGGTGCATAACGTCTAGTTCTATATCAAACTTCATGGTTACTCACCTTCATTGCAGCATAATGCATCATTCATTTCTTCTATCCATTCTCTTATCTTCATCCTTTGACCAATCCCTTTCATTTTGAGAGCCTACCTATATTTGTCCAACCTACCTATCCTCTCAAGGGAGCATCATCATCCTATTCTTACATCACCATCCTTTTGTTCTATCCATACTTCTTTGAAATGGTGTTACTTCTCTTAGTCACAACATCATCTCAAAGAGGGGCAAAATGTAGACACCTAAAATTGTCCATGTCTTGCAACATCATCTTGTCAATACATTACTTGAGACATCATATGACATTTTATCATAGGTCCCTTTCACAATCCCTCCATCACCTAATTAGTTAAATAAATCTTATTTATTTAACTAATCTCATCCTAATCCCACTAGCCAATTAATTAAATAAATCATATTTATTTAATTAATTTCCCACCTTTCTTGTAATTTAAATAAATAAAATATTTATTTAAATTAGCCCTCTCCCATTTTCCAACTAATTTGAATAAAATATTTGAATTAGTCCTCACCTTCAACCTCGTTCCAACACATGTCCCATACTACAACTTTCATTTAATGATTTTCACACTACCAACTAATTTAAATAAAATATTTATTTAAATTGGGTCAGCCCTATTCTTATCTGCACACTTGTCACATGACTACAACTCCTTGTGGACTGGGAAACCCTATTCAATCTCAACTGTCCACATCATTCAAATCAACTTTCAATCTTAGCCATCAATCCTAATCACTCATCTCCTATAAATAAAACCTCTCGCAAGCCATTTGGGGGATCAATCTTCAAGAAACCTTATGCTTTGGAAATGATTCTAGATCCTATCTTTATTCATCTTCATGCAATTGTTATGCTGCTGAAATGAGCAATCAACATTCATCCAACAACAACAATCTTTGATATTTTGCATCCTATGAAAAATAGAGAAGGGCAATGGAGGAGATCCCAGTTTAGCATAGAGATTAGATATAGTTTGCTTTCATTCTTTTAATTTCTATGTTATCTTGCACTCCATTGTTTAGTTAGGGTTTCATGATTGATGTTACTGATTTATGCCCTAATTTTTCCCTAGCTTACAAGAACAAAGAACTTAAGATTTAAGGGTGCTCAATTCCACCACAAGCGGATAAATAATTATATCCACATAATGTCATTTACATCTAAATGATATTATAACATTAATATACGAACATGGGGTTGAGTCTCACTCCCCCACTTCACTATATTAGACTATAGTTGAAATAATTAAATGATATTCAAAAACATTATATAGAAATAGATAAGTAAACAAAAGAAAACTCTGAAATCCAACTAAGATGACTATCAACTATATGAATGTTCTGAAAACATTATTTAGTCTAATCAACATAGATGACGTCGAGAGATCTTAAATCAACTTACCAACAAAAGTTGAATTGAAATCGACCTAAAAAGAAAAGACTTATACTCACCCTATCTTGCATGAGTTCACGGAAGATCAACTTCGATACTCAAATGGAAATCTGACTTTTTCCCAACATCTATTTCCTTCTCCTAGGTGATACTCTCCTTCAATACTTGAAGGAAGATTATTTTCCTAGTTACGCTCACAACCATATAACCATGATCAGTGTATCATCATTTAATTCATAAAACATTGTGATAAAATAATCTTAACAACATGTAATCACATGTCTAATCTAAACACCAATCAATATCCACATAATCAATTATTCTACTTGATATTTTCCACAAACATCAAATCATTAATCTAAGATTAGTTATCCTGTTTACCACATAAAAGTAAGATTAAGCTTAATCAAAAGTTGGGGATGTAACAGTTTGCTCTCTTTTTGTTTTCCTTTTGTGTTGTCACATGTTTTTGGTATTTTATATGATTACAGTCCTATATGGATGTAAAACAACTTTTGATTCTTTTTTTCCAAATTTTAAATGACTTAATTACTAAGAAAAGGAAAATGCATTCAAACTATATGATTTTTTTGTATGCAAGCTAAACTATGTTTTTGTGTATTTTGTGGACCAATTTTAGATTGTTATCTAATGAAATGAAATTTGGAATTAAATCTAAGAGCAAGGGAAATAAAATTGATCTAGGAAAAAAAAATAAAGCTAATCTAAGAAATTTTAAAAAGGCAAATCTATGAAAGCAATTCTAAACTAATCAAGAGAAATAAAAACAAAGATTTACTTCCCCAAGAGCAATTTGACTTTCTAGATTACAAAAAAAAAGCATAAAGACCTATAAAAATTGAGTGGTAATGCCTAGCATAAGTCCTCAAAGGTCCTTTTTGGCAACCATCTCTTACTCTATAGTAGCGAGGTCCTCCTCTTGCAAACAAGGACAAAAATGAAAATATGGAAAGAAAATGGTGTGAGCTTTGAAGCTATGAAAATGAAAAATCGAATGAATTGAGCATAAGCATTTTATGGCAAAGTAAATGGCTTGAGCTTTGAAGCTATGGCATAAAAATGCTAGTGGGGGCAATTTTGAAAACTCTTGAGCAAACCAATAATGCAATAATGATTTTGCCTCCCCAAATGAATAGAGGAAGGGGTATTTATAGGTTTGAAATCCACACCAAAGATGGTGGTGATTGGGGAGTTAACAAGGATTGATTGAAGAGTGATATAGCTTTGATTGGAAGAAAATAGAGGTTGGAGACAAAATCACAGAAGACTGATTGGAAGATAATAATTGACTGATTGGGAGCCAGAAATAGACTAATTGGAAGTATAAGAATAGTTAGGGAGAGTCAATAGTTAGTTATGCATAGAGGAACTTGCAAGCAAAATATAAAAATGAAGTTAAATTGGGCTAAAAAAAGAAGAAATCACACATGGAAAAGATGATAGGATCACCCTTCTCAGGAAGCAAATCACCCCTATTAGCAAGGAAAAACACCTAGGGAGTTTTTGCAAGAGAAAGGGGTGATTTTTCCTAAATGTATATATCTTTTGGCAGAGATTGGCAAGTGAAAGGGGAGATTTTTCAAAAATGGGTTAATCAGGTAATTTGAAGGTATAGAAAGTTTAGGAAGGTTAATTTGATGGTCATGGAAGAATAAATGACAAGATATCCCCTATTAGAAGTGAATCTCCCATGTTGTCAAGGAAAATATCTCAAGGGAGTTTTGATAGGTCAAAGGGGAAATTTGATTTTAATGGCCTAGATGGACAATAAGAAGGTGTACAAGACCTTGGAAGGTTAGCTTGAAGGTTAGGGAGGCACAAAAAATGAGAAAAGCATTCAAAAATGTGTCACCAAGAAGTGGTTGCTAAGAGGTATATATAATTCATGCCTTCATGGGCATGATTAGGACTCTAGATCATCATCAGACTATCATGTCAATCTGTGCATCTTTTTTGTACTTAGATATTTTCCCCCTCAGGGATGGTAGTCTACATGAAAGGTAGGTACCATTCCCAAACTTGTCATTTTCCTTTACCTTTATTGTTGTCCCACATATGGACCTAAAATAACAAGTATTAGTTCAAATTTATGACATATTTTAAAAGTAAGCACTAAAAAGAGAACAAGGGAACGTACTATAAATGCATGAGTTCGGAGTATACCTGAGTCACCTCACCTCACCATGGAGACCGGTAACGATGACGATGCATAAAATAAGGAAATGGAAAGAACTACAAAAGATAAACTAGACAAACAAACTTCATTAATTTGTAAGCTAAGCTAAGAAGAATAGAGGAGAAGAAAGAGGAAGATCAAGAGAAAGTGAGAAAACAGTGATGGAATTGTGCAAGTGAACAGTTGACAAAGAGTTAACAATGAGGAGATTGGTGATATATCTATCAATCACCCTCTCATTGATCACTAGGTATGAGAAATGAGAAAATCCTCTCTTGAGACCCTAGTTTTTCCTTTTATCGATCTCACTTGATAATGTTTGTTATTCTTATGTTTTCTTATTGCATTCTTTTAGGTTCTAGGTGTTTATTGTCTTCTTTATTTTCATAGGCATGTTTTTGACTATTTACTAATTTTATGGGCCTACTAGGTCATGCTAGGGCATGGGGCCAAATCACCCATATTGCCAATCAAATCTCCCAGGGGAGTTTTGGCTTGCTAAAAGGAGTGGCTTAGAAAAAATGTTTGTAGGCAAAAATTAAGGTGAAAATGATGTTTTTGATTCTTATTTTTCTTTGATTTTGATGCTAAATTCTATATTTATTACAATTTTCCAAGAAAATATTTGATTTTTTTTTAAAGGTTTTACAACTTTTTTGGTAATTTTTTATTTTCTACTTTTTATGATTTTTTTGAGTTTTTGACGAGTTGACTTGGAGATTTTGTGCTTGGAAGGATACCTGCATTCAATGGAATGTGACTCATGTTTAGGGTTTCTATATGGAGGACCTTGATTCATTATCATCTCTTGATCACTCTATTCTATGGAGGACATGGCTAGCTAGAGTTCCAATCCAATTCTTATTGCTTTCCCATCATCTCATATATGTTGTGACATCTTAACTTACTAGGAAGTTGATCGGAACACATTTTGATTCCCTTCTATTTTTGGAGAGTGGACCATTACTCTCTATGATGTGTATTGTACTCTTAGAGTTCCTATCAAAGGAGAGCATATTTTACTTCCTGAGAGTGATTCAGAGAGGGGGAGACTAACTTGGGCTACCATCATGGGAGATACCCATCCTGAAGATCAACAAGGGGTTTATCTTAGCTCAGTCCCTAGCCTTGCTATTCCACTCTTGCAGAAGGTTCTCATTGGCTTGATTTCCTCTCATAATTTTTTGGGAGACAAGAAAGTTCCTATACTCCTATGGTGTTGGGCACCAATCATTCAACAGCTCGAGCAAGGGATAATTTTTGCTTAGGGGTTTTAAATCCTTGCTTTAGTTTATTGAGATTTGTACCTAACAATGAGTGCTTTCCTTTAGTCACCCTTCACTTGTTATGACCTGGATCTTGCAGCACATTATACCATTTTAGAGAGAGATGACCCCTTTAGATCCCAAGTTATCGAGAGCTATGCAATGGAGATGACTTGGTCTTTTCAACACTTCTACACAAGTTTATCTACGCTCACTAATGCAAACTTAACTTTAGAGGTGAGAAATAGAATTATTCAAGATTACTATCGAGAGATGAGCTATTTGACAAATAGGCATGGTTCAATTGAGACTCACCCTATTGCATGATTACTTTAGTAGTTAGGTAATGACTTTCAATAGGATTTTCCCCATGTTCCTACTTGTTATAGATTAGTTCAAGAGATGGTTGATGTGTAGCACAAGGCTCTTCTTTGGGTTCCATTAGTTTCTAGAGTTTTGATCATGAGACCACTTCATGAGATAATTGGTAGGCAAATGAGAGCCCATCAATCTTAGAGACTTTCTGTAGTTGAGGAGGAGATCGATGACTCTATAGATGAGGGATATAATATTGAGGAGCAACATGGAAAGGTAGCATGAGGAGGGAAGGAGGTGTTGCAAGTATGCACAATGTTGTCATTGATGTCAACATATTTTTGTTTTCATTGGTGTCAACTATGTCCTATTCTATTACTTGTTTAGAAGCTTTGTGTGTTGAGGATATTGAGAAAATTGGTCTCTCCAGAGGAAACAAGTTACAGTGAAGTGCAGTATAGACAGTGAGTTGTATGTTGAAGAACAGTCTGGTAGATTACTACGCATTTCCTGCTACTTGAATATCTTGGTCTGTGGTTTGGAAGTTATTTAAAGGGATGTCTAAAGATTCTAAATCTTAAGTTTGAGCCTCCGATGTGAAGAATTGAGAGAGTTGCATTCACCAAAGTAAAACCTGCTCCTTCTAATTATTCTCTGGTGACGGGGAGAAAGTGTTTTGCTCTGTATTCCTCTGCAATAAAGTATTTTTCTCTATGGTTCTAGAGGAAAGTCTAGGATGATGATAAGTTCCTACAATTGTAGTGGTTCATGTTTTGGTGGTCCCCAAGCTATCTTTCTTTTATCTCAGTCGAAGACAGTGAAGTTCATGTGTTCCGGTGAGAAGATTCCTATGGCTAAAGTGGTTAAGGTTCATATAGTTGCTCTTGATGATTATAACGTGCTTGTGGATTTCTCCTAATCATGTTCCTATCTTGACATTGGTCCATTTTAAGGAATTTAGATCGTGGTTGAAGATTGCTCCCAGATAATGTAGCATGTAACCAATCTTAGTTGACTTGGTTAATTTCAGTAATTGCAAAGATTCCTTGAATATTGTGGAAGCATCTTGTGGCATGGAAGATCGTGTTTGAGTCCCAACTAAGGCGTGGCATGATCTGCATACATATTTACTTCATTTCCTTTGTATAATGTTGTAATAGGTCAGGACCTATTTTGTAAATATTTGTAATGCCAACCTTTGAGATTATTCCAATGGTTGATGATTGTAATGCTGACCTTGATGATCATTCCAAGGTTGATGAAGTGTATAAATACTTGTAACTGAGTCATGGAAAAGGTGTCCTTGTACAAAGATGGGAAGATAAGGAAAGAGGTACAAAAGGAAGAGTAGAGTAGAGGCAGAGTAGGAAAAAGGAATTGTTGTACTTCAATGTATTAATCTTGGACTTGAAGATGTTGATCATGTCAGTGAGTCGCTAGTAGGGTTTGATGGCCCTTATTGTAATCTTTCTAGGTTTAGGGTTGAGGTAGTGAGCCTACTAGACCTAGTTGTACTTCATGGCAGTGAGCCAGTATGTTCTGGTCCCATGGAGTGACCAAGCCTAAACATCATTTTTCAAAGATTACAATATATTTTGAGAGCTAATCCTCTCCATGGTTTTTCCCCCCACGTAAAAATCTGGTGTCTCTTGAGTTTAATGTTGCATCTGTGTTTAAGCTTTTGATTTCATGTTGCATACTCTAGCTTCTGAGTAAATGGAAGAAATACTAGCCAGAGAAATGTTGTGTGCTACAATTGCAATGGATTTGGTCATACCTCTAAGTTATGCAGAAATAAGAACATGAAGAAGGATACTCAGGAAGAATTAAAGAAACCAGTGGATAAGGTTGATCCAGCAGAAGTCAAGAAGGAGATGAACAAGGTTTGGGTCAAGAAGGAAGTAAATCAAGTCAAGGATGGGTCCGCACCAGACTCTGGTACAGATTCTTCCTCTGGGAAGTAAATTGGGTGCTTTAACTCAGGGGGAGTTTTAATGAAAATCTTTTTCCCCTGACAAAGGATTGGTACTGATACCTCAGCATGAAGAGACAAAGTCAAGGATTGTCAACAAATATTTAATTCATGACAAAAATTGTGTTTGTAAAGGATAAGGGAAGATTTGTACAGTTTAAGAAGTTTGCTATGCAGAAAAATTTGATCAAGAAAAGAAGACGGGTCATGAATTTTGTCTAAGTATCTAACTGGTAAAATCAAGTGACAGTGCTCTGGTAATTTGGTTCACATTGGTCTGCTATTGATGATAATACTCTATGTTTCTGGCACATGCTTATTGATCATTGGCTACATCTACGTCTAGAAGCTTTTTTGATTTTGATAATTGGTTTGAGAGTAATAAGTAACAGAAGTTTGGGTTGACAGAACACATTTGTTTTCAGTACATATTAGTTTTTTTTGGAAATGTTTTAAGAATCTACAGATGAACTCAGAGGTGAATGATTATGAATTAGGCAGAGGAACTATTGTACTTCAATGAATTAATCTCAGACTTGAAGAAGATGTTGATCCTAGCAGTGAGTCGCCAGTAGGGTTTAAGAGCCCTTAGGGTTTAATAGACCTTATTGTAATCTTTCTAGGTTTAGGGTTGAGGCAGTGAGCCTGCTAGACCTAGTTGTACTTCATGGCAGTGAGCCAGTATGTTCTGGGCCTGTGGAGTGACCAAGCCTGAACATCATTTTTCAAAGATTGCAATATATTTTGAGAGCTAATCCTCTTCCTGGTTTTTCCCCACCTTGGGGTTTTCCATGTAAAAATATGGTGTCTCTTGTGTTTAATGTTGCATCTGTGTTAAAGCTTTTGATTTCATGCATTCCTTATTTAATCATAATAAGTGCAGATAAGTGATTAATGTTTAAGTGTAAAAGTGTTTAAGTTTTTGGGATAACTGATTCACCCCCCCTCTCAGTTGTCTAGCGCATTTCAACAGGAGGAGATCCCTAAGGATGAGGAGGTGGCTTTAGTAGAGGCCCCACCTAGACATGGACAAGATCCTTTCTTAGAGCTAGCATAGCAAGACATGAGACTTGGTGATCCCTCATGGCAGTTAGGAGATCCTTGTGGGTACTCCAATAAACTACTCTCTTTCTTGTGCTTACTTTTTCTTGAAAATGGTTTAGTTCTAACCCTTGGACTAAAACTCTTTTGCTTCATGGTTTAGCATAGATATTGATGATGGATAGAGAGATCTTTTTTAGAATTCTTTATTAGACATGTTGAACTCTTTCATTTGATGGACCAAAGAGGCTCTTTTAATTGATGCTCATGTACCCTCTCTAGTTGGTTGACACACAGACTTTCTAGCTCCCACTTATCATGTTGGCTAAAAGATTGCTTTCAAAAGAGCCAAAATTTCTACACTAGAGACTAAGGTTGCCTTGCTTTAAGAGATGGCTAACCTAAGGGTCCATAGGTGATCTTCTACTTAGACAGAAAGATCATCGCACTCATGACTTCACAATTGGCTCCCTTCTCACACTCATAGGACTCACAAAGTTTCAGATGCAGTACTTAGATGGAAGATACCTTGGAGAAGGAGCCTAAAGGGTTTAGTAGATCAAATTCATCTTTGAGATCTTAGAGAGACCTATCTTTTTATTAAGTTTTGACTTGCCCCCTTACATGGAGAGATTTGCACACTTGAGTGTGTTGTCCTTAGTTTTTCTAACTCTGTTGGTGGAATGACATGTACTCAAACATTGATGTGCATTGTATATGATGGTCTTGGTTGGTTAAGTTCTATGTATTATTATAGTTGATATCTTGTACTTTGTGTACCTCTTGTGCATAGGGATGGTTCATTTATTGTTGTACTTTATGATTCACATATGAATGATAACACTATGATTATGCTATGTTTTTGTCTTTTCTGATATGAATGAGATGCAATGTAAAAATGTATGGATGTAAAACACATGAGAATGGAAATGCAATACATATTTTTGCTTATATGTATACCATGAGTTATGACATGCTTTATTGCTTGATTTAGATAATATGTATGCAAATGGAACAAATACTTTGACTGCTCTTAAGTAAGATTTTTGACCTAGGGGATTACAAGTTGACCTAGTATAGGGAGACCTATGAAACCTTGGGATGGAGTTTTATTAGGGACTCCAATGGGAATGGGAACAAGATGGAATAATTTCTAAACTTAGCTTTGTAAAAGGATAAATATTGATCCTTATCTAGAAAAAACACTTTGATGAGCTTTTAACTTAGACAAGTTGTTATTATATGGAGCCTAATCAGACTCAGAGGTTAAATTTACCCCACTTTTATTGATTTCCCCCCAAATTATTTAATGAGATCAAGGGGCAGTGCCCCTTGCAGGGGTTTGGGGGCAGCACTCCCAAGACGGAGTCAAGGGGTAGTGCCCCTTGCAGGGTCTAGGGGCTCGCAATACAAGGTGGGATCAAGGGGCAATACCCCTGAAACCTTAAATGAATTTTATTATTTTATAAAGGTGTCGGGAGTTATTTTTCTATTGGCCAACATAAAAAAACCCTATTTTGTAACCAACATAAGTCTTGATAAAAGCAACTAAGGTTTAGGGTTTCCGTCGATGTTATTAGAGTACAACCAACACTGAGGGGGAGTGAATTAGTGTTAAAGACAAACACATATATTTTCACTTCTTCTTAAACTTGAAACAGTAAATTGCAATACTAATTTGAATGTTTTGCAAGATAGAAAATGAAACACTAAACAATGAATGTAATGGAAAGATTAAACATAAGACATCAATGGATCACACAAAGAGAGACCATAACACAAAGATTTGCATGAGTGGAAAACCCTTTTTGGGAATAAAAACCACTCGAGAAAGATGCCTTACTGGCTTAATATCAAAATCCCAATCATACAGTCTCACTGACTTCTTTTGTCTCACTGACAACTTTTCTTGCCTCACTAGATTTTTATCCCTCCTCATTGGTACATATTAAATACAACAATACAATGAATAATTTGAGTCAATACAGAGGATTACTCTGTTTCACTAAAGATCTATTCTTGAATATATCATTAAATGTTTGAGACTTCAAGAATTACATCAACTTGCGCACATATACAATTGATTACAGAATGATATTCAATCATAGTCTATTGTTTTTGTTTTATATTACAATGACTGCAAAAAATCAATCAAACTCAATAGAGTATAATCTATTTTATACTTTCTCAGAAATGTTTTTCTTTCTTTCACAGTACAGTTTGAACAAGTAACTGTAATTATGCAACTGTCTGAGACAATTTCCAACTGTCAAACAAACTGTCATGGTTGAAGTCGAACCTTCAATATAACCTCTATTCATAATAAATGAACCATGTATTGTTTTGTATAACCAAGGTTATGTAATCAAACTATTTATGCAAACCATAGTTTTAATGACAACTGAATGAAAAAAATTCAAACTGTCCTCGACCAATAAAGCCCAACACAATGTAACCATAGTTTAAGCAAAGGATCTTCAAACTGTTTACTGAGATAAAGAATGCTTTTACAAACTATATGCCATAAATAGAACACCATAAAATCTATCTCAATATTCATGCAAGAGACTCTAGGGTAGAGTCAATCTGCCAAACCCTAATGGGTAAACCAAAGATTTGCAAAGACCCTAATTGTTCTCATTAAAGAAGGAATAAACCCTCAAAAATCAAACTAACTATTTTAGTTTAGTTAATACAACCAACCCAATCTGCACTTTATTTCACTTTATGCAACTTAAAACCTTGAGAAAGAGCAAAAGACAAAGACAAATATCACCTAAAATAGTAGTCAACAAAGTTACTTGCACATGAAACTTAACTACCAAACCTCCTCAAGCTCCAGCTTTGTCAAATCACTATGATTATCCTTCAAGTCCACAAGGATTCCATAAGTTTTATGTATCTTCCATTATTTTTCATGATAATCATTGAAATGTCAAACCCTAGCTCAAAGAGAGCTCATAACTGAAGTTTGCACTTTGCAAAATGATTAACTATCAAAACCTTTTGGCTGATAATAAAATTGTAACCTGTGATCTCAGTGTGCCCTAAGTGGCTCGGTGAAAACTTTAACATCATTTAAATATTTTTACCTATTGTATATGTCAAGACCTACCTAGTAGGTTAATAACCTTAAGTGGCTCAAATATGGCATGCCATAATAAATTTTATGAATGAAATTAATGTGCCACAAAAATAGTTTAAATGATCATGGTATGTCTTGAGTCACCCTAAGTTAATGCATCAAATATATAACCTTAAAATCAAATGTCTCCATTTGAACAAATCAAATGACAAGAAAATGCCTTTTGTGACCTCAATATAATGTATCAAAGGATGACCTTATAAAATCAGTATGTCAAATCGATCAAGAAGTGTCATCATGTAACAAACCCACTGAACCAGTGCAACAATCATAACACCATATCATATGCCAACAGTTTCAAGAATCATAGCATGGAAATGTAACATGATATCATATGCCAAGTATAGCATGGACACCATGAGAGAATCAACTGATCCAACTTAACAAAACAATAGAACTCATGCCAATTGTATGCCAACAGCAATGTTGTTTGACATCATTGCCAACAAATACCAACTGGGGTCAACAAATGTATTGTAGCATTTTGTAGTGGTATTGAGTTGTAAGGATTGCTGGTTGTAATTGGTTTGATTTACTAGATAATAATATTGGGCTCTTTATTCATGGATGTATCCTAGGTTTGGGTGAACCACGTTAAAACTTGTCTCTCACTGTTATTATTTCTGTGTATTTCCATTCCTTTGTTTAATCTTTATTTGCATTTAATTGATATCTTCTACATGAAATCCCTAACAAGTGGTATCAGAGTGGGTTGTATTCAATTATCATCTACATGAAGGTCTCACAGTTGATTGGGAGCAATGGCGGATGAGGGTAAATTGAAGGTAGATAAATTCAATGGGCAGAATTATCAGTTCTGGAAGATGCAGATGGAGGATTATCTCTATCACAAGGATTTATGGAGGTCATTCCAAGGAATAGCCAAGAAACTGGAAACAATGACTGATGAGGATTGGAATGTTCTAGATAGAAAGGTGCTAGGAACCATTCAGTTGTGCCTAGCCCCATCAGTGGCATTCAATATAATGGAAGCAAAGACAATAGATGGTCTGATGAAAGCTTTGGATAAATTGTATGAAAAACCCTCAGCCTCAAATAAGGTATTTTTCATGAAGCGTTTGTTTAATCTGAAAATGATTAAAGGTGGATCTATGACAGATCATTTAAATGAGTTTAATATGATTATTAGTCAATTAACTTTTGTAAAAGTAAGTTTTGATGAAGAGGTGAGGGCTCTCTTGATATTATGTTCTTTGCCAAAAAGCTGGAATAGCTTAGTAATGGTTGTAACTCTGTCTCTAGTTCAAATACTTTAAAATTTGATGATGTTGTTGGTGTTATCCTTAGCGAAGAAATATGACAAAAAAACTTAGGTGGAGCCACATCAGGTAGTGTTTTGAATGCAGAAAGCAGGGGCAGATCAAAGGAGAGAGGAAAAGGTTCTGGAGGTCATGTGAAGTCACGAGGAAAATCAAAGGACAAGAGGTCCCAATCCAGAGGACAGAAGGATTGCTGGTACTATGGGAAACTAGGTCATCTGAAGAAAGATTGTTGGTCTCAGAAGAATAAAGGAGACAAACAAGAAGGTAATAAGGAGGCAAATGTGGTAAGTAATAAATCTAAAGATGATACTTTGATTCTTTCCCTAGATAATGTTGATGATTCATGGGTTATAGATTCAAGGGCCTCATTTTATGCTACACCCCATAAAATTTATTTTCTTGATTATGTCCAAGGGGATTTTGGGCTAGTTTATTTGGGAGATAACAAACCCTATCAAATTGTTGGAAAGGGTAGAATCAATATTAAGTTGCCAAATGAGAATCATTAGCTACTACAAGAGGTAAGGCATGTTCCAAGGCTAAGTAGGAATTTAATTTCAGTAGGATAGCTAGGTGATGAAGGTTGCATTGTTACATTTACTAATAAAAATTAGAAGGTTTCAAGAGGCACCTTAATAATAGTAAAAGGTGTGAAAGTAGGCACCTTATATCTTTGTACAGGTCATACTATTCCTTCTACATTAGTTGTTGTAGAGAAAAAACAAATAGGTTCAAAAATAGTTGCTACAAGTTTGCAGGAAGAGACTAAAATAGTTGTTATAAGTTCTAAAACAACACTGTGGCATAATAGACTTGGGCATATGAGTAAAAAGGTATGAAGTTAATTTATTCTAAGAAAGTTTTACCAGGTCTGAAATGTATTAATATGGATTTATGTGAAAGTTGTGTGTATGGCAAACAAAAGAGACTTAGATTTCTCAAGGATGGGAAGCAAAAGAAAGATGAAAAGTTGGAGCTTGTGCATATAGATGTATGGGGACCAGCTCAGGTATCTTCTCTTGGTGGCTCTCGATATTATGTTACATTCATAGATGATGCAACTAGGAAGGTATGGATTTATTTCCTTAGGTAGAAATCTGATGTATTTGAAATATTTAGGAAATAGAGAATCTTGGTTGAGAATGAGATGGGTAAAAGATTAAAATGTCTTAGATCTAATAATGGTGGGGAGTATTGCAGCAAAGAATTTGAGGATTATTGCTCCTTTAATGGAATTCGTAGGCAGAAAATGGTTCCAGGGACTCCACAGGAGAATGGAGTGGTTGAGCGCACAAATAGGACAATAATGGAGTGTGCAAGGACCATGAGATTGCATGTTGGGCTGTCTTTAAACATGTGGGTAGAGGTTGTCAACACCACTATATATTTAATTAATAGAGGTCCTTCAATTCCTTTGGGTTGTGGTACTCCAGAGGAAGCATGGATAGTTAAGAAGGTGATTTATTCTTTTCTCAAAACCTTTAGATGTGAAGCATTTGCACATGTAGATTCTAAAAATAGGACCAAGTTAGATGTAAAATCAAAAAAGTGTATCTTCATTGGATATGGCATTGATGAATTTGGTTATAGGCTTTGGGATGTTAAAAATTTTAAAATTGTGAGAAGCAGGGATGTTGTATTCAATGAGAAGGTGTTGTACAAAGATTAGTTGCAGCATCATGAGAAGAAAGAAAAGGATTATGTGGTGTTGGATGATACTCTAGATAGTGATGTTCCAGTGGTTCCTCATGTTCTGCAACAGCAACAAGAAATACCACAAACTCTAATGAATGTTAGATGGTCAACAAGGCTAAGTAGACCTCCTGAAAGGTTTTCTCCCTCTTTGTATTCTATTTTGTTAACAGATGCTGGTGAACCAGAAGGGTATGATGAAGCTATGCAGGTGGATACAAAGGTTTAGTGGGAGCTTGCAATGAATGAAGAAATGGACTCCTTGCTGAAAAATTAGACTTGGAAATTATGTAAGTTGCCTACATGTAAAAAGGCTTTACCAAACAAATGGGTTTATAGGTTGAAAGTGGAAGATGGAGGCAAGAAAAGATTTAAATCCAAGTTAGTTGTCAAAGGATTTGCACAGAAAAAATGTATTGATTTTGATGAGATTTTTTCTCCAGTTGTTAAGATGACTTCTAGTCATATTGTTTTAAGTATTGTGGCTGATGAAGATTTGCATTTGGAACAACTAGATGTGAAAACTACCTTTCTCCATGGTGATTTGGAGGAGGAGATATATATGGAACAACCAAAGGGATTTGAGGTTAAAGGTAAGGAGAAACATGTGTGCAAATTGAAGAAGAGTTTGTATGGCTTGAAATAAGCACCTCGGCAATAGTATTTGAAATTTGATAGTTTTATGGTTGAGCAAGGCTACATCTGGTGTAATTCTAACCATTTTGTTTATTTTAAGAGGTTGGATAATGGTGGCTACATTATTTTATGTTTATATGTTGATGACATGCTTGTAACAGGGTCTAACATGGATCACATAAGTGAGTTAAAATAGCAGTGAGCACAATCATTTGCTATGAAGGATTTGGGGGCAGCAAAACAAGTCCTTGGTATGAAATTTTATAGAGATAGGAAGAATAGAAAATTGACTCTATCTCAGGTTGATAATGTTGAAAATGTGTTACAGAGATTCCATATGGAGAATGCAAAAGGTGTCAACACACCTTTGCCTAGTCATTTGAAATTGACTACGGAGATGTGTCCTAAGACACAAGAGGAGGAAGAAAAAATGTCCAAGGTACCATATGCTTCAGTTGTAGGAAGTTTAAGTTATGCCATGGTATGGATGAGACTGGATATTGCACATGTTGTAGGAGTCGTAACCAAGTATATGAGTCATCCCGGATTGGAGCATTGGAATGAAGTAAAATAGATTCTCAGATATTTGAGAGGTACATCCAATAAACACTTATGTTTTGGGAGCTCTAATACTGATTTAGCAGGTTATGTAGACTCAGATTTGGCAGGGGATATTGATACCAGGCAAAGTACTACATGTTATCTCTTTACTATAGGTGGCATAGGGGTGAGTTGGATCTCCAGGTTGCAAAAGGTGGTTGCTTTATCCACCATAGACGTAGAGTATGTAGCTGCAACAAAGGCAAGCAAGGAGATGATATGGCTGCAATCTTTCATGGAAAAATTGGGCAAACAATAGGCTAACAGTTATTTGTTTATGAATAGCCAGAGTGCCATACATCTTGCAAAGAATTATGCCTTGCATTGAAAGACCAAACACATACAATTGAGGTATCACTTCATTCGATCGGTGTTGGATGATGGACAATTACAGCTAGAAAAAATACATGCAAATGAAAATCCAACAGATATGTTTGTTTACAAAGACAGTAACAAGGGAGAAGTTGAGCTCCTTTTTAGCTTCAGATGGTCTTCAAGATTGAAAATAAAAATCAGAACAGTAGAGTCTAGGGTGCTTATTTCTAGTGGGAGCTACAGGGTTAGTGATGTTATGATCAGTCTCCAAGTGGGAGATGATATGGTGTGGACTCTGATTAGTCTCCAAGAGGGAGATTGTTCTTATATGGAGCCTAATCAGACTCAGAGGTTAAATTTACCCCACTTTTATTAGTACGGTTTCCCTCCAAATTATTTAACAGGGTCAAGGGGCAATGCCCCTTGTAGGAGTTTGGGGGCAGCGCCCCCAAGACGGGGTCCAGGGGCTCATGATACAAGGCGGGGTCGAGGGGCAGCATCCCCGAAACCTCAAATAAATTTTATTATTTTGTAAAGGTGTCAGGAGTTATTTTTCTATTGGTTGACATTAAAAAAAACCCTATTTTGTAACCGTCATAAGGCTTGATAAAAGTGGCTAAGGGTTAGGGTTTTCGTTGATGTATTGTAGCATTTTGTAGCGATATTGAGTTGCAAGGATTGCTGGTTATAATCAGTTTGATTTACTGTATAATAATATTGGACTCTTTGTTGGTGGATGTAGCCCAGGTTTGGGTGAACCAGGTTAAAACTTGTCTCTCGCTGTTATTATTTCTATGTATTTCCATTCCTCTGTTTAATCTTTATTTGCATTTAATTTATATCTTCTGCATACAATCCCTAACACAAGTAACAATTTTTATTAGTACCTTCTAGACTTAGATCAAAGATGGCCAACATGATAGACCTGGGGTAAAGGAAATTCTCCAAGGCAAAAGATGGACCTAAAGATAGCTATTCTCTTAGCTTTTCCTGACTAGTGCATGTGTATGCTTTGTACCTCTCTTTTTTATTTTCTATGATAGATGCCACCCCCATAGCTTTGAGCTTAGATTTATCTCCACTTGAGAGTAAGAAAATCAACAATCCTATTTTTATATTTTTCTTTTATTTTCTATTTCTTTTTCTCTTTTTATGTATTTTGCAATAAATTTTCCTGATTCTCATTTTTTTGCACTCTCTTTTTCTACTCTTTCTTGATTCTTTTCTAATTCATTTGCACTCTTCTTTTTTTGGATTTTCTCTTTTTAATTTTGATTCATTTGAAGAGTTTTGATCCTTCTAACATTTTTGTCCAGGAAAGATAAGGGGCTAGGCGCCATCAAGAGATTTCACTATTCCATAAGACTTCCCTTTCACAAAGGAGAGTTAGGGAAGGCCTACTTGCAAGATTTTATTGAGTAGTATAGGTTTGAATACTTACTTTTCTTAGACTTGATAGTATGATTCATCAAGACTAGGATCACTATAAAGCTAAGAGCTTGGATTTATTTTGAATTTCTTAAGAATGTAAAGGGGGACGATAGATAGTGAAATTGATTTTGGGAATCTCAAAGGCTCAGAGACTCTAACCTATACTAGGCAACCTTAAACTCCTTTCTAAGACAAAAATCAAACAAGAGCATATCACAAACAAATGCATGGTGAACAAAATGAGAATGCATATTATTTTTTTATATTTTCACAAATTTTATAATTCTTTTTGGATTTTGACATTTTTTCAATTTTTTATATTTTTATGCTTATATGATTTTTCTAGATTTTCAAATATAATATTTCTTCAGATGAAAGGTGTTGAGCATTTTACTAAATTCTTCACCTTCCATTGTGCACAAGAGATAAGTGTCATTTCCAACATCTTCCTTGCCATATATGAACCTTTCCAATCTTCTTGAAATTTTATTTTCCTTCTATGTTTCTTATTCTTTGTGCTACCTTTTTTGAGGACTATCTCTCCTACTCTGTAAGGACCTATTGGGGTTTCTTGTTATGATGGTATGTCTATGACAACTTGAGGAAATATGGGAGGAGCTAAGGATTGATATGTCTACTGATGAGAGGGGGTCCAATACAAAGTTTGGTCTTTGTTAAATAACTATGTAAGAAATTCAAACTCATCCTACATGCAGATCCTAACTTTGACTCCTTGGATACTTTGTGTAAGGTCAGAAAATGTTCCCTTAGGGGTTTTTCCCTCCTAAGGTTTAGCTCCTGGGTCTTTTATCTGCATTTAGGACGTCTTGCATCATATTTTAACATCTTGATGAAATGATCCCTAAGTTTCATGACAAATGGGACCTAGGGGGATACCTTGAACCTAACCCTGACCAAAATAGGGGGGAGGATTTGGGAGCCCATGCCCTAGTCCTGCCCTATTTTGGGTAAGTCCCAAATTTTTAGTGTCGACTTGTGACCATTATTTGGGTCCTATGCCAACACGATAAGTTTGAATTATGAAATTCTTGGTAGGAGTGTTTGTAGTTGCATATAAAAGCATGTTTAGGCATTCATTTGTAAACTATATGGCTATTGTGAACTTTATGCATTCTCAAGGTGATTCAAGGCATTCATTGTGTAGCAAGAGAAGATTTGTGTTGTCTATGTGATTGTATTTGCAGATTTGAGCATCCATCTCATCATGGCATGAAGAGATTCTTCCTCCCATGAGATCTTCACTACAAGGTGACATCATTTGTGTTTTGAGCATTTATCATTTTATTTTTGCCTCTGCCACCAAGGGCACATACTATCTATTTGACAATGATGTTCAGAAGACTTGAATGTCTCTCCAGGGCTTGACTGAGGCAAGCCTCTAAACACCACAACCCCCTCCCAAAGTTTTGTGATTGTAGGTTACAAGTGGAAGATACAAAAAAAGTGTAGTTGTAGGGGGGCATTACAGAGTGTCAGATTTGCAGATCTAAGTTGAAAATAGCACCCTAGACTTGGGTGCCTACTCTTTAGTCCTCTGAATCCTGTGACGGGAAAATCTCTGTGACAGTAGGAATAGGTTACAGATTGAGCTTCTAGATCCTAACAAAAACCTAGGCCTTGGACTTGGGCACCCACTCATTGGTACCTGACTATTCTACTTCTGAACCCTAAAAATAGGTGCATAGTTATTTGTCATTTTACATCTTTTTGTAGCAGCATTTTCTGATATTCATCTGTTTGCTGTCGTATTTGTATAATTAGGGTTTTGATGTATAATTGAGCATAATTGATAATCAAATCATACAAATCCAAGTTTCCCTACATCTCATAGTGACCTAGGGTATGATAGTACATTGCAACTCAACCCTAGGTCCTTGAATGAAAGGGTGAAAGGAGGATATACACACAAAACTACCAAAAACTCAACTATCCAAATTCCACCCTTTACACTTTGTAAGAAATAGAATACTTGAAAGGGAGTTTGAGGCTCCCTTTCCCTTGCGGATGGATAAAACTTATACTTTTTTTCTATTTGGTTCTATTTGAAGATCCATGGAATACCCTATGTACTTTTCTAGCAAGTAAAGAATGGCAAGGTCTTCTATCCCAATTGTTATTTTAACCTCCTTTCTTTCTATAATTCTCCTACACTCACCTCATATTAGTTTGGAAATATTTCAATTATCTCAATTTAGACTTGTGGTTCTTCACATGTGTCACTTGATTTCATTAAAGTTGAAGTTGAAAGAGGTTCATTTAAATTGGAAGATATGAAAGCTCTAGATGAGGTTTCAGGGCCATTTGTATAAGTATGTCCATGATTTGTAGAGTCTATTTGCATTGAGGGTGTCCAAGGAGTGTAAGTTTCTTTAGGGGGTGAAGAGGCATATAAGGATCACTTGTTGTTAGGGTCAAAGGTGTATATGACTCATTTGACAAGGTTTCCCTTGGTGGTGTCAAAGTAGTGTGACTCTCTAGCAACTCCTCTTCAGCATCAGAAAAGGCACATGAATCTATCTCATTTAGATCAATTATTCTTATTTGAAATTGATTTTTAGGTATATGCCATTTTGAGATAGGAGGAATTTTTTTTACATTTTGTCTTTTCATGAAAGGATGAACTTTGTTTTCCTCCACATCAAAAAACACATTGATGGTGCAAACATTAAGAGGAAACTGTATAGGACTGACACTATCTAATAGCTTCATGATTTTAGTTGTTGTCTCTTTCAAAATAAATAGTGCCTATTTTGATGACTCCCTCCTTTCAAATGTTCTTATTTCTATGTTGTTGATAGTTTCAATTAGATCTTCTTTTTTTTTAGGCACAAAGATTGATGGAATGGTCAAGTATGGAAATTTTGCTCATGGACAATTCGTAGTGAATCGGGATGCTTATCTTCCTCTTAGTTGTATCAGTCTTAAGAATGCTAAACAACTTAGGGTCTCCTTTTGCAACATAAATTTTTCCAAGGTTTAGAAAGCAAACTTCCTAAAACAAAGTTGAAGGTATAGCCTTCATTCTATGAATTTAGCGTCTCCCTAACAACAAGTTGTAATTGATGTCCTTGTCGATGATGTAGAATATTGATGGTACTATTTTATTTCCTAAGGAGACTAGAAGCATGATTTTCCCAATTGATGTTACTTTCAAATTATCACAGCCCCTTAAAGTATCTTGACACGATGTTATATTTGAGTACCCATATGTTGTCCTTTAAAGGAGGGAAAACAAGACTATGTTCATTATCACTCTATCATTTATTAATGTTCTTTTAATGTAAGTATCATAGATCCATACTTGTAGATACAAGGTTGGATCTCCTCTTTTGGTCAACTCAACTTCCATGGGAATTTTCTTTAAATCAAAAAAGAACCTAGGATCCTATAGTTCTATGTTGGGAGGGTTCATGTCAAGATCCACTTGATTGATTTGTTCATCTAGTGAAGGAGTAATTCAATCTAGATATTTCAATCCTATTTCCTACAAGAGGGAATAATTTGCAATGGCGGTTTTCTGAGAAGATCTATAAAAGAGATTTTGGAATAAGTCTTCTTGAGATATTCTATTAGATCAAATGGTCTAATGGGGGTGGTGTAGGTTCCACCACTAGGATTGCTTTCCTATGGAACTCAATTTCTTGCTCAATGTTGGATTCTGTGTTTTCTTCATCATGAATTATTTTTACTAGCCCCAACATATTTGTTTCTTCTTTTGGTCCTAATTGTGCAAGGATGTTTGTTTCAAAGTTTTTGGTGCACTTGTTGATCTTGAAACTGTTGGAATTTAGTTATTTGCTTTATCACTACAATGGATAGGCAAGGGATCTTGAAGTATTTTCATGTTCGTATTCTGTGGTGCTATGGGTATTTGCCTAGTGTTGTTATTATTATTTTTCATTATTTTATGTGGGTTGAGAAACATCTCAATGAATAAGCATTGGTCATCTTCCAACAATCTTGTTATGAACCTATTATATTCATGACATGTTTTAATACTATTTCCTCATTCTATCGAAGGAGAAAAATTGATTGTACTCAAAAGGTTGATGATATGACTCATATCTATTTTCATTCCAATTTTGATTCCCTAATTGTTGATTATCCCTTTAGATATAATTATTATTTCAAGGATAATCTACGGTGTTGACATTTTGAGGGAAATAATCCCTTCCATTGTAATCATCTTTTACCCGGTTCCTCATGGGGGGTTGATCCATTACCCCATATATAGTTGTATAGTGATTGTTTTTTAGGATTTTAATCATGGAAGGATTACCTCCATTGTTATCATTCATCTAAATTGTCAATCATTCATTTGAACCATACATCCTTCATCTGCTATCAATTATGGCTTAATTGATTCTCAAGGCACTCTCTTTAATGCTTCTTCATAGTATCAATATGGTAACTTATGCACTTCCTCTCTAGTATCCCTGCTAAGGGTATGAAAGAAGAGTTTGCACAACTCTCTGTGATCCATATTTGGAGTGCCAAACACTAAATAAAGGACTTCTCTCCACTGTGTGACAAAGTGTGCCACCAATTCATTCGTGTCTTGCTTCATTATTAGAAACTCTCGTATTCCTATTCTAATCAATTTGTTCGTGTCAAAAATTGTTACAAACTCACCAATGAGTTGATGGAAGGAATGAATTGAAGCCTCTGGGAGGTGATAGTACCAATCTAAAGTGATTCCTTGAAGGGTTTTAGGAAAAATTCTTACTACAATTCCATCCCAAGGAAGGAGATCTCTTACTATTTTAGTATAGGCTTTGATGTGTGAGTTTGGGTCTCCCTACCATTTGAATTTTGGTGGATTTGGGAGAGGGCATAGCAATATAACATTGTGAATGTTGTATTCAAGTGGTTCCTTTTGTTGAAATGCACAAGAAAACTGAGAGGGGGGTGAATCAATTGTCACAAAAATTTAACTTCATATGAATATCAAATCATCAAATCCTTAACTGCTGATAATCAGAATTAAACATGAAAGCATGACCCATAGACTTAATAAAAATCACACATTTAAAACAGTAGGCACCATATTTTTACGTGGAAAACCCTAAAAGGGAAAAACCATGGTAGGTGTTAGCCCACAAAATATGAGTTCTAACAATACCAAAAAATAGAGGCTCACTACCCAAATTGCTCACTGCAAAGAACTACTCACTACCAAAGGGTGGCTCACTGCCAAGGGTTGGCTCACTGCCAAAATGGTGAACTAATTAAGTAACATCTACTCCATGTCTGGGTTCAGTTCCTTTGAAGCACAATTAAACTTTCTCTACTCTGCTCCTTCACACCTTCGCACTTCTCTTCATCTTTTCACACTCACACACTTTTTGCAACTACATTTCATGTTTTTATACAATTCATCAACCTTGGAATTTACATCAAGGTCAACATTACATTAATCAATCATTGGAACAATCTCCAAGGTCAGCATTACAAACATACACAGAATAGGTCTGGATCTAATACAAATTTGCTAAGGAAAGAATGTAAAGATGTATGTGGATCACACCACGCCTTAGCTGGGACTCAAATCTAATCTTCCATGCCACAACATGCTTCTACAATCTTCAATGCATCTCCGCAATTGGTGAAATCAACCAAGTCAGCCAAGACTGGTAAGAACACTAGGTCTTCTAAGAACAATCTCCATTCACAATCTAATTTTCACTTTGTCGATCAATCCAAGACTAGGAACATGAGATTAGGAGACATCCACAAGCACATTGTAATCATCAGGAAACATCCGCACAATCTCTAACTACTCTGTCATGAAGATTCTTCAAACCGGAGCACAAGAACAATATTGCCAGCCACTGTCATAAGGTAAGAATAGGTTGTGGACCACCAAATCACAAACCATTGAAATTGAAGGCACATAACATCATTCTAGACTTAACTCTAGAACTGCAGACCAAAATACTTCAATGTGGAGGAATGCAAAGCATAACACTTTCTCCAGATCACCACCAAACATATAGAAAAAAAAAATTCACTATGGTGAACATAATTCACTTAACTCTTCATACTGGAGGCTCAAACTCAGAATGTAGTACCTTCAAACATGCCTCTAGACAAATTTCAATCCACATATAAAGATATCCATCCTACAGGAAATGCGGAGCAATCTACTGGATTTTTCTTTCTGCAATACACAAGAAACTCTGCACCAAATTATTTCCACCAGAGGAGCAAATTTTCTCAATATCCTCAACATCATAATCAATTACATGGGTGAATACAAAGCATCTAACTTATTACAAGCAAGTAACAAGATAAGGGTATAGTTGACACCAATAACAATAGTGATATGTTGACATCAATGACAACACTGGTTAAGCACATACTTGCAATAATCTCCCCCTTTGTCATTGATGGAAACATATGATGTGAAAAATAGAAAAGACCATCAAGACAAGATTCTCCACCTTTCTCTTTACACATCTGTATTCCTTCTCCTTTTGATTTTTTCACATGATTTCTCTGTTGCAAGTATGCACCTAATCGGTGTTGTCATTGATGTCAACATACTTATGTTGCATTAATGATAAGGATTGGATGAACTGTTTGCTAAGGATATTGAGAAAATTGGTCATATTAGGAACAGAGAAGAACAGTGAAGACAGTAAGGTAAAGATCCAAGATAAGATAACTTTCAAAGGATGTGGTTCAAAGGGTTTGTAGATATGTGTCTTAAGGTGATCCAATAAAGATTTCAAAGGTCCGCATGAAGATCTGAAGAAGTTATGGCCACTCAAGTAAAACTAGTTCTAGCAGGTGTTTAGAGGTGACAGAGTGATACAGATAGGTCCAGTGAGATCTAGAAATGCATTATCATGTTCTGTGGATTTGGTGGAGTGTTTAGGAAGTCCTTGTGAAGTGACAACTCAATTGGTTCGTGGTCTAGAGGTCTGCAAGCATCTATTCCTTTGTGATAGTGATGACAGACTGTGCTCTTGAGGTTTCAGATGAAGGAAAGAAGGATTTTAGTAAGTAGATGAACTGTGGATGTTCTTGGTGATTCAAGAAAGCTTGTGGTGGTCTATGGATCGTGTCCAGTTCATGTTAGTGGTCCGCATTAGAGTTTGAGCTCACAATTGAACAATCACTTCTGGATGATGGTGTTCTTCCTCAAACTGGTCGACCGGATGAGTTATACATCTTGCGGATGATCTTGAAGATGTTAGGTGAAGATTGGCATGTTCCTAGAAGAAGATTGAAGTCTCAGATCTGTGTGTCCAATAGTGTGTTGATCCGCATGAAGTCTTTTATAATTAGTCATGTTGTATTTATGTATTTGCTTTGTAATGTTTTCTGACTTAGATGATCATTCCTAAGTCGATGTCTTGTATAAATAAGGAATTGTAAAGTCATTCCAAAGTGTATCATGTGGAGATGAGTGTGTGGTAGTGAGGAGGAGAGCGAAAGTCAGAGCAGGAGTATTGGGCTTAAATGGAACTGATTCAAGCATGGTAAAGATGCTATTCTCCAGTTCATGTATGTGATACTTATTATTTTGTAGACAGTGTGTCTCTTGTAGGCAGTGACCCTCTTGTGAGTAGTGTGCTCAGGCAGTGAGCCCTAATTAGTATGTGTCATTTTGTTCTTTCTATTCTTCTAACAGAGAGTACAATCTTGGGTTAATCACCCTGTGGTTCTTCCCTTAACTAGGTTTTCCACGTCAAAATCTTGGTGTCTTATGTGTTAATATGTTTCTGCTCTTGGTTTAATGCATTGTGTTTCCATGATTGAATTATTATTATGCTGCTGAATTACAAAGTGGATTTAAGTGTTTAAATTGGAAGAAAGTTTTGGAAAACTGATTCACCCCCCCTCTCAGTTGTGTAACCTGAATCTAACAATTGGTATCAGAGCTAAGTTCCTCTAAAAGAGCTTAACCACTTGAGGAGATCCAGGATGTCGTCCTACAAAAAGGATAGTCTGAAGTTTGATGGAACTAATTTCAATCTTTAGAAAAGTCACATGAAATGTCACTTGCAATGTATGGGAATGCAGTACTAGACCATGGCTATAACAAAGTATACACCTCCATAGGGTGGCCCAAAAGCCCCAAATGAAATCACAGATGCTAAAAACAATCTGCGGACTATAGAAGCTCTTCTAAGTGCCTTGTCAGATTCAGAACTTTCAAATGTTGTTGACCTACCAAATTCTTTTGAAATTTGGGAAAAACTAAAACTTCTGCATGAAGGAGATAAGTATGTCAAATGTGCAAGGCTAAAAAGTTTGAAAGGAAAATTCAAAAATCTGAAGATGAGAGAAGATGAAAATATCACTACTTTTATGCCAAGAGTAAATGAGCTTGATTGTGGAATTAGATGTGCTGGTGGAGTCTTGGATGAAGATGAGATTGTTGGAAAAATTCTCAGATCCCTTCCTTCTTCTTATAAAATCAAGGTTGCTATCATTGAAGAATTCAGAGCCCATACATTTGTCACAAGAGATCAATTGGCTAGTAAATTGGTTGCATTTGAAATGACCGAGTTTGGAGATGCCCCCCCAAGACTGAATCAGCATTCAAAGCCAGTGCCTCTATAAAAGGTAAACAAAGGTTTGATCCAGGAGAGAACTCTTCAAGAAAACTATCATGGTATGAAAAAGCAAGAAAAGACCTGGAAGAAGAAGAAGTAGAAACTGCTCAACTTGAAGCCCTTATTGCAAAAAGACTGCCAAGAGGATCCAGTAAGTATGAAGGAAAATTACCTTTTAAGAGTTTTAACTACAATAAGATTGGTCATTTTGCCTCAAAATGTCTGGAAAGATTTTCAAGGCCAAATCCTAACAGATCAAGGTTCCAAAAGAATTGTTACTATGTTCATGAAGAAGATAATAATGAAGGAGTAACAGATGACGAATCAGAGACAGGAAACAAATCTAGAAGTGATTGGGTGTTTATTACCATCAAGGAAGAAGATCTAATGCCCTCTAAATCTGTCGATCATAAAGTTGTAGAAAGAGCTCTGGCTTCCCAAGTTGAAGAAAAGGATGATTGGGTCATTGACAGTGGATGCTCTCACCATATGACAGGTGACAAAAATAAGTTTATAGATTTGGAAAGGTATGAAGGAGGAGTGGTAAAGTTTGGTGATAATTCTGCTGGCAGAATCAGAGGAAGAGGAACTATTTCTTTTGATGGAAGGAACAAAATTGGTAATGTACTGTATGTTGAAGGATTGAAGCATAATCTTCTCAGTGTTGGACAGTTGGTAGACAAAGGCTATGACCTCTGATTCAAGAATGGAAAATGCAAGATATTTGAAAGTTTTAGAATAGAGATTGCATCTAGTACTCAAGCTAAAGGTAATATCTTCCACTTGGTTGGTACTGGTAAAAGCTGCTTATTTGTTCAAGTTGATCAGAGTTGGTTGTGGCATAGGAGAATGTGTCATGTAAATTTTGATAATATCATCAAGATAAGCAATACTCAGGCTGTAAGAGATCTTCCAAAACTGGTGAAACCTACAAATAGTTTGTGCAAAGAATGTCAGTTGGGAAAACAAAGCAGAGTCTCATTTAAAAGAAAGAAACAATCTTCTACCAGATTATTGGACTTAGTTCATACTGGTCTTTGTGGTCTGGCAAGAATCAGGAGTGTGCAAGGTGATAGATACTTCATGTTACTAATTGATGACTATTCTTGAATGATGTGGGTAACTTTTCTAAAGGAGAAAACAAAGGCTCTTGAGAAATTCAAAATATTCAAGCCTATGGTAGAGAATGAAACTGGATTAAAATTAAAATGTCTAAGGTCTGATAGAGGTGGAGAATTCACATCCGGTGATTTCATAGAATTCTATGAGAAACATAGAATAAAGAGACAGTTGTCTGCTCCTAGGACTCCACAGCAAAATGGAGTAGTGGAGAGAAAGAACTGAACCATTCAGGAAGCATCTAGAACCATGATGATGGAAGCAAATGTTCCTCAAATCTATTGGAGAGAAGCTGTCAGCACTACAATCTATACTCTCAATCAAGTTCAAATCAGAAGCAATACTAGTAAGACTCCTTATGGACTTTGGTTTGGCATCACTCCTACTGTGAGGTATTTTAGAGTTTTTGGTAGCAAATGTTACATTAAAAGAGATGAAGATCTAGGAAAGTTTGATGCTAGAAGTGATGAAAGAATATTCTTGGGTTACTCTACTCAAAGCAAAGCATACCGATGTTATAACAAGAGACTAAGAAAGATTATAGAAAGTACTAATGTGAAGGTTGATGAAGGAATTGAAAAACCCTCAAGGTTTTATAAATATGATGAAGATGATCAGAATGATGTTTTGATCCAAGGAGTCCAAGCCCCTTCTGAGATTTAGATCCAGACTGATCCAGTAAATCAGGAAGAAGAGATAAGTTTTAATGAGCCTGATCAAGAATCAGATATGCAAGAAACTCCTAAAGTTCCCAGGTATGTAAGACTAAAACACCCTAAAAATCATATCATAGGTGATAAAAGTAAAGGTGTACAAACAAGAAGAAGGATTGCTCAAGATTCAAAAGAGTATTGTCTGATTTTAAATATTAAACCTAAGACAGTGAATGAAACTTGTAATGATGAAAACTAGACTAAAGCAATGGAGGAAGACCTGATGCAAATTGAGAAAAATCACATTTGGGATCTTGTTCCCAGACCTAAAAACAAGAATGTGATTGGAACCAAATGGGTCTTCTAGAACAAACTGAATGAAGTTGGTGAAGTAATCATAAATAAAGCCAAATTGGTCTGCAAGGGTTATTCTCAAATAGAAGGAGTTAATTTTGAAGAAACTTTTGCTCTAGTGGCAAGAATTGAAGTAGTCAGACTATTTCTTGCTTTTGTTGCTTTCAAGGATTTCAAAGTATATCGGATGGATGTCAAGTCTGCCTTCCTGAATGGTGACTTGGAAGAAGAAGTATACATTGAGCAACCGGATGGATTTCAATTGTCTGATCATGGTGATATGGTCTGCAAGTTGAAGAAAGCATTGTATGGACTAAAGCAAGCCCCAAGAGCCTGGTATGAAAGATTGGATAAGCATATTTTGAAGATTGGTTTCAACAAAGGTACTGCTGACAGTAATTTGTATTTCAAAATTAATCATGAAAACATCTTGATTGTTGAAGTGTTTGTTGATGATATCATTTTTGGAGGAAGAGATAGTATGTGTAAAACTTTTGCAAATCAAATGAAAAGTGAATTTGAGATGTCCATGCTTGGGGAAATGAATTTCTTCTTGGGTCTACAAATCACTTAAACAAAGATAAGAATCTTCAAGACCAAATATGTGAAAGAATTGTTGAAGAAATTTGGGATGGAAGACTCAAAACCAATGAATACTCCCATGGCAACCAGACGTAAATTGGGCAAAGATGGTGACTCTCCTAAGGCTGATTAGAAAAAGTACAGGTCAATGATTGGTGGATTGTTGTATCTCACTCAAACTAGACCTGACATTATGAATGTTGTTGGTCTTGTTGCTAGATTTCAAGCCAATCCTAGAGAATCTCATGTCATGGCAATCAAGAGTATTTTTAGATATCTAAAAGGGATAGTTGAGTATGGATTGTGGTATCCCAGAGATCATGATTTTTCTCTTCATGCATATACAGATGCAGATTGGGCAGGAGATGTGGATGACCAGAAGAGTACCAGTGGTGGAGCATTCTTTTTGGGGAAGAGATTGGTTTCTTGGCTAAGCAAGAAACAAGAGGCAATATCTCTATCAACTAAAGAAGCAGAATATATTGAGCAGTAGGTAGTTGCACTCAAGTTTTGTGGATGAAGTAGATGCTAAGAGACATCAGAGTGGAGTATGAGGAACCTATCACAATCTTCTGTCATAATTCAAGTGCAATAAATATGTCTAAGAATCCGGTGTTGCATTCAAAGACTAAACATATATCCATCAAGTTTCACTTTTTAAGAGAGCAAGTGAACAAGAATGAAGTCAGATTGAGGTTTGTGCCTTCCAAGGATCAGATTGCAGACATTTTTACTAAACCTCAACCTAAGACTCTTTTGAGTATATCAGGGAAAAGTTAGGGGTTATTGCCCCTCTGGTGATGAACTAAGGTGCACTAATGTGCATCAGTCCGGTCGATATCACAGTCACATCTTGTGGTCTGGATTGATGATAGGGACCTATTACTTAGGGGGAGCAGCCAATATGATTCTGAAGTGTTGGAGTTGCAAGTATGTGCCCTTTTCCATTGATGTCAAAGGGGGAGACAAGACATGTGAAAAACAAGTGGTTGTTGATCAAAGGGGGAGAAAGAAAGGGAGAGAAGACATGTGAATGGTTATCGCTGATAGGGGGAGTTGTGACAGTAAGGAAAAGTTCTTGTCTTGATGGTCAAAATAGTTTTTCACATCATATGTTGCCATCAATGACAAAGGGGGAGATTGTTGCAAGTATGGGTCTAACCGGTGTTGTCATTGATGTCAACATACTCCTGTTGCATTAATGATAAGGATTGGATGAACTATTTGCTAAGGATATTGAGAAAATTGGTCATATCAGGAACAGAGAAGAATAGTGAAGATAGTAAGGTAAAGATCCAAGATAAGATAACTTTCAGAGGATGCAGTTCAAAGGGTTTCTAGATATGTGTCTTAAGGTGATTCAGTAAAGATTTCATAGGTCCTCATGAAGATCTAAAGAAGTTATGGCTGCTCAAGTAAAACCGGTTCCGACAGGTGTTCAGAGGTGACAAAGTGATACAGATAGGTCCGGTGAGATCCGGAAATGCATTATCCTATATTGTGGATTTGGTGGAGTGTTTAGGAAGTCCTTGTGAAGTGACAACTTGATTGGTTCATGGTATGGAGGTCCACAAGCATCTATTCCTTTGTGACAGTGATGACAGACTGTGTTCTTGAGGTTCCAGATGAAGGAAAGAAGGATTTCAGTAAGCAGATGAAGTGTGGATGTTCTTGGTGATTCAGGAAAGCTTTTGGTGGTCTATGGATTGTGTCCAGTTCATGTTGGTGGCCCGCATTAGAGTTTGAGCTCACAATTAAAGAATTACTTCCAGATGATGGTGTTCTTCCTGAGACTGGCTGATCGGATGAGTTATACATCCTGTGGATGATCTTGAAGATGTTAGGTGAAGATTGGCATGTTCCTAGAAGAAGATTAAAGTCTCAGATCTGTGTGGCCGATAGTGTGTTGATCTACGTGAAGTCTTTTGTAATTAGTCATGTTGTATTTATGTATTTGCTCTGTAATGTTTGCCGACTTAGATGATCATTCCTAAGTCAATGTCTTGTATAAATAAGGAATTGTAAAGTCATTCCAAAGTATATCATGTGGAGATGAGTGTGTGGTAGCGAGGAGGAGAGAGAAAGGTAGAGCAGGAGTATTGGGCTTAAATGGAACTGATTGAAGCATGGTAAAGATGATATTCTCCAATTCATGTATGTGATACTTATTATTTTGTAGAAAATGTGTCTCTTGTAGGCAGTGAGCCTCTTGTGAGTAGTGTGCTCGGCTAGTGAGCCCTAATTGGCATATGCCATTTTGTTCTTTCTATTCTTCTAACAGAGAATACAATATTAGGTTAATCACCCCGTGGTTTTTCCCTTAACCAGCTTTTCCACGTCAAAATCTTGGTGTTTTATGTGTTAATGTGTTTCTGCTCTTGGTTTAATGCATTGTGTTTCATGATTGAATTATTATTATGCTGCTGAATTACAAAGTGGATTTAAGTGTTTAAATTGGAAGAAAGTTTTGGACAACTGATTCACCCCCCCTCTCAGTTGTCTGTCCTGAATCTAACATTCTCTCCCCCTTTGACATTAATGGAAAAGGGCACATACTTGCATTATGTTGTTCTAATCCAAGTGAACATCTAGCTACTCCCCCTGAGAGGTAGCCCTCAAAACATCAATCCAGATCAAAAAATGAGACTTTGAACACCACTAGATTGATGCATTCTCATGCATCTTAATTTAAGGCAGGAGGTGTAATGACCTCTAACTTTCCTCTAAGATACTCAAAAGTATCCTTAGACAGAGGCTTGGTGAAGATATCTGCAATCTAGTCCTTTATGGACACATATTCATACTTTACTTCATTCTGTATTACATTCTCTCTCAAAAAGTGATACCTTATAGATATATGCTTTATTCTTGAGTGCATCACTAGATTCTTGGAAATATTTATGGCACTTGTATTATCACACAAGATTGCAATTGGATCTTCATAAACAACTCTTATATCCTTCAAAGTTTGTTTCATCCATAACACTTGAGTACAACAACATACTGCTGCAATATACTCTACTTTTGTAGTTGACAAAGAGATTGAATTTTGTTTCTTGCTCAGCCATGAAACCAATCTATTACCCAAGAAGAAGGAACCTCCACTTGTACTCTTCCTATCATCATCTCTGGCCCAATCAGCATCTATATATGCACTAAGAGTGAAATCATTATCCTTTGGATACCATAAGCCATGATCCAGAATGCCTTTTAAATACCTTGGGATTCTCTTTACTGCCATCACATGTGATTCTCTTGGATCAGCTTGAAATTTTGCAACAAGACAAACTACATGCATAATATCAGGTTTGGTTTGAGTTAGATACAGCAATCCTCCAATCATTGATCTATATGTTTTTTGATCAGTCTTAGGTGATTCATTAGTTTTGCTCAACTTGCAGCCAGACACCATGGAAGTACATACCATTTTAGAGTCTTCCATCCCAAACTTCTTCAATAACCCTTTAACATATTTAGACTAATATATGAAGACTCCTTTGTCTGATTGATTGATTTGCAGACCCAGAAAGAAATTCATCTCACCAAACATAGACATCTCAAACTCCTACATTTCACCAACAGATTTCATACACATACTTTCATTGCCTCCAAAGATGATATCATCAACAAACACTTCAACAATCAAGATTTGATCATCATTAATCTTGAAATAGAGATTACTGTCAGTAGTACCTTTATTGAACCCTAATTGTAACAAGTACTTATCTAACCTTGCATACCAGGCTCTAGGAGCTTGCTTGAGTCCATACAATGCTTTCCTCAACCTACATAGCATATTATCTTGATCTGATAGCTGAAATATTTTCAGTTGCTCAATGTAGACTTCCTCTTCCAATTCACCATTTAAAAATGCAGACTTCACATCCATCTAATACACTTTGAAATCTTTATGAGTTGCAAATTCTAGAAACATTCAGATTGCTTCAATCCAAGCTACTGGAGCAAAAGGCTCTTCAAAATCTATCCCTTCAATTTGAGAACATCCTTTGCACACAAGCCTTTCTTTATTCCTTACAACTTCTCCATTTTCATTCAGCTTATTCCTAAAGACCTATTTCATTTTCAACCATTGCCTTGAAGGATTTGAACTTCTCTAGGGCTTCAAATTTGTCTCTTAGAAAAGTAACCCAAGTCATTCTAGAATAATCATCAATAATCAACATGAAGTACATGTCACCTTGTAGACTTCTTATCCTTGTAGGACCACGTAGATCTATATGAACTAAATCCAGCAAACCAGAAGAAAATTGCTCTTTTTTCTTAAAACTTGTTCTCACCTACTTCCCCAACTGACATTCCTTGCAAATGGAATTGGTGGGTTTCACAAGTTTTGGTAAATCTCTCATAGTATAACCTAAACTTATCTTTACCAGATTATCAAAGTTTATATGACACATCCTTCTATGCCATAACCAACTCTCATCAACTTGAGCTAATAAAGAAGTAATCATTAGTTCCTCTTAATTGATAGATGTTATCTCTGGTCTTCTTACCAGCAGCAATCACAGTTCCAAAGCTTTCCATGATCTTACACCCATTGTCTTTGAATCTTAGATCATAACCTTTGTCACACATCTGACCCACACTCAAAATATTATGCCTCAAACCCTTCACATATAAGACATTGTTAGTATTATGCTTTCCATCAAATGAAATAGATCCTCTTCCACAAATCTTACTAGTTGCAATATCTCCAAACCTAACCAATCCTCCATCATACTTTTCCAAACTTACAAACTTACTTTTGTCACCAGTCATGTGATGTCAGCATCCACTATCAATAATCTATTCATCCTTATCTTTCTCAACCTGAACAACCAAAGCACTTTCTTCCAATGGTTTTTCTTCCTTCACACAGCTACCAAAATTAGAAGACACGGGTTCTTCTTTAATAGCAATAAACAAGCATTCATTTGTACTAGTATTAGCATCATCAGATTCATCATCAATCACACCTTCATCATCAAAATCTCTAACATAGTAGCATTTCTTTGGAGCTCTAGGCCTATTCTCAAATCTTTTTCTATTTCTTTCAATTCTATCAGGACATCTGGAAGCATAATGGCCTACTTTACCACATGAAAAATATTTGAAAGGTAGTTTGCCTTTGAACTTATCGGAACCTCTTTCTAGTCTATCAACAAAATTGGCTTCAACTTCATCAAGCTCAACATCAGGTTCTACCTTGTACTTTTCTACTCTAGAGATCTTCTCTAAAGTACTGGCTTTGAAAGTTGTTTCAACTTTTGGCAGAGCATCACCAAATTCTCTCATTTCAAAAGTAGTAATCTTACCAAGCAACTGATCCTTATTTATCTTTTTCACAGTCATTATTTCTTCAATTGTAGCTACCTTGTGAGCATAGGATTTAGGTAATGACCTAAGAATTTTCATCACAACTTCAGTTTCATCTATAGTTCCTCCCATACCTTTGATTCCAGTAACAAGTTCATCAACCTTTTGCATGAAGGATGTTATGTTTTCATCTTCTCTCATCTTAAAAACTTCATATTTGGCTTTGAATCCCTACAATTTAGCACTCTTTATAGATTCATCTCCTTCATACAGAATACTTAGCTTATCCCAGACTCTTTAGCTGACTCATAATCCATAACCTTTATCAAATCAGAGTCATTCAATGCACTCAACAGAGCATCTCTGGCTTTTATATTTATCTAATTTTCTTTGATTTCATCTTCTGTTGTTAGACCATTCTCTAGCATGGTATAATCAATCTGTGTCGCTTGTCATACTTTATAACCAATACAAAGCAGATGGCTTTTCATGAGAATCTTCCAGGTTGCATAATTCATTTCATCAAATCGTAGAGCCTCCTTCTTGTAAGACATCCTCGATCTACCTCAAGCTATTAAGCTTACCACTGAGGAACGTTGCTCTGATACCAATTGTTGAAATGCATAGGACAAATGAGAGAGGGGGTGAATTAGTTGTCTCAAAAACTTAACTTCATATGAATATCAAATCATCAAATCCTTAACTGCTAACAATCACACATTTAACACAATAGGCACCAGATTTTTACGTGGAAAACCCTAAAAGGGAAAAACCACGGTGGGTGTTAGCCCATAAAATATATGAGTTTTAACAATACTGAAAAATAGAGGCTCACTACCTAGAGGGCTCACTACCCAAATTGCTCACTGCAAAGAACGGCTCACTGCCAAAGGGTAGCTCACTACCAAGGGTTGGCTCACTGCCAAAATGGTGAACTGATTAAGTAGCATCTACTCCATGCCTGGGTTTAGTTTGTTTAAAGCACAATAAAACTTTCTCTGCTCTTCTCCTTCACATCTTCACACTTCTCTTCATCTTTTCACACTCACACACTTTTCGCAACTACATTTCATGTTTTTATACAATTCATCAACCTTGGAATGTACATCAAGGTCAGCATTACATTCATCAACCATTGGAACAATCTCCAAGGACGACATTACAAACATACACAGAATAGGTCTGGACCTAATACAAATTTACTAAGGATGTAAATATGTATGTGGATCACACCATGCCTTAGCTGGGACTCAAATCCAATCTTCCACGCCACAACATGCTTCTACAATTTTCAATGCATCTCCGCAATTGGTGAAATCAACCAAGTCAGTCAAGACTAGTAAGAATACTAGGTCTTATAAGAACATTCTCCATTCACAATTTGATTTTCACTTTGCAGGCCAATCAAAGAGTAGGAACACAATTAGGAGACATCCACAAGCACATTTTAATCATTAGGAAACATCTGCACAATCTCTAACTACTCTGTCATGAAGATTCTTTAAACCAGAGCACAAGAACAATATTGGACCAGCCATTGTCATAAGGAAAGAATAGATTGTGGACCACCAAATCATGAACCATTGAATTTGAAGGTACATAACATCATTCCAGACTTAACTCTAGAACCGTAGACAAAAATACTTCAATGTGGAGGAATGTGGAGCATAAAACTTTCTCCCTATCACCACCAAACATATAGAAAACGCAATTTTCACTTTGGTGAACATACTCACTTAACTTTTCATACCGGAGGCTCAAACTCAGAATGTAGTATCTTCAGACATGTCTCTAGACAAATTCCAATCTGCAAACAAAGATATCCATCCTATAGGAAATGCATAGGAATCTACTAGACTATTCTTTTTGCAATACACAAGAAACTCTGCACCACACTGTTTCAACCGGAGGAGCAAATTTTCTCAATAGACTCAACATTAGAATCAATTACATGGGTGAATACAAAGCATCTAACTTATTACAAGAAAGTAACAAGATAAGGGTGCAGTTGACACCGATGACAATAGTGATATGTTGACATCAATGACAACAACGGTTAAGCACATACTTGCAACACCTTTAGATATTCAAGATAACTTCAAGAAAATGCACTTTGAGATGTCAGTGGTGAAAACATAAGCCCTGTAGATGGGTCTTTTTGGTTTGATAATTGATATCGGGGCATGGATAAATACGTTGGTTGAACTTGTTGGTAACTTTGGGGAGCCTAATAATTTTGCATTAGATAGGTTGCACTAGGTTGTAGAAATTACTGTATTCTATCATTATGAGCATTATACAAATACAAACTCAAGTATGGAAGGTTTTGAGTTTCCCCCTAGTTTTGGTCAACCCTAACACTATGTGGATTTACACATTTTCTAGTTCTTTGGTCATTTTTTATTTGAGGAGGTTGTTCTACTCATGTGGCTTCTAGCATCTTGATCCATTGGACCAAAGTACCTATAAGATCTACATGGGTTATGACCTCTTTTCTTTGATCTTCTACACCTTGTGGTGGGTTTTATTTATTTTCTCCACTTGTTTGATCTCCTAAAATATTTTCTAGCTATTTAGTTTGATATGTAATGTGTAAGGCTTCTCAAGCTTCCTTGGATTCTTATAAATGTCTTTCTATATGACTAACTTTAGTATCAATTTGATTAGGAATTTTAGAATAACTTGTTTTAGGACGCTCTTCTTGGTGTATTTTAGATCAAATGAGCACTCGACGTGCTCTACTTTGGTTTGAACAACTGGGTTGTATTGTCATATCTTGTTCCCATGTGGGATTGTTGAAAGTCAAAGAGTGACACTTGAGGTCCTTTTCTATCATTTTCATGGTCAGAATCCTCATAGTCAAAATAGTTGGAGATGGGTATCAATGGATCAAGTGGCACATATCTATTGAATGAATGTTTTTTTAGTTCTCTTGAGTGCATGTTTAATAGGTTTTCATTCAATTTTGTCCTATTTAGGGGCATCATAAACACCATAGAATAAATGGAATGGAGAGAGAGGAAGATGATAATGAAAAGTGGGATGAAAATTAAAATTGCATATGAAATGGAAGATGAAGATGAAAACAAGAAAACAAAATGGGAAAAACTTACCCTAAAAGGATTTGTTCTTCATGTCAAGTTCACCAAAATATGTGTTATTTAGAATGTGACTCAGACACAACACAAGTGAGTTAGACTCCAACATGACACATGAAACATATCCTTACTATGGGTGACCACCTAGTCACTCTCGCTCTTGTGGCAAGAGCTAGTTGAATGGAGGTGGAACCAGGGGATTGTTATGTTCATGAGGAGATAGAACATCATAGATTGCAGTTGGGTTGATCAAGTGATGTATGGATGTTTGTGTTTGGTGGAAGTTATTATGAGTGTTGTGATGTTGATGAAAATCTTCAATGGTTGTTGTGGTTGTGATTGTAATATGAGTTGAAGGGTCACTTGTTCTAAGCCTAGCTCGAAGACTATTTTTCTCATTTCTGATGCATAGGCAATCTAACCTCCTCTATTTATTTTGAATAACTTGTTGAATGAACCTGTATTGATGAATGCTTCTTTGTTCTATTTGAATCAGCCTCAAGATAGGTCCTTACTCTTGGGTTGTTTCTTCTGTGGGAGTTGGTTGAGGGATGATCTCTCTAATCTCATCTAAGATGGATTCTACCCAATCTTCCCTAATTCCTGGGTACATCAAATGCTACACAAAAGGGGGAAAGTTTTTTACATTGATTTATTTTGATTGACTTGAATTTGTTGAACTCGTGATGAAATCAAGGGTTTTTTTGATCTCTTATTGTTTTCCTTTTGTGTTTTCAAATTTTTTTGGTATTTTCTATGAATGCAAAACAAATTTTGATTCTTTTTTGTTAATTTTGAATGACTTAATTACTAAGAAAAGGAAAATGTGTGCAAACAATATGACTTTTTTGTATTCAATCTAAACTATGTTTTTGTGTATTATGTGGATCAATTTTGAATTTTAATCTAATGAAATAAAATTTACAATTAAATCTAAGATCAATGGAAATGAAATTGATCTAGGAAAAAAAATAACGCTAATCTAACCAGTTTAAAAAAGAAAATCTATGAAATCAATTTAAAACTACTATCAAGAGAAAGAAAAATGAAGTTATACTTCCCCAAGAGCAAGATTTGATTTTCTAGATTACTAAAAAATCATAAAAACCTATATGAATCAAGTGGTAGTGCCTATGATAAGTCCTTAGAGGTCCTTTTTGGCAACCACTAAGGGACAAAAATAGAGATATGGAAAGAAAATGGATTGAGATTTGAAGCTATGAAAATTGAAAAGAAATTGAATTAAGCATAAACATGCTATGGCAAAGCAAATGGCTTGAGATTTGAAGCTATGGCTGAAATAAAAGGCACATGAGGTCTGTATTGAGCATAAAAATGCTAATGGGGGCAATTTTGTAAAGGCTTGAGCAAACCAAGAATGCAATAACATTTTTTCCTCCCCAAATAAATAGAGGAGGGAAGTATTTCTAGGTTTAAAATTTACACCAAAGGTGGTGGTGATTGGAGAGTTAAGAAGGATTTATTAAAGAGTGATTTGGCTTTGATTGGAAGAAAATAGAGGTTGGAGAGAATATCATAGAAGATTGATTAGAAGATAACAATAGACTAATTAGGAGCTAATAATAGACTAATTGAGAGTCCAGGAATAGTTAGCGGGAGTCAATAGTTAGTTACGCATGGAGGAACTCATAATCAAAATCTAAAATGGAGTTAAACTAGGCTAAAACTTGAAGAAATCACACATGGAAAATATGATAGAATCATCCCTCTCGGGAAGAGAATCTCCCTTATTAGTAGGGTAAATCACCCAAGGAGTTTTGTTAGGAGAAAGGGGTTATTTGGCCTAAATGGTTGAATCTTCCAAGGGAGTTTGGTCGGTGAAAATGGAGATTTGTCAAAAATGAGATAATGAGGTGATTTGAAGGTATAGAAAGTTTACAAAAGGTTAATTTGATGGTCATGGAAGAATAAATATCCCATGTTTTCAAGGCAAATCTCCTAGGGGAGTTTTGATAGGTCAAAGGGAAGATTTAGTTTTAATGGCCTAGATGGACAACAAGAAGGTTTGTAAGACCTTGGAAGGTTAGCTTGATGGTTAGGGAGGCATAAACAAAGAGAAAAACATTCAAAAATGTGTCACCAAGAAATAATCTATTGAGATGCATATAATTCATGTCTTCATGGGCATGATTAGGACTCCATATCATCATTGGACTATCATGTCAATCTGTGCACTTTTTTCATAGTTACAAGTACATGTAATGGTGGCTAGGAGCATTGAGATGTTCTAGGAGATGCCTTGAGGTACCTAGTTAGCTAAAAACAATATGGTGTTTATCTCTTCTACCAAAAGCATGAAAGAAATCATAGATGAAGAATACATTTCCTACATTGATACATGAGAGTAAGTATGTGCAAAATTAATTTAGATTACATAATTACAAAGAAAGTAACACAAAAGAAATATACCACTACATAATGATTTGCTTGGGGAAAACCATTGTGTGTCCCACCCTTGTGTGTTTAACTTATTTGTTCTATTGGACCTATTATTATTTTGATAAAACTAGATTTTAGACATTTTATCTATGGTAGTGTGATCCTTGTTAGCATGAACAGGGTTCTTTATCTAACTAGTTCATTTCCTAGCTAGTTCTCTATTGAGGTTATTTTCACACTAAGTTTACTTAAATACTTTTTCACTTTATCCCATATTGGTTGTGTTTTTAGTCTCTTGGGTGGTAAATTCTATATGTACTCACTCATTGCTCTCATATGAGCATCTCATTTTTCATTGTATGCTTTGCATTCTCTTGAGTAGAATACATTTTATTCTTGCTCATTTATAATTTCTAGATTTGCTTTCCTTCATTCATTTGCATTATTGGGTAGCTTTTCAGCCAAATCTTGCAATCCTATCGATAGACTATATTAGACGTTGGTATCTTGATTAGAGTAGTTGATTTAATTTGCATATGGTGATGATATAATCAAGAAATAGTTGAGTTATATTTTGATTTTCTGTGATTAATGTATGTCTTGATTTGGATTATTAATATGTCATCCAATTATGTCTTGTATTATTCAAATTACCTCATGGATTTGAAATTGAAATTGAGTATCTATGTTTAGAAGATTAGAATAATGGACATCTGAAGTCAATGATAGACAATGTGAATTGAATTTGAAAGTGATATGCATTTGGACGAGTTTTAAATTTAATTACGATTATTAATTAAATTATAGATTTTTATATATTGCGTGATTATGTGTTTGATTACATTTCAAGATGCTTTGGCTATGTGTCAAACATATTAATGTGTGTAATTAGTGTGCAGATGATTTCCATAGCCAATAGAAATTTGAAGGTCTTTGTGAAATCCCTATGTGAAATAACCCCGTAAAACTTGACCTTAGTCCATAATGAGGAATAAAGTATATGTTATGTTTAAATGTTGTAATTTGAAGTGTTAATGTTGATTTATCATTTTTGTATGCCCTAAGGTTGTTTAGGCTGGGATATGATATGAGTTGGCATCCTAGTTGTCCAAACTTGGATTTGTATTTAAGCAGTATTTTAAATGGTCTAAAAATATCATTTTCTTAGTTTTTTTGTTGTTTTTAATGTCCTATGGAAAGTAACTATGGATTAGGTACTTGTTGGGGTACATATCTTGGGCCTTAGACAAGATATGACCCTTTCCCTTGGAAGGGTGTGACAAAAATGGGGCTTGGGGAAGAGGGATCGGTGACTTGTCACCATACCATTCCCTTTCCCCAAGGTTCATTTATGTGCTTGGGTCAATACTAATGTCTCACATGTGTGAGGTGTTGGAGATTTCATGTAAGAGGAGGGTATAATGTACACTTATTTCCCCATTGTCTCACACATGTGTAAGAAAGTGTGGGGACATATGCTCTTGGGAGGGGTGAGAGGATGCCAAGCATCACCTCCCCATTAGAGGAGGACAGGTGACTTGGAAACCCCTATTTATAACCATCTTGATGGTTAAGAAAAGGTTTTATTTTTTTATTCATTTTCATGGGAGACCTACATTGAAAGAGAGAGGGGGCTTGTGGGAGAGATTTAAACTTGGATAGATTCCTTAGAGTGGGGTTTCTTGAAGAGAGCTCCATCAAGCACTCATCAACTCTTTAGAATCTTAGAGAAGAAAGCTCCAAATGCTTCATAAGATGTATGTTTTATTGCTTTCTTCTTGTATGCTAATGGAGTTTTGTTTTTGTGATGTTTTGTGTTGTCTTTTATATTTTGTGTAGGGTTTCAGAAAAGAGATGTGATGGGTTAATCTCTCCTATTGTTGAGATTAGCCCCAGTATTGGGGTTGATATAGGAGTGAACCTCCTTGGATAAAGAATACTCTCATGAAGAGGATTCTTGGGCATGAGTGCCTTACATGTTCTTAAGAGTTGTGAGTGAAGAGTTGTTAGAAAGGAGTCATTGCAATATTCTTGTTGTTAAGATGAAATGCACCCTTTTGAGAGTGGTGTGGTGGCTCTCCTTTCAACTAACAAAATTGAAACACTCCTAGGTTATGGGTGACCTTTAAATAGTTGGAGTGAATCTCTAGAGAGGGTTGGTTCCCCTAATGTAACACCTAAAACTAATTCTACTCTACTGTTGCAATGAGGAAAAGGAATAGAAACTAAGCACAAAACTAAACTTGAAACTTGAAAATGAGGTGATACACCAGAATGTCTAATGACTTATACTTGCCTAAGCATACACAATAGGATAAAAGAGACCAACACACCATACACAACTCACAATTTGACATATTTTTGCATAAGTATTTCATAGAGGGGCTTGAATTTTATGACAACATTCAAAAGAAGTGACAGATGGCTTTTAGAGGCTTAAATTGTGAAATATCACAGTTGAATCTTGCATGAACTTGATAAAACATAGGCTATGACCTAAAAATGAATGTATTCCTTCATAAAAGTAAGGAAATGAGACTACATATCAAGGAAAAAAAGTTTCATCACAAGATAATATCAATCATTTCATCAAATTACACAATATCACATTTATGAGAAGGTAAAAAATGAAATATTTTATTAATCAAAAAGGTGCATATAGCTGATACAGGTCTCTTTTGCAAATACTTGTCTCAAAAAATCAAAGATACCACTCAAAAAATTAGAATTAGATTCAAAAGAACTTAGAGAATAATACATATCAAGTGTTACAAGGTGTCCCCTCTCCTATCCAATAGCTAAGAGAGAATATTGGGACTATTTTTGAAGAAGTAAAGACAAATTTTTCCTTAAACAACTGAGTCAAACCTCTTTTTAGGCATTGGGGAACTAAGTTTCCTTGTTTTACTCCTCCAAAATCTTCATCAAGGAATTGAGGGAAGATGTACTTGTTGTTCTTCAACTCTATCAATTGAAGGTGCCCCTTGAAAAGCTCCCACATCAACTTCCACTCTCCTAGATAGGTGGATGATGGTCAAATTGTCTCCAATGCTTTCATAACTACTCATACTAGCCTTAATTCCTTCCAACAAATATTTTCATGATAATAGGACATGTGTTTTTCATGAATTTTAAATTGACATGGACTTCTTAAGGGCATAGAGAAGGATCTTGGTCCTTTAGGACTCCAAAACCGCATATTAAATGAACATTTCATGTTTCCTTATCATCTTGTTCTTCCTTGAGCACTAATGTAATTCTTTGGACATCTCTCAAGCATGACTATGTCATTATCATGGTTATTTGTGCCATTGGAGAAGCATTTTCTCTCTATCAACTTCCACAATGTGTATTTCAACAAGGTAGAAATACACATTGTGCATTTCAACCAAGGGCAAGTTTACAACCTAGTTTTGGTTTTGTTATTCCAACACTCTTGTCAATGGCCTCATATCTATTGAATTACTAGCTCTAGAGCTCATTAACCAGTTGGAGATGATGGAATAAGATGTAATGGCAATCAAATTTTTAGAATTAATGGAGTTGGAAGAAGTTAGAGATCAAGCAATGCATATAGTGGAGCTTCATCAAGCCCAAATAAAAGGATCATTTGACAAGAAAGTAGTTCCAAGAAATTTCAAGGAAGGAGACCTTGTTCTAAAGTGGGAAGAGTTGAAGACTAAACCTAGAATTTATACTAAGTCTAACTCCATGTGGAGTGGGCCATTTATGATTTCTAGTTGTAGACAACATAATGTCTTTCAGCTGTCCAAGTTAGATGGTGAGGAGCTACCTCTCCCAGTCAATGGGATATATCTCAAGCATTGCTATTGATGTTATGTTTTACACTTGTACATATTAGAATAGGTTTGTCATAATGAATAATTGATGTTGCATATTGTTGTAGTCATCTTTTTTTCTTCCAAGTGTTGAGGTGCAGGTTGCTTTCTCATTAGGAGACTACATTTTAAGTTGCCTTTAGGTAGTTTTGTTGTATTTTTTGTTTTTTGTTTGTTGTTTGAGAGGTACTAATAGTAGTTTATAAGGTCTTTTCTTCAAGTTGTTTTAGGTCTTCTATGACTCTTTACCCAATGGATGTCCAAGGCTACTGGTTTTAGATTCTTATCAGGCAAGTATCCTGTAGATGTCACTAGAAATGTTGACATATTTTTCCCTCTAGACCAAAAAAGTCACTAGGGGGTGTCTTTAGAATGTTTAAGGCTTTAAGTCTTGGTCTAGGTGTCTTAAAAGAGCCTTAAAATAGGTTTTACATTGCAAAAAAAATAAAAATATGTTATTTTGTTACAACATTTGACACATTTTAGTCTTGGGCCTTGAAAAGGAGTTCAAATAACCTTAAGGGCAGATGTAAAAAGTTGGCGGGCCAAAAAGTAGCCAAACATTTTTAAAAAAATTCTAGGCCATAACGCGAGTGCATTATAATGCACCCACGTTATGGTTTGGTGACGTCAAACCTAAGGCTCAGGAAGACCAAGCCATAATGTGCTCGCGTTATTATGCGAGCACGTTATTCTTTCCTATTTAAAAAAAAACTATCATTTTTTCTCATTTTCCCATTTCATTTTATTTTGTCCATGGCCTGCAAACCCTTGAGAGCATGCTCGCATTATTGGAGATCAAATTCATCACCAAATCGTCATTGATTCATCGTACAATGTCAAGGAGGCCGAAGGAGTAAGTTGTATTTGGTTTTTTGTCTAAATTTGTTCTTAAATAGGTAGGTTTAAGTAGATTTTTGATGTAAATTTCTTTAATTTACAGGAAATGATAATGCACATCCTCCTCCTCCTACTAAAAATCCATAAAATCCTGAATCACCTGAACATCAAATACCTGCTGAAAAACAACCTAAACAACAAACTCCTCCATACATTCCTCGACATGCCCTTGGAACACAAGAAAATATAATGGGAAAAATTGAAAACAATAAAAAACAAATTGAAGATATAATTGCAATGTTGAAAGATCCTACAACTTCAACCTCGTATAGATCCATGCTTGCTCAATATCTTGAATCTATGTTGTCAAATGTAGATTCAATTAGCAAGCAAATAACTAGTTGATCTAAAAAGAGGAGGGAACTTAGAGAATACTATGCAGAAAAGTTGTCATATGAGCAAGTCAAAAATAAACAAATTACAAAATTGAACTTGTGTTCTATTTTTACAGACCCACGAACAAATCAACCTCTACCCCTTACATGCAAGAGGTTCCCTATCCATTGGTGTAACAACCAAGTGATAACGGACAATTTTGGACAGAGGTGGTGGATGATTTTTGACCATCCTCCTGTTGCAAGTATGAGGTGAGCCAGTGTTGTCATTGATGTCAACATACTCATATTGCATTGACAAGAAGGATTGGATGAGCTGTGTGCTGAGGATATTGAGAAAATTAGCCTTAGTCAGGAACAGTGAAGAACCGTGATGAGAAGAAGGCAAATGTATTGTATAGGTTGAGAACCGGAGGATGCGGATTAAAGGGTTTGTAGATATGAGTCTTGAGATGCTTCAGTTAAGATTTCAAAGGTCCGCATGAAGATCTGAAGGAGTTGTGGCTGTCGGTGTAGAACCGGTTCCGGCAAGTATTCAGAGGTGACAAAGGATCACAAAAAGGTCCGGTGAGGTCCGGAACTGTATAATCCCAATCTACGGATTGGAAGGAGTCTTTGGGATGTCCTTGTGATGTGCCATCTCAAGTTGTGTATGATTTGGAGGTCCAGAAGTACCTCTTGCATTATGACAGTGGCGACAGACAATGTTCTTGAAGTTCCGGATAAGGAAGAGAAGAGACTCCAGTAAGTAAAGAAAGTGCGGATGTACCTGGTCATTCAGGTAGGCTTGTGAAGGTTCTTGGATCATGTTGAGGTTGTGTTGTTGGTCTGCATTGATAGTAGAGCCCGGAATTGAAGTTATTCTTCCGGATGAAGTTCTTGCTCTGTTTAGCCGACCGGATGAGTTGTTCATCCTGCGAATGTTCTTGTGGTGGCCGACCGGATGTGTTATTCATCTTGCGGATACTCTTATGGTTGTTTGCCGACTTAGATGTTTGTTCCTAAGTCGATGTCTTGTATAAATAACGGTTTGTGAGTTCATTTTGTAGTGTGGATTGTGTGGATGAGTGTGGCATAGCGAAGAGAAGTGCGAAAGGCAGAGCAGAGGTTTTTGGGCTTAAATGGAACTGATCCGAACATGGTAGAGATGTCATTCTCCAGTTCAAGATTGTGATTCTTATCACTTTGTAGACAGTGTGTCTCCTTGTAGGCAGTGGGCCTCTTTGTGAGTAGTGTGCTCGGGCAGTGAGCCCTAATTGGCAAGTGCCATTCTTTTTCTTATTCTTCTAACAGAGAATAATCCTTGGATTAATCACCCCATGGTTTTTCCCTTAACCGGGTTTTCCACGTCAAAATCTTGGTGTTCAATGTGTTGATGTTATCTGCTCTTGTGTTTATGTATTATGCTTTCACGGATGATTAATTGATATGCTGTTAACTAACAACGAAGAATCAAGTGTTTGAAAGAACAAGAAGTGTTATACAACTGATTCACCCCCCCCCCCTCTCAGTTGTATGCCTTAAATCCAACAATTGGTATCAGAGACAGGTTCCTCTAAAAGGAGCTTAACCGCTTGAGGAGATCCAGGATGTCGTCATACAAGAAGGATAGTCCGAAGTTCAATGGAACCAACTTCACTCTCTGGAAAGGTCACATGAAGTGTCACTTGGAATGTATGGGAAAAGCATACTTGGCTATGGTCTCAAAACCATATGTACCTCCACAAGGTGGTCCGACAACTCTGAATGAAATCACAGATGCTGAAAATAATCTGCGGACCAAGGAAGCCCTACTAAGCGCATTGAATGATTTAGATCTCTCAAATGTTATTGACCTACCAACTGCATATGAGATCCTGACTAAACTGAAACTTCTGTATGAAGGAGATGAGTTTGTCAAAAGTGCAAGGTTGCAAAGTCTGAAAGGGAAATTTGAAAGATTGAAGATGAGAGATGATGAAAACATCACTACCTTTATGCCAAGAGTGAATGAGTTGGTATGTGGAATTAGAAATGCTGGTGGAACTCTAGATGAAAATGAGATTGTCTGCAAAATCCTAAGATCCCTTCCTGCTGCCTACAAAATCAAGGTTGCTGCCATTGATGAATTCAGAGCCCACACAACTGTCACAAGAGAACAACTAGCTGGCAAACTAGCTGCATTTGAAATGACCGAGTTTGGAGATGATCCTCCCAAGACTGAATCTGCTTTCAAAGCCAGTGCCTATGTGAAAGGCAAACAGAGATTTGATCCGGGAGAAAACTCATCAAGGAAGATGTCATGGTATGATCAAGCAAGAAGAGACATGGAAGAAGAAGAAGCAGAAATAGCTCAACTTGAAGCCCTCATTGCAAAGAGACTGCCAAGAGGATCCGGTAAGTATGAAGGAAAACTACCCTTTAAGTGTTTCAACTGCAATAAGATTGGTCATTTTGCTTCAAGATGTCCGGAAAGATCTGCAAGGTCTAATACTAACAGACAAAGGTTTCAAAAGAACTGCTATTATGTTCATGAAGAAGATGACAATGAAGGAGTAACAGATGATGAATCAGAACTAGAAAGCAAATCCAGAAATGAATGGGTGTTTATTGCCATCAAGGAAGAAGATTCAATATCCTCTGAATCTGTCAATCACAAGGTTGTGGAAAGAGCTTTGGCTGCTCAAGTGGAAGAAAAGGATGACTGGGTTATTGATAGTGGATGTTCTCACCATATGACTGGTGACAAGAATAAGTTCTTAGATTTGGAAAGGTATGAAGGAGGAATGGTAAAGTTTGGTGACAATTCTGCTGGCAGAATCAGAGGTAGGGGAACTATTTCCTTTGATGGAAAGAGCAAAATAGGTAATGTACTATATGTTGAAGGATTGAAGCACAATCTTCTCAGTGTTAGTCAGTTAGTGGACAAAGGCTATGATCTCCGGTTCAAGAATGGAAAATGCAGAATCTTTACAAGCTCCGGAACTGAAATTGCATCCGGTGCTCAAACAAAAGGTAATATCTTTCATCTGGTTGGTTCAAACAAAAGTTGTCTGTTGGCTCAAGTTGATCAGAGTTGGTTATGGCATAGAAGAATGTGTCATGTGAATTTTGATAACATCATCAAGATAAGCAATATTCAGGCTGTAAGAGACCTTCCAAAATTGGTGAAACCTACAAATAGTTTGTGGAAAGAATGTCAGCTAGGTAAACAGAGCAGAGTCTCTTTCAAAAGCAAAGATCAGTCTTCTACTGGATTGTTGGAATTAGTACATACTGATCTCTGTGGTCCGACAAGAATCAAGAGTCTGCAAGGTGATAGATATTTCATGTTGTTAATTGATGATCATTCTCGGATGATGTGGGTTACCTTTCTAAAAGAAAAATCAGAAGCATTTGAGAAGTTCAAAATCTTCAAAGCTATGGTAGAGAATCAAACCGGATTGAAACTAAAGTGTCTAAGGTCTGATAGAGGTGGTGAATTTACATCTGGTGAGTTCATTGACTTTTGTGAGAAGCAAGGTATAAGGAGACAATTGTCTGCTCCTAGGACTCCACAGCAGAATGGAGTAGTTGAAAGAAAGAACCGGACCATCCAGGAAGCTGCCAGGACAATGATGTTGGAAGAAAATGTTCCTCAGATGTTTTGGAAAGAAGCTATCAGCACTGCAGTCTACACTCTCAATCGAGTTCAAATCAGAAACAACACTGGTAAGACCCCCTATGAACTCTGGTTTGGCATCACTCCTACTATGAAATATTTCAGAGTATTTGGTAGCAAGTGTTATATTAAAAGAGATGAAGATCTAGGAAAGTTTGATGCTAGAAGTGATGAAGGAATTTTCTTGGGCTACTCCACTCAAAGCAAAGCATACCGGTGTTACAATAAGAGATTGAGGAAGATGATAGAAAGCACCAATGTGAAAGTTGATGAAGGAATTGAGAAGCCTTCAAGATTTTATGAGTTTGATGAAGATGATCAAGATGGTGTTCAGGTTCAAGGGACTCAATCCCCTCTGGTAAGTCAGAATCAACTTGATCCAGTAAATCAGGAAGAAGAAATAGGTCAGAATGAACCTGATCAAGGAGCAACAGTGCAGGATATTCCTAAAATTCCAAGGTATGTAAGACTAAACCACTCTGAAGATCAGATCATAGGTGACAGAAGCAAAGGTGTGCAAACTAGAAGGAATGTTGCTCAAAATCAGGATGAATGTTGTCTGATTTCAAAGATTGGACCTAAAACAGTAAATGAAGCCTGCAATGATGAAAACTAGACTAAAGCAATGAAAGATGAATTAACGCAAATTGAGAAAAATCATACTTGGGATCTTGTTCCCAGACCTAGAGACAGGAATGTGATTGGAACCAAATGGGTCTTCCAAAACAAACTGAATGAAGCTGGTGAAGTTATCAGAAACAAAGCTAGATTAGTCTGCAAAGGCTACTCTCAAATAGAAGGAATTGACTTTGAAGAGACCTTTGCTCCGGTGGCAAGAATTGAAGCAGTCAGATTATTTCTTGCATTTGTTGCCTTCAAAGACTTCAAGGTATATCAGATGGATGTCAAGTCTGCTTTCCTAAATGGTGATCTGGAAGAAGAAGTTTACATTGAACAACCGGATGGATTTCAATTGTCTGATAATGATGATATGGTCTGCAAGTTGAAGAAAGCATTGTATGGACTAAAGCAAGCCCCAAGAGCATGGTATGAAAGGTTGGATAAGCATCTTGTGCAGATTGGATTCAACAAAGGTACTGCTGACAGTAACTTATATTTCAAAATTGTTCATGAAAACATTTTGATTGTTGAAGTGTTTGTGGATGATATCATTTTTGGAGGAAGAGATAGTATGTGCAAAACTTTTGCAAATCAGATGAAAAGTGAGTTTGAAATGTCTATGCTTGGTGAAATGAATTTCTTCTTGGGTCTGCAAATTACTCAAACAAAGAAAGGAATCTTCATTTCTCAGACCAAATATGTGAAAGAATTGTTAAGGAAATATGGTATGGAAGATTCAAAACCAATGAACACTCCCATGGCAACCGGATGTAAGTTGAGCAAAGATGATGACTCCCCAAAGGCAGATCAGACAAAGTATAGATCAATGATTGGTGGATTGTTGTATCTCACTCAGACTAGACCAGATATAATGCAGGCTGTTGGTCTTGTGGCAAGATTCTAGGCTGATCCTAGAGAATCTCATGTTATGGCAATCAAAAGAATTTTTAGGTACCTGAAAGGAATAGTTGAGTATGGTCTATGGTACCCTAGAGATCCGGATTTCTCTCTTCATGCTTACACAGATGCAGATTGGGCAGGAGATGTGGATGACCGGAAGAGCACTAGTGGTGGAGCATTCTTTTTGGGGAAGAGATTGGTTTCTTGGCTAAGCAAGAAATGAGATGCAATATCTCTGTCTACAACTGAAGCAGAATACATTGCAGCAGCAGGTAGTTGCACTCAAATCTTATGGATGAAGCAGATGCTAAGAGACATTAAAGTTGAATATGAGGAGCCTATCACAATTTTCTGTGATAATTCAAGTGCAATTAATATTTCTAAGAATCCGGTATTGCATTCTAAGACTAAGCACATATCTATCAAGTTTCACTTTTTGAGAGAACAAGTGAACAAGGAAGAAGTCAGATTGGAGTATGTTCCCTTAAAGGATCAGATTGCAGATATCTTTACTAAACCTCTTCCCAAGGACTCTTTTGAATATCTCCGGGAGAAGTTAGGGGTCATGGCCCCTCCGGTGATGAACTAGGATGCACTGATGTGCATCAGTCCGGTGGATATCACAGTCATATCTTGTGATCCGGATTGATGATGGGGAGCTGCAACTAAGGGGGAGCAACTGGTATGATTCTGATGTATGAGAATTGCAAGTATGAGCCCTTTGCCATTGATGTCAAAGGGGGAGAGAAGACATGTGAAAAACAAGTGGTTGATGATCAAAGGGGGAGCAATAAAGGAAGAGAAGACATGTGAAAAGTTGTTGTTGATAGGGGGAGCTGTGACAGAAAGGAGAAGTTCTTGTCTTGATGGTTTTTCACATCATATGTTGCCATCAATGACAAAGGGGGAGATTGTTGCAAGTATGAGGTGAGCCAGTGTTTTCATTGATGTCAACATACTCATATTGCATTGACAAGAAGGATTGGATGAGCTGTGTGCTGAGGATATTGAGAAAATTAGCCTCAGTCAGGAACAGTGAAGAACCGTGATGAGAAGAAGGCAAATGTATTGTATAGGTTGAGAACCGGAGGATACAGATTAAAGGGTTTGTAGATATGAGTCTTGAGATGCTTTAGTTAAGATTTTAGAGGTCCGCATGAAGATCTGAAGGAGTTGTGGCTGTCAGTGTAGAACCGGTTCCGGCAAGTATTCAGAGGTGACAGAGGATCACAAAAAGGTCCGGTGAGGTTCGAAACTGTATAATCCCAATCTGCGGATTGGAAGGAGTCTTTGGGATGTCCTTGTGATGTGCCATCTCAAGTTGTGTATGATTTGGAGGTCCGGAAGTACCTCTTGCATTATGACAGTGGCGACAGACAGTGTTCTTGAAGTTCTGGATAAGGAAGAGAAGAGACTCCAGTAAGTAAAGAAAGTGCGGATGTACCTGGTCATTCAGGCAGGCTTGTGAAGGTTCTTGGATCATATTGAGGTTGTGTTGTTGGTCCGCATTGATAGTAGAGCCCGGAATTGAAGTTATTCTTCCGGATGAAGTTCTTGCTCTGTTTAGCCGACCGGATGAGTTGTTCATCCTGCGAATGTTCTTGTGGTGGCCGACCGGATGTGTTATTCATCTTGCGATACTCTTATGGTTGTTTGCCGACTTAGATGTTTGTTCCTAAGTCGATGTCTTGTATAAATAACGGTTTGTGAGTTCATTTCGTAGTGTGGATTGTGTGGATGAGTGTGGCATAGCGAAGAGAAGTGCGAAAGGCAGAGCAGAGGTTTTTGGGCTTAAATGGAACTGATCCAGACATGGTAGAGATGTCATTCTCCAGTTCAAGATTGTGATTCTTATCACTTTGTAGACAGTGTGTCTCCTTGTAGGCAATGGGCCTCTTTGTGAGCAGTGTGCTCGGGCAGTGAGCCCTAATTGGCAAGTGCCATTCTTTTTCTTATTCTTCTAACAGAGAATAATCCTTGGGTTAATCACCCCGTGGTTTTTCCCTTAACCGGGTTTTCCACGTCAAAATCTTGGTGTTCAATGTGTTGATGTTATCTGCTCTTGTGTTTATGTATTATGCTTTCATGGATGATTAATTGATATGCTGTTAACTAACAACGAAGAATCAAGTGTTTGAAAGAACAAGAAGTGTTATACAACTAATTCACCCCCCCCCCTCTCAGTTGTATGCCTTAAATCCAACACCTCCATGCAACAATAATGAGGTCCCGCAATAGGTTTTGAGGAAACTCTACTGCAAGTTTGTAAAAAACAAAGTGCCAAACTATTTATGTGGGACTTCTAGATTAGAGGTGGAGGGTCAGGATAGACTAGGGGCACATGTTGACCCACAACAGCCAGTGAGATGAGCACTCACTAGAATAGCCCATGAGCATGTGTCTATCCCTTCCATTGTGAAGGAGAGTACTAACTTAAGTCCATTAGTGCCATGACCCAGAGCATCATAGAGTATGACAGTCCTATAGAACAATGTGGGATGGTGGAGAGTTTAAGGAGTAGTGTTCCACCCCATACTTGTCAATCTTGTGAGTCAGCCTGTGGTTATGACCCCATGGATAGTCAGGACACAAGTGCGCATGCTACATCTGCAGTTGAGCAGATGGTGATGACAGATACCCTCATGAGTGATACTTTCAGCCTTGATACTCAGGTAAATGTTTGCAAGTTCATTGAATTTAATTTATAAAATTTCATTTTTGAAATGCAAGATTAACTAATTTAGTTTGATTATTTTAATGAAATTTTAGGGTCATACCATTGATGTAGTTTTCAGTGGTTCTCCACCTGCATATTACACTATAACATCTACTACCAGGGTATGTAACTAGTAAACAATTATAAATATTACATGTGAATAGCATCATTATATGAATGGTATTCTAATATCTTATTTTGGGTGTTGAATAGGTTAATATTGGAGATTTCATGGCAACACCTGCCAGTGGTGGTGGACTTCAAAGCTTCACTGAGGTAATAAAATAAATAGTTTAACTAATGAATTGTACTTACTAGATTTTTATATTTTATATAAATATCATTGATTACATTTCATTGCACATCTTTCAAACTCAAAGCATTACTAGTCATTACATAACCAATAACTAGATGTTGATAGATGACAAAATTTCAATTACAATATAGTTATTGAAAATTTCTCAAAGAAATGTGGTCTCATGGAATGCCATGACAAGCAGATGCATAGACAAGGACATCACCATAAGACCACATTTCTTTGAGGTGTCTTTTCAAATAGCTACCCCACAACCCTACCCCACCCTACCACCAACCTATTTACCTAAACTAACACCTTCACTCCCTCTCTGACTTCTTAAACCTAAAATTTGATGCTACTATGTTCCCTCCTTTATTGACCCTTATACCACACAATAGTCATGAATCTTCATATAATTTGTATATATGCATACGTGACTTGTGTGCTTTAATGTGTGTACTTCCATGTTTAGGTGAACATGTGTGTATGTTAGGAGCCATGACTTGCATCACTATACTAGTTTTCATAATTGAATAATGTTGTTTTATTTTCAGATGATCCAGGCTGAGCAGACACCTCCCAAAGTTCATAGGGTAATGGAGCATGGTGTACATCCTGTGTGATTCATAGCTCCATGCCTTTGATGGGGGTATGAGGCATATTAGTAAATTTCAAATTACATTCGTTGTTATAGTTGTTTATTTTTAAAAAATCAAATGATTATTGATTTGAAGTTTAATTTCTATCTGGATGGTTTCTATAGGACATGACATCGCCACATCCTAATCCCAGTATTGAGGCAAATGAGGAGACAGATTTTATGGTAGAGGTAAGTGATTATTTTGTTAAATGTTTCATTTTTTATAATGTAATTTCTATATACTAATGTCTATACTTTTTATTGTAACAAATCCATGAACAACTAAATAGGAGCGGCCCTCGGGTTCATAGTAGACTACCCTCATACGCGTCTCCATCCACTCAAAGATCAAAGGTTGTCCATGATATATTCTCTTCACCAAGCAGAGGGGAATGAAATATATTATTGTAACCTAGATATGGACATATATCTTGTATTGCATATAGTTGACATTTTATGCCTATATGGCATTCTTGTAAGCCTATATGGCTATTTTGTATATATGTTATACTTATATCGACAGATATTAATGTATGACTATATGGATAATTGGTTAATGAAAATCATTTTTGTTGACCATTATGTAATATGGATAGGTGCAGTGTAGATCATTTTTGTATGCCTCTAGGTTGCAAAGTTTAATTGTTAAAGAATCCATCCCAATTGATGATAAGAGAATTTGAGTTTTGGGTTGAAAGTTTTAGTCTCTCAAAACTAGACATGCCCAAGAAAATAGAGAAAGGAAGATTGGTTAAATGGATAAATAGAAAGCAAGTTTTTTTGTTCACATCACGATCTACATTCTATTGCACAAGCCTGCATGTTATCCTTAGTCACTCACATAGCAATGTACAACCTCATGCATAAGTCCTTGCATCATGTGCCACCTAAACAATGCCACATGATCCAACACAAAGTTCATGGTTCCTTTCACCATGCATAATTCACATAGTGATAGGAATCATTTTGTGCAACTCAAAAGACACCCTATAAATCTTACACAACCCTTTGGATCATGTGCCATTTGCACAACACTAAGGATCATGTCTCATAGTTTCACAAACAACTCTATCTAATTTATGTGTCACATCTACACCTACGTGCACTACTATTTATAGGGTCTACATTCCAAAACTTGATACAAAACCATGTGCAACACCCCATAACACTATACAACATTTCAATTTGCACAAGCAACCATATTGGGATGCAAAGAGTGTGTTTGTTGTCTTGAATAAGATAGTCCAAATCATATGCTTATGACCACTTGATGATGACCATTGTGGTTATTAAATGTAATTCCTCTTGCATATAAGGCAAGATTATGAGAGCACATTGAGTCTTACCTAATTTGAGTATGCACATAACAATGGGGCTATAGGCTTCCATAAGTCATCAGCAATCCCTTTGAGAATGTGGTTAATATTATAAATGTATACTTTACATCTCACCATGTTAATATGTATCATGTCATCACATTTACCAATTTGACTCTAATTCCATAAAGAAATTCCCTACCCAAAAAATTGTTAAGCTTGAAAGCCTTGTTACGACATTGTATTGATCTCGCAGAAGGTTGCATACAACTACCCCAACTCTTTGCAAGATTGCTATGAAATATGATAAGCAAGATAGCTGCAGTGTAGATCATTACATAATGATAGAGCCATGAAGTGTAGAGGGTTTCAAATATTGCAGAAGTCTAAGTTCAAGCCTATAACACAGTGACCTAAAGGGGGAAGAAGATGAGGGTTGAACAGCATGGATATGACAACATGAAGATGATATTAAGTTCAAGCCTACTAGGGGTCTACGATTGCAATGATGGAACAATGCATTGAAGGACTAAAACAAACCCTACAGAGATAGTACTATAGAACAAAGTCAAGGTGAACCAAAATAAAAGAATAAGTAGTTCATATATGACTATGTTGATTACTAGAACAAGTATGTTAACAGCCATAAGATGCATGTTGACATGTGAAGACTATAATAGTTATAGCAAAGGCAACGTGTGAGGATATTGCTAGTATAATGTAGCTCAGACTGTTTCAATGTGTTTGGGTGCAAAACAGGACCATGCCTAGCCTAAACATACCGATCCAGACACGTTGGAACTGTCAGTTTGGTCACATCAGGAGCAGGACTTTGCAACTTTACACTACCTCCTTCTGATAATTTTTGGGGCAGCAGAAAACCTTTCACCACGAGCAAATGCTTCAACGATAGAAAAAATTGAGAGAGGTTATTGTAGAGAGACCCTATGTGATCCTATAGCCTTAGACAAAATATTTCTAAGTGTCATGATTTCTAAGTAATAGCTCATCAAAGATTGTTTCCTTTTTGCACTTTGGACTCTTCAGGGATATCATTGATATAATGTAGCTCGAATTGTTTCGGCATGTTTGGGTGCAAAAAAGGACCATGCCTAGCCTAAATGTATCTATCTGGATACTTTACAACTTTACACTACCTCCTTCTGATGATTTTTGGGGCAGCAAAAAACCTCTCACCACAGGCAAACACCTCAAAGATATCAAAAACTGAGAGAGGTTATTATAGAGGGGTTCTACGTAATCACGTTTCATTAGATAGAATGTTTCTAAGTGTCATGGTTTCCAAGTAACCGCTCATCAAAGATTGCTGCCTTTTGCACTTTAGACTCTTCAGGGATATCGCTAGTACAATGTAGCTCAAACTATTTTGGCATTTTTGGGTGCAAAAAAGGACCATGCCTTGCCTAAATGTACCCATCCAGATGCATTGAAACTAATGGTGTGGTTGCATCAAGAGCAAGACGAAAGTTACACTCCTTTGTAACCTTACACTACCTCCTTCTGATGATTTTTGGGGCAGCAGAAAACCTTTCACCATGGGCAAACACCTCAGAGATATCAAAAATTGAGAGAGATTATTGTATATGGGTTCTACATGATCGCATTGTCTCAAACGGAATGTTTCTAAGTGTCATGGTTTTCAAGTAACAGCTCATCAAAGATTGCTACCTTTTTACACTTTGGACTCTTCAGGGATATTGCCGGTACAATGTAGCTCAAATTGTTTTAGCATGTTTAGGTGCAAAAGAGGACCATGCCTAGACTAAAGGTACCCATCCAAATGCGTTGGAACTATCATTTGGTTTCATCAAAAGCAAGATGAGAGTACACCCCTTTGCAACTTTACACTACCTCCTTCTGATGATTTTTGGGGTAGCAAAAAATATTTCACCACAGACAAACACCTTAGAGATATAAAAAACTAAGAGAGGTTATTGTAGAGGGGTTCTACATAATCATATTGCCTCAAATGGAATGTTTCTAAGTGTCATGGTTTCTAAGTAACAGCTTGTCAAAGATTGTTGCCTTTTTGTACTTTGGACTCTTCAGGGATATCATTGGTACAATGTAGCTCAAACTATTTCGGCATGTTTGGGTGCAAAAAAGGACCCTGCCTAGCCTAAACGTACCCATCTGGATGTGTTGGAACTATCGGTTTAGTCGCATCAGGAGTAGGATGAAAGTTACACCCCTTTGCAACTTTACACTACCTCCTGATGATTTTTGGGACAACAGAAAACCTTTCACCATGGGCAAACACCTCAAAGATATCAAAAACTAAGAGAGATTATTGTAGAGGGGTTCTACATGATTATGTTGCCTCAAATGGAATGTTTCTAAGTGTCATGGTTTCCAAGTAACAGCTCGTCAAAGATTGCTGCCTTTTTGCACTTTGGACTCTTCAGGGATATCGCTGGTACAATGTAGCTCAAATTATTTCAGCAAGTTTGGGCATAAAATAGGACCATGCCTAGCCCAAACATACCCATCCAAACACATTGGAACTATCGATTTGGTTGAATCAAGAGCAAGATGAAAGTTACACCCCTTTGCAACTTTACACTACCTCCTTTTGACAATTTTTGAGGCAGCAGAAAACCTTTCACCACGGGCAAATGCCTCAGATATATCAAAAAATGAGAGAGGTTATTGTAGAGGGATTCTACATGATCGCGTTGCCTTAGATGGAATGTTTCTAATTGTAATGGTTTCTGAGTAACAGCTCATCAAAGATTGCTATCTTTTTGCACTTTGGACGTGTTGGTGTTTTTTCTTGCAACCCTTAATCCTAAGGAAAACTAACATTAGACTGAGGACAAGAAAGACCAATGAACAATGCTAAACATAGCCTTCTACTCTTTGAGTATTGCCAAGATCAGGAGGGTGTTCCCAGAGACCTCAAAATAATTTAGGAATCAGATACATAGCAATGGAGATCTCTAAATTTAGGCAATTAGGTTCAAATGGTGTTAACATATGATAAACTTGGTTATAATCCTTATGAATGTACTCAAATTGACAGTCTCTTACAACACCACTAACCTAGGAAATACAATATATATAAGTCCTCTAAATATTTGCATAAGTTACAAGTTTTTCATGAGGTTTAATCAAGGTTTAAAATACTAGACTTCATGCATAAGGGTAGGGTAGAAATAATTTACAAATAAATTAGGAAAAGACTAACATGATTTTCAATTTTAAATGGGTAGGACAATCTTCATCCATAAGATAAGTGCCTAATCCCGGGCTACAAAGTCATGTTTGAACCAAACCAATAATAAAAAAAGAAGCCATAACATTCAATTAGGCATTGTTTGTCAGGTTTCTGCCTTATAGAAACATCAAACCCTCAACTGCCCTCCTGCTCTCAAAATTACAATCCATTCTTAGTTATCCAATAAAATTTGAAATGATCCACATATCAGTGATGAAAATGTGCATACTTAATCATCTTAACCATAACACTTTTATTGTATCCCTTGAATACATACTAACAAACACATGACAAAGAGAATAGCAAATGTATATCCAGGAAACCCTTGGAATCCCTGAAACATTCAGACATTAATGGAGACAGAATGCAAAATGATAACAGAAGCAATGGTCTTATATCGATTTATTGAACAAGCTTTAACTAAATCATGACAAAATACTTGTCACAAATAGACCTCTATACTACATAAACTAATCACTCATTATAATATAGCTTTGAGATCACCTAGATTGAATCCCACACATCAGACCTTGTCTGAAAGTATGCTCTGGAACCAACAACTCAAAAATGATACAGAAGTTACAATATAAAGAGAAAGAGAGAAGAAGATGAAAACTCTAAAATTAATCTACTAATGACACATGGCTCATCTCAGCTCCCTTGATTCTGCAACTGATTTACTTTTAGAAGATGCTCCTTCTCCTCTTCATTTTCTCTCCTTTTCTTTGCAACTAAAATTAATTTGTCCCAAATCTATTTTGCATTCCCGTGCACAATTTTACCCTTCTGGTAGAATCACTGTTTAACTGCAATTTCACTTGGCATGTAACAAATTTTACTCCCAGGCAGTTTTCACATTTCACTAGCAAGTAGAAAATGCATTTACCATACAACTTTAACTTCCAGAATCAAATAAAATATGCAAGGCATTTTTGAATATACACGAGCATTATTCCTTTTGCCAAATCATTTTTAATATGCCAATGCATTTACAAATATATTGGAGGCAATAGAAATAATGATGCCATGTTTTTCCTTTTGCTGTCCCATTTTTCTCACCTCTGGGCAATTTAAAATTCTTAGAACATCTCTAAAATTGCCCTCCGATCTTGAAGAATGCTCTAGGCACTATTCTGGGAGTGAAAGAATTCATTTTTAGCCTATAGAAGCCCCAAATCCATGCTCAAAACCAAAAAATGTGACAGCAAAACCTTCAGCACTCCTTTGCAATTCTTTCCTTAATGTTTCTACCATTCCGCGTATGAAGGATGTGGTCAGAGATATGATCTCAGCAAAATGGTGAATACCATCGAATCATTGTACTTCGAGCAGAGCATCTCCTGAAATGGTCATGTTTGATGCCATGTCTAAGATATGCATTTAATAGAAGAGTCCCATCACTTTAAGAAAGCCACGCGTCTCAATTCTGTGATTCTGCGGTCGCTCAGAGAACCCTTTGATGGAGTATGGCGGAACATCAGAATTGATACAAAACTAATATATAGTGCCTGGGACCCACCTTCTTGCCACCCAGGACTGTCCGCAGCTAGCTATCACCTTTTTCGCATTTCTGTCGAGGCTAATTTCCTTTGCAATTCATCTTGGGTGGAATGGTGGAAATGAATCCGCATGCACCACCTGCACAAAACTAGTTAGTAGGACTGGCCTCTGACGTGTATACAATCTTTTGCCATCTAGATGAAAGGTGACCAATCAGGTAGACTTTCTCTTTAATATTAGGTTTCTCTTTGGTGCGGGGTATAGATTGTACTTGTTTAGTGAGGGGCTGGTAAACAATGTTGAGGGATGACATGAAAAGGGAACTTAAAAGGATAGTGATGGGAACACGCAGTCACCAAAGAATTATATCAAGTGCAACTATTGACCTCATTCTATAAGGGTTTAGGCTTTTTGACAGAGTTGGATTACTCAGAACATTTTTTAGCAGAAGAACCCTAATCATGGAAATCTTATGACCAGGTGACATAAAGCAGGGAACAAAACAACCAAAAACATTTAAAAATTCTCATGGTTCCATCAGGACTCTTCAGGGATATCGTTAGTACAATGTAGTTTGAACTATTTTGGCATGTTTGGGTGCAAGAAAGGACCATGCCTAGCCTAAACATATCCATCCAGACGTGTTAGAACTATCGATTTGGTTGCAATAGGAGCAGGATGAAATTTACACCCCTTTACAACTTTACACTACCTCCTTCTGATGATTTTTGGGGCAACAGAAAACCTTTCACCACGAGAAAATGCCTCATAGATATCAAAAACTGAGAGAGGTTATTATAGAGGGATTCTACGTGATTGTGTTGCCTTAGATGGAATGTTTCTAAGTGTCATGGTTTCTGAGTAATAGATCGTCAAAGATTTCCACCTTTTTGCAATTTGGACTCTTCAGGGATATCGTTGGGTACAATATCGTTGGTACAGGTGTAAGGTATTAACTTAGATTTTAGAGCAAAGTAAAGACTAGGGTTTTTAGGAGGTTGAGGAATAGATAACCCTAAACATAATACAAAATAAGTTTTGAAGACCACATGAAGAACACAGAAGGTTATCTAAGATAGATTAAACAGAGAGTATAACACAAACAAAACTTACCAAACTAGGTCTTTAAAGACAATACCATATTTTGTGATCAACATCAACATCATGAGGACACTGAAGAAATCTTTGACACATGAAGACATTGAGAACACTGAAGGCATGGAGCACAAAGAAGCATGAAGACATGAACAAACTCCTGTCATGAGGAAGAACCACAACCCAATCCAACTCCTGAAAGCATGACATGTTATGATGAAGAACCACAACCAAATCCAATGATCCAATGGCATGAACCAGTGACATAAGCAACTATGTCCTGCTATTGTAACATGATAAACATGAATGTTATGAACTAACATCCAAACCCTGTGAGATGAATCTTGATATGACATGAGTGAAACATGAGTGAATAGGATTAAGACCAATAAGGATCAACTTCATCCATCACTTAGATCTAACCCCATGAAGCATAACATGATGATGATGCAAACATCAAATGTATACCATAGCAAACAAATCAAACCAATCATGAGGCCTTCACTACTCAAGTTCATACCACTACTTGTCAAGTTCATACCACTTCTTGAGTGAGATCTTCACTATTTAAGTTCATGCCTTGTCTTGAAGCATTACAACTCTATGCATCACATCACATCACAATATTCACTGTATATGTGTAAAAATGCAGCAGTAAATAAAAAAGACAAACCTATGTAAACTTACAAATTAATGTGCATAATTACAAATCAATGTAACATGACTTTACAAAATCAGTTTGAATATTTGCCAAACTCTACTAGTTCATTTCCAACTGCATGTGTCATTTCCATATGTTCACATATTGGCATATGTTGCAAGCCACCGCAATGCTAGCATGTGCCATCCAAGCATAATTTCCTATAGAATACTTGACCTTCCTCTCTTTCACATAAAATTCTTGATATGAAGTCTCTTAAAAATGTTGGTGGGGCATGTATGCCACAATCCTGCAAAACATTGTTAGTATGCAAATCTAAACATATAGACCAATAAACATCAAAATGGTTAGAAAATTCAATATGTAATCTACAACAACAAGTAGTGCATGTGTGATTTATCTTGACATAGAAAGTTTTTAGCATTTCAAAATATTTTTAACAAATTTTAATTTGAGGATACATCTCTAGAAATTTACCAAAAAATTGTGTTTGAGTCATATCCAAAAAATGCTTTGGATGTGGCTCACGATTCCAACTACCGATTCTCCTTCTTACCACATCCCTTTGATTTAGAGATACCCTTGTGTAATTCTTCCAAAAGTCTTCAATTAGTGATCTCAATGCTTCAACAATTGGTTTATCTTTTCGTGGTAGTCTCCCCGAGAACACCCATTATTCATTGGCATTGGTGTCCTCAATTCTTTGATGCCTTCCAATGGCTCTTGATAACATTTTCCTATTAATTCTCAATGCTTGACTTATCTTTCTAATGATACAAGCTTTCCTCATTTTACTACTTACTATAGTCAATGTAATGACATGTTGCGTTGTATTACTATCTTTTGTGCATGAGGTGTTACCCACACACTCATATGCACTCATTAGATTCTTGACAATAGATTTTTCACTTGAAGCCTCTAATGTTCTCAACCCAAGAATCTTCATGATGCACCTCTACTTTATACTTCGCATCATTTCAACGAATAGTTGACATTTTGCGGTCTCATTTATCTTTTCAAAGAACAATCTCCAAATCTTATGAGCATATATTCTACAAGTACATTTTGGAATCTTACCTTCCATTGGCTGCAAAATATTCTCATCAATATCAATCAATACTTTGACTTTCTATGCAAAATTCTAGGTGGTGTTAAGATAGGTAAATTCATCTCAACATTAGGAATTTTATCAATATTTAAATGAGATGGGATAGATGGCATACCTTTGATTGAAGATGAAATAGATGACATACCTTGAGGTTGAGGTGGGAATGATGGCATACCTTCTTGCCCACATGTGAGTGATGATGTACTCTCATGCGGTAGATGGTGTCCCTACATGTTGACTTGCAATAGAGGACATGTCTCCAACTATGGTATTCAAATCTCTCATAGCATGAAGTTTTTGCATATGTTCCCTTTGTGTCACCAATATCGTATCTCTTTTTTATGGTTGTGGTTCCTATTCAATTGGCATGTCTTCATTTATCGTGTCCAATTTCCTCTTCTCATGAAGTTCCCTCATAGACGCTGCTTTCTTTGCATTCTTAGCTTCTATCTCTTCCTGTGTTGGTTTAATTGTTGATCGTTTCCTTGGCATGACGGAGAATTTATCTGTAGCATGATAAAGAGACAAATATTAGTTCCTAAGAAATGAATCCATGCAAATAACTGAAATATATGTCATTCAACCTTCATATAAAATGTACATACAATCATCATGTAGAAGAGTAAATGTCACTCAACCAACATAGGTACAAAGCATACAAAGCATTATTGCAACCACACAAAACATTATTGCACAATGTTATTACAGCCATACAAAACATTATGGTACAAAGTTCACTTCAGTCCTATGAGGATAAGGACAAAAGAGAGTCACCTATTAAGGCTACAAGTGAAGAGTACATGGGACTTCATGTTGACTACAAGGTTGAAGATGTGGGGGAGGCCTTGGTGCTAGTGGCATCAAACTACCTACACTTACTTGCGGATAGAGATCATATCCTCACACATGAAGATTCAGCTTGCAGCCATGGGACAGAATTTAGGACACATGATACACTTGATTTTCACTTGGAGACATCTCATGGGCCAACACTTGTTGATAACCATCTAGTCATGAAAGGAGATATGATTGAGATCGTGGGAGACATCACACTAGGGCATGAGGTAAGGATTGATTTTCCAATGTGTGACATAAGTCCCTTATCTTCACATTATCATGTTATGACAACCAAGAGGATCGGCCTTAAGGCTTATGATTTTCATGGAGACACTTATGTTGAACTTTGCACTTTGGTGTGACTGAACTATCTTGAGACCCTATATCAATTCCATGGCAATGTGACTGATTTGTAGTATTTAACTTGGCACATTGTCATAGATATGGGAATGGAAACATTTGGTATACAAGGTTTGTAAGAACTAAAAACATGAATAATAATGTAGCATAGCATGAATCATGATTGGATTAAGCCTATTGGGATTTACTTGTATCATATTAGCACCTATTCATTTGTATTTTAACTTGTTATGACAAGATAATAGTATTTCATTATGCTTAAGGGATTGTATATTTATATGTTGTAAGGATTTATTCTTGTATAATTTGACATCATGGTATGTTGAAGTCTATTTAATTCATTACTGCACATACTTATTAAAGAGCCCAAGTGTAGAAAATATACATGGCACCATGTGAGATTGTAGGCTGACCTTATGGATTCTTGAGTAATAAAATCTAGAGATTTAACTTAAGGCTATCTATGTAGGCTTAAAGGAAACACACATGATGGAATTTTGCATGAGGTCCTTTAGGTTGAATCTCATTAGATAGACATCAATGATTTTTTATTATAAGGTTCATTATGCAAAGGGACTTAACAATGATATCGTGATTGTGTCTATTTTAATTAATGTTGACCTTTGAGATTTATTTTGTTATGCATACCATGAACTGATTTAAAACATAGTCTATTATAAGGACATTTATGTGTCATGACTAAGCTCTTTGGGTAGTAAGAATTATGATGAACTATAAATGCAAAATGTAAGACATGTATGCAAAAAGTAAGACATGTATGCAAAAAGTAAGACATGTATGCAAAATGTGGAAGCATAGACAAGGCAGATGAACTATAAAATCAAAAAAGTGAGACTGATATAAACACAAAATATGTAAACCATACAAGTGATATAAACATGTGTGATAAAGCATGATAAAGTAATTCAAATAGAATTAAGGAAAATATAAAGAACATGCATGTAAAGACTTGACATACCTAAAAATGGATATTCGAATGGAAAGAGTACCCAATTATGTAGTGTTTTTTTCTTCTTGCATCAAACTCCTCAACAATTTGAGTTTTTCACCACTTGCTTCCTTTTCAACATTAAATTGAATAACACTCAAATAGAATTAGTAACAACAATACTATTTGTTAGGCTTAGCCGGCAGAAGATATCAATTAAATACAAATAAAGATTAAACAGAGAAATGGAAATACACAGAATTAATAACAGCGAGAGACAAGATTTAACGTGGTTCACCCAAACTCAGGCTACATCCACCAAATAGAGAGTCCAATATTATTATCCAGTAAATCAAACCGATTACAATCAGCAATCCCTGCAACTCAATACCACTGCAAATGCTACAATACAATATTCAAACCCTAACCCTTGGCCGCTTTTTATCAAGCCTTTTTGTCGGTTACAAAAATTAGGGTTTTCTTATGTCGGTCATAAAAAATAGGATTTTTTAAGTCGGCCCTAGGATTTTTTAAGTCGGCCCTAAAAAAAATTTTCTTGGTAGCCCCCGAACCCCGGCGAGGATACATGGCTAGTGTACAATACTTTCCTGATCAGTCGCCACCTACCAACACTATTAACCAATCTATAATGTTAAATTTCTACAATTCAATCACAATTAACATTGCAACACTACAAAAATTGAAACTTGAATTGATATATATCAAATTCAATGTGAAAACTATGTTATTTCCTCCTTCAGTTGGCAAAGCAGAAAAAGGTGGTGGAAAGTTCATGCAAAGGTGGTAGAATGTGAAAAATGTGCATGTGAACTTCCCAACAGCATGAAAACACTTTTGTTTTTTGGAACACGTGCATAAACAAAACAAAATAGAGTATGTGGGCCTGGATCATGGGAGTCCAAGCCTTTTTACTATTTGTATAGCAATTGACCTGATATAGAAAACTCTATATTATTCATTTCTCCATGTATTTCTTCTATCTCTCACCTATCTCTTCCCCTCACCTCTCTACCTCTCCCCTCTCTACATCTCTTAGTCACTCCTTGTCCACCTCTCCATCTATCCTTAGACATCTAGGTCTCTTACTTAACCCTAAACCCTAAAGTCTCAACCCTCAACCCTTAAACCTTAAATCCTAAACCCTATCCTGAAACCATCAATACTTTACCTTAAACCCTATTCCTTCAACCCTAAACCCTACACCCTATCACTAAACCCTCTACCCTTGACTCTACCTTAATCCTAATCCCTCAACCCTCAACCCTAATCCCTCAACCTTAAACGCTATCCCTAAAGCCTCAACCCTAAACCCTAATCCCTCAAGGTCCTAAACCCTAATCCCTTATCCCTAAACTCTAAAACATATCCCTAAACCCTCAACCCTCAACCTTAAACCTTAATCCCTCAACCCTAAACCTTAATCCATCAACCCTAAACCTTAATCCCTCAACCCTAAACCCTAAACCTTAATCCCTTAACCCTAAACCCTAATCGCTTATCCCTAAACCCTAAACCTTAATCCCTCAACCCTAAACCCTAATCCCTCAACCCTAAACCCTAATCCCTTATCCCTAAACCCTAAACCCTATACCTAAAGCCTCAACCCTCAAAACTATACCTTAAACCCTAATCACTCAACCATCAATGCTAATCCCTAATCCCTCAACCCTAAACCCTAATCCCTCATCCCTAAACCCTAAACCCTATCCCTCAACCCTCAACCCTCAACCCTTAAACCTTAAACTGTAAAACCTATCCCTAAACCCTTAACCCTCGACACTATATCTTAAACCCTAATCCCTAAATGTCCTAAACACTTATCCCTTATCCCTAAACTCTAAACCCTATCCCTAAACCCTCAACCTCAACCCTCAACCTTAAACCTTAATCCCTCAACCCTAAACCCTAATCCCTTATCCCTAAACTCTAAACCCTAATCTCTCAACCCTAAACCCTAAATGCTATCCCTATTACTAAACCCTCAACCCTTGACACTATACCTTAAACCCTAATCCCTTATGCCTAAACCCTAAACCTTCAAACCTAAACCCTATCCCTAATCCCTCTACCCTCAACACTCTACCTTAACCCTAATCCCTCGACCCTCAATCATAATCCCTCAACCCTAAATGCTATCTCTAAAGCCTCAACCCTAAACCCTAATCCCTCAAGTTCCTAAACCTTAATCCCTTATCCCTAAACTCTAAACCCTATCCCTAAACCCTCAACTCTCAACCCTCAACCTTAAACCATAATCCTCAACCCTCAACCTTAAACCATAATCCCTCAACCCTAAACCTTAATCCCTCAACCCTAAACCCTAAACCCTTATCCCTAAACCCTAAACCCTAATACCTCAACCCTAAACCCTAAACTCTACCCTTATTCCTAAACCCTTAAACCCTGACAATATACCTTAAACCCTAATCCCTTATCCCTAAACCCTCAACCCTAAACCCTAATCCCTCAACCCTAAACCCTATCCCTATACCCTCAACCCTCAACCTTAAAACCTAATCCCTTAAACCTAAACCCTAATCCCTCAACCCTAAACCCTAAACCCTAACCCTAATCTCTAAACCCTAAACCCTAATCCCTAAACCATAAACCCTAAACCCTATCCCTAAACCCTCAACCCTCAACGCTTAAACCTTAAATCCTAAACCATATCCCTAAACTCTCAATCCTTGACATTATACCTTAAACCCTAATCCCTCAACCCTAAATCCTAATCCCTCAACCCTTAAATCCTTAATACCCCAACCCTTAAACCCTAAACCCTTGACCCTTAAACCCTAAATGCTTAAACCCTCAACCCTTATCCACCCCTCTCCTCCCCTATCCGCCTCACCCCCATCTCTCCCCTATCTCTCTCACCCCTCTCTCCCTAGGTTGTAAGTATCTCACTTGTATATCTCTTAGGGCTCTCTAGATATTTCCCTTCCTCTCTACCTCTCTCCCTCCTCCTTATCCATATTTCCCTCAAGTTGTCAACTTCACTCTCTCATTTTCTTCTATCTCTCCGCTCACCTCTCTATATCTCACTTCTGCCTCCCCATCACCTCTCTACATATCCCCTCTCTATGTCTCTCAGTCACTCCTTGTCTACCTCTCCATCCATCCTTAGCCATCTAGGTCTCTCACTAAACCCTAAACCCTATCCCTAAAGCCTCAACCCTCAACCCTTAAATATTAAATCCTAAACCCTATCCCTAAACCCTCACCTTAAACCCTAATCCTTTGAACCTAAACCCTATCCCTAGAGCCTCAACCCTCAACCCTTAAACTTTAAATCCTAAACCTATCCCTAAACCCTCAACCCTCAGTACTATACCTTAAACCCTAATCCCTCAACCCTAAACCCTAATCCCTCAACCCTTAAACCCTAAACCCTTGACCCTCAAACCCTAAATCCTTAAACCCTTGACCCTTATCCACCCCTCTCCTCCCCTATCTACCTCACCTCCATCTCTCCCCTATCTCTCTCAGCCCTCTCTCCCTAGATTGTAGGTCTCTCACTTGTATATCTCTTAGGGATATCTAGATATTTCCCTTCCTCTCCACCTCTCTCCCTCCTGCTTTACCATCTTTCCCTCAAGTTTTCAACTTCACTCTCTCATTTTATTCTATCTCTCACCTTTGTCTCCCCCTCACATCTCTACTTCTCACCTCTCTATGTCTCTTAGTCACTCCTTGTCTGCCTCTCCATCCATCCTTAGCCATCTAGGTCTCTCACTTAACCCTAAACCCTAAACCCTATGCCTAAAACCTCAAACCCTCAACCCTTAAACCTTAAATCCTAAAACCTATCCCTAAACCCTCAACCCTTGACACTATACCTTAAACCCTAATCCCTTAACCCTAAATCCTAAAACCTATCCCTAAAGCCTCAACCCTCAACCCTTAAACCTTAAACCCTAATTCCTATCCCTAAACCCTCTACCCTCGACACTATACCTTAAACCCTAATCCCTTAACCCTCGCTCCTAAAGCCTCAACCCTCAACCCTCAACCCTTAAACCTTCAACCCTAAACCCTATCCCTAAACCCTCTACCCTCGACACTATGCCTTAAACCCTAATCCCTCAACCCTTAAACCCTTAATCCCTCAAACCTTAAACCCTTAAATCCTAAACTCTCAACCCCTAGATACCCTTAAACCCTATACCCTATACACTTAGCCTTGGACACTCAACCTTGAACAGTATCCCTAAACCTTCAAACCTCTACCCTATACCCTATACCCTCAACCCTATACTTATGTCCTAAACCCTCAACCCTCATCCATATACCTTATACCCTCAACCTTAAACCCTAAACCCTATATCTTAGACACTAAACCTTGAACATTATCCCTCAACTGTAAACTCTTAACCCTCTACCCTATACCCTCAACCATATACTTAAGCCCTAATCCCTCAATCCTCAACCCTATACCTTAAACTCTAAAACCTACACCCACAAACCCTCATCCCTATACCTTATAACCTCACCCTTATACCCTAAACCCTGAATATTGTGCCTCAACCCTATACTTAAAACCAAACCATACACTCTTAACCCAAGTCACCCTATGCCTTATACACCCTCAATCCAAATCGTAAACCCTAAACCCAATATCCTAAACCCTAATCCCCATACCTTACACAATTAATCTTATACACTCAACAAGCTGAATATTATCCCTCAACTGTAACCCTCAACCCTCTACCCTCTAACCTCTACCCTCAACCTATTACTTAATCCCTAATCCCTCAACCGTATACCTTAAACCCTTAACCCAACAACCTCAACCCTCAACCCTAAAAACTCTATGGGATCAGGTCCTTATATACCCTAAACCCAAAACCCTTACATACATACATACAAGCATACATACATACATACATACATACATACAGGTATACATGCATGCATACATACATACAAAAGAACATGCATATATATACATACATACAAGCATGCATACATACATATAACCATACATACATACATACAACCATACATATATACATACAAGCATACATATATGCATACATACATACATATAAGTATGCATACATACATATAGGCATACATACATACATCAATACATAAATACATACATGCATACATATAGACATTCATACATACATATATACAAGCATACATACATACATACTTAATAACCTTGAACATAAAACATTCCAAGGGAGACATAACGTGAGCGTGTTATAATGCGCTCACGTTATGTCAAACTTGACAAACATCAGGCAAACTTTTGCAAAAAGGGAAAAAATGCAAAACAAAACATTACGCAAGCACATTATAATGCACTCATGTTATATTTTGCTTTGGGAATCCAAAGCCTTAGGCTTGGGATTTTCTTTGTATTTCCAACCCAAAGGCTTGGAGTGCCTTCCCAACATCTAAAGACGTGTTTTTACATATTCTACAAGATTTCACATAATTTCGTTCATGCTAACCCTTAGATTTGCATGTGTTTCAAGGTCAAACAAATCGAACACCTAGGTAATGTTAGGCTTTCTCTTAGATATTTAACGATGTAATTTTTTTCACATTTTGACAATGTTAAGCCTTTCATCTTTAATTTCTTTTGTTTGTGTCCATTTTTGGGCAAAAACTAGTGTTTGGTCTTTTTTTCATTGAAATTTCAAAAAAATCACATTTTTAGAAACTAGACTCCATTCTACACATATTAAAAAAATTGATTTTCAATTAGTTTTCAAAATTTATAGGGGTAGCATGGCCAAAATTCTATTTTTCAGGATGTGTCCACTTTGAAAATTAGTAAAAAATCAAATATTCATTAAAAAATTATTAGAAAAATCAAGCATAAACTACATGCTATTAGCTAATTTCTCACCGAAGCGATTTTAAAAATACCAATTTCTGTTGCTCCCTCTTTTGAACCCCTTAATCTATACCATTTGCAAAAAAAATTAGTAGTTTAGAAAGTAGACTCGGAGCACTATGAACATTGTTTACACTCAATTTCTCATCCAAGGCTAGTATTTCCTTATTTCAGAAGAAAAAAAAAAAGTGGCCACTTAAGACCCCTTTTGGCCCCCCATCTTCCTGCACTTACCCTTAATTTATCCAAAAACCCACATATAGTCATAAGAGGGAGTTTTGTTTTCAAAAAATGGTCAAAGTGGTCATGAGGGTTAGATGTTGAGTTGAGTTCAAGTTAAAATTTTAGGGTTTCTAGTTATGTGAGAGCTAGGGTTTTCCTTTTCACTAACTTTCAAGTTCTCTTAGACTCATGAGGAAAGGTATACCAGGGTTTAGAATCTAAAAACCTCCATGCTTCTAAGGGAGAACACTTTTTGGATATGGCATCTTCATTTCATAGTGAAACATACATGTGTAAAAGTTTCCAAAACCTCTCAAAGATCCTTATAGTGCAAAGTTTTGTGTAAAGGTTCTTTGAAGAGCATTTTGGGAATACATTGAATGGTCATGTCTGTAAAAGGACAAGGAATCAAAGTATTACAAAGTTTGCAGAAGTATGGACAATGTGTAAAGTAAAGAGACAATCTCGTAGACAATAGGATACTATAATGTTTTGTTTTGTCAAAGATCCTAAAGGTATGGATCTTTGTTATAATCATATGAATCTTTAGAGATACCTGAACACCCAAAATAATCTAGTCTCATACAGTCTTGTTGATAAGAGAGTTATCCATGTTTCAAAGTCTATTAACACTGTTGAATCCTTTGTAAGGTCCTTTTATGTCTTGTTCAAACCCTAAGGCTTGTTTGAACCATAAGGGTACTTTGATTGGAAGTATATTGAGGAATAGTGTGTAGATATGAGGTTATGTTTGCAAGTGTCAAAACCTTGTATAAGGCATATCCATATAAATTTTTAAGGAAGATTCTTATAAGTTCAATGTGAACTTTTAAGACTCTGCCAAGTATGAACTTAGTCTCAAAAAACCTTGTATGAACTTTGAAGACAATGCAGAGGATGGTTGTCAAGTGTTTTATATATCTTGAACAGACCTATTAATTTATTGAAAAGATTGTCAAGGTATTATGGAACTTAGGAAACCTTTGGTATTCTATATAACCCTGCAAGAAGTCTAGATCTCTATGAGAAATAATAAACTTTGTTTTCACAGTTGTATGATACCTAGCATTAACTTTATCAAATATCATCTAAGGCATGTCCAAATACATAAAAGATTGTACAGTTCATAGAAACTTTGTAAATAGTCTAAAGAAGGAAATCTTCTATGTCTTGTTATCTATTAACAAAGGTCTACCCCAAATCACCCATGTATCATTATTTTAGAATAGGATTTACAAACCTAGCAAACTATTGTTACCCTATGAAACCCTAGGTTTTTGTTAATTTCCTAAAGATTTATTAAATCCTTACGTGCTTGGTAGCTTTATTGAGGAATGTATGAGTCAAAAGTCTAGAAGCATGTCGCAAAGGTGAAGAGAGTCCAAACAAGTTGCAGGTATGATAAACATGAATGAAGTCTCTAAGGCTTATCAAGTCTGACAAACAGTAAATTAGGACTATCACTATGTTTTTCATTTATGGAGGACTTTTCCCAAGTAGTATAGAACTTATAAATTATTCAAATTTATCATGGAGACTATAGAGTTGAAGAAGTCTATGAAAATTTGAAGGGCCTATTTTAGGGTTTCTAAGAATCCTTTGAAAGTTGGCTATACTAGTGTTGAAGCCTCATGGAATAAATACAAGTCCAATAGGTGTGTTATAATGTCTATGAATTGTTCAAAGACTCTTCATGAAACCATGACAAGAAATAAACAAGGAAAAGTAAACTTAGTAAGAGATAGAGAATGCACTAAATGAGTAAATCCCAAATAGGTAGGGCACTTGTTTATGGGACAATGTTATTGTTACCATCAAAGAGGGAATGAGGACTCCTTCAAGAGAAAGAAGCATGTATTCAGAGATCATAGAGTTTATGAAGTCATATCAAGGTGATAGAGAAACATGTATATCATCTTAAACCTATGTAAGGCATCAAAGGATTTGTCAAGTGGTGAATGAGCCTTCATACAGTAGAGAAGACTTCATACTGCTATAGCAATGAATAAATGAATAGGGGAAGGATATTTAGGGACTAAGCATGTTGAGATCTAAGATAGTGACCTTGAAAGAACTCATAATAGGGGATTGTAGGAGTATCAAATTGTAACATCAAAAAATGTCCCCTTGGGGGCTTTTCCCTCTTTAAGTTTGGCTCCCGGGTCTTTTGTGTGCATTTAGGACATCTTGCATCATAATTTGGCATCCTGATGGAATGAACCCTAGGTATCATGACAAATGGGGCCTAAGGGGACCCTTTGAGCTTAACCCTTCCCAAAATAGGGGGAGGACTTGGGCACCTGCACCCTAGTCCTGCCCTATTTTGGGTTAGGCCCAAATTTGAAGTGTCAGTTTATGACCGTTATTTGGTCCCTAGGCCGACACGGTAAGTTTAAATTTACAAAATCTTGGCGAGAATGTTTGTAGTTACATATAAAAGCATGCTTAGGCATTCATTTAGAGACTAGATTATGTTCATGTGATTTTGGCATCCTAAAGGTGATTCAAGGCTTTCATTGTGTTGCAAGAGCAGATTGGTGTTGTCTATGTGTTTGTGTTTTGCAAATTTGAGCATACATTTCCTCATGGAATGAAGAGCTTCTTCCTCTCATGAGATCTTCACTACAAGGTGATATTTATTACATTTGTGATCATTGTTCATTTGGTTTTTGCCTTTGCCTCCCTAGGCATGCACTCTCTATCTGACAAAGGTGTTTGGAAGACTTAAGTGTCCTTCTGGGGCTTGACTGAGGCAAGCTCCTAAACACCGCAACCCCCTCCCAAAGTTTCATGATTGCAGGTTACAAGTTGATGATGCAGATAAAGTGAACTTGCAGGAGGGCAAGTTGAAGTATAGGAATTGCAGATCAGTGAAAGAAACAGCCACCTAGACATGGGCGCCCGCTCATTAGTCCTCAAAGTTTCATGACAGAAAAACCTTCAGTGCAGCAGGAACAGGTTGCAGATCTTGTCCGCAGATCCCAACAAAACATAGGACATTGGACTTGGGTGCCCGCTCTTTTGTCCCTGACATTTCTGCCTCAAAACCCTGAAAACAAGTGCACAGTCATTTGTAATTTTACATCTTTCTGCAGAAGCATTTTCTATTATTCATCAGTTTACTGTCATATTTGCTTAATTAGGGTTTTGATGGACAATTGAGCATAAGAGAAGAAAATTTGATAATCAAATACCCTAATCCAAGCTTCCCTACATTTGTAAGTGACCAAGGACATGATAGTGCTCTGTCACTCGATCTTAAGGTCCTTGAATGTAACGGGTGAAAGGAGGATTTAAACACTAAACTAAACAATCAAAAAATCACCCTAAACATCTTGGTGAACCTGTGTTTTTGGACTTAATTGAAACTTTCTAAGTGTTTGTCTTCAGATTTGGGTTGATTTAATTCATTCATATAGTCATTGATCTTATTGCATTGAGAAAATTACAAAAAAATTGAAAATTTTAAAAAAATTGGAAAATTTTGGAAACCCTAACTTGCATTTTCATATAGGTTTCTAATTCACATCAATTCACTCTAATTTTTACTAATTTATGATTTTTGCATCAGATCTTATATAAACTATAGAAAATTACAAAAATTCAATAATTTGCATTGCATTTTCATCATTTAATTGCTAGGGTTTTGTAGAAATTTTGACAATTTTCATATAACCTAGTAATTCCAAAATCTAGGGTTAGTAGGAAAAATATTCTTTCAGATTTTTCTACTGATTTTAGAGACTCACTAAAACTTGCATTTGGCTGTAGTCTTGCATTTTAGTGTAAATTTGCATTTAGATTTCAAATATTTGCATTTTTGCATAGAAAATTTCAACAAAAAACTAGCAATTTTCATGCATTTTTATTAGATTTGTACTTGCATCTTACATCTTAGAGATAGGAATTTATTTTCAGATATTATTATACTTAATTTTCATCATAAATTAGACTTCAAATAATTCATATAGCATTTTGTGTCAAGATCTCAAACCTAGGGCTTGAAAAACATCAATTTTCACTAGATTTGGCCTTATCAACTCCCTAAATTTGCACCATAGGCATGTTGTGAAGATTATTTTTGAACTAATTAGTTTTTATCAAGGTAACTATTTTCTTCCCCTCCTAAAAATCTTCACAACACTTTTTTAACGGGCTCTCGTATTGAAAATTTGGTGAAAAACCGCACATTTTTGCTATTTTTGCCCTAGGGTTTGGCCTAGTTTGCACTCCAAGTGTGTTGTGAAAAATTTTATGGATTGAGGTGACTGATATCATTTTTTTTATTTTCTTCACATCCTAAAATTCATTACAACACCCCTTTTCTAGGTCTTAGAGTTGAAAAAATGTGAAAAATAGCCTATTTTTGCTATATTTTCACTAGAGTTTGACCTTAAGTGGTACTAAAAGCATGTTGTGATGGATATTTTGACATTAAGTGGCTGTTATTATTGATATAATTTAATTTCCATCATCATTTTCCTCACAACACCCTTTGTCATGCTTTGTTACATTGAGATTTGGTGAAAAAATTACATATTTTAACATATTTTCACTATATTTTGACTTATCATCACCTTAGATTTGCATCAAGAGTCTGTTGTGAAGGATATTATTGCTGTTTTGGACTCATATCAAAAATATAATTTTCTACCCCTGATAAAAATCCTTACAACACCTCTTGTTTCATTCATTTGCATTGAAAAAGTACAAAAAAATCAAGCATTTTTACATATACTTTGCATTCATGGATTCTCCTAAGGGTACATCTTTAGAAGACTTATATGAGTACATTGTGAACTATGATAATTTTTACAATTTCACTGACAAATATCCTCAAGTCTTTCATCCAATCGCATACATCTATAGCATTGACATGAACAATAGCACTACATGTGATATTCTTCGATTAATAGCTTATTTCGATAACTTTCTTGAGACTATGGATGTTTTTTCTTCAATCATGGAGAATCTCAAAACTTTTATAGCTAAAAAAAATCATGGGGAAAGTAGTGGTGACAACTTTATTCCCTCTCCCCTTTCATTTCATGATGATATAATGCAAATCCTTTCTGAGACCCATGAGAATGAGATAGAAATGGGTAATTTATCAAACAAAGAGACTTGTCCCAACATAACCCCACTTAGTGAAGATATATTGGCACAAGAAAAAGATATCATTGATACATTTCTCTACACTACTCTGCCATCCCTTTTTGCTCTCCCTAATCAGGATGAAGCTTTGGATGATGCAGATTCTCTTTGTGACCATTTTATTAAATCTAATGACAATTTACCACCTGATATCCAAGAACTTCTCAAGTACATTCTAAACAAGAAAATGGATCATGAACCATCACATATTTTGGAAAGAAATGAAATCCTACATGCTTTGGAAGAAAAAGCTATCCCTCTTACTCAATCCATTCCAACACCCTATATAGGGACTGAAATGGGTATTTTTCGGATGCATCCACAAGCTCATTTACATGCAATTTCCAGTGCTCCTATAGCTGACACAGACAATGGCAACATCTCTTCTCAACCATCATTAAGAGAAACCTTTCCTACATGGTTACCCTCACAAACTCATGAACATATGGAATAGAGAACAAGTGATAACACCTTAATCATTAAGATAAAGATCAAGATTAGTGGTACCTGCTAGGCCGCCAGGGCCCTATAGGTAAGTATCTCTAACCCTTTATCTCTCTCATGATGTGCTTCCCCCATGATGTGTTATGTGTTGTTTAGGCCTCTTGGGATGACCCCTGGTTCTCTTGTAAGGTCCAGGATACCACGAGACCGCCTTTGTTGTGACCTTCTTCTATTTGTATCATCATTCTTCTATATTGCTTCTCTCTCCGATTTCATTGTTGTGTGTTGTATCTTAAGGACATAGCCTTGTGGTTGGTGACTTGGGGGCACCCTCCTATGTGACTGTCCCTAAGACACTTGTTTCTCCTCTCCTATTTATTGTTTCCCTTCCTCTAGTGTTTCTATCTAGCGGGCAGATGACAAAAAACATTTATACTGATCCAGACCTAGTGTCCCTTTCGAGAGCAATCAAAAAATGGACTTAGTTCCTAATATGACAATGGGATTGTAAATCTTATCCGATGCTTAGCTAGTGGAAGCACTCGTACTTTCTGCATAGTGAAAATTTATGATGTTCTTATCTCATTTACAAACCTTAACAATACTGCTACTCTATGCCCTTTCTTTGTCTCTGAATCTGGCCTTGGTGGTACTCGATTCAGAGAGCTTCGTGATGTAGCCCCACAGTTATCCTTGAGCTCCAAATTCATAGTATAATCTTGGCTCTTTGTGTGGTTAATCATATGCATTGATGTTGTTGTTTATCATGATTTTATAGACAATAACATGTTTCTTGTAGGGATGTGTTTGCGGGAACATTTGGCAATCATAAAGTACATGTCACCTCCGGGGGGCATGGGCTTTGTGAAAGTCTGTGTTCCCTTGTGTGTTTTCTTCCTACCTTAACGTGCTTGATATTGATACCTGATATCAACCACCTTAAGGTGGGGGCATATAAGGTAAGCTATTTGTTGTAGATGTTAGCAATGTGCTTGTCCTCATGTGCAATTTAAAGACTTGTGTGATGAGTACATCCTGCAATCTGAGTTTGTTTGCAATCAATCAATCAATCATTTAAGCCCTCTGCGGAGGTAGGATATCATGTATATCCTTTTTATCTTAATCCCTCTGTGGAGGTGAGGATCGTGTATTTCTCGGAGAAGATTGCATCATCCTGTCATTTTCAAAAGTCCTCTGTGGAGGCGGGGAGCAGTTCTGTGACTAACTCAACCCTTAAGCGTGTCTTCAAAAATTGTTGTGGTGAAGCCCAATCATTGGTGTGCACCTATAATGTGCCTAAGATGGTGTTGAACAGAGAAATAGGAACACTCCATCGCTTGTCTATCGTGTTTTCTCCGTGTCTTCAAAGTGTGTGTGTTTGGCGTGCTTTCTTTGTGTGGCATGTTTGTTGCCCCATATGCAGTATAAAGACCTATGTGATGAGTACATCCTATATTTTGTGAGGTTTTACATTTCTTACATGTGTGTTGCCCCATATATGTAGTTTAAAGACCTGTGTGATGAGTACATCCTGCATTATGGGAGGTTTGTTTACTTTTCCAATACTTGCATCTGCATTTCATATATATGAAAAAAAGAAAAAAAAAGAATCATGTCTGTCTTCCATGCAATAATGTGTCTTCTATACATTCGATGTCTTCTCTATGTTCTACGTAACTGTAACTGTCTTCTCCATGTTTTGTGTGCCTGTTACTATCTTCTATGTGATTAGCGTGTCTTCTCCATGCTTGGCATGTTTGTTGTGTTTGTGACCTTACTTTAATGCATGTATTGGCCTCATGTTTATACATACATTAAAGTGGGGGCTAAATGTAACATTGGAAAATGTCCTCTTGGGGGCTCTTCCCTCTTTAGGTTTAGCTCCTGAGTCTTTTGTGTGCATTTAGGACATCTTACATCATAATTTAGCATCCTGATCGAATGAACCCTAAGTATCATGACAAATGGGGCCTAGGGGGACCCCTTGAGCTTAACCCTACCCAAAATAGGGGGGAGGACTTGGGCGCCCGCGCCCTAGTCCTCCCCTATTTTGGGTTAGGCCCAAATTTGAAGTGTTAGTTTATGACCATTATTTGGTCCCTAGGCCGACACGGTAAGTTTGAATTTACAAAATCTTGGAGGGAATATTTGTAATTGAATATAAAAGCATGATTAGGCATTCATTTAAAGACTAGATTATGATTTTGGCATCCTAAAGGTGATTCAAGGCTTTCATTGTGTTACAAGAGTAGATTGGTGTTGTCTATGTGTTTGTGTTTTACAGATTTGAGCATCCATTTCCTCATGGAATAAAGAGCTTCTTCCTCTCATGAGATATTCACTACAAGGTGATATTTATTGCATTTGTGATCATTATTCATTTGGTTTTTGCATATGCCTCCCTAGGCACGCACTCTCTATTTGACAAAGGTGTTTGGAAGACTTAAGTGTCCTTCTGGGGCTTGACTGAGGCAAGCTCCTAAACACCACAACCCCCTCCCAAAGTTTCATGATTGCAACTTACAAGTTGATGATGCAGATAAAGTGAAGTTACAGGAGGGCAAGTTGGAGTGTAGGAATTGCAGATCAGTGAAACAAATAGCCACCTAGACTTGGGCACCCGCTCATTAGTCCTCAAAGTTTCGTGATGAAAAAACCTTCAGTGCAGCAGGAACAAGTTACGGATCTTGTCCGTAAATCTTGACAAAAAGTAGGGCATTGGACTTGGGCGCCTGCTCTTTTGTCCCTGACTTTTCTACCTTAGAACCCCAAAAATAGGTGCATGGTCATTTGTAATTTTACATCTTTCTACAGAAGCATTTTTCATTATTCATAATTTACTGCCGTATTGCTTAATTAGGGTTTTGATTGACAATTGAGCATAAGAGAAGAAAAATTGATAATCAAATACCCTAATCCAAGCTTCCCTACATTTGTAAGTGACCAAGGACCTGATAGTGCTCTGTCACTCGATCCTAAGGTCCTTGAATGTAACGGGTGAAAGGAGGATTTAAACACTAAACTAAACAATCCAAAAATCACCCTAAACACAAATGTAGACATTACATAGAGTGCAGAGACCTAATATTTACATAGCTATAAAAGGAGGAGTCAAAACCAATGCCAAGGACGGTGATCCAAAAACCTACACAAGAATAAAGAATGTAGTCATGAGGAGAAGGATCTATATAGGCAAGACAATAAATAGTGTTGACAAATCCAGAGAGAGGTATTGGAGTCTTTCAAGTCGTTATGGCATGAAGTTCTCTAAGGCCATGAGGCCATTGACAAGAGTGTTGGAATAAAAAAACCAAAACTAGGTTGTAAACTTGCCCTCGGTTGAAATGCATAGTCTGTATTTTATCCTTGTTGAAATACACATTGTGGAAATTGATAGAGATAAAATGTTTCTCCAATGGCACAAATAACCGTGCTAATGTTATAGTCATGCTTGAGACATGTCAAAACACTTATAGGAGTGCTCAAGAAAGAACAAGATGATAATGAAACATGAAATGGTCATTTAATATGCAAATTTGGAGTCCTAAAAGGACCAAGATCCTTCTCTACGCCCTTAAGAAGTCTAGGTCGGTTTCAAACTCATCAAAAACACGTGTCCTATTATCATGCAAATGGCTGTTGGAAGGAATGAAGGCTAGTATGAGTTGTTATGAAATCATTGGAGATAGTTTTACCATCATGACCTATCTAGGAGAGTGGAGGCTAATGTGGGAGCTTTTCAAGGAGCATCTTCAGTTGATAGAGTTGAAGAAAAAAAAGTACATCTTCCCTCAATGCCTTGATAGAGATTTTGGAGGAATAAAATAAGAAAACTTAGTTCTCTAGCACCCAAAAGGAGGTTTGACTCATTTGTTTAAGGAAAATGTTGTCTTTACTTCTTCAAAAATAGTCCCAATATTCTCTCTTGGCTATTGGATAGAAGACGAGAAACCTCGTAACACTTGATATGTATTATTCTCTAAGTTTTTTAGAATCTAGTTCTTATTTTTTGAGTGGTATCTTTGATTTTTTGAAAAAAGTATTTGCAAAAGAGACTTGTATCAGCTATATGTACCTTTTTTATTAATAAAAGAATCCATTTTTTACCTTCGCATAACTGTGATATTGTATAATATGATGAAATGATTGGTCTTATCTTGTGATGAAACTATTTGTCCTTGATTTGTAGTCTCATTTGCTTACTTTTATGAAGGAATACATTCATTTTTAGGTCATAGTCTATGCTTTATCAAGTTCATGCAAGATTCAGCTATGATATTTCACCATTTAAGCCTCTAGAAGCCATCAGTCACTCCTTTTGAATGTTGTCATAAACTTCAAGCCCCTCTATGAAATACTTATGAAAAATTATGTCAAATTGTGAGTTGTGTATGGTGTGTTGGTCTCTTTAATCCTATTGTGTATGCTTAGGCAAGTACAATTCATTAGACATTATGGTACATATCACCTCATTTTCAAGTTTTAAGTTTAGTTTTGTGCTTAGTTTCTATTCCTTTTCCTCATTGCAGCAGTAGAGTAGAATTAGTTTTAGGTCTTACATTAGGGGAACCAGCCCTCTATGAACATTCACTCCAACTATTAGGTCACCCACAACCTAGGAGTGTTTCAATTTTGTTAGTTGAAAGGAGAGTCACCACACCACTCTCCAAAGGGTGCATTTCATCTTGACAACAATTACTTTCCCCTTAAAGGAGAGAACACCCTCCTCTTCTCCCCCTTTTGTGAATCTTGGATAAGATCAATGTGTTATGAGTCTTTTTGGGTTTGAGTTATATGTGTGTTTTGTATTGAATGATTTAATTATTCCTTGTATATGTTTTTCCTGAGTTCTCCTTGAAGGCCTTCTAGCTTGGGGTGGGATTGTGAGCAAGTCCAACAATTGGGATGTGAGTCTCTCCATTGGTCTTGTTTTGTGTAAGTGTATTTTACAGGGTATGAAGAAAAAGGACAAGAAAAGTGCTACTTGTCAGTGGAATAGTTGTCTTGTGGCTCAATCTTGTGGGGGTTGAGTTATAAGAACATCCTCATGTGAGGAGAGTGGATATCTCATCTTGTAAATGTGTACTCTAGGGTGTTTAAGAAAAGGTTCATTTTTGTGCAAAAGGAAAGAGAAGGTAGTATCTTGTTCTTTTCATTATCTTGCATAGATGAAAAAATCTATTTTTGTTTTTATTGCAAAAGAAATTGCCTTGTTATTGTACACTTTTATATGCTTCATAGAAGAAATAAATAAAATGGAAATTGACTTTCATGTTGCATAATGGGTGTGTTAAAAAATGCACGTGTATCCTTCAAAGAGATATGTTCTTGAAAGAGGGTTCACATAGTTTTGGTTAGTAATAAGAGATTTTAGTTTTAGTACACTACTTGCATATCCATTTGTATGTAAAGAGTAAAGAGGGTACATTTTAATACATTTATTCCCTTAACTAAATATATTAATGTTCACCTTGCAAAGAAGTGATTGTAACAAATCTATATGCTTGCATATATATGTATATGTAGGTAGAATGAAACTGAATATTTGATCTATCTCCTAAGTTATTGAGCAATCATACTTTTACCATTTATTTAACCATTAATAGTGTAGACACTGCAAAATCACTAATGAATTTTCTCTGTCTCATCACACTCCATCTTCATCATCCATTCATTATTAAATTTCTTCAATTCATATTAATTAAATAATTTTTAATTATTTAATTAATATACTAACACTTCCTCTATGTGTTATTTAAATAAATTCACACATTTTATTTAATTAATCACACTAATTCTTATTCCTCTTCCCACAAATAAATAAAATTTATATTTTATTTATTTTCCTCATTTGTCATCCTCACATGAATTAAATAAATTAATTTTCTTTTATTCCCATGATTCTCTCCACTAATTTCTCACAATCAATTTAGTTAACTAATCAATCAAATGATGCAATTAATCAATCAAATGACATAAATGAGTTAACTAATCAATCAATTTTTGTTAACTCCCTCAATTATTCTCCTCAACTAATTTCAACCATTGATCTTGTAATCCATCCTCCACTATTGATTCTTGTTTTCCATAATCTATAAATTCATCCTCATTCAAGCTTTGAACAACACGTCCATTTTGGACACTTACTCTGTCAATTTATCTTTGTGAAATCACATCGTTTTCACATAAATCATATCCTTTTATCTATGGTTATGATGATTTGTTAAAGCAATCCACATACACTCATATTTCCAATTCATTTATGAGCATAGCTAGTAGGACTTGGGTGCATTCTACTCTGCTCAAACAAGGAGAAGAAACCAATTGAGGTGAAGGTATAATTTTGTTTGATTTATCTTTGTGTTATTCCTCTTTTGTCATTTTTCTTGTTCTTCATTTTGGCATATCTGGTGGGACCCCTGGCCCTCTTTAATCTTTGTTTTTGAAGGTTTTTCTAACCCAATATTGCTAGTTTTTAAAGATTTCCTCATATCTTCCAAACAATTGGGAATTTTTCTACAATTTTTTAATTGAAGTTTGTGGATCATCTAAGGAAGCTACAACAAAAAATCAAGTTTATATAATTAATATTGGGTGATTTATGACAATTTTATAATTTTTAATAAATCTAAGTTTTAGGTCGCAAATCAATGAATTTTTCTGATATTTTACATTTTTTAAAAACACTCAAAAATTTATTAGGGGTCTTCTTTTCATTTTTATTTTTGAGGTCAAAAAGGTTATGAAACAATCAGATCTAAATTGATTATGGATTTTTCATAAATCTACCTTCTAGGTCAAAAATTAGTGATTTTTTCTATTATTTTTACATTTTTGGAAAGCTCTCAGAAATTTAGTAGGGGTTTGTTCTTTGAATTTTTATTTTTGAGGCCAAAAACATTATAAAATAATCATGTTTAGTTTGACTATGTGAAAAAAATCTAAAACTATAATCTTTTGGTGAGCATATCTTTTATATACATCTCTTTTGCTACATCATAACATTAATTTTTTATATTTGCATGGGTTTTATTATCATTTCTCATACATTTTCTTGCAGCAAAATTGTTTGTCCAAGACTATCGTTCAAACTACTAATGTATTGGCTTGCAGATTCGTTTGTCCAAGGCTTCCTTTTTCCACTAATCTAGGCACATTAAATTAACTTAGAGGGTTAATGAATAGTGTATGTTGTGTATGTGGAATCATGTAGATGTATTCTCTCTCCATGCACCTACCATTATCTTGGAGATCTGAAAGCTCACATTTCTTTTATGTTCTAGATTAAATCCTAAGGTTGAATTAGCATGTGTATGCTCTCCCCTTGCACCTCGTACGAGCTGGGGATAAAAAACACCTAATATCAATCTTTCCCTCTAGGAGGCCTACTTGGGGATTTCATCACCCCAAGGGATGACCTCAACCACATGTTTTGACATGGTCAATCAAAGGGGGAGAATAAAAGTTGTACCCCAATCTAGTTGCATCATCATTGGCATAGCCTTGGGACCTTAGGTGATTCTAGACACAAGATGAATGGATTGTCTGAGCTCTTACTCTGATCTCATGCCTTTGATGGACTAGTGTTCACGGACTTGAGCCCCTCATATCTTGTGTATATTGGGGACACCCCTAAAGAACTTGTGTAAACCTAGCTAAGAACTCTTGACCAATATTTTAGTGTGGTGCAAGGGTCAGTATTAACCCTCAAGTTAATCACTTATATGCCCTTGATTTGATATAGAGGCTCCTTAGGGAAGGCATGAAGGCCTCCAAGGAAATGGATCCCATGCAACGTGGCACTCCCTATATATTCACTCTTGGGAATGGTATTTTGGTGGGCCCACACTAGGAATCACTCCCACTTGAATAAGCATAGGCTTATTATTGTGCTTGGAGTGTCTTCATTTGTCGAAACCCATGCATTTCCCCAATCCAAAATCTAAATCCTTTTGCAAGCTTGTGCATGTTGTGTGAAACCTATTATTTTCAAAGTTTCCCAAGGTCAAACTTCAAGCCATCCCTAATCACCTTCTAATCATCCATTTTCATTCAAATCTTATCTATCCACCTAATCCAATCCACATCATCTCCTAATTATCCTACACATTCATCCTAATCATCCTAATCACCCTATCTACATCATCCCAATCTATCCTTAATCCAATCTTAATCCATAATTTAGGACCCTAATCCTAATCAATTTGCCTAATCCAATCAATGTCCTAATCCTAATTATTTATCCACCTAATCCACTTCCTAAACACAATATCATCCTAATCATAATCCCATCATTGAGCTTAATCCAATCTATCGTCATTTTGATCGCCTCCTAATCCAATCCCTAGTCGATCATCCTACATCCATTGTCATCTATAATCCACATCATAATCCACTATCCTAATCTAAATAATAATCACATTCTTATCTTAATTCAACCTCATCCATTATCATCCTTAATTCACGTCATAATCAAATATCAATCTTAATCCAATTCTTCATCATCATCTTAATTCAATCCCTTTATCCACCTAATCCAATTTCATCCAAATCCTAATCTAATCTATTTATCCCCTCATCTACAATCAATCGCCCAATATCCATCTATCCATTTCAATCAAGCATCTAATCCCCAATCCTTAATTCAAAAAAAAATCATCCTTTGAAAATCACAATTCGGTTAAGGACTTAACCTTCTTCAAACCCATTCACTTTCATCCAAATCCCCAATCATAGTCTATCCAAATAATCATCAAAATCCCTCACCCAAGGATCCTAGCCCTAGTCCACTATTATCCATTTCAAATCCAATCAAAAATCAATACCTTAAGTTAATTCCATCATCATTAATCCAAACTTGCTTAAGAACATAAGCCTATCTTAAGTATAGAGATACCGTCCTTTGTTCAAATCAAATCAAATCATTTTAAGGTCTTGACATTTTATCCTCAATCATCCATCGCCCTTTATCTTCCAAAACCCCATCCACATTCAATTAAAATCCCCATCCAAGATATCACCTCATCCTAATCTAAAATATGAAAGCATCATGAGTTGGTTTGACAAAATGGTTATGGAAGTTAAAACATCTATGTCAAACCCCATCCCTCAAACCATACCTCCAATCCAACCACAATCACCATCATACCAACCTAATACATGCACATATCCTAGTGATCTTGATGTCATAATACAAAGAATGAAATGTATCTATGATGGATTAGACCCTCTCACTAAGGCAAAATTCAAATATCTCAGTGGTCATGATCCTATAGCACATCTCATCATGGGAGACTCTCAAGATTATTCTAATGACCCTATGACATCAACATCGCCATCCCAAAAGACCATTCCAACTCCAAACTATAAAGCCATGAATCCATACATGAACATGCAAGCTCCTTATGAACAAGCATTGACTAGTACAATATACGCCCCTATACCTAATCATGTACCCTATGGGCATCCTTATGCTACCCTTGACAAGGGAAATCTAGTTCATCCCCTATATACATATTCACCTCCATTCATGTCCCAACAATCATTTTCATATGCAACTCTTCCATATCGGTGTTCCTCTTATCCAAGTTTATCATCCCCACAATCCAATACACCTTCTAATCCATCAATCCCTACAATCCCTTCATCATATCCCACCAACCCTATTAACCTTAATCAACTAGTCCACATACCTTCTAATCCATCAATCCCTAAAATCCCTTCATCATATCCCTCCAACCCTATTAACCTTAATCCACTAGTCCATGTACCTTCCAATCTATCAATCACTACAATCCCTCCATCACAATATCCCTCCAACCCTTCTAATTATAATCCATTAGTCCACATATCTCTCAATCCATCAACCCCTATAATCCACCATTCATTACCTCCCCCATCAAACCTTCCAAGCCCTAATCCATTAAACCACTCTTTAACCCACCAAAATCCTAAACCATCAAATCATCCATATAATGCTCATCCTAATCTATTGACCACTAAGTAAATGAAGAATATTCTCTGAACACTGCTAACAAAGGATCCTAAGTCCAAAATCAAAATAAAATCTATGGATTCATCCAAACCCACTCGCCCAATGTCATTCCCCTCTATCACAAGCACACAAGTTGTCACTAAGAGAGCCATTAATCCTAATCATAATCCATCCTCTCCTATTATCCATCCACCTGATCCTAATCCTAATCCTATAACATCTACCCTTATTGTCCATCCATTATATTATCCATCTCATACTCATTCTAATCCATCAACCCCTAAATTTATGAAGGATGTGATCCAATTGCTATTAGCAAGGAATCAAACACCATCATGCACTCAAATACCAATCCCTAAACCTATCAAAGAGCCACCTAGTCCTATGCAAACATCATCATGCACTCAAATGCCAATCCTTTAACCTATAAAAGTGCCACCTAGTCCTATGCAAACACCATCATGAACTCAAATGTCAATCCTTGAGCCTATCAAAGATCCTTCTACTACCATGTCTATCTCTCTAATACCATCATGCAATCCCATCCCTACCAAACTTATTGAATAGCCTCTTACCATAAGTTCAATTCAAGATCCATCATGTGACCATGTTATTGAGTCCATCCAATCTACTTCCATCCCTATCCCAACTCAATAGATGTATCAAGAATCAAGTCCAAAGCATGATCAATCTTGTACCCCACCAAGTCAAGATCAAACTATTCAAGATCAAATATCCAAGATCAAGATCTTATTTATGATCAAGCTCCCATCTATGATCAAGATCCTATCTATGATCAATAAAACCATGACAATCCTCTTAGACAACTTTAAACCTTCCATGATCAAGAGATTTTCACTCCTCCCATCCATGATCCCACAACCATCCATGATCAAGACACCCACACTATGCATATCTAGCATCCACCTAGTCCTATCCATCATCCAATAACATCCACTTTCCATGTTGAGACACTTGGTCCCAAAGAAAACATAGATAATCCACATCTTAATGAGCATAATGTTAATCAAGATCCAAGCTCTCAAGTCATCCATTTCCTAGTCCCATTCCATCTCCTATTGATCCCATGGTTTCTCATATTGATCCTTCACCATCCCCTATTGACCCTATCCCAAATCCATCATCCTATCCTCTTGGTCCCAACACATTCATTCATGTTGGTTCTCTCATAGGAGAGGAACAACTTCTATCCACCACCTACCCTTGCTCATCCCAATGGACTTGCGTCTTGTTTCCAAAACAATAAACATCCCGTCTCACATCGCATGCTCCAAAACATGAATTATCAAGGCAAAGGTCTGGGCCTCTATTAACAAGGTATCTTGGAGCCCATCCATGTCAAAATCCCTCCACGATCACATGGCCTTGGTTACATATTACAATGAAAACAATCCAAAAATGTTGGTACAACTTTCAACATTCTAAATCCACTTCTTCCAACCCTAAACCTCATGCATCCCATCACAGCCCCATATCATATGTTGTCATCCCTCCTTCATCACCATACCATTCTCAAAAGCATGTGACCATACATCTCCCTAAATCTACTCTACCTCCCCTCCTTCCAACCCCTCATATCCCCACCCTCAAATCCCCTTATCCCTTTATCCTTAATCCTCTTGTCCATAAATCCCATATCCCTAAGCAACCTCAATTCCAATCCCCCAAAATCCCTAATCAAGATCAACAAGCACACACATTGTCCAAACATGAAGCTATAACAAAACCAATGGGATTCAAAAATAAGAATTTGGATGCCTCCCTCCATCAATAAAAATCCCACAAAAGCCTCAAGTTTATCATGCCATAAAATATTGCCACTCAAAATTAGAGAAAAATTCATCTAAAAGGCTACAAATGCCCACACCTCAAAAAGAGAAATCCAAAGCAAAAATGGTGTGCGTACCCAAACAAAAATAAATGAATCCAAATGGAGCATCCAAATCTCAATCCATCCCCAAATCCTAAAAATCCCACTCCCCATCAAAAAATCTTAAAAATCCTAAGTCCATTTGGGTCCGTAAATCCCGAAATCGGCAATCCCAAAATGCCCTATCCCGATCCCATAATTGAAAAAATTCCCATTACTCCCAACACCTCACCAAAATCAAAATCTTTAAAATCCAATATGGTGTGTGCAACCATTGGTCTTGGTTTCCCCCCACCCCATGGTAATCCCTCATGCACCCGTCCCCTCATCTTATATCCCCTACCCTATATATCTTCGGGCCACCGCACCCCTATGGTCCATGTTTCTGCATAATCTTCCCATCTATCCATTCATCCATCCATCCCCATCCTTCATCTCCATTCCATCTCCATCCATTTATCCATCTATCTCCATCCATAATCCACCATCCACTCCATTTCCATATCATACAATCATCTACTAACATCCATGTGCATAATGACACTTGGCATGGTCCATGTGTGACAACTATCAACAATGGGACACTACTATTTACTATGGAAATAGACACTTGAGTCCTCTCTCTCTCAATCCCTTCATCCACCCCTCCTATTCTAAAAAAAAGTAAAGAGAATTCATTCATCTAATAGTGAAAACCACTTTTGTGGTGCCTTGGATAAGTACCATGATAAAAACCTAATAAATAGGCATCATGTGTAGATCAATTGTCTATGTGTCTTACACTTGGGGGAAAGTTGTCTCATCTATCCTATCCTATCACCCTCATCCATTATATCCACATACTTATCCTATTGCACCAATCTAACCTCCTCTCCTATTGATCTTGATAAGGACAAGGGCAAAAATGTTGAAAATGCTTTGGACAACTCTTGATATACCCAATCTTTCTAACCCAGTCCTATCATCCTTATCCATCATAAGCAGTGTCACGTTAAGTCCTACATATAATACCTAGAGTGGGGCATGGTATTCCTACGTGACATAGTCCTTGGAGATCACATCTTGAATCCCTCCATCCATCCATTATAAACCTCCCATCTCTCCCATCCCTTATCGGAAATCCTCTTATCGATCCATCCCTTCCAAGAATTCTATCACGCATTCTAATAAGCATCATCTTGCCTTGTCATCAGCGACACATATCTACAATGGGGAATATTATTCCTATATGAAGTAGTCCTTGGATAATACCCTAATACATCCCACCTATCTATCCTACATTCTCTCTTCCTCATATCCATTATCATTACACCCCCCACCTATCACCTTACCCCCAATCCACCATCCTTCTACCCGATTTTCCCTTGTCATTGGTATCTAGCAAAGAGGCTATCCAACTGCACTCCAATGCAACCATTTCCTAAACAAATCCACCTTTCCCATCCTAAACCAATAACTCACCTTAAACATCTCAAAAATTCAAAAAAAATCAAAACATCCCAAAAATCAAAAAAAATCAAAACTTCTCAAAAATCAAAAAAAAATCAAATCTCCAAAAATCCAAAAAAAGAACAAAACATCCCAAAAATCTAAAAAAATCAACACATGCAGTAAATCCAAATGAAAATCATCCTCAGTCCATGCCAATCTCAGAAAGTAACCTAGCCAATCATTCATAAGTAATCATCAGTTTTGTTCCCAGCCTTGTTGCAAACCTGATCAATCAATCCATCAAACCCAATCAACTCTTGCTTAAGAACGTAAAGCTATCTTAAGTATAGACATATGTGCTCATCATCTATCAATCCTTGTGTCGTTCTTGGTATATACCATTCCCACAACACTATCATTATCAAACAATCAATCAATCATCAGTTTTCAGCTTGACAGGGGCAACAACCTTGTTTGTTTTTCTATCATTTGTGCATGCTTGCTTGTTTGCTTGTGTGTGTTATCATTTTATATTGCATTTGCATCAATTCCTTGCAAGATATTTCTACAAACAACATCATGGTCTTCAATATTATGGTTCCCTAAGGCATATGTTTTCTTACAACCTTTGTTTTTTGAGTCAGTCCCTTATACACGAGACACATTGTCACCCTGGTCTTTATACCTTGGTGCATAACATCTAGTGCTATATCAAACTCCAAGATTGCTCTACTCAAGTCAGCATAACCAATCATCATAATAAATCCATCGTTCTCATTTTATACATAATCATCTTTCTTGCATCCATCTTTTTATTTTTCTCCATTTTCCTCTATTTTTCTTCCATCATTTTTCCATCTTTCATCTAACTTTTTCTTCGTGTCTCTTCTTTCGAGAGCATATGGCCCATGTTTTTTTAACTCACCTATCTTCTCAAGGGGGCATAGCATCCCTCCATCATTCCTCCTCACCACTCGTTCGAGTGGCTAGGGCATGTTGAATACTGAGAGGGGGGTGAATCAGTATTCTAAAATTTAAACAATTAAACCAAATACCAACTTTAATAATCAAAATGCAAAGTAACCATAGAAATACAAGCCACATAAACATGACACGTGGATACCAAATTTTTACATGGAAAACCCACGAAGAGGATAAGCTCTTAATATATATTACAATCTTTTATAAAAGGAGATGTTTAGGCTTGGTCACTCCACGGGCTTGGAAAATGTTGGCTCATTACCATGAAGTACAACTAGGTCTAGCAGGCTCACTGCCTCAACCCTAAACCTAGAAAGATTACAATGAGGGCTATTAAACCCTAATGATTGCTTACAGCTAGGCTCACTACCAAGTACAAGTGAAATTATACAAGAGATATGAATACTACAACAGCATCTATTAGTATGCCAGGGTGCAATCATTTAGGAACTGAATACTAAATCTTAAATCTTCATCATCACTGATCTTCTATCTCTGCTCTACTATTCTGATGTTCACATCAATCACTTCCCTAAAATACTTCTTCGTATACACTTCACACCGCCAAAACTAAATTCATTGGATATATATATCTACATCATGATTTAATCCATAATCAGGTTAGCATCCAGAATATGAAAAGAGTTGTACTTTGTCATCTTAATCTTGTGTTCAATCTGCATTGTGGACTCAAACAAATGTGTACTGGTCCTCACATAGGTCTTCCCCAATCATATAACCACTTAGACTTAATTATCTAGATGTTATAACTTCTCTGCATAAGGATCTACCATGCATGTCATCTTGTTCCTTAAGAACTTACTTGATCAATTCATCTGTCATATCATAACTCATATTGTGGACCACATGAGACATAATAAATCATATCCAACAATAATTACTAACCTCTTAACAAGCCTTTAGATCCACAGAACCAAATAAACTTGTAAGTCAAAATGCAGATCTTGGAACTGTTGCACTGTCATAGAGAAATACTATCAAATTGGAAGCCGATATTGGAAAGCTTGTAGAATGTGAACTATTGAACTTCAAGGGCTATAAGCCTGGAGTTAGGTAGTCATGACATGTCACTTATTTGCCTCAAAACCACAGAACAAAATATGTACTTGCGGAGGAATGCGGACCCTTTTACTTTGCACTATACATTGTCCCTGTCTTAGTTTTGTTCATCCAGACTTAGACATTTTCTTCAAATGACTTCCGGAGCATCATCAAGTAGCTATGAGTCATCATACCTGAACTACATTTGTTAGTCTTCATTTGTGGAGGCATACTGATCCACTTTCTGTCCCTTACTCTAAATATTATTCATAGACATTCTGGCCTTATGGTCTTGAATACTTTTGTGCCTTGTTGCCAAATCAAGTTGGTCTTTCAAAGTGATGTCTTCTTGTCATGCTAATGTACCCTCTTTTCCTTGTTGCCATCAATAACAACATTCCAGTTTTCTTCATAGCAGTGTCTCTTGCCAACAGGGCATCTATTTCCAATCACCCATACCTTATCTTCTTTGAAATATTATTACTTTGCAACATCTCAAAGAGGGGCAAAATGTAGACACCAGAAAATGACTAACACATTTTCTCTGTCTCATCATGCTACATCTTCATCATCCATTCATTATTATATTTATTATATTCGTATTAATTAAATTATTTTTAGTTATTTAATTAATATACTAACACTTCCCCTATGTGTTAATTAAATAAATTCATACATTTTATTTAATTAATCACACTAATTCTTATTCCTCTTCCCACAAATAAATAAAATTTATATTTTATGTATTTTCCTCATTTTTCATCCTTACATGAATTAAATAAATTGTTTTATTTAATTCACATGACTCTCTCGACTAATTTATCTCAATCAATTTAGTTAACTAATCAATCAAATGACTCAACTAATCAATCAAATGACAAAAATGAGTTAACTAATGAATTAATTTTTGTTAACTCCCTCATCAATTCTCCTAAACTAATTTCAACCATTGATCTTATAATCCATCCTCCACCATTGATTCTTGTTTCTAAGAATCTATAAATTCATCCTCATTCAAGCCATGAACAATACATCCATTTTGCACACTTACTCTGTCAATTTATCTTTGTGAAATCATATCCTTTGCACATAAATCATATTCATTTCCATGATTATGCTGATTTGTTAAAGTGATCCACATACTCATATTTCCAATTCATCCACAAGCATAGCTAGTAGGACTTGGGTGCATTCTACTCCACTTGAACAAGGAGAAGAAACCAATTGAGGTGAAGGTATAATTATGTTTGATTTATCTTTGTGTTATTCCTCTTTTGTTGTTTTTCTTGTCCTTCATCTAGTGCATTGTATAATAAAAACAAATGTAGTTGTGTTGCATTGAAAATTAGTACAAAAGAAAAATGTATGCACATAAATATTAGAGTTTTAATTCTTTTAAAACTATTATCTTAATAGTTGCTTACAATGGAGTCATGATTGAAAAATATATTTATATTTATCTACATTGAATTATCTTAGTTATGATATGAATTTTAAAATGCTTGTGAGGATGTTCAAGCAAAAACAAAAAAAAGTAAATACATATATGTTCATATAGTTGATATAAGCATATCTATATATACTGCAATTCTACATTTTAATAAGAAAGAGTAAAGTTATGTTCTTGCTTTGCCTGTTTTCTTTTGAATACATTAGGAGTGTATGCATATATACACATATTTATATATAGACACAATCTGTGTGTATATATACACACACACATATTACATTAATCTCTTATATTCAGAAAAATAGATCTTTTGAAATATATTGTTTTTTAACATATTTATACAAAAAAGGGTTGTTTGATCATAACTTGAAATAATATATCACTTAAAAATGAAGTTCATCAAATGTTTTGGTTTAAGGCATGAGTGTCAAATTTTATTGCAAAGTACATCCCAAATTTTTTTAATGGAGATAGTATAAAAAATGGAGGAAAATACATTTGATAGGGGTGTGAGCTAGGGTTTTGGATTCGTAGGGGGAACCTTTTGTTGTTACAACGGAGGGGACTCTCCTCATTGTCGTAGAAATATTGCGAGTGGGCATGGCTCTACCACCTTATGGTCCATGGTCCCTTTGGGAGTTGTGGACCACTTAAGGGGCCATGATAGCACAAGGGATATGTGTGCCCCCTGTTGCTCCCCATCCTATTACAAAAGAAAAAAACTAATCAAAAAATATAAATAAATAACTTTGCCTTTATATCTTTCATGCATATCTTCTCATGTTCGGCATCCTCCTTAGTTCACCCTTGGTCTCTCTACAAATGTGTCTTCAATGAAAAAATGTATATGTTATGGATTCAAATAAATAAAAATATCTAATCAATTAAAATATATATATAGAATAAAAGAGATTTGTTATATATATATTGAAAGGAAGCAAGGTACTCGGAACACACTTCCTACACCAATCTAATGAGGGGAATAGTATGCAAATTTGTTTTAATCCTTACAATTGCAGCAATGTTAAACATATAACATAAAGATTACAATAGCAACACAACACATAAAGAAAGTGACACAAGATATACCGTGGGGAAAACATTTTCAAGTAAAAAACCCCACACTTTAAAACCTGCACAATGTATTACCAAAACAATGGTGTGTTTACAATACACTTGCAATGCAAGTTCTTCCAAGAGTCTTCAAATGTCATTTCTGGAGTGATTCCGACAGCATAACAGTACCTGTAAAAACACTATGCAACTACAACTCCAAACCAATGCATTTTATAGAGTTACAAGGCATAAACTGGAAGCTTCTAAAGATAGGCATCCATCTTGGCCACATGGCCATTTTCCCACATCAAAGGACACTTGTCCAAGATAGAAATATCTCTCTTACATTTGTCATAACATGACAGATTTGACTTCCCAATGATAGAGTGCTCCATGCTAAAAATAGACTATGACAAATGCTCTTACGCATCTTACAGTTGTCATAGATTTTCCTAACATAACAACCTTGAATGTTGTAAGACAATCAATCATACAAGACTAAATATAGCATATTCCTCTTACAACATGTCATAGCCCAACTTGGGCACCCAAAGATGCCTTCTCCACATGCAAAGATACTTTATGACACTTGTCTTCACTTGTCCTGAGAATCTCTATACTTGGCTCTTACGCATCATAGATTCTGTCATACACAATAACACCTCTATCATACAACAAGATGCTGACACATGGCATATTAGTGCCATCTCAAATGGGACACCCAAATCCACGTGTTTGACTTGACCATCCTTGTCACATTACAATTAGGATGACATGTCACAATGCCACCTAATACTAAATGACAAAACAGGATGTGCAAGTAAATACAAATTAGGTAATAAATAAATACACAGTTAAAATATCAATGCAAGGAAATTGCAAAGGTTGAGATACCTTAAATCCCAACATTCTCCCACTTGTCAAACACCTTGCAAGAGCCAATAGAAAGACAAGATTTAACTACTAGGGGCCAAAAGGCCCATAGACTCTGAACACCATCTGAACTTATATGTGCCCACAGGCTTAGTCAATGCATCTACAACATTCTTCAAAGTGTCTACCTTCTCCAATATCACCTTCCCATTTTCTACTATATCTCGAACAAAGTGAAACTGAACATCAATGTGCTTTGTTCTAGCATGGAAAGTAGGATTCTTTGCTAAGCAAATCGCACTCTGACTATCACAATGGATACTAATTTGTCCTGCATCAAAACCAACATATGAACACAACCTCTTAAGCCAAATTGTTTCCTTACAAGCATGAGTTGCTTCCATGTACTCTATTTCTGTCGTGGATAAAGCAACCACAAGTTGTCGCTTACTCATCCAACTAATAGCACCACCAAACATGGTAAACACATAAGCATTGATGGATCTCTTGCTATTAATGTCACATGTTCAATCAGAATCCATAAATCCATGAATACTCACAGAATGTTGAGGTCTAGTAGGATAACCATGACAACATAAGGAATACTTGAAAGTACCTCTCAAATATCTGGACACTCTCTTCACTACATCCCAATGTACCCGTCCAGGATTAGCCATAAACTAAGGACTCCCACTACTTGGGCAATGTCTGGTCTTGTACAAACCAAAGCATACATCAAGCTACCAACTGCACTAGCATAAGGTACTCTGCTCATATCCTCCATCTCAGAAGGAGACTTTGGACAATCATCAATAGATAACTTTGTCCCCATCGTAACAGGAACAGTCAACAGTCTGCATTCCACCATACTGGATATCTCCAACACAGTGTTAACATACTTACTCTAGCCTAACCAAAGTTTTTTGTTTGCTCTATCTCTTCAGATCTCCATTCCTAGCATGTACTTGGCTGCCCATAAGTTTTTCATTTCAAACTGTGCTGACAATTGAGACTTCAAATCAGAAATCATATTCTTACCATTCCCAATCAGCAACATATCATCAACATACAGTGCAATAATGAGAATACAATCATTGTCAAACTTGTAATACACACAATGATCTAATTTTGATCTCAAAAATCCAATAGACAACACAAAGGCATCAAAGTTCAAGTACCACATCCTAGGAGATTGTTTCAATCCATCCTTAACTTGCAAACCAAATTTTTTTTACCTTTCACTATGTAGTGCTCTGGCTGTGACATGTAGATTTCTTCCTCCAAGTCACCATGAAGGAAAGTTGTCTTCACATCCATTTGTTCCACTTCTAAATCATAAGTTGTAGCACTACCATCGGAAGTAGAAGCAACACATTTCTTTACTGCTAGTTCCAATGGTGACGATGAAGAATCTGAAGGTCTTTTATTCAAAATAGAAGAACTATTGCACTGAGTAGTGAATGCATCTAGCTGAAGCATAGTACCTTTCTAAGTACCCTTAGCAAGCATCATAGCTCCTATTGTCATCTTGAATCCTCCACCTTAGAAGACAACCTACACACCTGGATCATTCAATTTACTTACAGAGAGTAGGTTTCGTGCTAAACCAGGGATGTGCATAACCCCATTGATCCCCTTCACTCATCCATCAAGGAATTGGATCAAAACTCTTCCACAGCCAACTATTTTTAGGTGATAGTCATCACCCAAGTACACCTTCCCACCATCATTTTCTTTATACTTTGTAAACCAACCTTGATGTGAGGTCATGTAGAAAGAAGCACCGGAGTCAATTAGCCACACATCTTATGATGCATGGGTGGCCAAGGCTACAACAAAAACATCACCACCATCTTGTGACTTATCAAAATTAGAATTGGAGATGTTCTTCTTTTTCTTCTCCTCTTTACACTCCTTTTGGAAGTGCCCAGATTTACCGCAGCTCCAACAAAGTGCCTTGGACTTTCCAGGAGATTTGGATCTCCCACAGGATTTGGATTTTCCCTTTTCAGCTTTCTTGTCTTTCTTTTTCCCTTTCTCTTTGGGTCTACCACGAACTGCAAGAGCCTCCTTTGCTGATTCAGAAGACCTTCTCTGCATCTCTTCAAATAACAATGAAGGCACCACTTCATCCATCTTGAAGGTGGTTGTAGTACTCCCAATGGACATGACAAGGTGGTCCCATGAGTCTGGCAAAGAATAAAGCAAGGTCATGCAACGATCCTCCTCCTCCATATTTACACCAACAGATGTCAATTGTGCAACTAGCATGTTAAAAGTATTTAGGTGATCTACAACCAATCCTCCATCATCCATCCTTAGAGAATATAGCTTCTTCTATAGGAATAACTTGTTTACCAGGGATTTAGCCTGATAAACATCACCAAGTTTCTTCCACAGCTCCTTCGTGGTCTTCTCTTCATGAACATTCAACAGGACGGAATCAGCTAAATAGAGTCTCACAAGACCCTTATCTTTATGATCTTTGAGATCTCATTCATCTTGATGCATTCCTGTTGGTTTTGTGCCAGAAATTGCTTCCCATATATCTCTGTCAACAAGCATGTCTTCCGTTTTGAGTTTCCACAACTCTAAATTGTTGTCATTAAACTTTTCCAATTCTATTCTACTAGATGTGCTTGCCATCTTCTCACTGTAACAAGATCACAGAATACTCTGTATAGACTCCCACTCAATCAAAGATTAGCTCAAAAAACCCCTACCCAACAACTAGGATCACAGGTGATCAAGCTCTAATACCAACTGAAAGGAAGCAAGGTACACAGAACACACTTCCTACACCAATCTAATGAGGGGAATAGTATGCAAATTTGTTTTAATCCTTACAATTGCAACAATGTTAAACATATAACATAAAGATTACAGTAACAACACAACACATAAAGAAAGTGATACAAGATATACCATGGAGATACAACTCCAAAACAATGCATTTTATAGAGTTACAAGGCAGATCCTGGAAGCTTCTAGAGATGGGCGTCTATCTTGGCCACATGGCCATTTTCCTGCATCAAAGGACACTTGTCCAAGCTGCAAATATCTCTCTTACATCTATCATAATATGGAATATTTGACTTCCCAAGGATAGAGCGCTCCATGCTAAAAATAGACTATGATAGATGCTCTTACACATCTTACAACTGTCATAGATTTTCCCAACATAAAAACCTTAAATGTTGTAAGAGAATCTATCATACAAGACTAAATATAGCATATTCCTCTTACAACATGTCATAGCCCAACTTGGGTGCCCAAAGATGCCTTCTCCACATCCAAAGATACTTTACGACACTTGTCTTCACTTATCTCGAGAATCTCTATACTTGGCTCTTACGTGTCATAGATTTTGTCATACACAATAACACCTCTGTCATACCACAAGATGCCGACACATGGCATATTAGTGCCACCTCAAATGGGATGCCCAAACCCACATGTGTTTAACTTGACCATCCTTGTCACATTACAAGTAGGATGGCATGTCACAATGCCACCTAATACTAAATGACAAAACAGGATGTGCAAGTAAATACAAATTAGGCAATAAATAAATACACAATTAAAATATCAATGCTAGGAAATTGCAAAGGTTGAGACACCTTAATTCCCAACATATATAACAAATCTATAGTATTCTTAATATATATAGGATTAAAAAAATGAGTAAAGAGGCACATAGAGTTATTAGGGGGTAAAAGCAAGAAGTTGGGTCCACATATAGGGGAAGTGTCATGCAAAAAAAAATCCTGACAGGAACGGGCATCCGAGCCTAGAATGCATACCCATTTTAAAACGGGTACCCATTTTGTTTTTTATTATTTTTAGAAATGGGTACCCGTTTTATTTTTTATTATTTTTTAGAATGGGTATCCATTTTGTTTTCTATTGTTTTTTAGAACGGGTACCCATTTTAAAATAGGTACCCGTTTCTAAAATTTTGAATTTCACACCCATGCTTTTGGTTTGGTTTTAGGCTCAGGAAAGGCATGGGTAGCCAACCTTGAGCCTTAGACCTACAACTATTTGTCTAAGTATAGAACAAGAGCAAAGACTGACTTTACCTATATGGCTGACGACATTTTTTTTGAATTTTTTTACGAAATTAAAACCCGTTACAAATGAGAGTGTCTAGTTTTCAAATGTATAATTTTTTTTATTGGACTTATTTTTCTATTTATTATTTAATTTATGAGCAAACTAGTCCAAAAACTTGAAATGACAGGTGTTTGTATTTTTCTAATAACTTTTAATTTTTTGAAGTTTTTTTTAAAAATTATATGTCATCAATCTACACATCATTCTTTACACAATGAAAAAAATTTATTTTATGATTAGTTTTGCTCAAATTATGTTGGTCGTACATGAGGGATTTTCAAAAACAACAATTAGGACCAATAAAAAATTAACAAAAAAATATTTGGAAAAAATTTATAAAACAATATCCTCATCAAACTTCACTGTACTACACACCTTTCCTTAAAAGGATTTAGAAAAATACTTTTATTTAGGTCAAATTATGTTGGTCGTACATGTGCATGGTATGGTAAAAAAAAAGTGACTTTTAAATAGTGGTTTTTCGAAATGCCTATTGAAAATCAATTTGTATCATTTGGGTATTAAAATAAATTACATATTTGGAAACTAGACTCCGTGTACTACATTCCATATTACTAACTTTTTTTAAGATTCAATCTTTAAGTGCCTCAAATTTTTAGGTCAAATGTGACAAATTCTGAAAATCAGGGAAAACACTTCCACTTTTTGGCCAAAAAGTGGACCCAACTTCTTGCACTGACCCTAGGAAAGTTGGTAAAATGAATAAAGAGAAGTAGAGAATATAGTTAGAAAACAAAATAATGAAAAGGAAAAATTTTCACCTTCCCCTTTTCCTCCAACTTGAGAGTTGAAATGAATAAGGAATGAGGAGAGGGTTCCTTTTAAACTTACACTTGACGTTTTAGTGTTATCCTAATGGGTTATGATTTCTAGGTGGGTTTTATTTTTAACTAAACCTAATTAAGTGAATTAATTCCCTTGTGGGCTTGATGTAATGTTTGATCACAAATTAACTTTAGTGGGATGTATTCTTAGGTTCTTTTCGCTTGGATTTGCACCCTTGAACCTGTTATTCCAACAATCTAAGGACACAATTGAACTGATATCAAGGTGTGGGAACTTGTAGTTGAGATTAGAGCTCTAGAGAAGGCCGGTTACTCTTTCTAAGCTTAAGGCTCAGAGAAATAAATTGAAACTAAACCTATTCTGAGAATCACCAAGGGAAAGGGGAGAAGGAGAAATATTGAAAATATAAGAGTGATGCACCAAATTTAGCTTGAATAATTTCTAAATCAACCCAACATGCACCGAATGATATTAAAATAACTAACATGTATATGCACAATACTCATAAAACTCTTACTGAGGTTAAGGAAGAACTAGAAATACAAGGAATTGATTATTCACAACTAAATCCACATTCATTCCAAAATACACAGTGAAAAAGTATATGAAAAAGGTAAGAAATCAGTGTTTGTATTGATCATGGAGGCAAAATTTATAATTGATATAGGGCTTGGCTTCAAAAAGATAAAAAACCCTAAATATGTCTTTTTTAAATGCATATATAGCTTTAAAAAATTACTATTGTAGCCTTGGAAGTGGGGAAGATTGGTCTAGACGTTTTCTCAGTCGCCCATGCCTACAAACATCACGCCCCAAATAGACAATGTCAGAAAATCTATAGATCTAGATTGTTGCCCATGCCCTAGTATGTTGATTTGACCATGGAAGGACCTGCAACAATATGGGTCGCTAGAAAATCCATCTACTTTGAGTACCTAAATACCTACTCCAATTTGCATTAATGGTGTTTCTAGGTGCTAAACAATCACTTTGATACAGTCAACACGTGAAAAAATGTGTTTTTGGTGCTTTTACAACACTTAAATATTAATTTCTACATTTTTTGGTGCTTAAAAACCCCTTCAAGAACCTATTTGGTGAGTTCCATGTCACTCAAAAATCATTGACGAACACTTGGGCTCTCTTTTTCCTTATGTTCTTTGTCGGCTTCATCGTGACGCTTTTCCACTTTTTTCCTCTTCATCGGCAAGTTCCCATCCACTGAGAACTTGTCGACAACTTTTTTGTTTCTTCTCTTCATTCTTTCCATCCCTTGGCCAATTTCTTGATCTATCTCTTTGGTTTCACTGGTTTAGTCGAGCCTCAACCGATCTAGTCAATCTTCCATCAGTGATTTCACACCAAATTGGAACTCCACTAATCACTTTATCTTGACTCTTTTCCTTTCCATTGGTGATTTCCTGTCGAATTGGAACTTGCCGCTAATCACTTTATCCTACCTCTTTTCCTTTCAACCCTTGCCTTAATTGATTTTATGCCTTCTTTCAAGGATTTCCCAAGAACATGGAACTTGGTGAGATCCATTGTTCCTATGAGTTCCATGTTCCTGGAACCCCCCAAAACTCTAAAGCCACCCTCATTGGACTCCTCCACCCACTTTTACTGTTGGAATATGAGAGACACTGAAAAGGGGGGGTGAATCAGTGTCTCATAAAACAAACTTGTTTTTGGCAAGAATTAATAAACTTTTACCAGCCATAAACTTCAACCCTTGTATGATGAAAACAAGACATTCATTTATGAACTGTAGTGCATTAATAGATCAACTTGTGAACATGAATGAACAAAACAACTATTGGTGAACTATGATGAACCATCAGAACAATTTATAATGACAAACAATAGAGGCAGTTTTATTTCTTTATTGGATAGAGATAAGTATCAGATATATTTTGCATTTGTACTCAACCATAATGAACATCATGTCAAATATGCAACAGTTAAATTATGAAACAATGAACATAAACTCATGAACAAAACAAGTGACCATAACATAGAGATTTGACGAGTGGAAAACCCTCTAGGGATGAAAAACCACTCCAGAAAATACCTTACTGGCTTAATTAAAATGTGCTTCACTAGCAAATATAGATGCCTCACTGGCTATTTGTGCCTCACTGGCTCTTTGTTCCTCACTAGTTGTTTGTGCCTCATTGGTTGTTTGTGCCTCAAGTTGGCATGTTTCAATCAATACAAAGAATAATACAGTTCAATACAAAGGGTTACTCTATTTTGCTACAATTGAATCCTCAACATTCTGGTATAACCTTAATGATAGTGCAATATACACAAATCATCAACCTTATGTCAGATGTTTTTCACCTTATGCTCTTTTATACTTTATCATTGCGCTTTTGATTCTTTCAATAAACAACTTGTATGAGTAGATGAACTATTTGAAGAAGATAATTGTACCTGATTGAATGATATTGCTTGGTAGATGAATGTCTTGAGTGCTTGTTTGTACTCCTTTCATTATCAGCAACTTTATCTTATGCTTTCTTGATGGCTTCATTTTCAGGAGAAGTGAAATTCAAGTCTATCTTCTTCCTAGGAGCATCTCTTGTCTTGGAACATTCTCCTTTCTCATAACCCAATCCAGTGGTGTCCTTATGTTGTTTTTTCTTGCTCAATATGTCATTCATACATTTAGTGCTCTTGTCAAATTGAATATTCTTGTGAAGTTTAGAAGAAGCCTTTTCCAAATCTTTTCTCAAAGAGACTATTTCTTTCTCTAACTTCAGACATTCTATTATTTTTACTTCAAGGTCAGATTTTTTATTATCTATTATTCTTTTGGCTTCTTCAATTTTAGTCTTTAGACTGATAATCAATTTATCAAATTCATTAACATGACTCTTTAATTCTACAATCTGATTTCTTGCATTTTCAAACTCTAAAGAATTTTTTTCAAAATCTGAACATACCTTATCCTTGGATTCTTTCTCTTGTTGAAGCTGGTCTTTTAATCTCCTATTTTCTTTACTAAGATGCTTGATTGTATCTAGGGCACACATAAGTTCTCCTTCAACATCAACTTCACAATCATCTTCATCAAACTCATGTTCATCTTCATCGACAAAGAGGTTTGTTTCTTCATCATTAGTCTCAACAGCAAAAACATCTTTTCTTTCATTTAATTCTTGTTCTCCTTCATTCATAATTATTTCTTCCTTTTTATCAAAATTCTCAACTGCAGAACCATTCTTTTTCAGGGGTGACATATGCAACAAATCATTGCTAGGCTTAATTGAGGCTTCTTTTACCATCTTTTGATCAGCATCTTTCTTTTCTCTATTTGAGACCTTATTTCTATTCTTCTTACCCATTGTACTCCACTACCAAGACCTACCCAAGTCAACTAGACTTCTATAGGGAACCTAGGCTCTAATACTACTTGTTGGAGTACAAGACACTGAGAGGGGGGCTGAATCAGTGTCTCATAAAATAGACTTGTTTTTGGCAACAATTAATAAACTTTTACCAGCCATAAACTTCAACCCTTGTATGATGAAAACAAAACATTCATTTATGAACTGTAGTGCATTAACAGATCAACTTATGAACATGAATGAACAAAACAACTGTTGGTGAACTATGATGAACCATTAGAACAATTTATCATGACAAACAATAGAGGCAGTTTTATTCTTTTATTAGACATAGATAAGTATCAGATATATTGTGCATTTGTACTGACCCATAATGAACATCATGTCAAATATGCAACAGTTAAATTATGAAACAATGAACATAAACTCATGAACAAAACAAGTGACCATAACATAGAGATTTGATGAGTGGAAAACCCTCTAGGGACAAAAAACCACTCCAAAAAATACCTTACTGGCTTAATTAAAATGTGCTTCACTAGTAAATACAGATGCCTCACTGGCTATTTGTGCCTCACTGGCATGTTTCAATTAATACAATGAATAATACAATTTAATACAGAGGGTTACTCTGATTCACTACAATTCAATCCTCAACATTCTAGTATAACCTTAATGATAGTGCAATAAACACAAATCATCAACCTTATATCAGATGTTTTTCACCTTATGCCTTTTATACGTTATCATTGCCCTTTCAATTCTTTCAATAAACAACTTGTATGAGTAGATGAACCGTTTGAAGAAGATTCAAAATGAATCAATAACTGCCAAGAAAGAGTGGTCAAACTAACCCACTTTGGGAATATAAAGACCTTTCATATTACCTTTCCAAACTGTGGTTACAAAAACCTTAACCACAACAGTTTAAAAAATTTAACCATAGTTTGAGTCTTTAAACAATAAATCTTATCACATATCTTGTTCAAACTATTTGTTGAGATAAAGAATGCTTTGACAAACTATATGCCATAAACAGTGCACCATAAAATATGTCTAATGCAAGAAACCTTGTTTCCTTCAAACCCTAACCGAGTTTGCAAACCCTCTTTTCAGTTTCTGCTGTTTATAATTGAATAAGATAGTTTTTATAACAAAATCTACATTGCATATCAATGAAAAACCCTCGAGTGTTTATATCATACCACAAAGAAGGTAACTATAATAGTTTGCTTTTTCGAGTTAAGGAAAAACTTCAATAGAGAGAATCCTTTCAAAACAAAGAATACCCATTAGGAAGTATTCCGACAATGACATCTTCAAACTTCTCATAGAAAGAACTAACCCTTTATGCAGAAAGTTTTAAGTAAACTTCACAACCAACCCAATCTGCACTTTATTTCACTTTATGTAACTTAAAACCTTAAGAAAGAACAAAAGACAAAGAATAATATCACCTGAAATAGCAGTCAACAAAGTTACTTGCACATGAATCTTAACTGCCAAACCTCCTCAGGTTCCAACTTTGTCAAATCACTATGATTCTCCTTCAAGTCCATGAGGATTCCATAAGTTTTCTGTATCTTCCATGATTTCTCATGATAACCATTGAAATGTCAAACCCTAGCTCGGAGAGAGCTCATAGCCTAAGTTTCAATTTGCAAAATGATTCATTCTCTAAGCAATTTTGCCGATGACAACTTGTGATCCTAGTGTGCCCTAAGTGGCCTAGTGAAAGATAATAAACTTAAACTCTTCTTACTTGTTGTTAAATGCTGAGACCTACCCAGTAGGTAAAACTCATTAAGGCCCAGATGCAATAAACTTTGATAAATGTTTGTTTTGTATGTGCTCAAAATAATCTAGGCCTGACAATAATAACCTTTATCACATGCTCATAAAGCTGACCATAAAAACCTTTATAAATATTCAAATTCATAATGCCCTGTCGGTCCATTCAACAAGTTGCCAAGTAAATGTCAATCAAGACACCAAAATATATTGCCATCAAATGTCAACATAATCATCAAATGCTAAGACTTGTATAATGAGCATCAAATACTATGACTTGTATAATGACCATCTATAAGCATTGACCAACCACTTATCATAAGATTAATCAAAAATACAAATCAAAACATGCCATACTCATATGCCATCACCAAAACCATATACCATGATCAAAACTAAGGACCAATATATGGTCTAACTTCCCTTTTTAAACTGCCATCAATGAAACATGATTAAATTCTCTTTTCATGCCTTGAGTTTCGAATGCACAATGCTATCACAAATCTGAATGTATGTCAAACATGTAAATGTATATACCAAAGTAAATGTGTTAAGATGAACACACAACTCAAATACATACCAATCCTGTAAATGCCAATATGTCACTGGAGATAAATCATCAAAGCCATATGCCACAGGAGATCATGAGCACATCAAATATGAACAATTGTGAACAAATGAACATATCAACTATCATAGAGCATGTAAGATCATATCATCAAATATGAATTGGCAGAATCATGTACATATTCAAATGCATAGAGCATGTCAACTGTATAGAGCATATCAATATATACTAAGAGAACCAATTGTCATTTGTAACATGATATCATATGTGTATCAATACAACTGTCAAGAGCATATGCCAACTGCTATATCATTAAATGCAAGTCATCAAGGTCACCATGAGCCAACTGACTATTACCTGAACATTGTATCATCTTACCAAACCAATGATGGTCAAGGCTTTGTAAGAACAACTCCACAGAATATGAATATTTATCATCAATGCAGCCATATTACCATTGGCATACCAAGTATGCAAAACCAAATGCCAACATAAGAATCATCAAGGACATTACCATGAACCAAACCCAAGCAATGAGGAGTGTCAACATGAAACATATCAACTTTACTAATGGAACTCAGTCTATAGGAAGATAGAGTAGGACCTCAACTGTTACAACATACCAAATCTGATCTACCAACCAATATAACCATCATGATGCAATTGTCAATGAACCACCAACACAAACATGAGAGTTTGTGTATTTAACATCAAGGACAACAACTAGGAGAACAACATTTACCTTCCTCGTCAGTGAGTTCCAATTGACTTGGAATTCACCGACTGCCTTCCTTATTCGCTCCGTTGATGATTTCCAACTGAATTGGAACTTGCCGCTAATCACTTTATCCTACCTCTTTTCTCTAATAGTTTTGTTTCATCAATCATTTCCTGTCAAATTGGAACTTTTTGCTAATCACTTTATCCTACCTCTTTTCCTTTCGACCCTTGCCTTAGTCAATTTTATGCCTTCTTTCATGGATTTCCCAAGAACATGGAACTCATCGACAAGTTCCATTATTCCTAGAACTCCCTAAAACTCTAACATTACCCTCATTAGACTCCACCCGCTATTACCTTCCTCATCAACGAGTTCCAACTGACTTGGAACTCGTCGACCTCCTTCCTTACTCACTTCGTTGGTCGCTTCCACCCCATCGAGGAGTTCCTAAAAACTAGGAACTCACCGATAGGGGAACCCACATCAGACTTTAACTTTATTCCAAGAACAAGGGAAAAGCCTGATTTGTTCATGTGAGATCCAAATGTCTGTCAGCTCCTAACTTAGGTATTTTTTAACTTTTTCAAAATTTTCAAATGTGAACATGCGTAATGAGATACAAAGAACCTATCTAGGAGGACTTAGAAGACTTTTGATGCAATTTTGTGGGTTTCCCACAGATAGATTATTTGGGCAAGATGACTAAATAATTCAACATTTTAGCGACATCTTAGGGGTGTTTGCCTGCTAAACACAATAAACTAGTGGCCTTAAACAATCCATTAGGCACATGAGTCAAAAGGGGTTGTATCAACTATCTAAAACAAAACTAGACTAGACCAAACAACTGAACATTGCCTCCAAAAGCAAAACAACACAAAAACAACAAAGAATACATCCTCCTAATTAGGGTGCAACATGTGCAATAGCACTTGGAGGAAAGAAACCTACACAAACCTAATCTAATCCTACATTAACCAGCTAGAAGAAGGCTCAAACAAATCCATTTACTAGTTTTTCAAAATAATTGCCCTTTCTAATTAGCTTAACATTCCTTTCATGTTGGCAATCAACGAGGCATACAACATATTTATGAAATTCCACTACAAAGATGGAAATGAACTCACTTACCCACTTGAGCTAATTGTGACAGCAATTGTCTTGAAGTGGATAGGTAGGCCAAATTTGCTCTTCTTGATACTCAACTTCATGCTTAGGAGTAAGCATGACAAGTGGTGACTTCTTCTTATCTATCTCCAACTGGGCTAGATGTCTGATAGGACATCCTCTTGAAACAGTGCTCAAAAAATCAATGTGGACTTTGTGCTTAGGCCTTGATTCCTCATTACTTTTGCAATTGGGATGCTCTAATTCCTAAGGCTCATTTGAAAACTTGTCTACCTCCACCTCATGTACATATTTCTCATGTGTTTCTTCATTGAGAGGTGTTGACTTGAAGTCACAATTTGAGCAAAAGTCCTCCAGTTCATTCCAAGAAATGTCCTCTTCAAGCTCTTCCTGACTCTTGTACATGAGAGGACTGACCTCAACTTCATGGTGGTTCTCTTGAAGTATTGAAGGGACATCAAAATCATATAGATGGAGTGTAGGCCATTGTTTGTTATCTTGCTCAACTTGATGAGCAACTCCATGCACATCAAACTCTTCATTATCCAACAAAGGGTCGTCTTCATGCTCTTCTTCATGAACTAGAACCTCATTTTCATGATTGTATTCACAAGCCAGCAACTCACCACAATCCTTAAAATCCTCATGTTGTGAATCACTTGCTGAAGTGGGAATTTGCATGATTTCTTCATCTTTATCGACAAGATAAGGCAGTTCATCAAATAGGTCAGCATCATTACTCTTTGAAGCATCTGTGACAATTTCCTCCATAATTCCTTACTCAAGTGGAGAAATGGAACTTCCATCCTCCTTTTGCAAGTGCTTTTGCATAGGAGGCATCAAGGAAACATCACCAGGACACTCGTTACTTTCCTCCACTTTTGATTCTAACATGAGCTGCCTTCTCATCCAAAGATCCTTACCATGTAATCTTTGCATCTTTCTCTCGTTAATCATATAAAGGGCTTGAGAGAATCCTTCAAATGAATCAAAATCCAGAGGATTTAACATTGATCTCAAATCAACATCCTCAACACATGCATGAATCTTTTTATCAGCAGGTTGTTCGTCATTTTCTTCAAACGCCTCCTCCTTTTGCTCATCCAGCCAGATAGCTTGCCAAACAAATGGTCCACCTTTGAAGAGTGAGATGGTGCTAGGACCAAAAGATTGATATGATATAGGGACCTGCAAGCTTTCCAAGGTTTTTGAAAGGAAGATAGGCTTTTGAGATGGTTGTTCCTGAGGAGTAATAGGCTAACTTTGAACAGAAATAGGCCCTTGCATAGGAAGTAGATCTCTAAAACTTGGGATCTTGAATTCGGAAGGTTGAAAGCTTCCCTTGCTTAACACTTGGGATTTTAAATCTAGAAGCCTTTTATGTCACATGTTGATTCATAACTATAGGAGTTTTCCTAAAACTAGGCATGTGGGAGGTTGATTGGGCTTCCATCTTCTATATTTGAGCAAATAGTTTCCTCATCTACTCCTCTTTAGCTATAATTGGCATAGCAAGAGACCTTGTTCATACCTTTCTTGTGCCTCCAACTCCTATTGGTGAAGGAAAGCTTGATAAGCAAGCTCCTCCTACTACCAGTTATACTCTTGTTCTCTATCAACCTCATCTAACTTTCTTCATATGTCTAGCAAAGTATCTATGAGACTACCAATATCCATTTCTTCAAAATTATAGGGCTGACCAGGAGGGTAGTTAGGCTGGTTTGGAGAAAAATAAGCTTCTTGAGGCTAATTATAAGCATGAGAAGGTTTCCAAGAAGATTGAGTAGGGGTGGGAGGGAGGCAAACATTATGAAAATGCTAGTACCTTGTTGTAGTAGGGCTATTTGGGATGAAACCATGTGCATTTTTAGTTTGATGAGTGATAGAGAGGCATAAAAACTATAGTTTAACAAAGTGGAGGGGGATAGACATAACTTCCACAATAGTTTGACATACCAACACATTTAAAGAAGCTAGAAAATCATTCAAATATAAAAGAGTAATCAAGTCTACTTCTTAGAGAAATAAGTGCATACCAAAAGAGTCATCAGGTGATTGAAAGGCTTCAAAAGCAAGAAAAGATCAGAATATCACCTAAATCTTGATCCTTGATACTCATTAAGAACTTGGACTTCTTAAAATAGAAGATTTGATCTTGGAGTGACCATGGTGCTGAAGAAAACTACCCCAAATGGCAAGATACACTGAAGAACACACTAAATTCTTCAATGGATGTTGTAAGGATCGTCAAACCTGTCCTACTGAGCTCACCAGAAACTATTGTCACTTGGATTTGCACCCTTTGTTGAACCTATTGTTTCAATAATCCAAGGACACAATTGGACTAAGCTCAAGGTGTGGGACCTTGCATTTGGGATCAAACCTCCAGAGAAGGCTATTTCCTCTTTCTAAGCTTAAGGCTTAGAGAAATAAACTAAAATTAAACCTATTCTGAGAATCACCAAGGGAAAGGGGAGAAGGAGAAATACTAAAAATATAAAGGTGATGCACTAGATTTAGCTTGAATATTTTTTTAATCAACCCAACATGCACAGAATGATATTAAAACAACTGATATGTATATGCACAATACTCATGAAACTCTTATAGAGGTTAAGGAAGAATTGGAAATACAAGGAATCAATGATTCACAACTAAACCCACATTCATTCCACAATACATGGTGCAAAAGTATATGAAAAAGGTGAGAAATCAGTGTTTGTATTGATCATGGAGGCAAAAATCTATAGTTGATATAGGGCTTGGCTTCAAAAAGACCAACAACCGTAAATATGTCTTCTTTACATGCATATATAGCTTTACAAAATCACTATTGCAATCCTAGACATGGGGAAGATTGGTCAACATGTTTTTCCAATCACACGTGCCTACAAACATCACGCCTCAAATGGACAATGCTAGAAAATATGTAGATTGGAGTGTCATCCATGTCCTAGCGTGCTGATTTGACCATGGAAGGACCTACAACAACATGGGTCACTAGAAAATCCACCTACTTTGAGTACTTGTAGCATTAAACATCCATCACTATTCTATCCACTTGAATACCTACTCCAATCTACATTAATAGCATTTCTGGGCACTGAATAGTCTCTTTAATATAGTCAATGCGTAAAAAAACACATTTTTGGCACTTTTACAACACTTAAAATATTACTTTCTGTATTTTTTTATGCTTAAAAAACCCTTCAGGAACCTAGTTAGTCAGTTCTAGGTCACTTGGAACTCATTGAAGAGCACCCAGTCTCTCTTTTTCCTTTTGTTCCTCTTTATCGGTGATTTCCCACTGACTGGGAACTTGCCAGCGGCTTCATCGTCACTTTTTTCCACTTTATTCCTCTTCATTGGCAATTTCCTATCCATTGGGAACTCACTGACAGCTTTGTTGTCTCTTCTCTTCATTCTTTCCTTGCCTTAACCTTACCTTTGCCAATTTATTGATCTATATTTTTGGTTTCACCAGTTTAGTTGGGCCTCAACCGGTCTAGTATGTCTTTCATTGACCTTTTGAGAGGGAACGAGAACCCCGTCAGGGATTTCCCTTGTTCCAAGAACAAAGGATATCTCTAACAGTTTCATCGGTGATTTCCTATCATATTGGAACTTGCCACTAATCACTTTATCCTGCCTCTTTTCCTTTCAGCCCTTGCCTTAGTTGATTTTATGTCTTCTTTCAATGATTTCCTAGGAACATGGAACTCATCAATGAGTTCCATTATTCCTGCAACTCCTCGAAACTCTTATGCCACCCTCATTAGACTCCTCCACCTGCTTTTACCTTCCTCGTGAGTTCCAACTAACTTGGAACTCGTTGATTTCCTTCCCTACTTGCTCCATCAGTCCATTCCGCCCCATTAGGGAGTTCCCAACAACTGGGAACTCACCAATAGATGACGTCGAGCTTTTCCTTTGTTCCAAGAACAAGGGAAAAGTCTAATTTGTTCCTAGTGAGCTCCAAATGTCTAACCGCTCCTAACTTAGGTATTTTTTAACTTTTTCCAAAAATTTCAAAGGTGAACATGTGTAATGAGATACAAAGAACCTATCTGGGAGGACTTAGAAGAATTCTGACACAATTTTGTGGGTTCCCTGCATATGGATTATTTAGGCAAGATGACTAAATAATTCAACTATTCTATTTGGACTTGATTAGCTATCTTATTTTTAATTTATTAAGTCAATGGATTTAAATTGTTCTATTTTTTACTTCCTTATAGAAATGTGTAATTAGATGTATTAATTGAATAAATCTTTTCAAAAATTAATTTTGAAATTTATATTAACTTGAAATTAATTTTAAAGAAAGGTTTCAAAATGGTTTTTAAAAAGGAATTTTTCAAAATTAGTTTACTAATTAAATATTGTTTTTAGATGTAAGCATTCAAACCCTTCTAGTTGTTTAATTTTATTGTATTCTTCAGTAATAGTAGTTAATTTCAAAAATGTTTGTAAATTTTGAAATAGTATTTAATCACATTTATTTTATTTAAATGTTTTTAATCGTTCTATTTTCTAATAAATCGTTTAGCATGTTAGTGTTAGGTCCTAGTTATAGGTGCTTAGTCTTGTCCCTTAGAGGTGAGACCATTTCCATATATGTACCTTACATTTAAGACATTCAACATGGCCATGAACTTTAGTAATTACAAAATACAGTATCATCATATCCTTGAGGTGTTCCGCTAGATGTATCCAATAGAGGAATAGTAGTAAGGGTGATCATATTAACATGAATTAAACTCTTAAACATGATATTCCAAAATCTCTCTCAATCTTATAAACTCTCTTAAATTTTGAGGGTTAATCATAAAAACATTTGAAGCATCAGCCACATAATGAATAGTAATGAATAATAATATTTTTCTCTTGTTTATCACTATCCTTTGGAAAATTATTTTACATTTGGAACTTAGAAGGATAGGAAGGCATAGACAAAGCATGAAAAGGACCATACTTGAGTGTATTTTCTTCTGATGATTTCAATGTAACATTATTCACATGTACATGCAAATCTATAAATAAAACATAATTGTTTAGATACACACTTTGCTAAATACGAGACAACAATCCTTTATCAAAATATTGTGGAACTCATCATCAAGAAGTTGATGTTGCATCTTAGAACACAAGGACTGAAATCTTATGACAATCATAAGTGTCCTCCTTAAACCATTTTCACTAGTAAACAAATCTAAAACTAATGTTTTCAACCCCCCTATTCACTTGAAAAAGACACAAATGCCTTGCAAACTCAAAATATGTGAATAGACCCATATGGAAGAGGAAAAAAACTTTTAAAAGTGAGTTTATAGCACACTCTTAATGTGCATGGAAAATCTTGGCCAATAATTTATCCTCTCAAACCAAGGTGCCACAAACCTAATGGATAGTGGATAAATCACAATCTCAAAAGAAAGTGGAGCATGTTGTGCCTCAATAGATGCATCATCATTATTTTTTATTAGGTAAGGTATCAATTTTATGTTAAATGCTCCATTCTATCAAGACTTTTAATTAGTGTCAAAGGGTGAAAAGGGGTTTACTAGGGGTAGAAACCTGAGAGATGAGAGATGTGGTGTTGGGATTAGATGGCATTCACCTTGCAAATCCCTATGCATGTTTTAATTGTTTTAATTAACGGTGTTGATAAATAATTGTCGTCTCTAAGGAACATGGAGAGGGTAGACTTGGATGCTCCTCTATGTGGTAGACAAATTATTTATTATTATTTATTCCCTCACCTGTAATTGTAATATCATTTAAGTCGAGGGCTACTTTTGGGAAGATATTAGAATTCAGATAAAGATTGAGATGTATAAAAGGATCTTCTACAAATAGATCTTATAATAGATTTGCTCAATATTCTCATGGAGAGCCTTGGATTGGGATCTTGGTCAATTTGACCATTATGATAGAATCTACGACACCCCTTCGAAGGGGAAGACTAAGGCTGCACAGAAGAAGAAAGCTAGGGAAGAACCATGGCCCCACCACGATCCACCAAGGGGGCAACGGAAACAGTCGAAATAGACTGTGCTAGCATTGAAGAAGGAATCCCAACAAAATCTAAGGATAAGATCAGAGCCACACCAAACCCAGGAGGAGCCAACTCAAGAGCCACTTGGGCCATGCCCATATCTGTATAAATAGGACTCGAAGGAGTGTCATCCTCAGAATCCGCAATCAAGTGTTCAAGGAGGATATTCCACCACCACATAACCAAACCATCATTATTGCGATGAGTACGAGGGCAATTTGAGGCAAGATAACCAATAGTGAAGCAATGTCTGCAACAAAAAGGGATGTCCTCATAATCCAATAGTTGATTCCATGATTGATCCTCCACCATGAGGACAACCTTCCCATGGAGAGCCTTGGAGGTGTTAATTTCCACTAGAAGACGAGCATAAGTAGAGTGATCAATGTTGGGTGTGGAACAATCCACCTTCAAAAATCTGCCAATAGCATTGCCAATACTTTCAAAGCAAGAGTCTTCCCATAATTTGAGGGGGAGGTTACACAATCTAACCCAAACTAACATGAAATTTAACTAATATGTGAGAGGATTGAAGGAGGGGAACTATGGCTTGAGAAGTGTTTGGAAAGGTGTCTCAACCTTGCAATTACAAGAGGTTTCTATTTTTAGTCTTGTTTACATTTGAGCACATATGGGCCCAAAATTTTCCCCAATGCTACGAGATTTCCAAATGAGCATTCTAGATGAGTTTCGACCCAAGATCATGCTTGAATGTCAAGATATCAAAGTTTCCTATTGTTGAAATACCCAAAAAAGTTTCAAAGTCAATTTTGAGGCACTTATATGTCATTTTTGGCCCCAAAAATTGTCATAACCAATGAAGCAGGCTATAGTAGTTGTAGACACCTAAAATTGTCTTCATCGTCGAACCGACTCCCGACATCCCTAAACATACCAATTCCCCTTCTAATCAATTAATTAAATTTGTATTTAATTAATTATCCCTTCATCACCTAAATTTTCATCATTCTATCGCTAACAATTGGATTGATTTTATTAATTCAATAGTTCAAACCTTAGCCAATTGATTAAATAAATATGCAATATTTATTTGGCCAATTTCTCCCTCACTAAATCCAATTAATTAGCTAAATCATGTTTAACTAATTAATTCGGCCTATTAATTGACATATCTCTACCTTAGGTAATTAAATAGCCATTTTTTAATTGCCTACCCTAGCCTATCTCATCCTAGCCCTAAGATTAATTAAATAAAACTTTATTTAAATTAATCCTAACCTCTCATTAAAGTAGTCAAACCTAGCCTAACACCCTTCCCCACATCCTCCAAATTAAAAATTGAAATATATCCCACATAAATCAATTTTTAATATAAATATGTCCTACATCACATTTAATTCCTCTTACACCCCTTACCCATGCCATACTTCATTTATCTCCACCTATCCCCAAGTGAATTTTTAATTCATTTTACCCTTCCCCATGTGAATTTTTAATTCACACATATTCCATCTCACCCATACTCATTTAATTCACCCTTTTCCCAAAAATGAATATAAGATTCATATTTATTACTAGCCCTCTATTCCTCCAAGATGAAATCTGGGCCCTCCACGTCATCTTCATCCTCCACCATTGATCTCCCAAATCAATCTCAACCCTTGAATCAAAACCTCTCAAAAATACCTATAAATACAACATCCTCCAACCCATTTTGGGATCCAATTTTCATGTAATGTTACCATGCCAAAATATCTATTGAGCTAACTTGTGAGTTGCAATTAGGATAGAGCATTTCACATTTGTCTTCATCAACTAGGGTATATCTTAGGAGCTCTTGGGTGCAAAGCTTCATTCCCTTTGATGAGATTGGGTCTTCTTGTCAAGATATAAATTCTTGTTTGTATGTATTTAGTTTGTGTTTCACCTTTGATTTAGATTTCCTAATCACATTGGCACGCCCGATGGGACCCACAAGGTCTAAGTCTAATCAAATTTTATGAGTTTTTGTGTTTGAGACGTGTTTTTGCAGGTCTGCCGCTATCTACCTGTGCAGTGGCACCATCTTTGGTGCATTTTAGCGCTATATTCTATTTTAGTGCTATTTGGCAGAGCACTTTCTCTCTTAAACTTTCACTCACAAATCTGTCTGATTTTCTTTGTCTTCATGTTGTTTTCTTGGGTTTTCTGTACTCTATTTTTGCAGGAATCTTGAACGAAGAGGGGGAGGTTATGCCAAAATTTTCTTAAAGAAACAAACACATATTTTGGCATTTATCTTGTCTTGTTTTCCATTCAGTAGGCTAACAAGACTAACCAGGTCCTATCTTTGCAGTCTAACCCTCTAGTTTGATTAGGAAGGCCTCTGTTTTGCAGGATTGACAAGTTCAAGCTCGTATCAGTGCTATCAGCACCCAGAGCGGCGCTATTTTCAACTGTTGACCAGACCCTTCAACCGCACGCGTAGTGGTGCCTTGTTATGTTTATAGTAGTGCTATTTTATGTTTTAGTGCTTTCTGTGTATTAGTTTAGCGCTATTGTCTGTATTAGCACCTTCTGTATATTATTTTAGCACTATCATGTATTCTGGCACGTTCTGTATCCTGTTTCATCGCTATTTTGTAAATTAGTGCTATCTGTAAGTATATCAGTGCTATTGTCTAGGGTGTCAGGTTTTCTTGGTCAATTTCTATCAGTAGTACCATTTGTTGTCCGCAGTGGCGCTATTTGGTCTCTATTTTAGCGCTATGTTTACAGGCTAACTTTGGGTTTTGTGCAGGGACTGATAAGTTGTTTGCAAGTCATCATCATCATTTTGCGGCCACTAACAAGTTTTTGCAGGGTGTTTGTCTTTAGTTTAAAACAAACACTTCATTTGGGACTTAAAAAGAACCTTGCATGTTAGCTTAGAAACAAACATTTCAATTTGGTGCAATAAAATTGATCAACAACCAACAAACAAATCTTTGCGTGCCCTAGCTTAAACAACATTTAAATTTGGTGCTCTAAAACTCACAAGTGTTTTTGCAAACAAATCCACAAACATTTCAATTTTGGGCTTTAAAAAGAACCACAAAGTGCATCAATAAACTCATTGGATTAAAAAGAACAACAATCTGCATTTTTCACTCATCTAAACAAAAAAATAAATCAAATTTGTGTGAAATGTTTTTATGATGATGTTTGTGGCGTGAAAAGTGTATGCTCTTCCCTCGCACCATTGGTGACCTTGGGAATCAAAAACTTCTCACAACACTTGCATAAATCACCCCCAACATAATCCAAAGAACTAAAATAAACTTTGTTTAGCATGATACAAGCACAAAATATACGTATGCTCTCCCCTCATATCCTTGTATGAACTTGGGGATCAAAAGTATTTTTGTGGTTGTGTTGCTTTTGTTAATCCTTAGAGGGCCTTCCACCCCACTTCGAAAGGTGGGAATGACCCAAGCGGCAACAAGCTAAAGCCAAGCTCTTTCGAGCCGCTATATAAAATGTGTTTGTGATGAAAGTCACAAGCAACAAGTGTTGTTGTGTCATACCGACAGCCAACCTCCCTCAAAACCCTCCAAGGCTTAACCCTTGGATGCTAGGAGACTCCATAATAGAGAGTAGCACTGCCGCACGTATGGCCACCTAAACGAATGCACTTACTATGAACCTTTGTTTTAGCAAACCAAAAACCTTCTATTTGTTGACACAGAAGGGAAACCTTTGAAGCAGCCCTGATTCATGCACTTTTTAGCCGAGGTAGCAGGGGTAATCCTAAGATTTAGTGAGGGACAAGCCTTCGTGGAAACCTGGATCTTGGTATGCGTGAGAAGTGAGTGCACTGTAAGGGGGAGCCGGTGCTACCAAGATCCTGGAGCTACCCGCTTTGAATAGGCGTAGCTAGGGGATTCAACAAATACTGTCATATCTTCGCCTTAGGTTGTGCAAAGTGGTTGTTTAAGAAAATCACATGTCTTTTCACAAACAAAATCTTGGTTATTGTGTGTTATTGTGCTTGAAGTGCTTTTACAGGAAAATTTCTTAGCATTCTTCAAACGCAGAAATCGCAATTTTGCGTGGACTTATGCAGACATGCCAGGGTTCGATCCCGCTTTGTTCATCCATCACCTTGCAGTATAGCCTGATGTAAAACCAGTAAAATAAAAGCTGAGAAAAATGAACCCTCAGATGGCCCTCCTACTCAAAGCAGAATTGAAGAAACTACTGGACGTCAACTTCATCTGACCAATTGATTATCCTGAATGGGTTTCCAACCTAGTGCCAGTAGCCAAACTAGATGGCTGAATCCACTGTTGCACCAACTTTTGAGACCTTAATAAAGCCTGCCTGAAGGATGACTTCCCGTTACCAAATATTGACATGATAGTGGATCTTACGGCAGGACATGAGATGTTATCCCTCATGGATGGTTTTTTAGGGTATAATCAAATTAGAATCACCGAAGAGGATCAACATAAGACAGTCTTTATATGTCCATGGGGGACATACTGTTGGGTGGTAATGCCTTTTGGCCTAAAAAATGCTAGAGCCACATATCAACGAGCCATGACTGTCATCTTCCATGATCTTTTCCACCACATCATGGAAGACTATGTGGACGACTTGCTAGGAAAATCAAAGACACGAGAGGAACACCTAGATGTATTAGCGAAGATCTTTGACTGACTGGAACAATACAATGTTCACTTGAATCCAAAGAAATGTGTCTTCAGGGTCACCTCCAAAAAACTTTTGGGATACATAGTCTCCAGAAGGGGAATTGAGGTAGATCCCACCAAAGTCAAAGCCATCATTGAAATGCCTCCTCCAAAAACTATAAAACAGCTAAGAAGTCAGCAAGGAAAACTCGAGTCCATTCGACAGTTTATTGCTCAACTTGCCGATAAATGTCAACCATTCCAACATCTATTCAAAAAGGATACAGCTTTTGTATGGAACACTCAGTGTTAGGCTACCTTCAACCAGCTAAAAGATTATCTAGCTAATCCCCCTATTCTAACTTCACCGAGGCAAGGAGAACCCCTCCTATTATACATCTCAGCAACAGAAATAGCTATTGGAGCCTTACTAGCATAACACAATGAACAAGGGAAGGAAAGAGCCATCTATTACATCAGCCGCACCCTGATCTCCTACGAGCTAAACTATACACAAATTGAACGAGCATGTCTGACCCTAGTCTTTACTTCACAAAAACTAAGACACTACATGCTCAATCATAAAACTAAGCTCATCGCCAAGATCAATCCACTAAAATATTTGCTAAACAGAGCTGCTCTTACTGGGAGAATGGAAAAATGGGTCATGATCCTCACTGAATTTGACATTGAATATACTGAGAGAAAAGCCATCACAGGACAGGTTATCGTTGATCAGCTGGCTGAAGCACCCATTCCTGCAGAATATCCTACTAGTAGAATTCCCTGATGAAGCCTTATTGACAATAGCACCGGCAATAGAAACATAGAAAATGTACTTTGATGGATCATACACACACAGAGGCTCAAGGGTAGGCGTCTTGTTTGTTACCCCTCAAGGCGACACCATCCCTAAGTCATTCAAAATCACATTCACATGTACCAACAACGTGGCAGAGTATGAGGCCCTTATCACAGGTCTCTTGAATGGAAATCAAATGGAGAATTGAGAAGTTGACGGTGTATGGAGACTCTCAACTGGTCATCTGGTAGGTAAACAATGAGTACAAGACCAAGGATGATAAAATCCTGCCTTATAAAAAGATGGTTGATGACGTCAAAGACTATTTTGATGACATCCACTTCAAGCAAATCCCAAGGCTAACCAACAAAGTGGCAGATGCCATGGCCACCATCAGATCCTTGGTCGACATGAAGAAAGACAACAAGAAGTGTGAGTTCGTGATAGAAGAACTCCCTATTCTAGCATATGATGTTCCCCAATCAGAGCTAGTGTGCGAAGTCATTAGTCCCCTATCCCCGTGGTATCAAGAAACCTATCTATATCTCCATGACAATATCATCCCTCCTAACCTATCCACCTCACAACAAAAATCTTTCATCCGTTGAGCCTCCCACTTCACCCTTGTAGGAGATACCCTATACAAGAGGAGTCTTGATGGTACGCTTTTACGATGTTTAGACTCTAGGGAAGCTGAAATGGCCTTGCAAGAGGTACATGCGGGCATTTGTGGGGCACATTCAAGTGGACCCACTCTTGCTAAAAAGATCCTAAGGACCAGATACTATTAGCCAACCATGAAACAAGATGCCTACCGGTTCATAAAAAAATGCCTACCATGTCAACAGCATGGAGATCTCATTCACGCACCAGCATAGGAATTGCAACCAATCATGACACTGTGGCCTTTTTCACAACGGGGACTTGAACTCGTAGGCAAAATACATCCACCATCATCCAATGGCCATAAGTTCATCATCATAGCTACCGAGTACTTCACTAAGTGGGTGGAAGCAATACCACTCACCTTCACCACCGGAACCCAGATATCCAAGTTCATCCTCCATTATATCATATGTCGTTATGGTATCCCACATTCCATCATCACCAACAATGGAAAACCATTCAAGAACCAGGAAGTTCGCACTTTGTGCAAAAAATTTCAAATCCAACACCACTTCTCCACTCCATATTACCCTCAAGGAAACGGTCAAGCCGAAGCTTCAAATAAAACAATCTTGTGCATCCTAAAGAAGACGGTTAATGAAGTCGGTCGTGACTGGCACCTCTAGCTCAACCCCGCCCTATGGGCCTACCGCACAAGCATCCGCACCCCCAGAGGAGCCACTCCATATTCCCTGGTCTTTAGATCTGAAGTCATTTTACCTATTGAGGTTGAGCTCCCATCCCTAGGAGTATCCCTACAAAACATAATCAATGATGAGGAATACTGAGTCGCAAGGTTTAGCTAGAATTACTAGATGAGAAATGCCTGAATGCATTGAACCACCTGCAGGCCTATCAAAATCACCTCAAAAGAAGCTACAACAAGAGAATTAGAAACTAAAAATTTGAAGTAGGTGACCTTGTCCTTATGGAAAACTAGAAAAACTTGTAGGAATGTCCTAAGAAGGAAAATTTGAGCCCAATTGGCTAGGACCTTATGTCATCACAGCCACCTATGGATCAGGAGCATACCAGCTTGCAACACCTGAGGGGCAGCCTCTCGATGAGCCTATGAACATTCTACACTTGAAGAAATTCTACGCATAACCCATCGAGTACCCCAATCAAAAAAATAGAAAAATCAAAAAAATCAAGAAAAAACCCGAGTGCAATAAAGACTTCCAATGGTGAAAATCACTTCGGTGACGCCTTGGATTAGTACCATGGTGAAAACCTGTTTCAGGCACCATGTGTAGTGGCCGGTTCTACCATCTAATAAGTCCTCTTTCCATCCCAACACTCCATATCGTACACATCCCATGGCTTGGAATTTTGAAACATCAAATCCTATCGCCCACCTTGCAATATCCCACCCAAGGCTAATCCATGGAATGAGGATCCTTGTAAGCTTCCTTTTGTACAACTCGAAAATCAAAAAAATAATAGAAAATCAAAAAATCAAAAAACAATAGAAAAATCACAAAATCCAAAAAATTCCTTCCTAACAATTCACCACATACATCAAACCATAACAATACTCTCTGCAAATCACGACCATCACTATCCATCAATCCTCACCATCACACCCATCCCAAACCATTCCCACATCATCAAGTCATACCAGAACTACATATTCATCTCGCTCGCATCTTGAAAGTACCTTGATCCCGTGGACATAGGGTATGTAGGCAGTCTGGAATACGAAGGAAGTTTCCAGTACTCAGGTACCTAAGTTGCACCCATCCACCCTATTTGGATGGTCCCCATACACTGAGCTTTCTGGACCTAATAAAAGATACACACGCTAAAGTACGCTTGAAGCATGTCCCCTAATGCAAAAATCATTAATCAACACACCAACTATAATCTCACACATGGCCTGACTATCCTTTTACCCACCTTTCAAAAATTATCCAATAAAATCCAACTGATGCGCGTCCTAGGATGTATCGTTCCTACAATGGACAAGAATCTGTCATCCTATCAACATGTATCTTGGCAAGAATACACAAAGGCTATTTGTATCTTTTTGTTGGTCTTTTTTATTATTAGTTTTTTATCTTTTTGTCTCACTCTAGGCCATTTCCAAAGCTACCTTGATCTCATTATATCATGGCAAGTGGCGGACAACACCTAGAGTAGACATGGTCATTGTTTTTGTATCTTGTGCTTGTGGGTTGGCTTCATTACTCCAAGAATAGTATTCATATCTTGAAGCCTGGGTCGGTTCTAGCATAATGTGCCTTATTTGCATATACAGGCATCAAAACCTTATATGTACTATTCGCACTCATCGCTATGAGTCCCCTTCCTAGGCTAGGCAAGGTTATACTACATTGGGCACGCATGAAATCAACCTATTGTTTGCGGGTCTAGTCCATGCAATCATGGGATATATATCATCACCTAGGTCATTTCATACCTTTGTAAACTGTATCCTACATTTCTATAATAAACCAAGAAATGCTCTTAATTAATGTTATGTAACTACTATTACTAGCTCAAATCATCCTGCTAATCATTTTGTTTAACTATAAAATCTGGGCCTAGATTTCGTAATCACCTAGCCTACAAAACTCCCCTTACTAATTTCATCCCTCCAACTTATTCTCACTCAACACATCCTGACCCAAAATAAATCCCCCCTCAATGACGTGGTGTCTTATGACCTAACAATTCCCTCATCCCCCCCCCACAATCTAGCCGCTTCCAATCCTATCTGTACCCCATTCATCCACCCTTATCCTCTCCCCACCTATTCCTCTATCACATAGCCCCACCACCCAGGGTCTAACAAAGAACATCGTGTGTATCAAGACTTAATCATCTCACATATCATCTAGCTTGCATCTTACATATCATTTAGTTTCCATGTCATAATCATTTAATTTGCATAATCATTAGGTGCATTTTTAGAATCCTTTAGTCTATATATCGTATATCATTTAACTTGCATTTCATTAGGTGCATTTCTAGAATCCTTTAGTCTGTATATCGTATATCATTTAACTTGCATTTCATTAGTTTCATTTTAGAATCTTTTAGTTGCATATCATCTCATTAGGTTCATTTTAGAATCTTTTAGTTGCATATCATCTCATTAGGTTCATTTTAGAATCCTTTAGTTTGCATATCATCTCATTTAAATTGCATAATCATTAGGTTCATTTTAAATCCTTTCATTGCATATAATAATCATTTAGTTTACAATCATTTAGGTGCATTTTAAAATCATTTAGGGAAATTTCATAATCATTACATTCCATTTCATAAATCATTACATTGCATTCCATATATCATTGCATAATCATTTAGTTACATTGCATAATCATAATCTCAATAAACATTTAGCTGCATATCTATATTTCCATACATAACATGTGTTTATTAAGATAAACATACATTTCCATTACATTTTGCATCCATAATAAATGTTTACTAATCTGAACATTTATTTGCATTTTACATCATCATCCATAAATCACACACATGCATATATCAAAATAAGTAAACCATCATTACATCCATCATGATACATCAATAGGTACATCCATAACATCAACGTAATAAATTCCATAAACATAAGCATCATCATAACCATATAAAAGCATCATAAATAAACAAGTAGGCCATCAAACAGCATCTATCATATATCATCATCGCAAAATATACATCGCTCATATATATACATCAAAACATATAATAACATGGCATGATACAATGCCTCCAAGGGCCAAAATGATACAACTATCACATAGAGGACCCTCTCTCTGATGCAGTGGGGGATCTTGGCCCTGGTGGTGGCTATGGCTCTGTCTGTGGCGTAGTTACGGCTGCAACCGAACCTGAATCTGTGGAACTTGCTGGGGCACATGTGATGGAGGACCCATCGCCGGTTGGATAGACTAAACTGATCTAGATCTGTGTGACCTAGATGATCTGGCCCCACTAAGCTCACTATAGCTCGATGCACGCTGCTCTGCTGGTACTGCTGCATGATAGATAACCCAATAATAATTTCCCCGTCGACTAGCCTCTGACAACTGTCCCTGTGCCTGAGACAGCTATGTTTGCATCAATGTCAAAATTGGGGCCATACCAGCACCTGAAGCCTACAAACTTCCCACCGTGGCCTCTGCCTGATGTGCCCTGGCAAGTGCCGCATCCTGTTCTCCAGTCAAAATCACTATATCCCCCTGAGCCTGGGCTAACTGTACCCGCAATGCCGACACCTGTCCATCTGTACCATCCAATAATGCCATCGTTCCCCACAACTAAACCAACTCTACCTCACGGCTCTCTAAAGCCTCCTGCAGGCTGGCTACCTGTGCCCGCAAAGTCTCAACCTCCTCCTCTCTACTCCGAGGCCGCCGACGGGATGTGGACCCTCGAACCTCTGCCTCTCCACCTGCCCCTGAAGTGCCTGCCTCTGCCTGCTACCCTACTGCAACAGCCTGCTGCTGCTGTAAAACCTGTGGTGGGAGCACAACCCCCCTGTCCACCCTTGGCTGTCCCCCACACCGTCGAGGTCCTCCTTGCTGTCGTACCACTCCAATCTGAATCTGCTCCGCAAGCACCTGATGTATAGGTACTTGTTATCTCACCTGTCTAGCTACCGCTACTACTAGCACATCCATCAGCTGCCCATCCCTCCCAATCTCCCTCTCCTCTCCATCCTCTCCAACCTCCACGAGGTAATCTACAATGATCTCCTCACCCTCCTCCAGGAAATCATCCCCATTATCCTCAGAATCCTCATCCCCTGACCCCACCGCCTCCTCCGCAGGGACTACCTCCTCTGCCAGATCAGTGAACCAGGTCGGTCGCCACATCTGTCACCATGTCTCATATGCAGGAGTAGTACCTGCATCCCTGACCGTACTCTGCCAATCCCATTGCAACGGCTACAACACCGCAAAATCCTCCAGAGCAACCTGGGGTTATATGGTTGCAGGCCAATAATAGACATCCCGACGAGTCCGTGCAAAAATCGCCATCTGATGTGGGGCATCCTGTTGTAACCCAAATTGTTGCATAACTCGCGACAATAGATACATGTTGATCATATGGTCTCCTCGACCTATCAATTATCGCTGCTGAAAAGTAAACGGCATGTGCACATCATCATCTAGCCATGGCTCCACTCCCACGTAGGGTCGCCATGTAACTCAAATGACATCATCCAGCACCTGTCTCCAATACCGAACCTGTCCAGTATATGTGTACTCAGCATCCCGATACAAGAACACAAAGGCCTCGAACAGACGGTGATAGCACCCACATCTCGGCCAAGTGACTGCGATATGCTCCCAAATCCACACATGCAGCAGAGTAACCATGACTGATAAAGCTGCATCATAGTGATAGACAATTGTATGCATCTCATGATAGAGCTACGCCAACATTGCTAGTCCCTAGGCATACACAGTCTCATGTCTAACCATCCCCTCAATCACCTCTCCCCATCCAACTGGAAATCTCCTGCTCCTCTTATCGGGCATCACTATGCCACCAATCAATGCACAAAGGAATAAAGCAAAGGGATCTACACCCGCTGCCAGTGACCCCTCATAACTCATCTCCCACTTGTCTGCTGACAAATCCATATGATCGCGGCCAAATACTCTGATCAAGGCCCTCCGTCCCCTCCTTGTGTCATAGATCACCCGACGGCCACGAATAGCTAGCTTGAGGATGCAATAAACATCCTCAAGAGTGATAGTAATCTCGCCAGTAGGAAGCAAAAATGTACAAGTCTCTGGCCGGTACCGTTCTACAACCATGGTAATCAGAGCTCTATGAGCTCGAAGCACTAGCATAGACACAGCTGTCAAGAGCCCTAACCTTGCCAGTCGGGCCTGGGTGGCATCATCAAACTGATCAAATAGCACCATCACAAATGGCACACGTCACTCCTGCGAGGAAACTATAAATGAACTCGTATCCTACATCCACAACTTTCTGGTCAGAAATCTACCTATCTCTTTCCGAATCAACCCCTTTCTTCTAATGTTGAAAATCCAGAATCATTTGGCGCCAAAATAGACCATATTTTGTGCCATTTTTAACAATGGCGCTAGCACTTTTCCTCATAGCACTATTACAAATAATAGCGCCACTGCGCAAGCTACTTTGCGCCATTTTCCACCCTGCCACTTGGTGCTAATCTAAAGAATAGCGCCAGTTCTTCCAATAGCACACATATCAAATATGGCGTTGATCCTCTACATTGCGCTAAAACTAAATATCGCGCCACTACATAAAATAGCGCTAGTCGAGAACATAGCGCTACCCTAGTACCCATTTGGCGCTAAAACGCCAAACCTTAACTCTTGTACACATTGCGCTACTACAGAAGATAGCGCCAAAACACTAAACACATGGCGACAATCCACCTCTATTCTACCCTAGCGGATAGCGCCAATCCAGAGGATTGCGCTAATCTACTTATTTTTCGCACTGCGCGATCTTGCAATAGCGCCATAATCCCAAAACCCAATTCCCGAACACAAAAAATGTGACAAAATCAAAAAATCACAAAGCTAGGGTTAGGCCCTACCTAGGGTCCAGCCTCCGGTGCCCAACCATACGATCGGAAATGCTCAGAAATGTATCGAAGTCACAGGAATCTAGGGTTGCGCTCTGCCATCTCTCCTTTGCTCCTTCTTCTCAAGAGTTGAATGTGTGCAAATGTGGCACTCTTAGGGCCCACTTCTCTTAATATAGCATGCCATGTCATCCTTCCACCCACTCTTTCTCCCCTCCAGGGTGCAGATCACAACCTTTTTCCTCTGTTTTTCTTTCTGTCATCTTATTTTCCTATCCTCTATCCAACCTTCACTCTTGTCATGTCCTTTCGAGAGCTCGCCTGAAAAATTTTTATTTTTCGGCGACCTCTCGAGGGGGCATCCCTCACCCATCTTATTCCTTCTCGGCAACTGGGGCATATTCTTTCTTTGACCTGACACCACTTCCCTGCTAGGTCCTGACGCCACGTCAAAGAGGGACAAATGTAGACACCTAAAATTGTCTTCATCGTCGAACCGACTCCCGACATCCCTAAACATACCAATTCCCCTTCTAATCAATTAATTAAATTTTTATTTAATTATTTATCCCTTCATCACCTAAATTTTCATCATTCTATCCCTAACAATTGGATTAATTTTATTAATTCAATAGTTCAAACCTTAGCCAATTGATTAAATAAATATGTAATATTTATTAGGCCAATTTCTCCCTCCTCACTAAATCCAATTAATTAGCTAAATCATGTTTAACTCATTAATTCAACCTATTAATTGACCTATCTCTACCCTAGGTAATTAAATAGTTATTTTTTAATTGCCTACCCTACCATATCTCATTCTAGCCCTAACCTCTCATTAAAGTAGTCAAACCTAGCTTAACACCCTTCCCCACATCCTCCAAATTAAAAATTGAAATATATCCCACATAAATCAATTTTTAATATAAATATGTCCTACATCACATTTAATTTCTCTTACACCCCTTACCCATGCCATACCTCATTTATCTCCACTTATCCCCAAGTGAATTTTTAATTCATTTTACCCTTCCCCATGTGAATTTTTAATTCACACATATTCCATCTCACCCATACTCATTTAATTCACCATTTTCCCAAAAATGAATATAAGATTCATATTTATTCCTAGCCCTCCATTCCTCCAAGATGAAATCTGTGCCCTCCACATCATCTTCATCATCCACCATTGATCTCCCAAATCAATTTCAACCCTTGGATCAAAACCTCTCCAAAATGCCTATAAATACAACATCCTCCAACCCATTTTGGGATCCAATTTTCATGTAATGTTACCATGCCAAAATATCTATTAAGCTAGCTTGTGACTTGCAATTAAGATAGAGCATTTCACATTTGTCTTCATCAACTAGGGTATATTTTAGGAGCTCTTGGGTGCAAAGCTTCTTTCCCTTTGATGAGATTGGGTCTTCTTATCGAGGTATAACTTCTTGTTTGTATGTATTTAGTTTGTGTTTCACCTTTGATTTGGATTTCCTAATCACAGTTGCATAGATCTCTTCATGATCTTTCCAACACATCAAATGTTTCATCAATGGACATCCTGGATCAAAAGTTATGGCCTCTGAAAGTTAGGTCTCCCATATTGGAAAATGTGAAAACGTGTTGGAGACAGAAAAGAGTTGTAAGGAGTTACACGTGTTGGTGTGTGTTTTGACACATCATAGGATCTTTGATTGGAGATAATTTGGGCACCACTTTTTTGGGTGTTTTTAGCTCATGGTTTTGTAATTACCATTTGACGATTTCATGTATTGTATCTCCTATATATTAGGTGCTTGAGATGGAGGTTGTGTGTGAGAGTCTTTTAGATGTTGAGTTGCCTCAGAATCTCTGGTTGGTGATACTCTTGCGAAAGCTTTCTCTGCAAGTATATTTTAATTTTGTTGATTTTTTAATAATATATTAGACAGATTTTGGGGTGTGGGGTTTTTCTCCCGAAAGGGTTTCCCCCACGTAAATCATTGTCTTGTGGTATGATTGTTATTTATGTTTATTTCTATATAATTTATGTAACTATTGTGAAGATCTAAAAAAAATTACATAATCCTCCTATCAAGATTAGTGTAGGAAGTTATTCTGCTACCTTAGCTTCCTTACAAGGAGGGAGTGCTCTCTGTTAGTGTGAATAGGGATATTTTCTATCTAGTTTCCCTTGTGGTGAGATTAATCCATATTATTTAACGATTAATGAGTTAAATAATGTTTCCTCAGATAATTCACATGTTAAGTTGACTTAGTGAGTCTTCTAGATGTTTTTAGTTGTTCCTAGTTGTGTCTAGTTGTTGATAGTTGTCTAATAGTTGTCTTATCCTCCACATGTGCTACAGTTGTCACATGTCATAGGATTAAGACACTTGTTACATAACTACAACATCTTGGCTCTCATCCTTGTCTTTATAAGCAAGTCTCTTCATGTACATTATATCATAGAGCATTCATTGATAGAATACATTATTATTCTTTCATATTAACTCTCTTGTGCTTTCATGAAGTCCTAGATCTTGGGTGGCTCCTATCCAGCCAACTCTTACACTCTCCTCACAACCAGAGCTAACCATCTAGCACCACTTCCCTATCCTTAGAAGACTGAAATCTCACAATGGAAAACGCCTTGCACAAAGGTATATCTCGATATAGCCCTCAGTAGTGGCTTCCATGATTCTAAACCCCACTTGTGTAGGTCCAAGAGAGAAGGCCACAGCCTATTGAACTTTCCAATTAAACCTCACTAAGCAAAGAAGACTTCATTATCTAGTACTTATGAACCACAAACCACAACAGGAGCGGAATGTGAGCAGTGAACAGGGTGAACTTTTACCAACGGAGGAGGGCAAAAAGGCCAAAATCATCCATTTCAATGTATGAAAGTCCATTTTCTAGGGTGCCAACAAAAAAAGGTTGACACAACCCACCAAATCACAATTCAAAATCCCATCAATGATAGGGACATCCACAAAAGGATGTGAAACAAGACTACCAATGCAAGTAGCCAAACCATTAGGGTGAGCAGTCACTACAACCCTCACAAAAGCATCTCCGTCTAGTGTCACAACAGACGGATCCATAGGTGAGGGAGAGGAAGATGCAGGGGCGCACATGAGAGTCACAGTAAGAACCGTTTCAAAAGCCTAATCCATAAGAAAAAATCTAACTATTACATATAGGTTGTGGAATAGAATAAGAGAGATATATCAAATAAAGAGTCTCTATAATAAGTTATTTCTAAAAAAGAAATTGTATTCTCTTAAAATGAAGGGGACTCGGTTGTAGAACATTTAAATGCATTTAACCTAGATTTAGTTACAGTCAGTTGATGTAAAGATAGAAGAAGAGGATAAGTTTATTTTGTTGTTATGATCATTATTTAAATCAGGATAATCTAATCCTTGCAATTAGTGATTCTTTGATAGATGATCCAAATTTTGGATGTCATCATTGCCACCTTGCTTACAAAGGAGATGAAGAGAAAGACTTTGAATGGGTCCAAGAATGCATTGCATGTGCAAGGAAGATCTAAAGAGAGGGGCAAGGACAAACGGAAAGGTGGGAAGGACAAGTCTAAGGTCAAATCTAAGTCCAAGGGAAGGTCTATGACACCTAATAAGTGTAGGTTGAGGTGTTGGAACTATGGAAAACGAGGACATCTCAAAAAGGAATGTCAAAATAAGAAAAAAAAATTATGATGAATCCTCTACAAATAAATCCTCTTAATGCTTTTATTATTTATGCTAACATGACTTTAGATGACTCTTGGTTAATATATTCGAGTGCATTCTCCTAGGTGACTCATCATAGGGAGTGGTTTATAGCGTATACAACTTATGAGGGTGCGGAAGTTTTCCTCGAGGACAACACCACATGGAAGATTGCAGGCCAACACAGGGTAATTGATTTTTAGTGATGGAAGGGTGAAAATGCTCATGGATGTATTGCATATCCCTGGTTTATCTAGAAACTTGATTTATGTATCTAAAATGAATGATTTGGGGGTGTACGTTACTTTTGAGAAGAGTGGTTGTAGGATGAGTAGAGAGAATGTGGTGTTGGTTAAGGGAACTCAATGTGGCACCCTATTTAGGTTGGAGGCATCTAATTTCTATAACTCTATAAATGTAACTAATAACTTTATTTCTTGTCAATTATGGCACCACAAGATGGGTCACATTGATGAGAAGGGTCTTAAAACCCTCGTTAATAAAAAGATGGTTGATAGTTTGTCTAGTTATTCTACTAAATTTGATTTTTGTGAACACTATGTATGGAAAATAACATAGAGTTTCTTTTAAATATAGTAGTACTAGAGATAAACAAGTTTTGAAGGTTATTCATAGTAATGTATTTAGTCTTGTGGTTGTGCCTTCAATTGGAAAATCTCACTACTATGTTTCATGTATCGATGATTTCTCTAAATATACATGGGTTTACTTTTTGAAGCCTAAGTTTGTTGTATTTTCTACATTTAAAGAGTTTAAAGCACTCGTTGAGAAATAGGCAAATAGGAAAGTAAAGGTTAAGAGAATAAATAATGGTGGTGAGTTTTGCTCTAGAGATTTTGATGATTATTGCAAACATGCAAAGATTATTCAGGAGAAAACAACTCCATATACTCTCTAAAAACATAGAGTAGCAAAACAAATGAATAATACTAATGGATAGAGTTGAAAGCATGTTAAGCAGTGCTAAGCTTCAACAGTGTTTCTAGGCTAAAGTTGTACACACTGCTTGTTATCTTATTAACAAGTCTCCCACTTCTACTCTCCTTGACAAAATACCCTACAAGGTATGAACAGATAAAACACCATCAGTTTCTTATTTCAGAGTTTTTGGCAATCAGGCATGTGTTCATATTTTAAAAGAACATTCTAAACTTAATTTCAAGGCTAACGAGTGTGTTTTTGTGGGTTTGATGAAAACATTAAGGGTTATATGCTTTGGGATCATGTTGAAAGGAAAATGTTATATTCTAAGACTTATTTTTAAGGAGATTAGGTGAATTTTAAAATGATGAGAAACCTCATGTGAAGCCTAACAAAATAGTGCAATTTAATATTAAGAATGAGCACTAGCAAAATACGTGTACAGAACAACAATGGGATGGATAAAATAATGAAGGACAAGGTTTAGTTTCAAGTTTTGATGAAGAACAGGAGCCTCTTGTTACACCTCTCAGAAAGCCCACTAGGCAACATAATCTAGTTGAAAGGTATAGTCCTTTATATTATAGTTGTGTATTTTCTTTATCACATGTACTAACAATGAGCTTAAATATGTGAAGGAGGCTTTGTCTTCAGAAGAGCATGAGTCCTAATTGGAGGCCATGAAAGATGAAATAAAGCCTTTGGACAAATGTAACACATGGTATTTAGTTGAGGTGCTCGAGGAGACAAAAGCCATTGGTTGCAAATGAGTATTTAAAAAGAAATTCAAAGCAAATGGTAAGTTGGAGTTGTATAAGGCTTGTTTAGTGGCAAAAGGTTACTCCTAGGTTGAGGGAGTGGATTTTGGTGAGATATTTTCTCTCATGGCTAAATGAACCTCTATTTCATTCATTTTATCTATTGTTGTTGCATTTGATTTAGAGGTAACGAAAATGGATGTAAAAATAGCTTTCCTACATGGAGATCTTGATGAGAAAATATTTGTGAAACAACCTGACAATTTTGTGGTGAGGAGACAAGAGCACTTGGTTTGCAGGTTGAAGTGATCTTTGTATGGTTTGAAATAGTCGCCGAAATTGTGGTATCAAAAACTTGATGCTTTTGCATTGGATCATGACTTTATTAGAAGTGAGGCAAATCATTGTGTTTATTTTAAATTAATTGATGATCGACTACCAATCATTTTTATATGTTGATGATATGTTATTTATTAGAAATGATAAGGGGATGATTAAGGAACTTAAGATTTAGGAGCTACAAAATACATTTTGAGTATAGAAATTTGCAAGGATCGAGTTAACAGAAAATTATGGATAAATCAAAAAAATATGTTAACTCTTTTGCAATGGTTTGCCATGTAGGATTACAAACCAATTAATATTCTATATTCGGTTGGCACTAGGCTATCTCTAGAACAATGTCCTAAAACAGATGATGGTTTTGAAGAGATTTAAAAAGTTATATATACCAGTGTTGCAAGAAACCTCATGTATGCCATGGTCTACACAAGACCTAATATTGCCCAAGCAGTGGGAGTTTTGAATAGGTTTATATCAAACCCCAATAAAGAACACTGGACTTATGTTAAAATAGTTTTTAGATATTTACATGAAATGTCTAACCATTGTATTTGTTATCATGGGACCGATGATGTGGGAAAGATAGTTGATTTACAATTATAGGAATTTGTCGATTCTAATTGAGTTGATGATCTAGATTGTAGGAGCTCTACGAATTGCTTTATATTTAATTTGTTTGGATGAGCAATTAGTTGAGCAAGCAAATGACCACCTACAATCATATTGTTCACTACAAAAGTAGAGTATATGTCTAAAAAACATGTGCTTGTAAGCAGGCAATGTGGTTAAAGAGATTGTATTCAACTATTGGCTTTCTGTATAAACAAGTTAGAATTAGATGTGACAATTAGAGTGGGATATGTTTGGGTAAAACCCAATGTATCATGCCCACATGATGTTTTGATAAAGATAATCGGGGAAGGCTCGAACCCATGTACAGAAGCCAGAAGGCGAATGAAATGAGTTTCACAAGTAGTGAAACTGAAGAATGGGATTTTGAAAGGGCTCAAACCCTTCTACAACAAAAGGCAACTCCACTGCAGAAACAAGGACTAACACCAGGGACTAGACGACTCCAGATCCTGACCTATTGTGACGAACGCCTTTGACCCGAGGTACAAAGAGGAAACAGAATTGGGAAGACCTTTCTTCCTTCTCTACACAACAGTCCATGAACTCACAAAGTCCAGAGAACACAAAGAGGGAGGGGAATCCTCATCGGATTCCATAACAACAGATGGAACAAGAGAAGAGGGCAAGTCCCCGGCACAAGAAGCTAGGGAACTCGAAGGCTAAGCAGTAGTAGGAAGCACCACATCACATGCTCCAAAAGGGGTAATCAACGTCTGATTAGAAGACGCATGATGAAACAGAGGATTTGCGGCTGCCACGGCCACTGAAGAACCCTTAGAGGGGGTGAATCATCAACCGGAGAGGGCGCACCAGCCGACGAGGGAGAGCCCTCCAGAGAGTCAGAAGCACTGATGGTTAAATGAGCATCTGAAGCATTCTTCCACCAGGTGGTCGCGCCCTTGCAACGAGAGTGCGGACAAAAAGAGGCAAAGTGGCCTGTGGCAAACCACCATCTACATCTGAAAGGGAGACCCTCATAATCGAGCAATTAAGTCCATGATCTCTCCCCAAGTTGTAGAACCACCTCCCCATGAAGGGGTTTGGAGATGTTAATGTCGACCAAAATGCGGGCAAGCGTGGAGTGTTCCAACTAGAAGGTAGGAGAATCCACCGACAAAAAGCGTCCAATAGCATTTCCAATGTCCTCATAATAGGAATCTTCCCAGCACTAAATTTGAAGATTCATGAGCCTGACCCAGGTAGGCCTGATGTTTAGAGGTTCGGTAAGAGGGTTGAAGGAGCAAGTCCATGATTTGATGAAGAGGGAATGAACTCCCCACAACCAAACCTTATCGTTCAAAATAGAATCACGCTCCTCAGGGGAATCAAAAGTCACCATAAAGAAGCCCCTAGCACACGGGAATAGCTCTATCTTGCCCACCACTAAGGGCTTCCAAGACTCCAAGACCCATCTATGCAGGTTTGGCAGAGACAGCCACAAGTTGTTAAACCTATAGACAACCCCATGATCCTTATAATAAACTTCATTCTCCAGAACCTCGGGCCTGCACACCACAACAGGAGGAGGTAGCGCAAAGGGCAGAGGAGCAAAAGGGCGAACAGGAAGTTTTCTGCAAGGAATAATACCCTCAACCTCGGGAAAGAGGGATCTAAAGGAGCCACGCCTGCCAAAAGATACAAAGCCACAAGGCATAGGTGATCCCAGCGCTGGAACTGCACCTGAAGAAGAACCTTTCTTATTCTTAAGGGCCACACCCGGACCAAGCACCATTGGGGACTCAAGGGGAACACCTGGAACATGCACAGCTGACACATCACGACTTGCAACATCACACCCAATAGAAGGAATGAAACCACAGGGCAAAAGGCACAATCCCTTCGCAGGCAGAGCAGAAGCAGTGCCTCCCTTCACTGGCGCATCAGTAGCACCCACAGTAGGTGACAAACCCACAGCAACAGCAACTCCAACATCAGCAATAGGAGGCTGAACCTGGGACTGGGCAGAGGACGCCAACATTGAACACAACGAAAGCACAGGGGCCACAGAACTTACGAGCGGGAGCTCCATTTCAAAGATTTTGTGAGTATGATGAAAATTGAAGCACATTGATGTTTAGTATCACTTTGTTAGGGAGATGGTTAAGGGCGGTAGAGTCTTGTTACAAAAGTTTGATTGTTGCAAAGAGGTCATGAGTCTCCTCTTCGAGAGATTGATTGATTTTGTTTCCTAATTATGTCATTGCAATGTAAATGTCAAGTGGAAGAATGTTCAGATTAGATGCCATCCACCTTGTAAAACCCTAGACGTGTTTTAATTGTTTTAATTAACATTGTGGATAAATAATTGTTGTCTCTAAGGATCATGGAGAGGGTAAACTTGTGCACTCCTTTATGTGGTAGACAAATTATTTATTATTATTTATTCTCACATGTAATTGTAGTTGTATTTAAGTCAGGTGTTACTTTTAGAAAGATATTAGAAATAAATCAAGATGTGTAAGAGGATTATTATTTATTCTCTCACATGTAATTGTAGTGGTATTTAAGTCGGGAGTTGCTTTTAAAAAGTTATTGGAAATAAGTCAAGATGTGTAAGAGGATGTAAGAGGATCTTCTACAAAGAAATCTTATGAAAAATTTAGTCAATCTTCCCATGGAGCACTTAGAATTGGGATCTTGGTCAATTTGACCGTTATGACAAAATCTATGACACTTATGACACGTGAGGTGGGTGTAAGGTAAGAGGAGTTTCTATTTAACTTATGTTGACTAATTTTGGTGAGGTGTGAGATTCCCCATGAAAAGATTTGGACGCCTACATTTGGGTGAGTGGTATTGGTCACTTGTTTTGGAAATCATTTATGATATCTTTGTATTTATCTCTCATATATATTGATGCATTGAGATGGTAGTATTATGAGATTACTTTGCAGGTTTTTCAAATGAATAAGTTGATGTATTGTAACTTCATTATTCATCAATACAAGTTTTAAGTCTCTTTGGTTGTGGAGTTCTTTTGCCAAAGGGTTTCTCTACGTAAAATCTATTTGTTATGATTTGCATTCTATTCATGGTTGTTTTCTATTTCCATATAATCTATCATTGTTATTGAGTTTCAACATCTCTCATTGAATAGTTACATTCTATTTCAACGTGGGGATATAAGTGAAGGTGGAGTCTATGGTGTGAGGAATGGACATGGCATTAGGAGGAGGATAATGAGTGGAGGAATGGACACTAGAAAGAAGAGAGGTATGTCCATCCCTAATGGGATAGAGGCATAATAATATTAATATGAGAAGTGGGCATGGCACAAGTGAGATGAATAGAAGAAGTAGATGGAATGCTAATGGGATGAGAAGCAAAGGAAAGGAGGGGACATACATACTAGACTAAAGGTGAGAACTACAAATTGTAACTATAAGAGGCTTAATATTGGAAGAAGAGGATAGAAGAACAAAGGCATCATGTACAAAGGATTAAAATGATGGGGATGGACAAATGAAAAAAAATCTTGGGAGGAAAGGTGATAAACTACTCGAAGGACTTAAAAAACTAGTCCTTTCACCTATGCCTTTTTGGCACCTCTAAACCATATATCTTATTGTCATGTCCCCATATTATTGTTTAAATTAAAGATTTAAACATCATGGACAGAGAAATCACTTTGGTCAAATATATTTAATCAACATATATAATAATATTAATTAATATTATGAAAATACAATATATTTATTATGTTATTGATTTAAGTATTATTATATAACATAATAATACTATTATATAATTTATAATATATAAATATAACATCATTATGACTATTTTATATTATAAATATATAAATAAGCAAAAATATTAAATATCCAATATTATAATTTAAATATATATATATAATCTTATATAAATAAATATTATTATAACATTATAAATATATATAAATAAACATATTTATATATATAATATAAGACTTGACTTTTGGCACCAAATATCTCATATAAGAGAATAACGTAGTAATTGTTAAGTAACTATTAATATTCCTTACAAGCAACGAATACAAGAGTAATAAAGGAGTGATTATTATTGAATAATATTAACTAAGCAGTGAATGAACGAATAGGTCAGCAATCACCATATAAAGTGGTGACTATTGATGAAAAGGCACCGATCAAGATATAAAGATAATATTGGTGGGCATTGTGAAGATATCTCATCAGAATTAAAAAAAAAACACAAAACATAAATGCAATGGAAGTTAGATCACCATCGATCATCATTCAACAGGAAAAGGATAAAGGAGAATAAAATACTTTACTAAAATTAAGAGTATATATATTCTAAAGTGAAGTACATAACTAAGCATACCAACATCAAGAGGGAATAAGATATATATATTTTCTTGACTTTAGAATATATATATTTATATTATGAAATTAAAGACAATAATTGTAGCATATTCATATGAGACGTAAGAAATTGATGATGTGTTCATCAAGGCTCAGGTGAAATTCCTCACTCAGTCCTAGCATCTAGTTCCCTCTATTCAACAATAATATTATTTCATATGCTTTGTCTTTCTTATTTAAAATGCATAAACCTATCCCTGACATGGTTTAATTCATTCCGCTGTGAGGAAATCGGGACTAGGAAATAAGGGAATTGTGTCATGGCAATTGTGACTTTCATTAGGATAATAACTGTAGATCATTATGATATGTCTAGGTACTAATTCCGTCTGCAGGTGTATATAAATGATGGCTGTTATATTGTATATTAGTTTATCAGAACTGAGCCATAAAACTAGAAAACTATAAGAAGGATGACTATGAATAAATATCACTTCTCTGATTATTGTTTTGTCCTGTCATTTACATTTCTGTTTGAATCTCTTATAGCATAATGAAAGAACAATGACAATAGAATAAAAGAATAACTGCATATTTGAAATTGGTTAGAAACTATTTGCACTCTGATATATCGTATGCTGCATCATATACTACTATATGATTCATTCCGTAGTGATTGTATATTTTGGAACTGTGTGGAAACTGCATATATTTTGTTTGTGATTCAGCTAGGAGGGGTGAATGCATAAGTCTTAGTAGATTGCCTATAAACCCCATCTAGGTTCCGTCCCCATAGGCCCCAGACCAGGATTGGGCGTTATGCCCCTTTGGCCTGAGTCAAGGGATTAGATCATGGAGGGATGGGGGTCCCACATTGGATCATGCCCCTTAGGCCCGAGACGAGGGATTCGGCAAAAGGACCAGCCACCATAGGCCCGAGTCAAGGATTGGGCAATAGGACTGTGGTAGGCCTTTGGCTACTAAGGATTTATGACTTCTCCTCCCTGGCATGCTGAGTGACTCTTCTTTCTTATGTGTTTTCATTTGTAAGTTGATTATGTTGAATTGTTGGGTAATTGATATTAGAACTGACGTATGGCAATATGGATTTGTACATATATATGTGTTGTTACAGGTACTATACCAAGAGAATATTTAAAGAGAACAAACCCTAAATCTAATCCACAAGTGAATTGTAGGGCAAACCAGGTAAGGGACATTACACTTATTCATCAGCAAATTATAGAGAACATTTAACCCACTATGTAAAATAAGATAAAATGTGCAATTAAAGTATTCAAGTTCACCACCATTTCTTTTTGCAACTTAACCATTTGCAATTAAAGCATTCAAGTTTACCAAAGGAAAGGAGGGGACATACATACTAGACTGAAGGTGAGAACTACAAGTTGTAACTATAAGAGGCTTAATATTGGAAGAAGAGGATAGAAGAACAAAGGCATCATGTACAAAGGATTAAAATGATGGGGACAGACAAATGAAAAAAAATCTTGGGAGGAAAGGTGATAAACTACTCAAAGGACTTAAAAAAACTAGTCCTTTCACCTATGCCTTTTTGGCACCTCTAAACCATATATCTTATTCATCAACAAATTATAAAGAACATTTAACCCACTATGTAAAATAAGATAACATGTGCAATTAAAGCATTCAAGTTCACCACCATTTCTTTTTGCAACTTTACCATGTGCAATTAAAGCATTCAAGTTTACCACCATTTCTTTTTGCAACTTAACCATAGTAGAATTCTAACAAATACTTCTCAAAGAGAGATAAGGAAGATGGAGAGAGTTCAGCATAACTGAGATCTAACATAAAAAACTCAAAAAAATGTTAATTTCTAAAAATAAAATTAGAAATGAATCCTAAATGCCAAGGCCTAAGGGAGTGTGAGATCAAACAAGTGCACCAAAATGCAAGGAAATAAACACCACTATTAAAATAACCTATGGGTAAATAAAGCAATTAAGCAAAACTAGTTAGTCAATAGGCTTTTATATGTGAGCATTATAGTGCTCGAAATTGTCTCACACCATTAAAAAATTCACACCTGAAAATTTTCTAAACTCGTTCCTATCAGCATATTCCTTGAACCCCGTATGGGTGCAAGTGCTAGTAAATACCCAAAAATAAAGGTGAGTGTGGAAAGAGAATGTCAAAAGACTATGCACAACAATTGAAATCAAGGATCTTTAATCAAGTCTTGAGACTAGTATGCTCTAACAAACTATGAAACATCTTGTTCTCTACTCCATCAAATCCATGTTACAAAATACTCAAATTGTGAAAACCTAAATCCAAATCCAACAAAGACATTCTCCATGGCTGCAAAAATGAACCGACGTCCACTAACCTCAATGTTTGGCACGGTGTCTAAAAAATCAACAATGTTTATAAGCACCTTTCAAATTTTGCTATACGAAATTAGTAGTAACCTAATATGTCACTACAATGATGTTAACAACGTTCGTGCTAAATTTTCTCTTAGTTACCTGAAAGTATATTAAAATTTATCCTTTTATTGAAAAACAAATTAATTGTTTTCATCCTTATAATTATTTATAAAATAAATAATAAATCATCAATCATATAAATAATAAAACTATCTTTACAACTAGAATAGGCATAAAACAATAACCTAACTAATATGATCAGATTTAATCTATCTCATTCTAGTTTCATTCTAGTTTCAATATCTATGATTTCATAAATCCCCATACAACTTTTTTTTTTAAAAAGCAAAATCTCAAATTAATAGTTATTACACATCATAGCCATAGAAAATTGTTGTAGAACACTAATTCTTAAGAGTAGCCGTAGAACACTAGTCCATTTCGTTTCACTTATAATATTTACTACATTATGAATTCCTAAATTCCTATGCACTATACAAACAAAATGCAAACTTTATTTAAAAATATGATGACATTAAATAGTCATAACAAATAATATAACCATAAACAAATATGAGTACTATTATGATACCTATTAATCAATGAATTCTTTAATCTCTTTGCAACTAGACTTTTTTTAAAAATGATATGATATCTACTACACTATGAATTCCTAGATCTCTTTGAAACCAAACCAAAAAATGTAATCTCACAGATTAATGCTCATTACAAATAACATTAGCCATATATCACTAATCTATAACAATAGTCATGAAACATTAGTTAATTTCAATCCAACCATGGTATCTATTGCACAATATACTCCTATGGCATCTTTTCTTTTTTTTAAGAAGAATCAACACATGTTAGAACCCACCGTCCAATCTACCCCAAGGACTTTATTCCTAAGATCTCTTACAACTAATATAAAAACACAAATTAAAATTAATAACTATTATACATTTTTCTCTCAACTAAATATAAAAATGCAATTTAAAATTAGTAAAATATTAAACATTTTTCCCATAGATGCCAATCACATGCTCACACCTTAAATCTTTTAAACTTTTAAACATTTGAGTGAAGGGTAGGGGAGAGGGCCCAGTTGCCCCAATAACCGCTATGTTTTTAATCACTTGACCCCCCAGTTAAATTTTTAAAAAGAACCAATACATGTAAAATACCAACCTAATAAATTAACACAAATGCACCAATACATGTTCACAACATTTGTACATGTTCACAAATGGCACCAATACATGCTCACACAACGTTTGTACATGTTCCATAGTTTTTGTGATTTAACTTTTTCTCCTTCAACCGTTTTTAATTTCTTTTTTTAGTTTTTTTCTTTGATTTTCTTAAATTTCATTTTTTATTTCCTTTTTGGTATTTTAATTTTTTTTCTTATGAATTTAGGCAGACAAAATGAGTGCTCTCATCCCCACCTTGATGTGACTGTATAACGCCTCTAATGAAATTAAAACAAGTGCACAAATGTGATGGCGATAACGCATAGTATAGTGAAATCTATAAGTGTCCAGAAGCTGAAAGAATAGCTTTAAGCTCTTCAGTTGCATGCAGCAAGTGCACAAATGTGATGGCGATAACGCATGGTATAGTGAAATCTATAAGTGTTCAGAGGCTGAAAGAATAGCTTTAAGCTCCTTCAGTCGCATGCAGCAAGTGCACAAATGTGATGGCGATAACGCATGGTATAGTAAAATCTGTAAGTGTCCAGAAGTTGAAAGAATAGCTTTAAGCTCTTCAGTCGCATGCAGAGAAACAGTTAGGGTGGGTGGCTACCGGCCCCTCTCCCCTAGTAGGGATGAAAATAACTATTAAACACTAATATATCTCTTAACAGGATCATTGATAGGTGAGTATAAGGTAGTAGGTGCAAAAATAAACTATTAAACACTAATATATCTCTAAAATGATCGTTGATAGGCCTAGATAGCATTACACTCACTCACTAATCTGCTTCATTCCTTGTTTGAAATCAGAAATTCTAAATACAATCTCAGAGGATGTGGGTTGTCATAAGAAGGTTGTCCAATGTCCAGTTCATAAACATACACTAATCCGCTTCATTCCTGTTTGAAATACGTCCAATGCCCAAGCCAATAAACACACTAATCTGCTTCATTCCTGTTTGAAGTCCTAAATTCTATCAAAATTCTAAATACAGTCCGAGGACGTGGATTGTCATAAGAAGGTTGCCCAGTACCCAGTTCATAAACACACTAATCTGCTTCAATTCCTAAATTCTAGGAATACAATCTCAAAGGACACTAATCTGCTTCATTCCTTTTTCAAATCCTAAATTTTAAATACAATCTGAGGGTGGATTGTCATAAGAAGGTTGTCCAGTGCCCAGTTCATATACATACACTAATCCGCTTCATTCCTGTTTGAAATCCTAAATTCTAGGACACAATCTCAAGGGAGGACTTGGATTGCATATATTGCAACCAACCACCTTATTAAGACGAGGCAAAACCAGTAAATATCCAGCTCACAAACATGCATTAAGTGTAATGTCCCATCCCACTCAAGTTATACGCAATAAAATCAACAAGAACATCCAGTATTTAGAGAGGACTCAAAATCAACAAGACCATCCCATACTAGAAGAGAGCACTCGATACTTCACACAAATTATGTAACAATTTCAGATCCTCTCAAAATCACTCATCAAATTCAAATTTTTACAACTTATTTGGCACGTCCCTGCTTAATCTTAAAGTTTCAGGCCCACATCGTCAATATGATGCCATATGCAAAAACCATATGCTCAAAAAGGCTCACATAAGGTTAAACTACTAGTTGAAGCTTAAAAATGTAACATCAACATAACATGTTATTTTTAGCCTAAAGCACCCACTTTAGTTTATCACTAATAGTGTTATACTACTAACGTAGATATCTCATATACATCCTATCTACGGATCGAGTATACATTTTTTTAAACCAACACTTTCAAATTGCAATTCCACAAACAACTTTGAACTCTCATTGAATTCATGCCTTAAAACACATTCCATTTTTTACCACTTACTTGACGTATCCCCTCGTGAAGTTTCAAGCCAACATGAGCCACATGCTCAAAAAGACTCCTACCAGTTGTGGAGCATGAAGTTAACCTACAAGTTGTAGCTTAAAATGGAGCATGTAAGTTAAATTACTAGTTGTAGGTTAAAATGGGACATCACATGATATGCTATTTCTTGAAATCTAAGAACCCATTTTGGTCAACACTTGAACCTTAAAGTCACAACTGATTAGTATAGATATCTTATATACATCTCTATCTATATAGGCACCATCACAAGATTCACAACTATAAGAACGCACTCAAATATCAAGCCCTTTCCCTGATTTAAAATGCATGAGAACAAAATAACCCATGAAGTTCCAGTTTTCAGTTATTTTAACTTCAGATCATGTAACTCCTACATTTCTTTAAACCTATCTTTTCAAATTGCAGTTCCAAAAACGACTTTGAACTCCCAGACATGGTTTTATCCATATAAATACAAAATTCACTTCAAGTTCTGAGGTTGCTACATTCTATTTTGATATTATATACACTAAACTCTTAAATCCCTATTTACGCTATTTTATTGCAATTACTCACATCTAACGGGCACAGCCGCTCCCCTGCGTAAAGTCTATGCGCTAGAAAAATCCTTAGAAGTATTGAACCCGAAAAAATACAACTTTAATAAAGAAAAATATATTCGACGGCATATCACAAGCACACACCATTCTATTATTCTACAGTGCTTTTCGTTCCTGTTATAATAGATCTATTACATTGAATTCCTATAAAACTCTATGCAAGTAGATATAAAAATAAAATCTACAAGGAGTGAATTGCAACGAACAGCCTCCTTAAGAAAGAGGCAACAAAGTCGTTCGATACCCAGTTCACATACACAATGCATACAGTATCATGCAGCAAACCCATCCGCTACTTGTTCACAAACATTCACAATATTGTGAAAGACAACCCATTCAAATCCATTTATTTTATTTTCTGGTCATATCTAGAATTTTTTCTTAACATTTTAAAATTTGCAGTTCCAAAAATAACTCAGACAGCTTTTCCCATAAAATGGGATGGGGTAACCACTCACATCAAATGGCACAGCGCTCCATGCATAGAAAAATCCTCAAAAAGAACCTTAAGCCAAAAGTATTAAAGCTGTATTAAAAATATGACAAAAAAATGGATTGAAGCGTTCCCGACTCAGCACAATTTGCTACATCCCTTTTACAAGGTCGATGCCAAATAAGAAAATGCAGAGTGCTGATTTATCAATAACCATTCACGCATAAGAAAATCTTTAAAACAGCCTTGAGCCGTAAATGACTTAAAACTTATATTTAAAATATCAAAAAACTAAATGGATTTAAAAGTTTCTGAATAGCAAAATATGCCAATTCCCTGTGCAGGGCAAAATGACAAATTAAAAAAAATGCACGCTTAGTCAACCTCCTCGATCTTGGGACCAGGACCACCTGCACCACTGCCAGCAGATGCAGAAGCCCCGCCGAAGTCATCAGCTCCAGGAAATCCTTCTCCACCTTCTCCACCCTGATACATTTTAGCAATGATTGGATTGCAGACAGACTCCAGTTCTTTCAACTTATCTTCAAACTCTTCTTTCTCTGCCAACTGGTTTCCATCCAGCCAGCTTATGGCCTCATCCACCGCATCCTCGATCTTTTTCTTGTCAGCTGGATCCAATTTCCCTGCAATCTTATCATCTCTAATAGTGTTCCTCATGTTGTATGCATAATTTTCAAGTGAGTTTTTGGCCTCCACTTTTTTCTTCAATTCTTCATCCTCAGCCTTGTATTTCTCTGCTTCCTGTACCATTTTTTCTATTTCATCCTTGCTCAATCTTCCCTTGTCATTTGTAATGGTAATTTTGTTTTTCTGGCCAGTTGTCTTGTCCTCAGCAGAGACATTAAGGATACCGTTAGCATCAATATCAAAGCAGACAGTAATCTGAGGAACACCCCTCGGAGCAGGGGGAATGCCAGACAGCTCAAATTTGCCCAACAGGTTGTTGTCCTTGGTCCTTGCCCTTTCACCTTCAAAGACTTGGATCAACACCCCAGGCTGATTGTCAGAATATGTAGAGAAGACCTGCTCTTTCTTGGTGGGGATAGTTGTATTTCTAGGAATCAAAACAGTCATCACCCCTCCAGCTGTCTCCAATCCTTGTGACAGTGGGGTAACATCAAGCAGCAACAAATCTTGTACTTTCTCATTTCCTTCTCCACTTAAAATAGCAGCCTGGACAGCAGCACCATATGCAACAGCTTCATCGGGGTTGATGCTCTTACATAGCTCCTTCCCATTGAAGAAATCCTGTAACAATTGCTGTACTTTTGGGATTCGAGTGGAACCTCCAACAAGAACAACATCATGAACAGTGCTCTTGTCCATCTTGGCATCCCTCAAACACTTCTCAACAGGCTCCATGCATTTCCTAAAAAGATCCATATTAAGCTCCTCAAACCTAGCCCTTGTGATTGTAGAGTAGAAGTCAATACCTTCATACAAGGAATCAATCTCAATAGTGGTCTGAGCAGTTGACGACAGTGTCCTCTTTGCTCTCTCACATGCCGTTCTCAACCTCCTAAGGGCTCTGGCATTACCACCGATATCCTTCTTGTATTTCCTCTTAAATTCTTGCGTAAAATGATTTACCAAACGGTTATCAAAGTCCTCACCCCCCAAATGGGTATCTCCTGCAGTGGCTTTAACTTCGAAAATACCCTCTTCAATAGTCAAAAGAGACACATCAAATGTTCCACCACCAAGATCAAAAATCAAAACATTCTTCTCACCAACAGAGGTAGCCTTCTTGTCAAGACCATAGGCAATGGCAGCAGCAGTTGGTTCATTGATTATTCTCATTACATTCAACCCAGCAATGACACCAGCATCCTTTGTCGCCTGCCTCTGAGAGTCATTAAAATAAGCAGGAACTGTGACAACAGCATTCTTGACTATACTTCCAAGAAATGCCTCGGCAATCTCTTTCATTTTAATGAGAACCATAGATGAGATCTCTTCTGCAGCAAATTGCTTCTCTTCCCCTTTATATTGAACACAAATCATTGGCTTCTCTCCAGGTCCAGAAACAACCTTAAAAGGCCATAGCTTCATGTCACTCTGCACCGTTGGGTCTGAAATTCTCCTACCAATGAGCCGCTTTGCATCTGTAAAGACCATAAACATGCATAAGATAAAATTAGATCACAAAATTAACCCAGCCCTCAAAAGCTATTTCCATAGAAAGTGGACAAAAGGTTTAACCTAGAATTAGAATTATGAGGTTCCGGTATCAGAAAAAGTGGAGTTCATAAATAGGGCATACTAAATTTTCTCAAATACAGCCCGAGTCATCAACAAGGGTTAACAAACAGACCGTATATTGCAAAATTTCTGAACCATTATATTCTAGAACAAGCACAAACCCATGAGACTCTGCAAATATTATGGATATCTAAGGCTAACATTTTAAAAAGTTGTTCAACAAATTCAGCTTCACCACCAAAATACATTATTCAAACAAAACTAAACCTACAAATTTCAGAAAGAGAGAAGATAGTGAACTACCTCAAAATTTCAAATGAATCATTATTAACTAGTAGTTAATAGACAAGACAAGAGGAAGGACCTCAAAATGCAGGAGCTAAAGCACAAAGGCATGACATTCCAAAAAGCAAAACCGACCAAAAAGGCTCAGCCCCACGGATAAAATATAAGAGTTATCATACAGGTGGACATTGAATCAGCTAGTGATATACACAAAAATTAAAGTAAAATAAAATAACTCAAATAACAATTTCTATAGAACTAGGTAAAGAAAACCCAGACGTTGCTTTCTAGAAGGGAACAACATGGCATTTAAAACAGAGAAACAAGAACATGAAACAACTCTTTTACCTTTCCATCATTTTTCCTTCACAAATACAGTTTTTCATTCATTCCATTGTTAATTTTTTCTGAGGTATGTCAGCAGTGAACAATTCTGTTGCCTACAACTGCACTTGCAGCTTCTTGAAGCTTTTCCAGAAAAAAAAAATCCTCAGTGTCCACTTGCACCTACTTATGGTTTTCAATACTCTATTCCTGTCAGCCTATCATACTACAAAAAGGAGACAAAAGGGATCCCATACGAACAAAAATGGTACACTCGATTAACTAAAATGTCCAACAAAAAATCAAAATCATATCCACATTCCCAACACACCCAGTGCACATAATGCACCACTGGCATATCCTATGCATCTACCCCATAGGAGACGCAGGATACTGGTACCAGTACGGGGACGGAGATGCCAATCAAATTAGGGTACGTGAGTACATGAATAAGGAGATGACTATTTTATATGTAAATGAATCACCAAATATTTTGGGTACTGGAAATGGTACTTTGTCTATGTTCCCAAAATAGAGTTTCCTGGCAACTATGATCTACCCTGTTTCAGGCACTACTCAGCAAACACGATATATAAAAAATAAACAGCCAACATGATTTTTAATTACAATTAAAAATCTAACCTAAAAATAAACTTTCAGCCCCTCCTCTCCCATACCAGCTTATATTCAGAAACTGTAAATGTGGGACTTCCTATTTTACAAGATAAAAATCCAATTTAATCGTGTAACTACATATTTCTATTCCACAAGATTGCCCTCGTAATGGAGTCCAAGCCCCTTCCATGGTATCACATCTATCAGAGTGATCCCATACAGCTGCTTAACTAGGTTGTTTAATATTATGCAGCGCAGATGGTTACATGTAAATTTCTAATTAAGCACAGACGATAAATTGAAATCTTCTCCTATAATGGGGGAGCTGCTACAAATTCAATTGTGATAAATAGGGGGTGTTAAAATAATCCAGACAGTACTTGCTTAAAAAATGAGACATCTGCTTAAAATAACCAGAATTTTTTTTTAAAACATGGGACCGCTACCTCTAAAAAAGACTCCTAAATAATTTGAACAGTGTCTTATTTATATATAAAGCTAAGCAGCAGCGTAAGATCACCCTAAAAGACAGCATCTTATAATCCAAAACAACATATTCTCCAGATTTGCATCTGTGGTGCAAGGTAAAATACCCAGCATACCGTCACCCCCCCAGCTGAAATTTAAGGCGAGTGGCTTGTGAAAGTAGCACTCATTTTTAATGCCTAGATTTTGTGCCCGCTCATTACAAGAACTAAAAAATAATGTTAATCCAACATCAGATCACCAAACCTCTCAAGAGGCGATTACTACCAGGCTATCTACCACCGCGTTCTTAATAATAGTTCATAAAAAAGGGTATCAACCCTCTCAGCGTCGATATTTAAAAAATTACTCGATCCATTTTGTAGACCAAACTAAGTTAAATCCTATGTAAAAAATCCCCACTGGATCTGACTATCACACAGTCCAAGTAAGCATCCTCAATGATGCTAATTATAAGGCACAAAGTAAATCTAAAGTGAGAAGCTAATATATATTCCCATAACACATCTTTGTACTTGCTTAAGGCTGTGATTTAATGATAGACGGTTTGCATCTATCTACCAGTCCAATATGAAATCAAGTGCATATCGAACCAGCAATTTGACGGGGTCTAGCGACAAAGTTCACACTATAAATCGATGGGCGGCTACTAAATAGAAAAAAACTTTTTCTAAATCACCGAGTGTACTCCTACTTGCCACCGGCCAAAGAAAACTATCCATTCACAATGAAAATATCATACGAAAAACCAGAAATAAATCCAAAGACAAACCATCTTGACAATGAAAATATCATACGAAAAACCAGAAATAAATCCAAAGAAGAATGATAACATCCATTATGTTAACAGTGCCTTTCTAAGGCTCGAGGGATATGACTTAATGATACGATAAGGTGAGTTACGAATCATTGGTCTAACAAGTTCTGATCACGCTAGTGACTCACCAACAAACTCGGTTACCAGTGGCTAACCTCCTATCCCTGATTCCACCCATCAAAAACTCAAATCCAAAAAAAAACATAGGAAAAACCTTAAAATACTTGGCTTGTACACGAAAATCACGAACCAAGGCGTGGTACTTAGACGAAATGATAAACCTCAATAACAAGAATAAAGCAACAGAATTCCTTAAACTCTAGTCTGAAAAAAAAACTAGCCATATCCCACCATTACAGCATTAAATAACAGCAAACAACATCATTGCCGTGTACTAGCAAAGTATAATTTACTCACTTGAAATCCTAAAACCTAAGAATACAAAATCACTTCAAAGCCTAAAACCCAAGGATACAAAATCGCTTCAAAGCCTAAAACCTAAGGATACAAAACTTGATCCCAAAGATCTCAACGATATAGAGTCGAACTAAACACAAAGAATAACATCACAAAGAGATCCATTCTTAGATGATCCGTTCCCCAATAAAGTCCCCTAACAAGTACAGATCCGTTTTAACAGATCAGAAACGACTTTAAATCGAATATACAGAAATATCGATCCCTCCGACAACAACACTACCAGTGCTAGCGTTCAACTCACAGTAAAATAAAAATAAAACACCAGTTCAAGCCCCTTGGGCGATTGAAAGCCAGAGAAAAAAACAAAAACTCAACTCATATATTAAAAATAGAACACCGGTTCAAGATCCCTAAGCGATTCAACGCCAGAGAAAAAACAAAAACCCAACTCATACTAAATCAGAAAAACCCTAATCTAAAAGTTTCGTCAGAAAAACATACCAAAAACGGTATTGGTGGGGTTCATGGCGACTTGATTCTTGGCAGCATCGCCAATGAGGCGCTCAGAATCCGTAAACGCCACATAGGAGGGCGTGGTTCGATTCCCTTGATCATTGGCAATGATCTCCACTCTATCATGCTGCCACACACCCACGCAAGAGTATGTTGTCCCGAGATCGATTCCAACGGCTGGCCCCTCTCCCTTACTCATCTTCTCTCACACTACAGATCGAACCACAGAAAAAAGAAGCAAAAATAAAAACCTGGAAGGAATTAGGTTACCAAAGTGTAATGCGACGAATGTAACGAAAGAATAACCTAAAATCCCTTCACACTCATGTGGTCGAAAAGATGTGTGAGAGAGTGGTAGAAATAGGAGCCGGACCTCTAAAAAATATCGGGCCACAAAAGCTAACTGCAATTCTAGAACTTTCGATTCGTTGCCGACCGTCCGTTTTTCCTCGGACGGTGCAATCGGAACCGTTCAAAATGCTTTAACGCTGACCGTCCTTTTGTCCACGGATGTGCGATCGAGATCGTTTCCCCGATCTATAGAGGTGTTCAGTTTTTGCGGGAGTGCTATTTTTGTCGATTCTACTTATTTTAAGTATGTACTAATTTGTTCTTAATATCATCACTAATCTTTATTTAGTTACAGATATTTTTAGCCGGAGCGCTTTATACCTTACCCTCATATTTGAAATGGTATTTTCGACCATTCATACTACTTACTACGCAAGGTTTTTTTAAGCTTCAAGTCAATGAATTTGTTTTCTTTTTAATAATTTGATTTTTATTTTCCATAAATTTTACTTTCTCCAGTTCCTTCGTGTTTAAGATTTTAACACTTACGTGGAAAAGTCAATGTTGTCGGGCCTAACGTGTAGTTACGTGTTTTGACGGTGTTGTCGTGTAACATGGGATATTAGATATTTGACTGGAATTTTGTACTACCTACATTCTTTTATAGGTCATTGGACTCTCCTCACACGGAAGGTGTTCTCTCATGTTTTTAAGTTTTGTAAGGAGTATCTAAGAACTTGCCCAAAAAAAGCTTTGATAAGGAAAATACAAGCATTAAATAAATCGTTATAGATATTTTAAATACATCTATAATGGGGTCTTATAGTAGTTGTCCACCTTAGCTTGTTCACCAAACATGTTATCAAATGTCATTTTGTGTGAGAATCCCCTCTCTTAAATATTACAAATAAATGAATAATAAGGTTAAGGGAAGAGCTTACCCTTTAGTTTTAATTGAAATAAAACAATTTTAATTGTAATTTGGGTTTAAATTAAAAAATAGGGCTACAATAAGGATTACGATTAGGGTTAAGTTCAAGTTAGAATTAGGGTTGTAAACATGGTTAGGGTTAGGGTTGGGGATAGAATTTTGGTTAGGGTTATGTTTAGAACTAGAGTTCAAGTTATAATTAGGGTTGGGTTAGGGTTTAGGTAAGAATTAGGGTTACAGTTATTATTACAATCAGGTTTAGAATTAGGGTTATAACTGTAGACACCCAAAAATGTCCTTCTCTTGCAACACCTTGTCACAACATTACATCATCTAAACATCTTGTAGCATGTTTTGTAGCATGTTTTGCCCTAGGTACCCATGTCATCACTTAATTAGTTAAATAAATCTTATTTATTTGACTAATTTCATTTATTCCCTATCAATCTCATAATCCCTTCTTCTATAATTAAATAATTTTTTTCATGGCCATTTATCCCCTCTAATTAAATAATTATTTTTAATTGTTTAATTAGTCATTTATCCATTTGCCTATTATTATTTATTTAATTAATAAAATCTTTAAATATCTTCTTGCTTTCTTTCCAAAATTGAACTCATGTGTATCTAATTAATTTATTTAATTAAATAATTCATTAATTATCCCTCTCATCTTATTTAAGATTTATTTCCTTTAAAACAGAAAATCAAATCTCTTTCTATCTTTTTTATCCTATCTTATCTTGTTTTATTTCCTCTTTTATCAAAAATCAAATCTTATCCTCAAAAAGTCTATAAATATTGCCTCTCACGAGCCATTTGCATAATCAAATCTTCTTCTAGCATCCTTACTCTGCCAAAATATTCTTCCAATCCTCTAATCTTCTATATATATTCTTTCATCAAATCTTCATCTTCATTGTTATGATGTAGAAGTGAGCACCTAACATTCCTCCAATAATCAAACCTTCAAAATCTTGCATTCTCATGCGAGATGGAGAAGAGCAATGGAGGTCAATCAAGAATAGCATGGAGATTTCGGTTTGCATTTGTGTTTATTGTTTTGATTTTCATGTTGTCTTGTTCTCTATTGTGCATTATTAGGGTTTTATCATTGTTTATTCATTTACCCTATTTGCAATTTTTACCTTAACTACAACAGCTATGGTTAGAATTAGGGTTGGGATTAGGCTTACAATTAGGGTTAACTAGATCTAGGGGTAGAAGTAGGGTTAGGGTTAGAATTAAGGTTAGGGATACAATTAGGGTTGGGGTTAGGGTTAGGGTTGGGGTTAGGCTAGAATTAGGGTTAGCATTAGGGTTAGGGTTAGCATTTATATTATGGTGAGGCTTAGGACTAGAGTTAGAGTTAGGGTTAGTATTGTGGAGAGGGTTAGGGTTGGGGTTAGGAATAGAATTAGGTTACTGTTAGGGTTAGAATTATGGTTAGAATTGGACTAGTGTTAAGATTAAGGTTAAAGTTAGGTTTACTTTAACACAATTTACTTTCCTTCTAAATTAAGACAATTCTATACATTTACTAAAATACACATGGAAATATGCTACCAAATGTCATTTTGTGTGAGAATCTCCTCTATGTAAGTATTACAAATAAATGAAGAACAAGGTTTAAATGGGAAGAGCTTACCCTTTAGTTTTAATTGAAATAAAATAATTTTAATTACAAATTAGGTTTAAATTAGAAATTAGGGCTACAATTAGAGTTACGATTAGGTTTCAGATTCAAGTTAGAATTAGGGTTACAAACATGGTTAGGGTTAGGGTTGGGGATAGAATTTTGGTTAGGGTTATGTTTAGAACTAGAGTTAGAGTTATAATTTGGGTTGGGGTTAGGGCTCAGGTTAGAATTAGGGTTATAGTTATTATTACAATCAGGTCTAGAATTAGGGGTACAACTATGGTTGGGGTTAGGCTTAGAATTAGGGTTAACTAGATCTATGGGTAGAATTAAGGTTAGGGTTAGAATTAAAGTTAGGGACAGAATTAGGGTTGGGGTTAGGGTTAGGGTTAGCATTTGTATTATGGTGAGGCTTGGGGCTAGGGTTAGAATTAGGGTTAGTATTGTGGAGAGGGTTAGGGTTAGGGTTAGGAATAGAATTAGGTTACTTTTAGGGTTAGAATTATGGTTAGAACTAGACAAGTAGTGTTAGGATTAAGGTTAAGGTTAGGGTTACAAATACATATAGGGTTCAAATTCATATTTAGATTATGGTTAAAATTAGGGTTAAGGTTAGTATTAGACATAAGACCATAATTATGGTTAGAATTATGTTTGGAATTAGGGTAGGATTAAGGTTAGAATTATGGTTAGGGATAGAAATAGGGTTATCATTAGTGCTAGGATTATGGTTAATATTAAAATTAGTGTTAGAGTTAGAAGTAGGGTTAGGGTTAGAATTGGGGTTAGGATTCCAAATTATGGATAGGGTTCAATTAGGGTAATGATTAGTGTTAGTATTAGAATTATATTTAAATTTAGGTTTAGGATTAGAGTTGCAATTAGGTATATAATTAGGGTTTGAACTATGGTTAGAATTAAAATTAAGGCTAGAATTAGGGTTTAGGTTAAGGTTAGGGTTTTAAGTAGAATTATGGTTAGGGTTTGGGTTATAATTAAAATTAGGATTGAGATTAAAATTAGGGTTAGGGTTAATGTTAATATTAAGGTTAGGGTTAAAGTTAGTATTAAGGTTAGGGTTTGAATTACGATCAGGGTTAGGGTGAAAATTAGAGCTATTTTCAGGGTTAGAATAAGGGTTAGGGTTAAGGCTAGAATTAGAGTTAGAGTTAGGATTACAATTAGGGTTGAAGTTAGGGTTAGAATTAGGGTTCTATCTACAATTAGGGTTAATGTCATAATTAGGGTTAGGGTTATAATTAGGGTTAGGATAAGGGTTAGAATTATAATTAGAATTAGGATTATAATTAGAAATAGCATGAGAATTACAATGAGAATTAGGGTTAGGGTTGTCTGAGGGTTACATTTAGTGCTAGTATTAGAATTATATTTAAAATTAGGTTTAAGCTTAGAGTTGCAATTAGGTATATAATTAGGGTTTGAAGTATGGTTAGAATTCAAATTAAGGCTAGAATTAAGGTTTAGGTTAAGGTTAGGGTTTTGAGTAGAATTATGGTTAGGGTTTGGGTTACAACTAGCATACTTATATTTTTAAAAATATATCTAAAGTACATCGAGAGATATCCTTCTCGAGGCACCTATTTTTAATCAATTTACCACATATAAGTGGAATAGGCGGCTCGAGAAGGATATCTCTCAGCGTACTTTAGATATATTTTTTAAAATATAAATATGCTAGTTTAGTTACAGATATTTTAGCCAGAGCGCTTTATACCTTACCCTCATATTTGAAATGGTATTTTCGACCATTCATACTACGCAAGGTTTTTTAGGTTTCAAGTCAATGAATTTGTTTTCTTTTTAATTTGATTTTTATTTTCTAGAAATTTTACTTTCTCCATTTTCTTCGTGTTTAAGCTTTTAATACTTACATGGAAAAGTTAATGTTGGCGGGCCTAACGTGTAGTTACATGTTTTTATGGTGTTATCGTGTAACATGAGATATTAGATATTTGACTAGAATTTTGTACTACATTCTTTTCTAGGTCATTGGACTCTCCTCATAGGTAAGGTGTTCTCTCTTTTTTGTCTTGTAAGGAGTATTTAGGAACTTGCCCAAAAAAAGCTTTGATAATGAAAATACAAGCATTAAATAAATTGTTATAGATATTTTAAATACATCTATAATGGGGTCTTACAGTAGTTGTCCACCTTAGCTTGTTCACAGAGGTACATCTTTACACTCCAGCATAAATCACTAATAGGAATGAATCTAAGCTCCAAATGCACAGAATGCCTTTCCCTCTTCCCGACATGCCATAAATAAATATTCCCTCTTCCCATCACGCCATAAATAACTACTTATTATTCCCTTCCACGCTTATAATTTTTTTTATTACAATAAAATTTTGTTAGAGAGCTAATTTTTCCATAGTCAATCCTTAATTACAAGGAAGAATTTACAAAATTCATCTTACCAAAACCAAGAAAACTTCTTTTATAAATTATTTCTAGACAGTCTTTTGAGATGGTCCTCCTCTTTCTTGTGTAGGATTACTTAAATATTGTTTTCCATGAGTGCATAACTTTGGAATGAGAATGCAGGTGATATTCATAGATCTAACAATCTTCAAACTCTTGACAATGCTATGAAGGTAAGACCCTAACGATCTGTGCTCCCCTTCTCAATTTATGTTTCCAAAGTATATTGTTGCTCTATTTATACTTAGACACTGTGCTTTGGTTGTCAATGTTGTCACGAACGCTATTTTACAATAATTAATTTTAATTAATATTACTATTTAATGTTCGTTGACCAAAACTTTGACTCATGTGTGTGATAGGAAAATACTCTTGGTAGAGAGAGAGTATCATTGAGGAGGGGGTTCCTAGCTACTGTAAGCGACCGTGGTGAAAGAAATTGACACACAAGCACTTAGAAATCATATATAGTTGCATTAATTTAGTCATTATGATAATTGCTTCTTATTTTATTAGAAAGGAAAAATTATTAGGCTATAGTTGCTTATTTAAGTTAATTGTTAGTTAATAATAAATCCTCATAGTGAAAATAGAAGAAATAGTTTTAATTTATTTTTCTTCTTTTTTTTTTAATTTGAAGTTTAAAATTATTATTATTTATTGTTTTGAGATAATTGTAATGCAAATAAATAATAAATCATGGTTATTATTAGATATTAGTTTTTGATAAATTAGAAATAAATTTAGAAAAGAAAGCAAGCTTTAAAAACAAAACAATGGGAAAGAAAAATAGAAAAAGGAAATAAATTAGAAAATAAAACACAAAAATAAAGCAAAATAAAAATAGTAGAAAGGAAAAGAATAAAAAAGAGAAAAAACTATCTTTCTCTGAACACATCCACAACTTTCATTCAAAAAAAAAAAATACAAGATAGAGACAGGGGAGTTGGAGATTTAGCAAAGAGGAAAAAGGAGAACAGTAGCAAGGAAAGGAGAACAGGAAAAGATTTCACTGTTGGAGAGCGTATTAACAGGTTCTTAGTCAAACCCACAATTTCATTAGCTCAATCTGTGTGAATAAGAAGTTTTATGGACATTCTCTATGGGAAAATAGTCAATTGACGAATTTTATCATTATAAATACCATAATATTGTATTTATTTTTCTGTATTTAGTGATAAATTGCATATAAAACTTCTCTTCTATGTCTATATAAGACTATATAAAGGAATATTTATACGATGGGTAGACACATTTGTATTATTCTAAGAATTTAGTATTATTATTATACTACTTTTATTGAAATCAATTTTAGACGATATCTAGAAATCATTTTCTTACTGTTAAAACCTTATAAAAACCTACTGTGATTTTCTATGGCAAAATATTGGGAATTTTATTATGTTAAATTATATATATAATGTATAATAATTCCTTATCAATATTGAGTTTCATTGAAACTATACATATAAAAGTCGCTTATCAAAGACTCATACAGAACCAAGATTCCATAAGCGTTAAGTGAGTTGAACACGGCTGCAGAGAAAGGCCAAGGGAAGATATGACTTCCCACAGGCCTTACGGCCTATGTGGGAGTCATCACTCCCCACGTAACCTCCTGTATGGAGGCCAATGCCATATAATGGGCAGCAACTCCCATATAATTAAAATAGCCATCATCATTTATATTTGTTGTAAGCTTCGTATATGTTAACCTTTGATTTAAGGCTCTGCCTTATATGAATTCATTATAATAAGAAATTTTTAAATATATTTAATATGAAATATTTACAGTAAGCACACCATAATGATATTGAGACTGACTCAAATGCCACAAAGGGGAGTAAGTGGAAAGAGAAGAAGTGGAATCTCCTTTCAATTCACAGTAATAAAATAGTGTTATAATTGAAAATAAGGGCAGTTGAGAGATAATGTACATCGGAGGCCAAATAGTCACAGTAGAGTGGGGTGAAGCAATAGTTGGAAATTGGTACAAGTTTGAATGAGTGGATTAACATCAACCATGTGATTAGTTTGTATTGAGAATTATGATTTAAACTGTTGTGCATGCAAGGTAATGTTATAAATACTTGCATGTTTTTTGGACGTACATTTGTAGTTAATCCAGTTGACCTTTAGCCAATATACGTAGATGCATATTGAAAGTTGTTTCTGACAATTACAAGAAAATGATTGACTGCAACTCATTCATATCAATATGAGCTATTGGAGGTAGGAGTGAAAGTGACTAAAGTGATTGAATTTCCTTGATTATTATTATGACAAGTAATGTCTTTGCATTCGCATTGGATTTTTGAAGTAAGCAACAATCTTCATCACAAAGGCTGGTATAAGTGTAACATCACTGTCTTAATTTTAATTTACTGTTCCATTGTAGAATGAACAACGTATCTCTGCTAGTTTTACCTCACAGGTTTTAGTTTTAATAATACCATAAGGGTGTCAGTTATCCCTATATTGTTTAATGATTTAATAAGGTACCGTCATTGATATAAAATAAATATATAAAATGGTTTAAGTGAGGATCGATTGTATTATGTTTCAACAATAGAACAGGGGTGTCAATTATTCCTATATTATGTAATGGTACTTGTATGATCTTTTAAAACAATGTAACTCTAGAGTAAACACATTTCTCGGGTGTGAAGGAACATTATATGATGTAGATGTTAAGGTTGAATGTGTCATTTGGATAGGAACTCGCTTTGAGAATAAAACAAGTGAAAGTATAACCTTGTAAATTAAATGGAAAATTTAAATGTCTTTCAATGTTGTCGGGTGTTGATACAATTAAGTATAGCTAACAGACTAATGATGTGAGAAATTTGGATTTTCATGGATATATGAAAGAATATGATGTCTGCGCTTGAATGGAAACCCTGAGGTAATAGTGATATGAATTTTCCATGATATTGATGTGGAATTCTTTGTTTTAGCACAACTTGAACAGTTGGAATGAGAATTAAATTTAACCGTTGGACACAAAGTTAGACTTAATGAGAGCTAAGGATAAATTAATCATAATCGAGATTAAGGTCCAACATGATATTAAATATATAAAGATTGCTCTTATCGCTTATAAGAAAGAAATTTGATATTTACTGGAAAATAGTAGAACCAAATTGAGAAGTATGTATGAGCTGTGTATGAAAGTTCATTTATGCAAATAAGAGTAATAAGTTTAAGACGAGCAAAGATTTCTTTCACCTACGTCGATTCCTATTGCTAGACCCCTCGTGATGGGTCAGGCTTTCCAGTTGGAAAGCACGGGGAAGCTTTACGCTTCGTGGTAGGGTGGATATCACCCCGATGATATTCTCTCTCGGAATCCAAGGTGCTCATGCGGAAGATGTTATTTTTTTTCTCTAATTTGTTATTCATGTAAAAGACTATGTGGCGAGAACTTGTAAAGGCATAGTTGTAACATCCATGTTCTAAAAACACAATAATATAGATAACTTACCATGGAATAAATCAATAAGGTAAAAATGAGAGAGAAAAAAATTCTTTTATTTAACATATAATCAAGTAACAACAATTTGCAAGATTCTCTTACATAAAACAATAAAACATATTGTCGTTCTCAATTACAATATCTACAAAAGTAAATCAATTTCATAAAGAAATTTGGAATAATTACTGCTTCTAAATATCTGACATCTTTATCACAAGCCTTGGCATGTTTTTTGTTGGAGAGAGAGAGAGTATCTTCCCAGTGTTTTACCTCCATCCACAGACCGGCGGTCTCCCACACATCTTCCACATAGGAAGTGGCCCTACCCTTCACGAGGAATATAGACCAAAGATGACCAATGGTAATTTGCTTTCCGAGTACATAGTGTTGTATCCTACACAACTATATCAATCATATAACCCTAGATACCCTCTAGCTAAGTATGATTTTCTGATAGGTTATACAATCCAGATACAGTGAACCGACAATGCATGCAGAAAACAAATGCATTACTTTGGCCAAAGTTTTAATATCAATAACGTTCGTAATGAACGTGATCAAAATGTTCACCCACCCCAACTTGACTTGGATACTATCATATTCTTGCAGTTTTATCCTCACCAACTATGTTTACGTAAATAGTTTTAACATCTTTCATGGTAATGGTCTACTTGACTTAGATGAGCTCATATGGATATAACTAATCATTTGTTTCCATATTCAATACTAGGGTTTTCTTTACAACCTCTATTAAACCAATATTTCAAAAATAACCATATCTCATAACTATGAGACTAAGGTTTAAAAATGACCCTTGGGTAAACTCAATCAAGATTAAGAATAATATGGTTTTGGAATAGATATCTCCTCCTACAAAAAGGAGTATGAGTACTTTCTACTTTCCTTAACATGATATAATTGACAATCACAATATATACTTATATATGTTTCTATATATTAAAAATTTAGATTAGTTGAAATGATGAAACAAATATATGCATTACCAAACCCAAACCTTCAATACACCTCGAATGATATGTGCAAGATGACGACTTGATTGATTACCTGCAGGATGATGGATGCAATATGATGAAAAGATGCAAGATGGAGATAGAAATAGATGTAAGGGAGAGATTGATGGATATGGTTGAATGTTGGTTGCTCAAGATTTTGGCAACATAACAGTATGAAATTAGATTGCCTCCCTCTAATGGCTTAGAGGAGGTTAGGTTATAGGAAAGACCTAGTTTGAATGGATGGACAAGATCGATTAGGGTTTAGATGATATGGATGGCTAGGATTGATTAGGTTTCCTTACACATCAAGAAATCATAGTCATGTGACAAGTGTGCGTAGGAGAATGAAAGGAATCTAATTCAAATATTATATTTGAATTAGTTTGACATGTGAAGGCATATTAAGTGGGAGATGAGACATGTGACATGTGTCGCAATGTTATGATAGGTGAGGGAATAATTCAAATTTTTAATTTGAATTATGTGAGACATGTGACTAGGTGCAATTAATTAAATAAATGGAATTTATTTAATTAATTAGGAATGTGATCAAGTGGGATTAATAAAATAAATTAGGTTTATTTAATTAATCAAGAAGGTGATTAAGTTGGACCAATGTGATTAAGATGAACTAGGACCTAGGGATGAATGGGATTAAGTGGGATGAGGTTAGATGAACTAGGATGAACTAGGGCTTAGGGGAACACATACAAGTTCATGCCGACAATGTGTTGTGTCGAGACATGGATATTTTTTAGTGTCTACATTTGCCCCTCTTTGAGATGATGTTGTGAGATGATAAGATTTATGTCGAGTATCATCATTTCAAAGAAGTTAAGGGAACAAATAGAAGAAAAGGATAGGGTGATGATGCCCCCTCGAGAGGATAGGCGGGTTGGACAAACATGGGTAGGCTCTCGAAATGAAAGGAATGACAAAAGATAAAGGAATGGATAGAAGAAGGGATGAATGAGTTATGCTGCAATGAAAGTGAGCAATAAGGATGTTTGATTTAGCACTAGACATTATGCACCAAGGTATAAGGACCAAGGTGATAATGTGTCTTGTGCCTCAGCATAATACAACCTTGTCTAGATACAAGATATGAATATTAGCTGGGTTGATTCGGATTTGATGCAAATGCAAGATAAAAATATAACACACACAAGCAAGCAAGCATGCACAAATGATATAAAAACAAACAAGGTATTGCCCCTGTCAAGCTATAAACCGATGATTAATTGTTGATTGATGATGATAGATAGTGTTGTCATTGCGGGGAACGATATATCCCTAGATCAACACAAGGATGTGGGAATGATATATTCCATTGATGATTATGATGATTGATTGATTGGGTTTACAACAAGATTAGGATCAAGACCATTGATTGTGATTGGATAATTTGACAAGATTGATTAACTTGATTGGTATGGATTAATGATGACTTGCATTTGGATCATTGCTTGGAATGAGATGAATGGAAGATTGGATTTGATGGAGATTGGTTTGATGAAGTGATTAAAGAATTGATTGATGAAGTGATGAAGATAGATGATAGAAGAATGATGAACGAAGAAAGAGGAATATTGTCTTGTGCTTGAATGTAGGTACTTTATTCATACTCCAGACTGCCTACATACCCTGTATCCACGGGATCAAGGCACATAACGATAGAGATGAGATGTAGTTCTGATTTGTGTTTTATTGATGGTAATGATGAAGGTGGATTGATCAAGTAATGGATTGATTGAGATTGATTGAATGATGTTATTTGATTTGCTTTTGATTGTTTGATGATTGGATGGTTGATAGATTGGTTTGATTTGATGATGTGATTGGACTTGTTTTGATTTTGATGATGTGATGAATTTGATGATTGGGATTAATTTGATTAGAAGAATGTGATTTTGATGATTTGATGTGGAATGGTTTTATTGCTTGGATTTTGTTGGATTTTTTTGACATATTTTAATTTTTTATCTTTTTTGGGAATATTTGATTTTTTTGGGTTTTTGAAATGTTTTGATTTTTTTGAAATATTTTAATTTTTTTGGGATTTTTGGGATATTTGATTTTTTTGGATTTTTGAAATATTTGATTTTTTTTTTTGAATTTTTTTTTTTTGTATTTTTGAAAATATTTGATTTGTTTGGATTTTTGAAGGTTTTAGGAAATGGCATTGGAGGAACATTTGGGTAGCCTTAGTACTAGATACCAATGACAAGGGGAAAACCAAGTCTAGGTGCATGGAGGTAGATGAGATTGGATGAGTGGATAAAAGGATAGATGATGGTAAATGTGATGGAAGAGTCATGATATATGGATGGGTAAAAAAAGAGGCTATAATGGATGGAAAGCTCATGATAAATGGATGGATACAAGGATAGGTGATAATGGGATGGAAAGCTCATGATAAATGGATACAGAAAAGGATATGCGATAGTGGAATGGATGTATGTGTAAGAGAGCAAGGATGTGATCTCCAAAGGCTATGTTGCATAGGAATAACATGTCTCATTCTAGATAGTAGACTTAGGCTTTTTCATAAAAATTGCTTAGGATAATGGGATGATAGGATGGATTGGATAAGATGGATAAATGGGTAATGACTAGAAGATAATGATAGGATTGGATTGGAAAGGACCACAGGATAATGTCAAGATAAGGTATGTCAAGAGATACCAAAAACATTTGTCAACCTTGTGCCCCCAATCTTTATCAAGATCAAAAGAGGAAGGGAGCATGGATGGGTTTGATATGATAGGAATGTGTATGCAATGGCTAGGATATGAAGATGATATGTAGGATGGGACAAGGTGCCCCCAAGTGTAAGTGGGATAGAAGATCAACCTACACATGACACCTGTTTACCAGGTTTTCACCATGGTACTTATCTAAGGTGCTTGTTTGCCAGGTTTTCACCGTTGGACAAAGGGATTTATCTTTACTTGTTTGATTTTTTTTCTTTTTGTCATAACTGGAGAATATGGTGGCAAAATTTTGCAAATAAATAGTCGTTGGAGAGAGGATTCAGAGCACTTCTCAATGGTGTGATTTTATCAGATGAAAGTATCATTTTACTAGTTTTTTTGCAATCAAAGTCAAACTTGCATGCAAAATTTCAAACGCACATAACTTTTACAATTTTGATCGAATTTTCGCAATTTTTTTTAAAAGTGCATAGAATTTTGTATAGAATCTATTCATGAAGTCCATTTTTATGTATCAATTCATTTTCATCAAATTTTATCAGATTCTCAATTTTCACATAACAGTCTCCTATGCACTTTCACTTGCTTGTTTTTCGATTTGGTGGCTTGTAGATGACCCCAAGGAGCTGCAGTAGCGTTCACATCAGTATCTACAGCAACTTGGGATAGTGAAACAATTAGGTGTATCCATTTCATCATTCATCTCTTTCATTTGATCAATCAATTTTGTTTGCATCACACATTTCAATTTGGGCTTAAAACGAATATTGCTTTAGCAATCACATCAAAAAAATTGGGCTAAAATTAACCATTGTCTTCAATCACACATCTTGACTTTGAGTTAAACAAGAACAAGTGTCTTCATTGCTTGGTGAAGTTGCATGTGATTAGTGGTGTGTATGCTCTTCTCATGTGCTTCGTGCGATCTTGAGAATCAAAAACACCTCTTATCCATTCAATTTTTATACACACATTTCATTTTATAAGGGTTAATTTACAAGTGCGAGTGTAAATCAAGTGTGTGTGTGTATGCTCTCTCCTTGCACCGCAAGGTAATCTTGGAGATAAAAAACACCTCACTTGGTTCACTTTTGTTTACCTTTCTTAGGAGGCCTGCTTGGAGACATACCACTCTAAGGGATGACCTCAATCAAGGCTGAATTGAAAGATACCCTCATTGGGAGTTGGAATCTTGTCACTCTTGGCTAAGCCCCAAAGAACTTTATACCTTTGGGAAGTGAAGGTGAAGGGTGGGTTACCCCTTTCTCCCAGCTGTGTGGCAGGATTTCGCTTTCAAATTCCTAGTCAACCTTGTGTAAACATTGCCCAAAACCTAATTGGCCATACCCTATTTCAAACTAGACATCAGGCTTGTTGTTGTGTCTTCAAGTGTGTGCTTAATCATAACATTTAAATCTTGAAAGGCAAATTCATCATCTTGTTGGGCATGTGTGTTCATGCATTTGCTTGTGAAATCTTGTGTTTGATATTGCCCTAATCAAACTTCAAATAAACAATGGCCACATCATCATCTTCAACCAACTTGTCATAACACATATCTTAGACCACCTCATCCACATCATCCAATCCTAATCACCCAATTCATCAATTCATTTTAACTCACCTCCATCCTAAACAAAACCCTAATCTTATCCAAGTCATCATTACACATCATCATCAACCTCATTCTAATCAAACCCCCTTCATTCTAATCATCATCCTAATCACATCTAATTCATTCTAATCCAATCCTAATCATATCCTCCTCATTCTACATCAACAAATCAACATCATCCTAATCATCCAATCATCCCAAGCTAAATCACATCCCAACTACTTTCATCCCAATCCAAATCCAAATCAACCCAATCAAAAATCAAGACCTTAGTTGATCATCATCACCCATTATCCAAAACTTCCTTGAGATCATTAGTCTATCTTAAGTAAGTCATCTAATTAGATTAATCCAATCAACCCTCTATTACTTAAGTGTCATTAGTCTACCTTGAGTATAGAGAATCAATCCAATCAACCCTCTTACTTGAGATCATTAGTCTATCTCAAGCACAGAGAGCCATCCATAAAATAAAAAAAACAAATCAAATCATCCTAAGGTCTTGAAATTTGATCCTAATCACTCCACATCATCACCTACATTTCTCATTTAAACCACTTTCATCCCAATCCATTCATCTTAATCACCTCAATCCATGTCATCCCACCTTGTTATCCCACATTACCCTCACCGTTATCCTAAATCATCCTAGTCACCTACCCTAATAATTCCACCATCATTCATCCTAATTCCTTCAAGTCATCCAATCTCATCATCTTAGTCATCTTTGACATCCTAATCATCATCACCATAGTCCTCATCATCCAAGTAAAACCCCTAATCATTTATGGCCATTACACATCATCAAATCTTCATCCAATCAATTCTCCACATCTATCACTTGTAAACATGGATAGGGCATTTCTAAACAACACCTATGAGAATGACCCTTATGGCACCAAAAGAATGCTTAATCAACTTAGTCAACTTAGGTGGTTATATAGAAAGGAAGAAGATCCTGTGTCACCACAACATCAACAATTCCTACAACATCAAGTCCTAGGCCAATATAATGCTCCCACATTCCATCACAAGCCCAACAAGCACATAATCCAAACACTAATGCCGCCACATCCATACCACAAATCACCCTCACTACTCCTAGCAACACCCCAAATGCAAGTGCTTCCATAAGTCTACCATCCAATGATCCTAACTCCATTGCCATCATATCCCAACTACTTTCTCAACAAACTTCCAACATCACCCAATGTCCACAAAAATCCACCTCACCAAACCTTTCCCCTAAAAATCCTATCAAGCCACCTCATCACCAAACCTATCCACATGGCAATCAAATGTCCTTACAAGAACAACAAGCAAGTCCAAATGGCCCTATGTACATAAATCAAGAAAGTCCAAGTCATCTTATGCAAGACCTAAAATCCTTTGACAAGGGAGAAACCAACCTAGCATGTGCCTCCTTTGAGTCACCTTTACCATCTAATTATATGCCAAGACATGAGCCAACTAGTCCCATCCCAACACCTTTATCAAGCCCTTCATCGCCTTCATCACCTTCATCCCCATGTTCCACTAATCCTTAATTAAAAGATTCCATGGAGATACTTTTAGAGAAATTGGTCCAAGCAAATTTGATTGAGTTATACCCATTCAAAGCATATTCTCCATTTGTGATTAAACCTAGAGGGTATAATGAACACCATTATTGTGCATACTATAGGTATAGGGGCCATACCATATCCACTTGTGTCCGATTTCAAAGATTAGTCAAGAACCTAGAAGATGGTGGTAAGATTGTCTTAGATAAAACCAATCCCTCTAATTCCATTATCTTTCCATCTAGCCCAAATCCTAATCCCATTATCCATCCAACAAATCCTAATCCTAAGCCTTCAACTTCCACTATTATCATCCATCCCCTATATTGTCCATTCACCCATACCCTTGCAAAGGATGTGATACATTGGCTACTAGAAAGGAATAAAACATTTCCATGTCATCGAACACCTATTCTTGAGCCTCCCCATGAGTCCTTAAACACTTTGTCTAGTCTTCTAACCCCATCATGTGATCTAGAAGCTATAAAGCTTATTAAAGAGCCTTCCACTTTCATTCAAGAAAACCAAGAGTTATGTCAAGAGCACGATCCTAAGCATGAAGAAACAATAGCCCTTAAATCTAATCAAGATCAAATCATCCCCATCCAATCTATCATAACATGTATCTTCTTTATGATCAAGATAATACATATGAATAAGCTATCCATGAGCACCTTAATCCTATCCATAATCCTATAATCCATGAGCAAGACATCCAAATTGCTCCTAGTCATCCTCCATCTAGCCCAATTCATGATCCTACACCTTCCACTTGTCATGATGAGACATGTGCCTCCAAAGAAAACATAGAAGATCAAGCAAATAATTTGGATCCCAATGAACATAAGAAAGATCCTAATGATCCTTCCACATCCACCATTGATCCCATTTCAAATCCACCATATCCTACTAGTCTATCCACATTCATTCATGAGTGTTCCTCCTTAGAATACCAACAACCATTATCCACTTTACCTTCTCCATCTAATAATCAACTCAAGTCTAGTGTCCAAACTACACCTAGTCCTATAGTCAATCGCATGCTCCAAAACATGAACTACCGAGGCAAAGGCCTAGGCTTTCATGAACAAGGCATTTTGGAGCCAATCCATGTCAAGGTCCCTCCTCGCTCATTTGGCCTTGGATACACACCCCAAGGTCAACAATCTAACAATGTTGGTACTTCCTCCACACTTCCTAAATCCACTTCCTTCCATCATAAATCCCATAATATTCCTAAAACATACATTGCCATTCAACCTCCCTCATCCTACAAATGTCAAAAGCATGTGACCATTCACCTTCCACCATCCACTTTACCTCCACTTCTTCCAACTCCTAATTTCCCTCCATCCACTTTTCCACCATTTCTTCCAACACCTAACATACCTACCATCCATAAATTCCCTCACATTCCTAATCCTGACCAACAAATTCACACATTGTGTAAACATAAAACTTCCACCCACCACATGGGATTTAAAAATAAACATTTGGATGCCTCTACATATAAAGCCAAACATCCTAAGGGTCCTAATACCTTAGGAAATCAATCCAAAAATTCAAATCAAGGTACATTCAAAAATCCATCCAAACCCATACCTCCAAAAGTAAAGTCCAAAAGCAAAATGGTATGGGTACCTAAGCAAAAATCAAGCAAATCAAATGAGGCATCCACATCCCAAAAATCCCAACCATCCTCTTCCATTCAAAAATGCCATTCCATTCCAAAGTTTCAAATTCCTCCATCCCACATGCAAAGCAAAAATCATAAAAATACTAAGTCTATGTGGGTCCCTAAATGCTTACAACATCCATCCACTAAGAAAACATCGCCATTGCTTCCCACACCTCCATCCACTCAAAAGCTTCCATGTTTAACATAGTGTGTGCAGCCGTTGGCCATGATTCCTTTATATACCTCCATCACTCCATCATTCACTCATTATCCTACATATCTACCCCATCCCCTTCCTATGGTCCATGCTTTTGCATAAGTCCATTATAATCCATATCACAATCCACTTTCACCCCTACATAATCCACATCATAATCCAATTTCCACCCCTCCATAATCCACATCATAATCCACTAGCTACCTGATCCATCTCACTTTCATGCCATCTCCCTACCAACATCGACGAGCACATTTGACATGGTCCATGCGGCATTCCTCTCCAATGGGACTATCACCTTTCATGGCACTAGACACTTGAGTCCCTCTCATCCATATCCACCTTCTTCCATCCAAAAAGTTAAAAAAAGAAAAAAAATTAAAAGAAAATTTTTTTAAAAAAAAGTAAAGAGAAATCCCTTCATCCAACGGTGAAAACTTGGTAAACAGACACCTTGGATAAGTACCATGATGAAAACCTGGCAAACAGGTGTCATGTGTAGGTTGATCTTCTATGTCACTTACACTTGGGGGCACCTTGTCTCATCCTTTTCCAAACTATCCTACCATCCTTATCCATTACACCCGCCTACATATACCTATCATATTGAGTCCATCCATCCACCCTTCCTCTTTTGATCTTGATAAAGATTTGGGAGCAACAATGTTGAAACATGTTTTAGATATCTCTTGATGTACCTCATCCCATCCAACCCATCCTATCATTACCCTCTTTCCATTACCCATTTTTTATCCTTTCCAAATGAACCCTATCATCCAAGTCATAAGCTTTGTCATGTCAAATCCTATCATCCCATTGTCCTCAGCATTGTCATGAAAAAGCCTAAGTCTACTGTCTAGAATGGGGCATGTTATTCCCATGCAACATAGTCTTTGGAGATCACATCCTCGCTCTCTTACACATACATCGATTCCATTCCATAGCCTATCCTTTTATCCTATCCATTTATCATAATCCTTTCATCCATCCACTATCGTCCATCCTTTTGTCCAATCCTATTCATTCCCTTACACCTAGACTTGGTTTCCCTTGTCATTGGTATCAAGCAAAAAAGGTAACCCAAATTGTAAATCCAATGTCATCCCAAAACATTCAAAAAATCAAAAAAATCAATTTTTTTCAAAAACCCAAAAAATCAAAACATTTCAAAAACCCAAAAAAATCAAATATTCCCAAAAAGACAAAAAAAAAATATACAAAAAAATTAAAAACCAAAAAAAAAAAATCCAAGCAACAAGATCAATCATCTATCAAACAATCCATTCATCAAATCAAATCAATCCAACTAATTAAAAGCAATGATCCAAATGCTAGTCATCCTTAATCCAACCAATCAAGTCAATCAATCAAGTCAAATTATCCAATCACATCCTTGGTCTTGATCCTAATCTTGTTGTAAACTAAATCAATCAATCAATCATCATCATCATTAATGGGATATATCGTTCCCACATTGTTGTGTTGATCTAGGGATATATCATTCCCTGCCATGACAACACTATCTATCATCATCGATCAACAATTAATCATCGATTTATAGCTTGACAAGGGCAATACCTTGTTTGTTTTTGTATCATTCGTGCATGCTTGCTTTCTTGCTTGCTTGTGTGTGTTATCTTTTTATCTTGCATTTGTATCAAATCCAAATTAGCTCAGCTAATATTCATATCTTGTATCTAGACAAGGTTGTATTATGCTGGGGCACGAGACACATCGTCACCTTAATTCTTATACCTTGGTGCATAATGTGTAGTGCAACATCAAACATCATGGTTGCTCACTTTTATTGCAGCATAACACATCCTTCCCTTTCTTCTATCCATTCCCTTATCTTCCTTCCTTAGCCAATCCTTTCATTTCGAGAGCATACCCGTGTTTGTCCAACCTGCCTATCCTCTTGAGGGGGCATCATCACCCTATCCTTTTCTTCTATCCATTCCCTTAACTTCTTTGAAATGATGTTACTCGACACAAATCTTATCATCTCGCAAAATCATCTCAAAGAGGGGCAAATGTAGACACTAAAAAAATGTCCATGTCTTGACACAACACATTGTCGACATGAACTTGTATATGTTCCCCTAGGTCCTAGTTCATCCTAGTTCATCTAACCTCATCCCACTTAATCCCATTTATCCCTAGGTCCTAGTTCATCTTAATCACATCAGTCCAACTTAATCACCTTCTTGATTAATTAAATAAACCCACTTTATTTAATTAATCCCACTTGATCACATTTCCAATTAATTAAACAAGTCCCGTTTATTTAATTAATTGCACCTAGTCACATGTCTCACATAATTCAAATTAAAAATTTGAATTATTCCCTCACCTCTCATCACATTGCGACACATGTCACATGTCTCATCTCCCACTCAATACCCCTTCAAATGTCAAACTAATTCAAATAAAATATTTGAATTAGATTCCATTCATTCTCCATCGCACACTTGTCATGTGACTACAATCCCTCTTTGAGTGGGAAACCCTAATCCAACCCTAATTGATCTTGACCGTCCATAGCATCCAACATAACTTTCAATCCTATCCATCCATTCAAATCAACCTCTTTCTATAAACCTAGCCTCCTCTAAGCCACTTAGGGGGGATGCAATCTAATTTCATACTATTATGCTGCCAAAATCTTGAGCAACCAACATTCAATCATATTCGTCAATCTCTCCCTTGCATCCATTTCCATCTCCATCTTGCATCTTTCTTCCTCTTGCATCCACCATCTTACGGGTATTGATCAAGTTGTCATCTTGTGCATATCATTCAAAGTATATTGAGGATTTGGGTTTGGTAATGTATGCATTTGTTTCATCATTTCGGCTAATCCAAATTTTCAACATATAGGCCTTTAAAAAGTTTTCTCCTTGTTGGCCTTTAAAAAGATTTCATCTTTCTTCCTCTTGCATCCACCATCTTATGGGTATTGATCAAGCCGTCATCTTGCGCATATCATTCGAAGTATATTGAGGATTTGGGTTTGGTAATGTATGCATTTGTTTCATCATTTCAGCTAATCCAAATCTTTAGCATACAAGCCTTTAAAAAGTTTTCTCCTTGTTGGCTCTTTTAGTTTAATTTGACGAATGTTAGCATGAAAGCATATATAAGTGTGTTTTTGAATTCATTATGAACCTAGATAAAGATAGCCAACTTGAAGTTCATTGGAGTAAAGAGCATTCAAAGCATTCATTGTGATTCTAGAGCAGAATTTGTATTGTCGTTGTGTGTGTTGTTGCAGGTTTGAAGTTATCATCTATCTCTCCTTCCATCATAAACCCCATCATATTCCTAAAACATGCATTGCCATTCCACCCCCCTCATCCTATAAATATCAAAAGCATGTGACCATTCACCTTCCACCATCCACTTTACCTCCACTCCTTCCAACTCTTAATATCCCTCCATCTGCTTTGCTACCATTGCTTCCAACACCTAACATACCTACCATCCATAAGTTCCCTCACATTCCTAATCCTGACCAACAAACACACACATTGTATAAACATAAAACTTCCACCCTTTCCACCCGCCACATGGGATTTAAAAATAAACATTTGGATGCCTCTACCTATAAAGCCAAACATCCTAAGGGTCCCAATACCTTAGGAAATCAATCCAAAAATTCAAAGCAAGGTACATTCAAAAATCGATCCAAACCCATACCTCCAAAAGCAAAGTCCAAAAGCAAAATGATATGGGTACCTAAGCAAACATTAAGCAAATCAAATGAGGCATCCACATCCTAAAAATCCCAACCACCCTCTTCCATTCAAAAATGCCATTCCATTCCAAAGTTTCAAATTCCTCCATCCCACATGCAAAGCAAAAATCATAAAAATACTAAGTCTATGTGGGTCCCTAAATGCTTACGTCATTCATCCACTAAGAAAACATCACCATTTCTTCCTACACCACCATCTAATCAAAAGCTTCCATGTTTAACATGGTGTATGCAGTTGTTGGTCATGATTCCTTTCCATACCTCCATCACTCCATCATTCACTCATTATCCTACATATCTCACCCATCACCTTCCTATGGTCCATGCTTTTGCATAAGTCCATTATAATCCACATCATAATCCACTTTCATCCCTCCATAATCCACATCATAATCCACTTTCAATCCCTCCATAATCCACTATCTACCTTATCCATCTCACTTTCACGCAATCACCCTACCAACATCTTGAGCATAATGACTTGACATGGTCCATTTGTGATGACATCCTTCTCTAATGGGACTATAAAATTACATGGAACTAGACACTTGAGTCCCACCTATCCATATCCCCACTTTTTCCCATTCAAAAATTAAAATAGTAAAAAAAAAAAAAAATTTAAACAAGTAAAGATAAATCCCTTCGTCCAACGGTGAAAACCTGGTAAACAAGCGCCTTGGATAAGTACCATGGTCAAAACCTGGCAAACAAGCGTCATGTGTAGGTTGATCTTCTATTCCACTTACACTTGGGGGCACCTTGTCTCATCCTGCATATCATCTTCATATCCTATCCATTGCATAGACATTCTTATCATATCAAACCCAACCATGCTCCCTTCCTCTTTTGATCTTGATAAAGATTGGGGGTACAATGTTAAAAAATGTTTTGGGTATCTCTTGACATACTTTATCTTGACATTATCCTATGGTCCTTTCCAATCCAATCCTATCATTATCTTTTACTCATTACCCATTTATCCATCTTATCCAATCCATCTTATCATTCCATTGTCCTAAGCATTGTCATGAAAAAGCCTAAGTCTATTATCTAGAATGGGGCATGTTATTCCTATATAACATAGCCTTTGGAGACCACATCCTTGCTCTCTTACACATACATCAATTCCACTATTGCATATCCTTTTCTCTATCCATTTATCATGAGCTTTCCATCCCATTATCATCTATCCTTGTATCCATCCATTTATCATGAGCTTTCCATCCATTATAGCCTATTTTTTTACCCATCCATATATCATGACTCTTCCATCACATTTACCATCGTCCATCCTTTTATCCACTCATCCAATCCCATCTACCTCCATGCACCTAGACTTGGTTTTCCCCTTGTCATTGTTATCTAGTACTAAGGCTACCCAAATGTTCCTCCAATGCCATTTCCTAAAACCTTCAAAAATCCAAACAAATCAAATATTTTCAAAAATACAAAAAAAATAAATATTTCAAATATCCAAAAAAATCAAATATCCTAAAAATCCCAAAAAAATCAAAATATTTCAAAAAAATACAAAAAAATCAAAACATTTCAAAAACCCAAAAAAATCAAATATTCCCAAAAAAGACAAAAAATAAAAATATGTCAAAAAAAATCCAAAAAAAAAAAATCCAACAAAATCCAAGCAATAAAACCATTCCACATCAAATCATCAAAATCACATTCTTCCAATCAAATCAATCCCAATCATCAAATTCATCACATCATCAATTTAATCAAAACAAGTCCAATCACATCATCAAATCAAGCCAATCTATCAACCATCCAATCTATCAAACAATCAAAATCAAATCAAATAACATCATTCAATCAATCTCAATCAATCCATAACTTGATCAATCCACCTTCATCATTACCATCAATAAAACACAAATCAGAACTACATCTCATCTCTATTGTTACATGCCTTGATCTCGTGGATACGGGGTATGTAGGCAGTCTGGAGTACGAAGAAAGTACCTAGATTTAGGCATAAGACGATATTCCTCTTTCTTCGTTCATCATTATTCTATCATCTATCTTCATCACTTCATCAATCAATTCTTCAATCACTTCATCAAATCAATCTCCATCAAATCCAATCTTCCATTCATCTCATTCCAAGTAATGATCCAAATGCAAGTCATCATTAATCCATATGAATCAAGTTAATCAATCTTGTCAAATTATCCAATCACAATCAATGGTCTTGATCCTAATCTTGTTGTAACCCCAATCAATTAATCATCATCATCATCAATGGGATATATCATTCCCACATCCTTGTGTTGATCTAGGGCTATATCATTCCCCACAATGACAACACTATCTATCATCATCAATCAGCAATTAATCATTGGTTTATAGCTTGACAGGGGCAATACCTTGTTTGTTTTTGTATCATTCATGCATGCTTGCTTGTGTGTGTTATCTTTTTATCTTGCATTTGCATCAAATCCGAATCAACCCAACAAATATTCATATCTTGTATCTAGACAAGGTTGTATTATGCTGGGACATGAGACACATCGTCACATTGGTCCTTATACTTTGGTGCATAATGTCTAGTGCTAAATCAAACATCACGGTTGCTCACTTTCATTGTATCATAACTCATTCATCCCTTCTTCTATCCATTCATTTATATTTTGCCATTCCTTTCATTTCGAGAGCCTACTCGTGTTTGTCCAACCTGCCTATCCTCTCGAGGGGGCATCATCACCCTATCCTTTTCTTCTATCCATTCCCTTAACTTCTTTGAAATGATGTTACTCAACATAAATCTTATCATCTCGCAACACCATCTCAAAGAGGGGCAAATGTAGACACTAAAAAATGTCCATGTCTTGACATAACACATTGTCGACATGAACTTGTATGTGTTCCCCTAAGCCCTAGTTCATCCTAGTTCATCTAACCTCATCCCACTTAATCCCATTTATCCCTAGGTCCTAGTTCATCTTAATCACATTGGTCCAACTTAATCACCTTCTTGATTAATTAAATAAACCCAATTTATTTAATTAATCCCACTTGATCACATTCCCAATTTATTTAATTAATCCCACTTGATCACATTCCCAATTAATTAAATAAATCCTATTTATTTAATTAATTGCATCTAGTCACATGTCTCACATAATTTAAATTAAAAATTTGAATTATTCCCTCACCTATCATAACATTGTGACACGTGTCACATGTCTCATCTCCCACTTAATATGCCTTCACATGTCAAACTAATTCAAATATAATATTTGAATTAGATTCCTTTCATTCTTCTATACACACTTCTCACATGACTACAATTTCTTGATGTGCAAGGAAACCTAATCAATCCTAGCCATCCATATCATCTAAACCCTAATCGATCTTGTCCATCCATTCAAACTAGGTCTTTCCTATAAACTAGCCTCCTCTAAGCCATTAGAGGGAGGCAATCTAATTTCATATTGTTATGCTGCCAAAATCTTGAGCAACCAACATTCAACCATATTCATCAATCTCTCCCTTGCATCTATTTCTATCTCCATCTTGCATATTTTCATCATATTGCATCCATCATCTTGCAGGTAATCAATCAAGCTATCATCTTGCGCATATCATTCGAGGTGTATTGAAGGTTTGGGTTTGGTAATGCATGTATTTGTTTCATCATTTCAACTAATCTAAATTTTTAATATACAAGGTCCTAAACTAACAAACATTTGAATTTGCCCCGACCAATTAGGGAAGACTTGGGCACAGGTGCTCAAGTCTTGAGGCTCCTTTTTGGTCTGAGGTAACATAAGATATGGGCCCCTTGTTCCCAATTTACATTGCTTTTAGGGAATTTTGCATCGGGATGAATATTTAGAATATATAATGTAATCACGAGGACCTAGGAGCTAAACAAGGAGGTAAAAAGACATGTGTCCACTTTTTACTCCATAACAATACTATACAATAATAAATACAATTATATTAGAGACTATATATTATATATAAAATAAATATAATTAAGTTATAAACACTAAATATTAGCAGTATCAATTACGACACAAATTAACCAAATTTCAGCATAATTGTTGGTTTTTCACTATGGCTTCTTAATATTTATGTGTTTCTTTTGTTTAATTTTTTGTTACTATTATTCTTTTGTACCTATATCTTTAAGAGGAGGGCATTTGTACATTTCCTTTGGATTCATATGTTTTGGAGTAGATTCTTATCCCCATGTCTGTCAAAGAGTGGAAAGCATTATTGAAACTTTAATTGTATAGTGAAATCATTATTCTTCTCTAAATAGTGCCATTTTGAAAAGTGCCAGAAAGGTGGAGATCAAGTTGCATTATATGATTGGCCATGCTTATTTTCTAGTGTATTTATCTAGTTGCCTCCATTATTTTGAGAGTGTCTTAAAATGTAATTGATAGCCTCTAAGTGAATTTAGTGTGTAGGAAAAATATTTATGCAAACAATATTGACTCGTTATTAATTTAAATGATGAAATGCATCTAATTAGTTAGCATGACTAATCTCTCTCTCTGTATTCATCTATCTCTCTATCTATCCCCTTCTCTCTTCCTCTCTCTTTCATTCTCTCTATCTCTGTCCACTTCTCTATTCCTCTCTCTCTCTCTCTATGTATCCCTTTATCTCTTTGTCTCTCCCCTTCACTCTTCCTTTACCTCTCTTTCTCTCTTCCTCTCTCTTTCATTCTTTCTATCTCTATCTCTCTTTCTATATCTTTCTTCCTCTATCCTCCTCCATGTTTTTATCTCACTTCCTGTCTCCCTCCCTCTTTCTATATATCTCTTTCTCTAGTCTCCTCTATGTTTCTCTATCTCATTTTTACATAATTTACATTATATAAAATATGCTATATAATAACAAATATAACTATATTATATATAAAATAAATATGATTAAATTATAAATAAATATTTAATATAATTAAATGATTTTATAATATAATAGTATTTTTTTTAATTCGTAAACTCTAGGAATAGGGCCCACACCCTTTATTAAAACATAAAAAGAAACATATTACATTAAAGCATGCTGCGCAGGAAGCAAGGAAACAAAAGAGAGAGGAGAAAAAAGAAGAGAACAAAGAGAGAGAAGAAGCCTAAAAAGAGCTAAGATGAAAGTAGAAAAGGACTCCAATCCATAAGAGGATTCAAAACAAAATACAAAACATCAGAGGCCTCCAACCACAACAAACTAGACTCTTTTATTTTTCTGGGATAAGAGAGCATCCATAGTCCACTAAGAGCCCTCAATGGCTTCCTTGCCTTCTAATCAAAGCTTTTTAGCCTTAGATTTCCTCCCTTTTTTCTTCTTTGAAGTTCCAAAATTAGGTTTAGTTTTGCTTCTTACAATCCAAAAAATACTACACTTCCTTGAAGGAGCCAGCACAAAGTCATGATAAAAAAATTCTAGTTTCAAATAATCCAAATCCTCCATGAAAGGAAAGTTGCCTTTCGACTCAAAAGCATCCTCCTCCACCTCAGAAGGGAAAACAATCATATTATCATGAATAGGAAGAATAGGAGGGGGTGAAGACACCATAGGCTGCACACAAAGAGAAGCTTGTAGTGCCCCTCCATTCTCACCTTGGATGAGCAAGTGGTCGGGCTAAGGAGCATGAGGAAGAAGGTAAAATACTCGGAATACTTAAGGTATGATAGACCTGTTGATGGTAAGTTTACTATTTTGATGTCGTTGATGACATTCATTGACATTACTATGATGATACTGTTGATGTTCATGACTGGTACATTATGCTTTTGATATGCTCAGTTATAGGTTAATTGATTATATAGATTAGTTTTATATGACTATCTGACCCCTGATTATTTAGTTATTGATGAAATTGTTTAATGTGGATACTTGTGATGTGTTTCATGAAGGGACAATGTAGTATTACTTATAATGAGTACCCTACTGTGTTGCGATTCCCTGTCACTATGTGCCTGTATGGATGATTATATATATTCGACACTTTGGTTTGCTGCAGGTTGCAGGTACCAAGCATCAACTCCACTTGAATTGGTAGGTCTAAGCGTGCCTTCATACCAATGGAAGTTGTGGAAGGGAGATGACATGAGGTCCCTTAGTTGACATCATCCTCAATGAGGATGAGTTCTCAGTCCTGTGTTTCGTCAGTTTGGTTGGTGTGGAGCATGACTGTGAGTCTCTATTATTCCTGGGTTTGTTGTAGTCGGTAATGGATTGGTATGTACTCTTTGAGTTGATCATTGTGGTCTAATGCTTCATTTAATAGAAATTATTAATCTATTTTGTTAAATAAATAATATTAATTTTTTTAAGTATATTAAGTATTGTTAGAAATTAAATTAATAAAATAGATAATAAAAATAATAATAATAAATAAGTTATAAATATTTAATAATTATTTATGTGAATAAATATTCTTTTGTGTAATAATTATTACTTTATATTCTTGAATTTATAATATTTGGTGAGTTGTCGGGTAAGTGGATAATAATTACTCAGATTGGAGAATCTGGTTGGAAGTAGTTTTTGAATGCATTTAAATTTTGAGGAAGTAGATTTCAGTAACAGAATATTGGAAATTATTGTCATTGACTATTTTTATGTTAGTGGGGATAATTTTGAGCTGTTTAAGGGTAAGGCTCTCTCTCTGGAGGGGGGGGTCATTTTTTTTGGGATCTATATCTTATTCTTTTACTTCATGAATCATGGGGAAGCTCATTGTGAATAGGCAATAGGCTTGGAATCCATAGGGGTCTGGAAGCACCAACAATCTTGAGAGGAATTCATTGTGGAGATATGAAGAAAACACCGTATGAGAGATTTTGAAGGAGTAATTTCTTTTCCTGTGTAAATTTTACCAAGTATGTTATTGAGTAAATTATCCCAAGTCATTTGTGTAGATTGACTTTTGCTTGAGGAATGAAGCTTATCTTGGAATTGAGTATATAATGAATAATGTATCTCTATGAAATTGGAATGCTTGTATGATGAGATCGCATTTAAATTGGTTTGACTTGCATTGGTTTTTTTTTTTGAAATCCATTGATTTATCCCTACTTTCATTACTGGATGTCTTTTACTCAAATGGATGAAACCACTGTAAAACTCCTTGCATGCATGTCTACCATAGCTTTTTTTTTTCCAACTTAAAATTTTAGCGAATCTTCCTTCTAATGCTTTAATGTATGTCCACACTGAGACCCATAGCTCCCATTTTAGCATAATGCTAGCAAAGGTTTAGGAGATTGGTCTTACTCGTACCAATCGCCTTTTGCCAGAAAGATTTTAAAACCCTTCTTCATACTTTCACCATATTTATCTTGCAGTCTTTATATTCCTTGAAATGGTATATTTTGAGGAATTTTGGTATTCTTGAGACTGTATCTCAATGAGTTTTATTAAAATAGTTTTCATCTCATAATTAAGCTGTGGTATTATCTTTCATGAAGACTTTCATTCCATAATTCATTACGATACAACTTTCACTATAGTTGGATATTGCATGTGGCTTGATAAATTCCTTGTGCCATTTTGGAAATCATTATTACGCCTACCAATGGGTGTTGCTTGTAAATAGTTTGCACGTCGAGTCTTCATCTTGACATTTTGCATGCATTTATACTGGAGTAATTTCAATTATATTTTCTTCCAAATAGACTTTTGCTAATGCCTAGATGGTCGACCACACCTGGGCCTAAACCCCACCCTGGTGCATGCGAAGAGGTCATTTAGAAAAGAGGTTGAGGAATTTGGCTTTACACCTGCCGACGCCTCTGTTTGAAAATTTCTGAAGCCTTTTCATCAAATCCATTGTATGCATATCCTAAAATCATTGCATTCCATGAGATGACATATCTTTGAGGCATTCTCTCAGCCAGTTTGACTCCCTGTCTATGTCTTCACAAATTGCTATAGTTAGGAAACTTCTTAAAAAAAACATGCTGGGAAAGTTTCTATTCTTTTCCACAACTATACGGTTTATTTTGAGTCAGTCAACGGGTAAATTCTATCAAATATTTTATATTATATTCCCAACATTCCAAATATCTAACTACAATGCTACAAAATCAATTAGTAACTTCTGGTAGACTCTAATAAAAGGGCAGTTCGACAAAACCTTTAAATTATTTCCAAATAGTTTCAGAGAGGGGAGATAGAGGAAGAGCCGTGGAATCCACTATTCTTTTTAGTGAAATTCTGTAGCTCTTTCTGTATCTTTTGGATTTAGGTAGTCTTCTGTCCAAATTTGAAAGCTTTTTATTTGTGGTTGGGCTTTTGTATGTGAGCATTATACTGATTGGTATTGTCTTTCACCATAAAAATTTCTAATTCCTCGATTGTTCTTATCGACGCATTCTTTGAAATCCCTATGGGTGCAAGTGCTAGTTTAATCTCCTTCCTCATCTTTGATTCTTAATGAATCTCTTACTTTCCTTTATCTTTATGATTCCAAACCAATCCTTTTATAATTTAATCTATCCTTTTAAGAATAGGGAATACCTTGTTTGAATAGTTGATCTTGAACATGTTTATCTCTAAATTTGCATAATTATTCTAGCAATTAAATTAAGGGTGCCATCAAAGATGGGAAGATTAGTTTAAATACTTATAGCTACATTTGCTTCAAAGTTTCTAAGCCTTTTTAATGAATCTAATTTGTGCATTACCTTTAATCATTGCTGAAATTTTTAGAAGTTTATAATTCCTCTTCAATGATCTGTTAGTCATGAATTTTGTATTGAGTCATAGAAGGAAATGGTTCGCTTCTCTCACAGCATATTAGTCATAGGATTTGGAAGAAGTTGGTAAAAGGAATAAGAAGTTAATTATTATATAGATTTCTTTTTGAAGGATTTAATTTAGCTATTGTATTCGATCTCATCTTGAAATTACTAGAAGACCTATTTTTAAGAATTTGAAGGAAGTTAACATTCTTTCTTAGTTTAGTAATTAGAGTTTCTAATTAGTACTTCCTTAAGCTCATACTTATAAGATATGTTTAATTTTAGTATGATATGTAAATTAGAGAGAGATTAGTAGTTTAATATTAGGAAGGTAATATTAAAGGTATGTAGTTGTGTTATTGTTAAAATACTAAGAGAATATTTACAATAGAATATTTATTAACTTAGATCTTAGACAATTTTGCATTGTGATGTTTAAAAGTTTTGCTATAAGGTTAAAGAATAAGTTAGGGTATTAATCTTAGCTGATTAAAGGTAGTTGTAATGAATTAAGTCACTGGTTAAAATTGAACCTAATATAGTTGACCTCTTATGATTTAGTGAGTTGGTCGATTTAATGTTAAGGATATTACTTTAAATAGAATTGTGGAATGTAATTATAGTAATATTACCAACTTTGTGTTCAAATGAATTATGGAAATGAGTGTATTGATAGATTAAATCCCTATGTATGCAGACTGTAGTATAATGAAAGTATAGCAATTATCAAGTCAAATAATTATGAATGTTTGGTGATAGATCTTATATATATAAGTTTTCTTTAATGATAACCTTTATCACTTTATTAACCTAACTAGGTAAAAATTAGTCAGTCAAGACTTATTATTAGTGCATTATATTATGATGTTGTTCTCTAGTTTAAAGAGGGTATAGACTATTGGACTATTATTTGATGAAGCGTTTTGGATTTATGATAAGATGTTAATATTGACCATAAGTGATGGGGTTTTATAGTAGTGTAATAAAATGCTAGGTCATAGAATGTATTTTTGAGATGGTTGTTTGAGAAACATAGATAGAGAAGAATTGTAAATAAATGCTAACTTTCATAGTAGGCATGAGATGTTGTCCTTATATAGTTTCGTTTTGAAGATTGAATATATCATATGTTGTATTTGTTGTGTTGTAATTAAATTATTGATGAAGAATCTTAGTTGGTCTATTAGATGATGATGTGCATTTGAGAGTGAATGTTGATGTGAGACTATTGTACTGTTATGTCAAGTGTCTGTGTCATCGGGAAAGTTGATTCCAGAGGCCTAGAGGGGTAGTCAAGTATATGACTCTTGTGATTATGTAATCTTGTTAATGGTTGAGCATGTATTGGTTATATGTAATATTGACTCCCACATGTTTATGGATTCATGTAGTTTGATGACTGTGCAAGATGGATAATGCCTTGCTCAATGTACCTATTCATGTATTATGTAAGATGAGTAATACCTTGCTCTATGAGATGTGAAACAATGTATATGTCTCTTGATGAGAAATGTAATACTTCATGCTTGGTTTATGTTATGGGTTGTGAGAATCTAGACGTAGTGAAGGGGGAGTGGCTTCCAATGTGGGGCTGGTGCCCAAAGTGGCTAGCCAAGGTAACCCATTGGGAGTTTTATAATCAAGTGATAACCTAATAATAAATCTAGGTGTTGGGTAGTTTTCACACTAATTAAGATAATTGGATGCCTCACCCATGCCTGTAGTGCTCGTTCAGGCTAAGGATGGGATGAGAAGGCCTGGTTGGCAAGATCAACTTCCTTGTCTTCACAAAAGGAATGTTGGTTCCGCATGTGTCACCCTATGGGGCCGACGTCTAGTAAGAGACTGTCAGGGTAACCATAGATGGGGGCTGGTGCCTAGTGAGGGATTGTTAGGGTAACCCAAGGATGGGGGTTGATGTCTAGCTAGAGACTATTAGGGTAACCCATGTTTGGACCATGCGATGACACTCATCCCTACTGTAGTCTAGCATTCCCTAATTGTATTTTCTCCTTTTGTTGTGTGGATGCCTCTAGAAGTGATGATTGAGTTACTTGTTTTATTAACCTGTGTCATAGTCTTCTGTGGTTTTTTTCTACTGTCTACCTGACTGTTTGTTGTAGTGGGACCTTATGTCATCTCCTAGCACGAGGGGTGGACCTCAGGGTTCCACATGGTCGGGTGGTTGTACTTTATTCCATTGGATTTCTGGCATCGTGGATCGTGTGACACAAAGATTTATCTCTCATGATTCTAGTTTGCACCTATATTTAAAGACAAACATTTGTACCATTTGTATCTAGACCTGTGAATCAATGGATTTTGTTATGTAATTTGATGTATTCTGAAATAGAGCTTTTGTATCAATGAAATCATGTAATTCCTCTTGTAGGATAAACTATTTCTTTATATGTATTACATATTGCAAAAATGTTGATGTATCTATCTGATTATGTAATCTAGTTGTTAAATGAATTATTGACTAAGCTATGTTTGTTGATAAATATTGTGTTCTATCAATAATGCAGTTATGTAATCCCTAGAGATGTTAGTTTAACTTGATGCAATTGGATTATGTTAGATTTTGTTATGGATATTTCTTTATATAAAAAAAAATTGCCCTTTTATTGCTTTAGTTGAACTTATTTCTATGGTTGCATGGCGGGGCATTAAACTTGGTATCAGAGCCTAGGTTGCAACACTGAGACCTCTGGATTGTTGTTGTTGCTCTAGGTTAAGTTATTTTCTCTTTGTGGTGAGTTGGTAATGGTACCTTTCACCTGTGTGCATTAGTATGACATTAGAAGGTTGATAAGTTTATAGACTTGTCCTTTGATTATGTCTTGTTTACTTATGTGTCTATGTGTTCTCTCTTCCTCTTCTCTGATAATGTGATGATATATTTGACAATATGTCTTCCCTGAATGTTAGTGCTTGTTGTTTTGTTGAGGCTTTGAGCTTCTCTTGTGGTCACTAGTGCATTATATGAAAGAAGCATGGTTACTGTAGTGCATGTAATTAAGTATTGGAATGATTTAATCATTTGGTGAGTCATGTGGTTATGTGATGTTGTCATGTGCGGGGTATCTTAACATAATTGTTGATAACTTGACATATATTTCCTAGTTGGTCATGACCGCATGTAGAAGATCTATTGTGGTTTATGAAAGTTATCATTATATATGCCTGTGTAAGAACTATGTGCAGGAGATCAAACGGGAGCTTGTGTTGGGCCCATTAGATCATGAATGTGATAATGTAAGTCAATTATAGTTTTGAATTATTCCTGTGTGTGACATCATACATTTCCATTATATCTTCTTGCATAAGGAAGCAATTGCATATTTACATAGCTTAGTAGAAAGCAATTGTACTGTATTAAAGATAGATGTTGTTTGTAAATAAGTAGTGATTGTGTTTAAATCTTTGTATAAACAATGCCTAGATATGAAAATGTAGCTAACTTATTATCTGTGTCTAGTGTACGTTATCTAACACATTCTGGACCTTGTGTCCTTGAGTGTTGTGTAGCGGATACTCCCTTTTTGTGGCTAAAATTAGTCACATCGTGATGTGAACTTGTTTTGTAACTTGGTTGTTTTGGAAATTTTGACGGATGTTTCATGTGTTGTTGGGGGTTAATAGTGAATTTTCTTTCTTTGAACTTTCTTATGACAAGAATGTTCACCAAAACTCTTTTCTTTATACTTGATTTATTGTTGGAAATTGCCAGCACTTTGTGACTTAAGGTTGGATTTGATTATTTCCCCACTTGGGTTTGCATCTATTTTAAAAATTTCTATGGTGGCTATTCTGAATGTTTGTTTCTATTGGCCCGTTTTGTGTTAAGTCTTGTTTCTACCATGTTCATTTTGAACCTCTAATAGTATGTCAAGGGAGGACTCCGCGGAGAATTGCACTTTGCATGATTGGTAATTAGTGGAAATAAGATATGAGATGAATTTTTCCTAGATTATATGTGAATGCAATTCTCTAAATTGTATGAATTTCTAAAAATATGTGTGATTAGATACAAGTAGATCACATGATATGCCTTAAAGGTAAAGAATTGATGTTCTTCTTGTGTTTATTGAATGATTGTGCATGTCTTATGAATAATTGTTTGATATGGATGCGTATGCTAGCAATAGGAAAGTTGCAATACTAATGTGTTATGTTTCCACCCTAGTTTGTGACTTCCAGGAGGAAGTCAAGTTTTAGGGGGGAAGGGTGTAGTACCCCTCCATTCTCACCTTGGATGAGCATGTGGTCGGGCTAATGAGCATGAGGAAGCAGGTAAAATACTCGAAATACTTAAGGTATGATAGACCTGTTGATGGTAAGTTTACTATTTTGATGTCGTTGATAACATTCATTGACATTACTATGATGATACTGTCGATGTTCATGACTGGTACATTATGCTTTTGATATGTTCAGTTACAGGTTAATTGATTATATAGATTAGTTTTATACAACTATATGACACCTGATTATTTAGTTATTGATGAAATTGTTTAATGTGGATACTTGTGATGTGTTTCATGAAGGGACAATGTAGTATTACTTATAATGAGTACCCTACTACACTGCGATTCCTTGTCACTATGTGCCTATATGGATGATTATATATATATATATATGTTTGTATTCGACACTTTGGTTTGCTGCAGATTGCAGGTACCAGGCATCGACTCCACCTGAATTGGCAGGTCTGAGCATGCCTTCATACCAATGGAAGTTGTGGAAGGGAGATGACATGAGGTCCCTTAGTTGACATCATCCTTGATGAGGATGAGTTCTCAGTCCTATGTTTTGTCAGTTTGGTCGGTGTGGAGCATGACTGTGAGTCTCTGTTATTCCTGGGTTTGTTGTAGTCGGTAATAGATTGGTATGTAGTCTTTGAGTTGATCATTGTAGTCTAATGCTTCATTTAATATAAATTATTAATCTATTTTGTTAAATAAATAATATTATTTTTTTAAAGTATATTAAGTATTGTTAGAAATTAAATTAATAAAATAGATAATAAAAATAATAATAATAAATAAGTTATAAATATTTAATAATTATTTATGTGAATAAATATTCTTTTGTGTAATAATTATTACTTTATATTCTTGAATTTATAATATTTGGTGAATTGTCGGGTAAGTGGATAATAATTATTCAGATTGGAGAATCTGGTTGGAAGTAGTTTTTGAATGCATTTAAATTTTAAGGAAGTGGAATATTGGAAATTATTGTCATTGACTATTTTTATGTTAGTGGGGATAATTTTGAGCTGTTTAAGGGGAGGGATCTCTCTCTGGAGGGGGGGGAGTCATTTTTTTGGGATCTCTATCTTATTCTTTTACTTCATGAATCATGGGGAAGCTCATTGGGAATAGGCAATAGGCTTGGAATCCATAGGGGTCTGGAAGCACCAACAATCTTGAGAGGAATTCATTGTGGAGATATGAAGAAAACATCGTATGAGAGATTTTAAAGGAGTAATTTCTTTTCCCGTGTAAATTTTACAAGGTATGTTATTGAGTAAATTATCCCAAGTCATTTGTGTAGATTGACTTTTACTTGAGGAATGAAGGTTATCTTGGAACTGAGTATATAATGAATAATGTATCTCTGTGAAATTGGAACGCCTGTATGATGAGATCGCATTTAAATTGGTTTGACTTGCATTGGTTATTTTTTTAGAAATCCATTGATTTATCCCTGCTTGCATTATTAGATGTCTTTTACTCAAATGGATGAAACCACTGTAAAACTCCTTGCATGCATGTCTACCATAGTTTTTTTTTCCAACTTAAAATTTTAGCGAATCTTCCTTCTAATGCTTCGATGGATTTCCACACCGAGACCCATAGTTCCCATTTTAGCATAATCCTAGCAAAGGTTTAGGAGATTAGTCTTACTCGTACTAATTGCCTTTTGCCCGAAAGATTTTAAAACCCTTCTTCATACTTTCACCATATTTATCTTGTAGTCTTTATATTTCTTGAAATGGTATATTTTGAGGCATTTTGGTATTTTTGAGACTGTATCTCAATGAGTTTTATTAAAATAGTTTTCATCTCATAATTAAGCTACGGTATTCTCTTGCATGAAGACTTTCATTCCATAATTCATTATGATACAACTTTCACTATAGTTGGATATTGCATGTGGCTTGATAACTTCCTTGTGCCATTTTGGAAATCATTATTATGCCTACCAATGGGTGTTGCTTGTAAATAGTTCACATGTCGAGTCTTCATCATGACATTTTGCATGCATTTATACCAGAGTAATTTCAATTGTATTTGGAAGAAAATACCTGGTCGACCACACCTGGGCCTAAACCCCACCCTGGTGCATGCGAAGAGGTCATTTAGAAAAGAGGTTGAGGAATTTGGCTTTACACCTACTGACGCCTCTGTTTGAAAATTTCTGAAGCCTTTTCATCAAATCCATTGTATGCATATCCTACAATCATTGCATTCCATGAGATGACATATCTTTGAGGCATTCTCTCAGCCAGTTCAACTCCCTGTCTATGTCTTCACAAATTGCTATAGTTAGGAAACTTCTTAAAAAAATCATGTTGGGAAAGTTTCTATTCTTTTCCACAACCATATGGTTTATTTTGAGTCAGTCGATGGGTAACTTCCATCAATTATTTTCTGCCACACGCTTATAATATATCAGTAATTATATTCCCAGCATTCCAAATATCTAACTAGAATGCTACAAAATCAATCGGCAACTTCCGGTAGACTCTAATCAAAGGGCAGTTCGATAAAACCTTCAAATTATTTCTAAATAGTTTCAGAGAGGGGAGATAGAGGAAGAGCTGTGGAATCCACAGTTCTTTTTAGTGAAATTCTGTCGCTCTTTCTATATCTTTTGGATTCAGGTAGTCTTCTATCCAAGTTTGAAAGCTTTTTATTTGTGGTTGGGCTTTTGTATGTGAGCATTATACTGATCGGTATTGTCTTTCACAATAAAAATTTCTAATTCGTCGGTTGTTCCTATCGAGGCATTCTTTGAAATTCCTATGGGTGCAAGTGCTAGTTTAATCTCCTTCCTCATCTTTGATTCTTAATGAATCTCTTACTTTCCTTTATCATTATGATTCCAAACCAATCCTTTTATAATTTAATCTATCCTTTTAAGAATAGGGAATACCTTGTTTGAATAGTTGATCTTGAACATGTTTATCTCTAAATTTGCACAATTATTCTAGCAATTGAATTAAGGGTGCCATCAAATATGAGAAGATTAGTTTAAATACTTATAGCTACGTTTGCTTGAAAGTTTCTAAGCCTTTTTAATGAATCCAATTTGTGCATGACCTTTAATCATTGCTAAAATTTTTAGAAGTTTATAATTCATCTTCAACGATCCCTTAGTCTTGAATTTTGTATTGAATCATAGAAGAAAATGGTTCGCTTCTCTCACAGCAAATTAGTCATAGGAATTGGAAGAAGTTGGTAAAAGGAATAAGAAGTTAATTATTATATAGATTTCTTTTTGAAGGATTTAATTTAGCTATTGTATTCGGTCTCATCTTGAAATTACTAGAAGACCTATTTTTAAGAATTTGAAGGAAGTTAAGATTCTTCTTAGTTTAGTAATTAGAGTTTCTAATTAGTACTTCCTTAAGCTTATACTTATAAGAAATGTTTAATTTTAGTATGATATGTAAATTAGAGAGAGATTAGTAGTTTTAATAGTAGGAAGGTAAGATTAAAGGTATGTAGTTGTGTTATTATTAAAATAATAGGAGAATATTTACAATACAATATTTATTAACTTAGATCTTAGACAATTTTGCATTGTGATGTTTAAAAGTTTTGCTATGAGGTTAAGGAATAAGTTAGGGTATTAATCTTAGTTGATTAAAGGTAGTTGTAATGAATTAAGTCACTGGTTAAAATCAAACCTAGTATAGTTGACCTCTTATGATTTAGTGAGTTGGTCAATTTAATGTTAAGGATATTGCTTTAAATAGAATTGTAGAATGTAATTATAGCAATATCACCAACTTTGTGTTCAAATGAATTATGGAAATGAGTGTATTGATAGATTAAATCCCTATGTATGCAGACTGTAGTATGATGAAAGTATAGCAAATATCAAGTCGAATAATTATCAATGTTTGGTGATAGATCTTATATATATAAGTTTTCTTTAATGATAACCTTTATCACTTTATTAACCTAACTAGGTAAAAATTAGTCAGTCAAGACTTATTATTAGTGCATTATATTATGATGTTGTTCTCTAGTTTAAAGAGGGTATAGACTATTGGACTGTTCTTTGATGAAGCATTTTGGATTTATGATAAGATGTAAATATTGACCATAAGTGATGGGGTTTTATAGTAGTGTAATAAAATGCTGGGACATAGAATGTATTTTTGAGATGGTTGTTTGAGAAACATAGATAGAGAAGAATTGTAAATACTAACTTTCATAGTAGGCATGAGATGTTATCCTTATAGAGGTTCGTTTTGAAGATTGAATATATCATATGTTGTATTTGTTGTGTTGTAATTAAATTATTTCAATGAAGAATCTTAGTTGGTCTATTAGATGATGATGTGCATTTGAGAGTGAATGTTGATGTGAGACTATTGTACTGTTGTGTCAAGTGTCTGTCTCATCAGGAAAGTTAATTCCAGAGGCCTAGAGGGGTAGTCGGGTATATGACTCTTGTGATTATGTAATCTTGTTAATGGTTGAGCATGTATTGGTTATATGTAATATTAACTCCCATCTGTTTATGGATTCATGTAGTTTGATGACTGTGCAAGATGGATAATGCCTTGCTCAATGTACCTATTCATGTATTATGTAAGATGAGTAATACCTTGCTCTATGAGATGTGAAACAATGTATATGTCTCTTGATGAGAAATATAATAGTTCATGCTTGGTTTATGTTATGGGTTGTGAGAATCTAGATGCAGTGAAGGAGGAATGGCTTCTAATGTGGGGCCGGTGCCCAAAGTGGCTAGCCAGGGTAACCCATTGGGAGTTTTGTAATCAAGTGATAACCTAATAATAAATCTAGGGGTTGGGTAGTTTTCACACTAATTAAGATAATTAGATGCCTCACCCATGCCTGTAGTGCTCATTCAGGCTAAGGATGGGATGAGAAGGCCTGGTTGGTAAGATCAACTTCCTTATCTTCACGAAAGGAATGTTGGTTCCACGTGTGTCACCCTATGGGGCCAACGTCTAGTAAGAGATTGTCAGGGTAACCATAGATGGGGGCTAGCGCCTAGTGAGGGACTGTCAGGGTAACCCAAGGATGGGGGCCGACGTCTAGCTAGAGACTGTCAGGGTAACCCATGTTTGGACCATGTGATGAAACTCATCCCTATTGCAGTCTAGCATTCCCTAATTCTATTTTCCCCTTTTGTCGTGTGGATGCATCTGGAAGTGATGATTGAGTTACTTGTTTTATTGACCTGTATCGTAGTCTTGTGTGGTTCTTTTTCTACTGTCTACCTGACTGTTTGTTGTAGTGGGACCTTATGTCATCTCCTAGCATGGGAGGTGGACCTTAGGGTTCCACATCGTCGGGTGGTTGGCTTTATTCCATTAGTTTTCTAGCATCGTGGATCATGTGGCACAAATATTATCTCTCATGATTCTAATTTGCACATGTATTTGAAGACAAACATTTGTACCATTTGTATCTAGACCTGTGAATCAGTGGATTTTGTTATGTAATTTGATGTATTCTGAAATAGAGCTTTTGTATCAATGAAATCATGTAATTCCTCTTGTAGGATAAACTATTCTGTATCTGTATTACATATTGCAAAATGTTGATGTATCTAGCTGATTATGTAATCTAGTTGTTAAATGAATTATTGACTACGCTATGTTTGTTGATAAATATTGTGTTGTGTTAATAATATAGCTATGTAATCCCTAGAGATGTTAGTTTAACTTGATGCAATTGGATTATGTTAGATTTTGTTATGGAAATTTCTTTATATATATATAAAATTCTACCCTTTTATTGCTTTAGTTGAACTTATTTCTAGGGTTGCATGGCGGGGCATTACAAAGCCTCTACGGGCTGCACATGAATAAAAGACTTCAGAGGCTACACTGTATCAACTCCCTAAACAGAAAGGGGCTCTAAAAACTTACCATGATTTCTCCAAATAAAATCAGCATTCAAAAATCTAGACTTCTTAACCCACTTTTTTTAGTTTAACAAACCTAGAACCAGTTAAACGCTGAGAGAGCAAGCCTCAATTTTGTGACCTAGATGATTACACCAGAAACATCTAAAAGGAAGCCCTTCATAATTTAAAAACTGAGTCTAGTAACAAAAAGAAGAGTGAATCTAGAGAGAATGAGAAAGATGTTTAGATATATCTACCATAGCACAAGCTTTGATAAACCTGTGCCCAGAAACCAACTCTTCCATATCTAACTTAACAAAGGAACCGACTTGATTGATCATTTTGCTGATAAGATCAACATTCCTCATAACCAAGGATAGATTGTAGAGCTTGATCCAGATGGGAACATTCAAAATCTTGGCTATGGATGGGTCAAATAAATGAGTCCAAGGAGTGATAAAGAGGCCTGAATGACCACAAAACCAACGACCATTTTGAACCATGAAACTACAATCAACAACTGAGTTGAAAGTTATCAAAAAAATCTAAAATCCAATGTATCAATCATAGGGGTAGACAAATTGTTCTAGGTCGATTTGGACTATTCGAGAACCAAATCAAAAGATGGATGCCTCCACAAAAATCTCAAAATCAATGACTGCTCACCAATATCCGCAGCAACCATTTTAATACAGTCTTGTAAATGAAAAATCCTATGGTTTCTCTTAAAATGCCACCTCTGCATCCCCTATTGAAAAAGTAGAACCATCGTTTGGATGAGCGGGATCTGCAGCGGGAGAGGAAGGTATGTTTGAATGAGGCTGATGAGAGGGGCTAGGGTTAGCCCAACGAATCTGCTCCAGATAATAAGCATTGCACTTATGAAAAGGGTTAGCTCTGTTCTTACAAGCCCCTAGGGTTTCTGGGTCCAAACTGGGAAGCTCCTCACTAGTTGCATGTTGCTTATCCTGAGTCGAGCCTAGAGGATCAAAGGCAAGGGAGGGAGGAGAAATGGATGGTGTATCCTAAAGCACTAGCACCAAACTAGACTTGAGTGAATAACATTTTCTCCCATCACCAATTGTTGCACAATCTCCATCCTTCTTCGCACCCGTGTGTTTCTTGCTCTTCACACCTAGCCTTTTGGTCGATCCTTAGAACTTAGTGACATCCTTTTGCTCGCACCCACCAGCTTCCACCACCGGTAAACTAGTGCTACCATTGCAGCACTCCCCTGGACTTCCTTCGCACATCGCTTCTCTTTATTACTCTATGAAAAAATATAATAGTATTTTTAAAATATATTAAATAATTTATATTATATAAAATATACTATACAATAATAAATACAATTATATTAGAGACTATATATTATATAAAATAAATATAATTAAGTTATAAATACTAAATATCTCTCTCTCTATTTGTCTATCTCTCTGTATTCGTCTATCTCTTTGTCTCTCCCCTTCTCTCTTCCTCTACCTCTCTTTTTGTCTTCTTCTCTCTTTCATTATCTCTATCTCTCTACACTTCTCTTTTCCTCTCTCTTTGTGTATCCCTTTATCTCTCCATCTCTCCCCTTCTCTCTTCCTCTACCTCTCTTTCTCTTTTCCTCTCTTTCATTCTCTCTCTATCTCCCTCTCTTTCTCTATCCTCCTCCATGTCTCTCTATCTCATTTCTAAATAATTTACATTATATAAAATATGCTAAATAATAACAAATACAACTATATTAGATATTATAATATATTATATAAAATAAATATGATTAAATTATAAATAAATATTTAATATAAATAAACGATTTTATAATATAATATTAATTTTAAAACATATTAAATAATCTACATTATATAAAAGTATACCAAACAAAAATAAATACAATTATATTAGAGACTATATATTATTTATAAAATAAAAATAATTAAATAAGAAATATTAAATATGTTTAGTCTAAATATACCATTTTATATTATATTATACTTATAAATATATGAATATAATATATTTTATATGTTATATAATATTATTCCAACCTATGGAATTACCAGGGATTTATTTGGGGGTTCCTCTTTTCAAAGGAGTAGTTAGAACAAATTTGTGGGAAGAAACAATCGAGAAGTGCAGGATTAAAGCCACCTCCTGGAAGGGGAAATGGCTCACTCTAGCAGGGAAAATTACTATGATTAAGGCCATCCTATCTGCAATGCCTATTTATCTTCTCTCCAACATGGAGATCACCAACAAAGCGACAGGCAAAATTGAAGGAATCCTCAAAAAAATCCTCTGGGAAGGATCCAGAGAGGTCAAAAGAGTGCCTCTAGTTAACTGGGATATAGTGTGTAAAGGGAAATTAGAGGGAGGCATTGGAATTAGGAAAATCAAACAACAAAACAAGGCCTTGGGGGCAAAGTTAATATGGAGAATGTATGAGAATCTAGATAACAGATGGTGCAAGATCTTGCAGAAGAAATATTTAGATTCTGAAGCCAGGGAAATAATTTGAACAACCCCAAATCCCCTAAGGGAGTCCCATATCTAGAACTTTATGCTTAGTTGCAGGCACATCATTACTGATCATATCTCTTGGAACATCAACAATGGTGAGAGTGCGCATTTTTGGACCGATTCCTAGAATGGTTTACCACCGCTGGACAACACTAATAGACTTCACAAATGTATGAGAATTCTTTCAAAGGCATGGGGGAGCAAAATGAGAGACTATCTTGCACCTTGCATCACCAATGGTTCTATGGGATGGAAACCATTTGAAAATCTAAACATCTCATTGAAGGAAGAAGCATGCATTCTCAAACAAGAACTGGAATGATGTAAGGTTGTACCAAACGCAAGGAATGACACCATCATCTGGACTGGTGCAAGATCTGTAAGGTACACGGTTAAGCTTGGTTATAGGTTATAGACCATAGTTGAACAAGAATCGAAGTGGCCGTCGGAACTATGCTGGAGTAGCTGGTGCTTGTCGAAGGTGGGTGCATTCGCGTGGACATCCTGTCAGAAGAAGATTCTTACAAATGAGAGACTCAAAAAGAGTGGTATAAGTGGCATGTCAAGATGTGTTCTATGCAAGAATACAGAGGACGTTAATCATCTACTTCTCACTTGCCCTTTCGCGGAGGGGATTTGGTAGCAGTTCCTTGACAACTGCAGATGGAAAGGAGCACTACCGGAGGATATTTTATCCCTTTTCACAAGCTAGCCGATGATCAGGAATTCAGTGTGGGAAGGAATCTGGGTAACAAGCCCGTCCTTAATTTTCTGGCATATTTGGAGAGAACGAAATGCAAGAATATTTAAAGGATTAGAGGCTTATGTAGACAAAGTCCATAAAAACATAGAAGTGGCAATTTGTGAGATAGTTATGGCACGGGTACAACAAACACATCACGGTTCAAAGCCATTCACAAAATGGGATGAGACAATAATGAGGAAATGGAACTCGTTGAAACTTCCTATTAACTTCTTAGCAAATGAGACTACTGTCCGGAAGAAAAAGTGAAGGGCGATAGCAAATGGGATCCTCCATCCACAGGCCACCTAAAACTCAAATTTTATGGGGTTGCGAAGGGCAACCTAGGTATTTTGGAGTTGGATGTGCAATCAGGAATGATAAGGGGGAGATCGTATGGGTCATTTCCAAGAGGCTTCCTGAAGGAATCAACAAGGCAGAATTCCAAGCTCTTCTTGCAGGATTAAGTTTGTGCAAAGATAAAGAGGTAGGGGACATTGAAGTGGAAGGAGACTTGATGATCTGCATTAATGCCTTGAAGACAAAGAAAGTGCTGAATTGGAAACTTTAGAATCTAGCAAAGTTCATATGGGATTTAATGGACAATCTACATGTTGTTTCTATTCGACCTTGTTTTAGAGAAGCTAACCAATTGGTTGACCAACTAGCCAATAGAGCATGCACTCAACAAGAAGAAGAAATTATATCAAACAATCCCAATTGTTGGGAAGGGCTCAATCCTTAAGATTTTTTCCTAGTATTTTACTTATAATGCTGTCACACTCGCAGCAAGCTCATCTATCAAAAATAAAATAAAATATGTTATATAATATTAATTAAAAAAGTATTGAATTTGTTTTTTTTAATTCTCATTTGTGAGTGGATCCAAACTACAAAATATAATTTTGTGTAAAACAAAAAATAAATTTATATTTCAAACCACTACTTAAATAAACAAAGCTAGTTAGGTGGGTAATTTGAATTAGACTTTTTTCATCTCACATAAAATATCTGAATTCATATATATATATATATATATATATTTTTTGAAATGTGTTTTATTTCTCTTCACCTATGTAGTGCAAGTTACCATCATTTCTACCATTATCATAAACCCCATGTTCTAAAGCAACTTCAAGTAGTCTTAATGCTTGAGTCATATATAAACTTTGTAAATTAAAAATGGAGGCACGCGAGATAGTTAATAAGATATTTTAAAAAAAGATTTGACGCACTCATTTTTATATTCTAAATATAATCCATGTTTAAAAAGTAAATCCAAGCATTAATGTTTTTGATTTTACATATCAATGTTTAAGGACCCTTCCTTTAAATAGATAAATTTTGATAATATTATAGTAATCACAATTAAAAAAACTTATTTAACATCTAATTATTTTTAAATATTTGTTAATAGATAAAATAATGGTGAAAACTCAAAGCAATAATTATATATTATTAATGTTTAAAATACTCATTCTCTAAATAAACTATTATTTTTTACATAATTTTAAACTATATTAAAAAAATAATATTATCTTTTAATATATATGTTTTCTAGCATTTATAAATTGTGAGTGCCTCTTGTTTTCCAAGAAGGTGGGGTCAAAATATTTTTTATTTTTTTAAATGATAGATTTTTATATTAATTTATAAAATATAACATATAACATATTGGTGTGTATACAACAAAAATAATTTAAAGAAAAGGTAAATATTTATCTTCTAGTTGCATAAATTGGCTCGAATTTTCTCTCAATCATATTGTTTGGGGTCTATATATGCACTCCACGCTGTAAGAATGCACTCTGAACCTCATGAAATGCCTTCCGCACAAAATCATTAAATTTGTAGGTACTTCAAATCCTAAAAGATAATTCATCTCTTTCCAATATTTTCCTAAATTAGTGTCAATTTACATGCATTTATCTTTTATTTTTTATAAGAATTATGATTTCGTTATGAGTGTTAAGACTTACTGGTTTAGAAAATATTGAAAATTAATTTAACTTTTGAACTTTTTCAACAATTATAAATTGACTAAGTGGTAGAGAAAAATGACAAAAAGTCACATCCTAAGCACCTTCTCACACCACACAGCTTTTCTTAAGCTGACATTAATCGTTTGAATTGAAATAGCCTTTAGAAACGTGTATGAAGAGATGTATACAAGAATGATAATTAGTAGGTGGAGAACGTCATCAATTGATTGTGGTCTTTGATAAGTGTGTGAAAACATGGCAACTGTTGATCTTCTAGTTATTAGATGATGAAAAAAAAATGGCCGAGAGGTTGACAATTTAGCGGGAGCAAAAGCTCCCACATATAAGTCTATCGGCTAACTATCGACTAATTAATTATATTTATAAAACTTTAAAATATTAATTAATAATGTTAATAATAAATAATATATTTTATAAATTATGTAGTTTAAAAGAAGTTATACCCTTCCCTCGTCTTAATAAATTTTATGTTATATATTAAAAAATTGAACACTTCTTGAGAATAATTAACAATTGGCTTTTATATGTAAGCATTATATGCTCAGAATTGTCTCACGCCGTAAAAAAATCCACACCGGAAAATTTTCTAAAGTCGTCAGTTTAACCGCTACAGTGAACAACCAAAATAAAATCATTTTTTATGATAATGTTTAGTGGATTCAATCATGATGTGGTACAATGTGGAATGATAACTATGCCACATATCTATGCAAAATCATATAAGCCTATAGGCTAATTAAAATAAAAATACACCAATTTAAATTAAATTTATTTGTTTATTAGTACCTGCCTTAGGCAATTCTATTGCAATGAGTTTTTTTATTAGTGATTAATTTATCTAGAGTAAACCAATCAAGAGTATTATTTTTATGTTAACAAATTTTAATTTTTCCTAAGTCTATATGAGAAAATGTTAACTAAAATTATTTGAAAAATCATTTATCTATGTTGTGATTGGCTTAAGGACAAATTTTGTGGAAATACTATTTTGAGTAAAATAAACACACTAAAATTGAGTAGAAAAATAGGTCTCGAGGGAAGTATGGAATGGAATGAAGCAAGGAGCTAGCAATACTTATAAGATTAACTTGTTTAATTACGAGGAGCTCGCAATACTAACAGATTAACTTGTTTAATTAAATTATGAGTGGCTAAATTCTTGTGACAAATTTGGTTATTATGTAATATTCATATTCATATTTAATTTTTATATTAAATTATTGATTATACAAATAAATAAAATTATCATTATAATGTATTTATATTTATGTTATATTATAGTAAAATGATATATATATATATATATATATATATATATATATATATATATATATATATATATATATATATATATATATATATATATATATATATTTGTGTATAAGTATTTGTGTATATATATATATATATATTAATATATTATATTGTGTAATATTCATATTAATATGATTATTTAATTTTTCTTCATTGTAATTATAATATTGATATTTTAAATATCTATAGAATAATATAATTAATACTATTTGCATGTGAGTTATGTTTTAGAGGAGGAAAAAATTTAAAATGAAGATAGATGAATAACAAGTAAAACATTTTATTGGAAGCTCTTGAAGCTTACAAGGCATAAATTATTGTGTTCCTTTCCAACATTCGATCATAGACTTCATAGTATACTTATCCCATTTTTTTCTCACATATTCTTTCATGGCATAAATATTCCATATATTCAAGATTTAAAAATTTCATGGCATAAATATTCCATATTGTTCAAGATTTAAAGTTTTCATTAGAAAAAATAATTCAAGATTTAAAGTTTTCATTAGAAAAAGTAATTTTCTAGTATGGCAAGAAAACTCTCCTATGACTGAGATGCATAAAAGTATGGGGCATATCATTTAATATTTTCATCATTATAAAATTATTAATAGTTAATTTTTATAAACAAATATATAAATATTTCATTTTACTATGTTATAATAAATTTTATTATAAAAATAGTAGTAATTATATTATTTTATTGATATTTAAAATATCAGTATTATAATTCATATATACTATTCATATTAATATGAATTTAGTACATATGAATTATAATATTGATATTTTAAATATCAATAAAATAATAAAATTAATATTATTTTATAATAAAAATTATTAAAACATAGTAAAATTATATATATATATATATATATATATATATATATATATATATTGATCGATGCAAAGTAGCTAAGGGGCTGCACACATAAAATAAAATATCAAATATAAACATTACAAATGAAGCAGGGATCATCAACAAGTCACCTTGAACAGATTCAGCCCAAACCAAATTTCTACCATGCATCCATAACCTTATAAACAACTAGCATTGTTTCTAACAGTTGCATCATAAACACACAACCCACCACTGGTCATAAACTAACATTATTTCTCCCCATTTGAGTGTGAGTGGAGGTGCATGTTAAATTTAACCTCATTCTTCTTCTTTTTCCTCTGCACCTTCGTCCAAATTTCCTCTGATGTGCCACCACCCAATTCCTCTTCTACTCCTCTGATGAGACCTCCCCCTAAAGACATTAATTCTAAACTAACAATTTTAAAATTGTCACTATCCACCTGAGAGGACTCCACCGAGGCCTCGGGATCACCAAGTTTTCCTTTCTAGGCTGAGTTTCTTTTTTGTGGGGCAACATTGGGGGTTTTACCGAATGCAGGAGCATCACTAGCATGACTGCTATGCACCACTACAGAGGATGAAGCCACCGCCTTTGGAGTGAATTGGGATTTGCTAGGAGGAGCCAAGCCCATGACAATATCATCAACCTTTGAAGGCTCAGCAGGTGCCTCGCCATCTTGATCATCCTTTTCCACTGAGTAATGATGGGGGGCAACTTCTTTCCACCAAGTAGCATGGTTTGCCTGCCACCATTTAGAACATTGTAAAGCCATATGACCAATGTTGAAATAATGCCGACATCGAAAAGGAAAACCTTCATAGTCAAGCAGTTGACTCCATTCCATATCCACAACTTTCAGGAGTACATTCGCAGAGAGATCTTTTGTAATGTTTATCTCCGCTAAAATACGAGCAAAAGTAGTATGCATAAAATTTAAGGAGCCCTCATCCACCCCCAAAAACTTCCCCAACGAACTGCCAATGACCTCAAAACATGAATCACACCAAAATTAAAGAGGGAGATTCGACAACCTTACCCAGACTGGAACCATGTCGAAGGATTCTATGAGGGGGTTGAAGGAGGGGTACCAGGGTTTCAACATCAATAAATGTTGCTCCTTCTAGCTCCACTGATAGTCGCAAAGAACTATATTTTGATCCTTCACATAATCAAATGCCACCACAAAAAAAACCCCTTGCATTGGGGTAAATCTCTACATCCCCCTCCAAAATAGGTTTCTAGTTTTCTACAATCCAGCCATACAGCTCCAAAAGGCATGGCTAGAACCCCCGAAATCTACCAATCAATCCATTCTCTGCAAAAAAAATTATGTTTTTAGCTACTTCATCAGCAATATCCCCCTCGAAGGAAACCATTGGGGACGAGGATGCACAGCGAAGAGCCCTAGGGATCTGCAACTCACTACGATCGGCCACCCCCACTCCCGAACACCCCTTGGGCCATTGATCCTCCCCCATTTCCGTTGAGGAGACTGAGGTTGCTCAGTCATGTCGTGACCTTGAATGGGCTTCACACATTGCTCCATGAAGAATGGTTTGGGATTAGTCTCAAAGCTGGCCGCTCCCCTAAAATCCTATGCTCCATATCCAACTTGGCCAACCAGTTTCCTCACGGCTACATTCACGTAAGAAGCTCTAGGATAAACCCTGCGTGGAGAAGGAGGATACGTCTGGTTTTTGGTGAAGCTGGATCCATATGCAGGTCTTCCAAATTAGAGGGGTGGGTAAATCTATTTCCCTTCTTGCCACCTAGCTTGGAGTCCCCCTATTGAAGATTCTTGAAGGCCACCACATTTGAGATCTCTTTCCCTGCGGCATTGTGTCCGGCCTTGGCAGGGGAAGAAATTAGATTCCTCAGAGAAAGTGAAGCCCTAACTTTGGCATTTGTCTGGAGCGTCGGGAGCAAGCTCATGATTGGGAATTCCTACAAAACTATAGCTAATCCCATCAATTTTTTTTATAAAATTAAATATTGATATATATTTGTGTATAACTATTAAATATTAATATAGTATAGTTATCTAAATATTAATTTTTTTTATTCTGCAATATTTATTAATATAATATTCAACCTTATGAAAATTATTTAATTTAATTTATATATATATATTACTAATAAAATTTATATTAAATTGTTCATTATATAAATTTATAATGTATTTATATTTATGTTATATTATAGTAAAACTTTTTGCTCTTTAATAATAGATATAGTGTGGAATCTGTATTAAATATCAATTAATATAGATTTTATTATTAATATATATACAAAAAGAAATGTGAGATATTGAAGTGTAAAACAAGATATCTCACTAAATTCCATACTTGATAGTTTACTTACTTTATGTAATTTCATTTTTTTTAATTAAAAAGACCTAATATAAGCTTTCAAGGGATCCTAGAACCATTTAAATGCACATAAGCATATCAAAAAATATATTAAATATCAATTAATATACATTTTATTATTAATATAAATATTAAATATCAAAATATTATAGTGATCTAAATATTAACATATTATATTGTTTAATATTCATATTAATATGATTATTTAATTCTTATTCATTATATATATATATTAATTATAAAATTCTTATTTTAAATATCAATAGAATAATATAACTCATAAGATATTAATAATAATATTTATATTAAATTATTGATTATACAAATAAATGGAATTATCATTATAATGTATTTTTTATAATCATTATTTAGTTTTTCTTCATTCTAATTATAATATTATAATGAATATATACACAATGAAGGACAAAATAAATAATCATATTAATATCAATATTATATTAATATGAATATTGCATAACATAAAAATTAAATCTACAAAGAAATGTGAGATATTGGAGTGGAAAACAAGATATCGATATCTCTCTAAATTCCCTACTTGATAGTTTAGTTATTTTACCACACTTCAATAATGGATATTCTTATGTCATGTCATGTTAAGGCTAGGGATATGTCTTTTATGGAGGTGTTATTTTATCATTTATCACCTGTTCCTTCCTTCATGGAGTCGATTAGTGCTCATCCATACCTATCAAATACACTTATGTAATCTAGACGCATGAACATTGAGTACATAACTAGTGAGGATATACATTATGGTACACCTTGTAGGAGGGGCATATACAACATAGTTTTACCTTCTTCACATATGCATGAAATGATTACAACTTTTAATGATACATCTCTTATATGTCATGATAGATTGTCTCCATAGATTCATGTTCTTTAAATGCATTAACTTCTTTTATACTTGATGGTGTGTATAATGATCAGTTTCTCTCATTTTAAACCTATGGACATATATAGATACACATCATACCTTCACCCACGTATGATGATGATCCACCTTTACTCATCCCTAGTGATATACTTGTTACTTTTAGAACATTTATTTGTAATGTTTATCCTAGCAATGAGATTTATGATAATTGCACTTCTATCACTAGTAATAGGTATGTTTTATTCACCTTCACATTAGGCCACTAACCCACTTTACTTCATGATGATCCATCTTTTCAATCTTGTGGCTCATTACAATAGGCAAGAAACAAAATATTAGGCACTTTAATAGAAGATATGGTGTGGAATTTTTTCCCCAGGTTAAGGTTCCAATACACCATATAATATATACATAAAATATCAAAAAATAATTAAAGATCAATTAACATAAAATTTATTATTACTATATACAATGAATAAAAATTTAATAATCATATTAATATGAATATTATATTAATACGAATATTAGGCAATATAATAAATTAATATTTGGATCACTATAATATATTAATATTTAATAATTATAGACAAATATATATCAATATTTCATTTTACTATATTATAATAATTAATATTATAATTAATTAATTAATTAATATATATATATATATATATATATATATATATATATATACAATGAAGAAAAATATAAATAATCATATTAATATGAATATTACACAACATAAATTGAATTAAATCTACAAAGAAATGTTAGATTTTGGAGTGCAAAACAAGATATCTCTCCAGATTTCCTATTTGATAGTTTACTTTATATAATTTCATTGTTTCTTATTAAAAAGTTGTAATATAGGTTTTGAAGGGTTCCTAAAACCCTTTAAATGCACATAAGAATATCAAAAAATATATTAAATATGAATTAATATACATTTTATTATTAATATAATTATTAAATTTTGAAATATTATAGTGATCTAAATATTAATATTTTATATTGTGTAATATTCATATTAATATGATTATTTAATTTTTTCATTGTAATTATAATATTATAATTAATATATACAATGAAGGGCAAAATAAATGATCATATTACTATCAATATTATATTAATATGAATATTACACAACATAAATTGAATTAAATCTACAAAAAAAGTGAGATATTGGAGTGGAAAATAAGATATCTCTCTAAATTCCCTACTTGATAGTTTAGTTATTTTACGACACTTCAATAATGGATATTCTTATGACATGTTATGTTAAAGCTAGGGATATGTCTTCTATAGAAGTGTTATTTTATCATTTCTCATCTTTTCCTTCCTTCATGGAGTTGATTAATGCTTATCCATACCTATTAGATACATTATCCAATTTATGCATGAACATAATGATGATCATATGGATTGTGATAGTTGTGAGTACATAACTAGTGAGGATATTCATTAGGGCACTCATAGTTATGAGATTCACTATATTGACTTTGTGGGACACACATATTCAAATTGGGTAGGTGATTCTCATGTTCCCAAGTCTACATTAGGTATTGCTTCTCACTTGGTTGAATAACAATTGCCATTTAGATGTAAAAATATTAATATCTAATAATAAGCACAAAACACCAAACATAAATAAAATAGTTGTAATGTAAAATAAAATTACTCCAAATAAATAAAATAACTTCAAATTGATGACATTTTCTAGATAGATTTATTTAAGATATCTATACTAGTTAATATTAATATTATTATCATAATAACCTTCCCATTTATATTATTATACTATTATTAATATAAATATGTTATTAATATTATTAATTATAATAATAATAGTAATATAACATAAGAGTTAATATAATGCCATAATATATAATTATAATAATGTTTAAATCATATTAGCATGCTAGATAGATATTGACCAAATTTCTATTTGACAAATCCATGTGATGCTTTAAAAACATGGAAGTACAAGACAAATTTAATTTGAAAAGGCTAATCCTACTTGTTAATTTTTAACTATTTAAAAAACAATATTACTATAATTATATATTATGTCATTATATTAATATTATGTTTTATAATTATAATAATAATATAATATTACTATTATTAATTATAATAATATTAATAACTATAATCTTCACCCACTTAGTATAATTATAATATATTAAAATTGCAAGAATCTATTCATCTCAAACTTCTTCCCACCTCCTCTCTAAAATGCTATGTCACACCTCATCTATGGACAACAAAACACATACTATTATTACAACACTACAAACGTAGGTATTGGTCACTACTAAGTGACACTTGTTTTTCAAATGCGAGCAAAAAACTAATTTAATTACACTGAAAGTGTTCCCTTTATGAACTAGAGGAACTGACTTGTCTGATCAACGGTTCACATGGAATCTGTACCCATGCAAGATGATTGAAGGCATTTCGTCCATCCATAACATAAACATTCTCTACTTGTTCATTGGTCTATGAAAAAAATGAGAGAATAACCTTTTTATGATTTTAATTGCGGATGTCATTTTGGTGCCAACTCTGGAGACTGCAACTGGAGACACCGCCTACACTTCTTTCGTGTAATGGAAATAGAGAAAAAAGCATCAAATTGTTTTATGAAATGTGCTTCACAAGCTACAAATCTCATGAACATTGCTACATATTTGACAGGTTCTCCTTTAATGGCAATACGATAGTGTATAAAGTTTTAATGGCTGCAAGGAAATATTGTGGCGTGAGAACTTATTCAATTGATGGGAAATTGGTGACCTTTACTTTGCATTTTATAATGTACCCGTATGACATGAAGAACATACTAATAATCTCTTGTATATATTTATTTATTGTTATTTTTTCTTCTTGTTTTAAAAACCTTATTTTTAATTTAAATAAATAAATATTTATTTGTTTTAACTTTTTGTTTTGATTTAGTTTATTTATTTTTAAATATATTATGGAAAAATATTATCTGGAAGAATTTGAAAAGTGTATTCAAGTCTGTTTATTGATATTGGTGGCATTGTCTATTTAGTGAAAGTTTCATCATATTAGATTGCATGGCCAATACATATAAATAATAGATAATTATAAACATTTGTAAATTATTGTTATCAGGAATTGTGAACAATAGCAATAATGAACTAAAATCCAATAACACAATAGAAAATGAGACAAATACAAATAAGCAAAGACAATACCTTTGCAACTTGATTTACCTATCTGCTTCCATTGTTCGCCTATCTGTTCTTGATCTTGACTGTAATGAAGCCCTCAGAAGCGTATACTCCCTTGCTTGTTGAAGATGACAAGAATAGAATCGCTGTGATATGAATGTGCTGTGAAGATGAGCTTTGGGGTGATCTCAAGCAAATGGATAATAATGGGGTGCCAAAGGTGAGCTAGTAATTCGATAGAGTAATTCTACTTAAAGATTGGATGATAGAAATGGAAGAATAAGGTTTAATTTATAGACTCAGAAGAGAAGAGATCAACGGTTGAGAAGAAATAAGAAGATCAATGGTTGAGAATGGTTGAGGAATGTGGACAAATAGAAAGAGGACAAGTGTCCAAGGTCCTTCATGAAATAGGGGATTTAACATAATAGATTGAAGATTTAACAGAATAGACCAATCAGTTAAGTGAATTGATTGGGGAGTTGACTGAATTGATTGATCAGTTAACTGGGTTGATTGAGGAGTCAACAAAATAGATTGACCAATGAACTCAATTGACTAATTAGTTAACTGATTTGATTGATGAGTTAACTAATTTTGACTAGAGGATAAATAGGACATGTGGGTGAGGGAATATTAGCTAATTAAATATTTAAAATATTTAATTACATGTGCAACATGGTGAGGTGGAAAAGGTGAGGTGGATTTATGGAATTAGGACTTAGGATAGAGGAATTTAGAATTATTTAATTATGTGAGACATTAGAAGAATTTAGGGAATTTAATTAAATAAATTGATTTTATTTAATTATGGGATAATGAACCAATCAAATAAACTTAGAATATTATTTAATTGATAGAGGAAAATAAGAATTAAGATTCGACATGAGCCAATTTTAGGTGTATAGATTTTGCCCCTCTTTGAAGAAATATGTTTTATCACATTGTTTCAAAGAAAAAAATTGTCTGACAATGATACATGCCCCAGTTTGCCCCTGGTACAAGTTTGACGACAGGATGCCCCCTCGGGAGATTGGACGGGGAGAAGGCAGAAGGCGTGAGATGGACAATCTCATGATGAAGAAGGTTAGGTTTGAAGAAAATGGGTGAAGAAAGAGCCAAATGATACACGATGCAAGAGAAAATGATAACACACACAAGCAAGCGAGCAAGTATGCACAAATGATATAAGAATAAACAAGGTATTGCTCCTGTCAAGCTGTAAACCAACTAATTAATTGATAATGATATATGACAGTGTTGTCATGGCAGGGAACGATATATCCCTAGAGTAACACGAAGGATAATGTCTGGTTTTAGGAAATGAAACATGTCGTGTAAGATGCGTGTATTGGTCTGATTTCGACAATGCAACATCCTATATAAGACAATTGATTTATACTTGATTAAGTTGATTTATGACCAGACAAGGATCAAGACCACTGATTGTGATTGGATCATTTGACAAGATTGACTTGACTTGATCGGTATGGATTAAGGATAGACTTGCATTTGGATCATTGCTTGGACTGACAGATAGAATTGTTGACGAGAGATATGATGATAGAAAGTTGATTGATAGAAGAATGACTCACAAGCTTTGTTTGTAAACATTGATACTCTGCATAGAAATTTTATTGCATGGGATATGAATTCTTTGTGGATGCGAATGGTTTGCGCATGGTTTTGCCATCTTGATTTTGCAAGTATTTGAAGTGCTTATTTCATCATTGGGCGATTTAAAATGTTGTAAGAAAATACAAGCTTCTAGGTATAATTGAACCGAGATGACCTAAGTATCGCTTACATGGATTTTGATTTAGCAAGTTAATACAAACATCTAGGTATAATTGAATCTAGATGACCTGAGTATTTCTTGCATTTCAATAGACAAGGATTGCCCCGTTCATGTTATACTTATGATGTCCTCGATGATCTTTTGCTGACCATGTCGTTAGACAAGGCTTCACATTACTAAAGATTGATCCACAAACAACAAACAAAGAAAAAAATCATGCCTTCATCATAGCATCTCTAGCTTTTGGCATCCTCGAGTAGCATAGAAAGACATGATAACAAAAATCAAGATGCTATAACTTAACCTAATCATAAACACAAAACATTCTTGCATTTAGATGTGTTTTCTTACCATAATTTAGAGATAATTATTTTGAGTGCGTTAGGTACTTACTTGCTTTGCTTTGGATAGGTTGATGCCTTTGCGTCAAGATTTCTATTTGAAAGCGGGCTTTGTTGCGCATGTGCTTGGTGAAAGATACCACAGTAATTTTTGGTAAAACGAACCCTAAGGGATTGACCTAGTGCCTCGGGGGCGCATTGCTAAATGGCCTTGCCTACGTGACGATGCAAAGGCAACATAGTTTGGGACTTGGACCATGGATGCAGAGGGACTAGAGGATATATGACAAGATATGGATTGGATGGAAAGCCTTGGGGGTGCATTGATAATGACCTTGCCTACGTGGCGACGCATAGGTAGCGTAGTTCGGGATGAACCTATGATAATGATGACATACACTATGTTGGGATGACACTATGGATAGGATATTGGATAAGACCTTAGGTGATAAGGTGACAAAAGAGATAGAGTATCAAGGCATGATAGGATAAGGTGACATTATGGATAGCCTGAATGCTAGATATTGATGACAAGGAAACACCATGGATAGGAAGATGGATGGGTGATGGTAGATATGGATGATTAGATAGAAGGAATCAAGGATGTGACCTCTAAGGACTATGTCGCATAAGAATAACATGCCCCATTGTAGGTAGAATACTTAGGATTTTTCCATGATAATGCTTAGGATGATAGGAAGATGAGAGCATAACGAAGGATGTGCATGGTTTGGAGGGGTAAGGAATGTCAAGAGACACCTAAAACATTTGTCAACATTGTGCCCCCAATCTTTATCAAGTTCAGAAAATAGAGGAATGGAAGATTAGGACGGATGGATCCGACAGTATAGGTATGTAATGGATAGAGGGATAGGATACGAAATGGTATGAAAGAAAATTGATAGAGAGGAGTGATATCCCAATAAGACAAGGTGCCCCCAAGTGTAGGTGACAGAAGATCAACTTACACACGACGCCTGTTTGCCAGGTTTTCATCATGGTACTTATCCAAGGCACCTGTTTGGCACGTTTTCACCACTGGACGAACGGATTTTTCTTTACTTTTTACTTTTTTCCTTTTTTTTTAGAAAAGAGAAGGTAGATGGATGGTTTCACATGGACTATGTCAAGTGTTCTCATAGATGTTGGTAGGGGATTGCATGAAAGTGATATGGCATAGGTAGATAGTGGATTATGATGTAGAATATGGAGGGAAGGCTTATGCAAAAGCATGGACCATAGGAATAGGATGAGGAAGATATTAGGATAATAGTGGAAGGAAGGGGAGATGGAGGTAAATGAAAATGTTGTGGAATGGAAGGGAAACATGACCAACGGTTGCACATATCTTGATAAACATTGAAGTTGGTGATGGGAAAGTAGTGTAGGAAGCAACATAGACTTTTTCTTGTGGATGAATGACTTAGGCATGTAGGGATCTGTATAGACTGAGTATTGTCCTGATTTTTGTTCGTCATGTGGGATGGAAGAATTTGAGACTTATGGATGGAATGGGAGAAAGTGGATGGTTGAGATTCTTGAGAGGTGGATGCCTCATGTAACTTGAGGGCTTTTTGCTTAGGTACCCAAACCATTTTGCTTTTAGATAGTACCTGTGGAGGTATGGGCTTGGGTGCATGCAGCTTTTGTGCAGCTTTAGAAGTAATTATTTGGTGGATGCGGACCCACACCTTTTTTAGTTTGGCATATAGGTGTGTGGGTGCATGCAACTCTGGAGAAGGATGTTTCTTTGATTCTTGGCTTTTGTATCCTAGGTTATGAGGACTCTTAGGATTTTTGATTTGATAGGTAGAGGTATCCAAATGTTTGTCGTTGAAATATTTTGGGATGGTGGAAATAGAGTTGGTGGAAGCTCTTTGCTTAGACAACATGTGCATCTGTTGTTCATGATTTGGATTATAAGAGAATTCATAGACGAAAGGATAAGGTGTTGGAAGAAGTGGTGGTAAAATGCATGGAGGGATGTTAGGAGTTGGAAGTAGCAGAGGTAGATTGGATGGTGGAAGGTGTATGATCACATGCTTTTGGGATGTGTATGTTAAGGGAGGTGGGATGGTGACATATGTTTTGGGGATATGATGGTTTTTGTGATGGAAAGTGGGGGATTTAGGAGGCATGGAGGAAATACCAACATCTTGAGTTTGTTCACCTTGGGGTACATATCCAAGGCCGTACGAATGAGGAGGAACATTGACATCGACAGGCTCCAAAATACCTTGTTCGTGAAGGCCTAAGCCTTTACCTTGATAGTTTATATGTTGGAGCATGTGGTGGACAACGGGATTATGTATAGGTGGAACACTAGACACAAGTTCCTTATTGGATGGAGAAGGTCAAATAGAAGATAATGGTTGCTGGTGTTCTAAGGAGGAACACTCATGAATGAAGGTGGTAAGACCAAGGATATACGGTGGGGGATCTGTAGCATGGTCGATAATGGGTGGTGGAGAATTATTATTGGTATGATCTTCTATGCTTGCTTGGGAGGCAAGTGTCTTGAGGAAAGTGGAGGTTGTTGGATCTTGGATAGGGCTAGATGGGGTTTTAAGCTCAGGACCATGTAACGCATAAAGTGGACTAAGAGGATCATCATGGTCTGCTTGATCATAGATAGGCCCTTGATTGTAGGTGGGATTTTGATCATAGATAGGTTTTAGTGTGATGGAATTAAGGTGCTCTTGTATAGGTTCTTCATCAATGACAATGTCTTGATCACCGAAATGATAGAGGTTATGGAGAGGTTGGAATTGGATCCCTTGCTCATGGATCAGATCAAGTTGCTCATGGATAGCTTCTTCATCAAAGGTAGTATCTTGATCATAAAAGAGATATATGTTATGAATGGTTTGAAATTGGATTTCTTGCTCATGATAGGGATAGGATCATCGAAAAGATAAAGGTTATGTATAGGTCGGATGGGGGTGCTTTGATCTTGATTTAGACAAGGGGTTGATGTTTCCACATGCTCTAAAGTGTGCTCTTGACATAACTCTTGAGGTGCTTGAATTGGAGTGGAGGTAGAAGACTCCTAGATAGGATCTTGGTCAATAACATGAAGGTGTGACAGACCTTGACTTCGGTTCATGGTAGTAGGTTTTTCAACATGCTTGAGTGGTTATTGATTACATGACGAGGTTGTAGGATTTGACATAGCATTGGAAGAATTCTCAAAGCAATGATAATATAAACACAACAAACACAAATAATGTTTTCATGGTTTTTGATTTTTTTGACTCTTTTTGACTAAAAGAAAGCAAGTACAAATCCTAGGCTAGCTGGGACAATATAAACTGATTTCTCACTATTTCTAGTTGAGGCATCTTCAGAGGTGATAATCACCCTTCCCTGCACCAGCTTATAGGGTTTTTGGCCACTAAAAACAAAGGATGATTAGTAAGTGCAACCGTTCAAGTGGTTATACATACGGCAACACTACTCTCTGTTATGGAGTCTCCCATCTTGCAAGGGTTGCGCCTTGGAGGGTTTTTGGGGAGGTTGGCTGTCGGTATAACACAACTTCACTTGTTGTTTGAAGCTTTTGCTCCAAACACAATTTATTTAGAGTGGATCAACAGGGCTTGGCTTTAGCCTGTTACCACTTAGGGTCATTCCCACTTGGACATGCAGGTATCCAAGGGCAGGCCCCTCTAAAGGTTATACATGCAAAATGACAAGTTTGACCTTTTGGTCACCCAATAAAGGGGAGAGCATAAGCCTATTGTCATTCTGAAAATACAATAAATAGTGGTTTATCCAATTCTATTTAAAATGAGAAAAACTATATACATTATTCTACTTGGGCACACACACAGTTGTTAACTTTGAAGTGGTTAGGAGATAGCAATGATTCTTTCATTTGCAAGATAGCAATATTATTAACTTAAAAAGATAGCAATATAGCAATGATTAATGATACCAAGATAGCAATGACTTAGTTACCACCCTCCTAGTTAGAACTATGTGTGATTTGCAATGAGCATCTTTTTACTTTCTTAATTAGAGCTAGATTAAAATTGTATGCAAGTTGCATGAACAATGGTTTACTCCTTCCTAATTAGAACTAGATGAGAATTGTATGCAAGTTGCATGAACAATCGTTTACTCCTTCCTAATTAGAACTAGATGGAAATTGTATGCAAGTTGCATGATAATGCCTAAATGAATCCTATTCAACACTTAGTGGCCAAAACTAGATTAGTAGTCTCTTGATATCCACCTGTGGTCCACAAAAACAAAAATGAATCAAGAAGTTTGCAAATCAAATGTTTAGGTGAAAAACACATAAGCTGAAAAATTTCATGGAAATATGATTTGTGATAGCAAAATAGATAGTAAAATTAGAATGTACACGAAATTCTATGTTGTTTCAAAAAAAAAATTCATGAAAATTTGATAAAAAAATGCCAAAGTTATTGTCATTTGAACTTCCCAAGGTAATGTTGAATTTGACTGATAATACCTGATGATTTTGATGTAGTGGGCTGAAAATACCTATACTGTTGTGAATTTCTCGAAGTCAACTTTCTAATGACTATAAATTTGCAAAAATCTGATGTACCTACAAAAAGTTATGCCAAAAAGAAAAAAATCGCCTATTTGGACAAGTGGAAGACAAAAAATAAACCCCTGGTGGTTAATTAACTGCTAATAGTTGGCAAAAACGTGGTCACATGGACAATTTAGGACCTGTAGTTGAGTTTGTTGTGAAGGGTTTTTAAACAGGCCTGTGGTCTTCCATGTGACTAGGGGCTGAGTGATGAATTTTTTTTTGGTAAAGATAACAATAAAAAAAAAAAAGAAAATTTAAAACCTAAAAAGCTAAATTAGCTTAGGTTTTTTTTTCGTTTATTTATATGACTATTTTTTTATATTATTTTTTTTCTGTTTGTGGTGTTGTGTGTGCAGGTGCAGGGTGGAGGAGCAGTGGAGGTGGTGGCTGGGCGGTGGAGACAGGGCAAAGGTCGGGTTTGGGGCGGGCGGAGGTCGAGTTGGGGACAGGCGGGGATGCGGGGCAGCACGCGGTGGATCTGCAGGTAGATGAGCGGCGGACAGAGGGCGACGGTGGCTGTAGCAGAGGGAGGCGGTGTAGGGGCAGGCGAGCAGACAGAGGGCGGCGGGTGGATCGGGGAGTGGAGGGGAGCGAGGACTGGGGTAGTGGGTAGGGCGGCGCAGGAAGCAGGGAGCAGGGGACTAGGAGGGAGGGTTAGGCAGGGAGATGTGGCGAGGGAGTTGGGATCAGGGGTGAGGGGAGCGGAGGGGGGAGGCTGAAGGGAGGGATAGGGTGTGGGGGAGTGGGTAGGGCAGAGGGGAGGGACGGGACAGTGGGGATTGGGAGGTAGGCACAGGGGTGGGTTGAAAGGGAAGGCACAGGGGATGGGGGAGCCTGTGTGCAGGGTCTTCGACCCCTGCAAATTTTTATTTATTTTTGTTTTTATTTATTTTTGTGTTTTTTTGTTTAAAATAAATAAAATAAAATCTAAAAAAATTGTATACTTTTTTTTTCTTTTCTTTGGCTGTGATTGTAATTTTTTTATTTTTTATTTTTTTGTAAAAATAGGCTAAAAAGTAAAAAAAAATTCAAAAAATTTCAAGTAACAAAAAATAGACAAATTATATGTCATTTCATACCTCCAAGGTCTTTCGGATTCAATAGTGAGCTCGATTTGTGCATAGGAGGTCGTTTGTGAAAGTAGCTTGCCAAATGTATAACAAAACACACTTGAATCTATGACAAAACAAACTCGACAAATTCTCACAAACACAAAATGGGTCAGATCACGGTGGGCGCCAGAATGTTATCAAGAATTGTGAACAATAGCAATAATGAACTAAAATCCAATAACACAATAGAAAATGAGACAAATGCAAATAAGCAAAAGACAATACCTTTGTAACCTGATTTACCTCTCTGCTTCCATTGTTCACCTATTTGTTCTTGATCTTGATTGTAATGAAGCCCTCAGAAGTGTATACTCCCTTGCTTGTTGAAGATGACAAGAATAGACTGGTTGTGATATGAATGTGCTATGAAGATGAGCTTCAAAGCAATGGGGTGATCTCAAGCAAATGGATAATAATGGTGTGCCAAAGGTGCGCTAGTAATTTGACAGAGTAATTCTACTTAAAGCTTGGATGATAGAAATGGAAGAATAAGGTTCAATTTATAGACTCAGAAGAGAAGAGATCAACGGTTGAGAAGAAATAAGAAGATCAATGGTTGAGGAATGTGCGCGAATAGAAAGAGGACAAGTGTCCAAGCTTCTTCATGCAACAGGGGAGTTAACATAATAGATTGAAGAGTTAACAGAATAGACCAATCAGTTAAGTGAATTGATTGGGGAGTTGACTGAATTGATTGATCAATTAACTGGGTTGATTGAGGAGTCAACATAATAGATTGACTAGTGAACTCAATTGACTAATTAGTTAACTGATTTGATTGATGAGTTAACTAATTTTGACTAGAGGATAAATAGGACATGTGGGTGAGGGAATATTAGCTAATTAAATATTTAAAATATTTAATTACATGTGCAACATGGTGAGGTGGAAAAGGTGAGGTGGATTTATGGAATTAGGACTTAGGATAGAGGAATTTAGGATTAATTAATTATGTGAGACATTAGAAGAATTTAGGGAATTTAATTAAATAAATTGATTTTATTTAATTATGGGATAATGAACCAATCAAATAAATTTAGAATATTTATTTAATTGATAGAAGAAAATAAGAATTAAGATTCAACATGAGCCAATTTTAGGTGTATACAATTACTATATTGCTACTTATCAAATCATCCATCAAGGTAACCTTATCAATTATGTCTGTTTTACTCATTCAAGTAATCCTCATCTATGAATAGGTAAATACTTGTGGCAAGTTTACCTCAACTTACTTTACACAAACCAACCCACACATAAAACTACCTAAACCAACAACAAAGGTTGTCAACTTTCAATTATGCACAAATTAGTTTGCTTCCATTCAAGGGATATAAGCATACAAACATAACATATCCATAAAATCAAACTAGGCCTGACACTCTCCAAGACAAGTTATGACAAACAAAAGCCAAATGAAGCACTTCTATTCATTAAGAGCCAAAAGAAGCACTTCTATTCATTAAGAGCCAAAATATATTTACATATGGACTAAGTTCATATTTATGCAACCATGGGTTTAACCTTGTTCAATGGCAACCAAGGGAATGTAGAAGAACTTACATAAAGAATAAAGAATGAGAAGGAGGAAGGCACAAATGTCAAAAGGACTAAACAATTTACTTGATGATCTTCTAAGCGATACCAACTTAATGGTTTAGGAGTGCACATAGGTGGTTAGGAACTTGGTAACTACTCTTTGAATCTAGAATGGCTTTCGTCACATGCATGCAAGATCTTGGTCATCTATGGAAATTACTAGATGATAGCTTCAACAATGGGTCATTAGAGTGATAGAAGCATATGTTGGACACGGGTCTAGAGAAGCCACCTCAACTTAATACCATTTGACTTTGATGATCAAATAAGCTTAGTAGGAAGAAAATTGCACTAGTGTCTCTAGAGGTAGAAATAGCTTCCCCTACAAAGATCACTAAAAGAAAGCTTTAGCTAAATTTTACAAAGGAGAGCTCAAGAAGACTTAGACAATTGGATCATTTGCAACATCATCATTTAGTGCAACCAAGCTTGGGTGCCAGCTTGGTAGGAACTTCAAAAAGTTTTGAGGAGAAAAGATAAAAGAGAGAGAGACCCACCATGTAGTCAGACTGAATAGCATACAAAAGAGAAATGCACTAAGATTTGTATCATTAGATGCTACCTAAGATCTATGGAAGGCATTCCCTCAGGGAGATGAATGCCCTGACTTTGCCCATTGACGGTTGACAAGGATGCAAGACGATTCAAATGATCAGAGCCATCATAGACGATTCAAATGATTAGAGCCATCATATCTCCTCAAAAATTTATGGTGCAAGTTATTTAAACATGGATTTTGGTAGAATTTTTGCAGTTCTTTGAGATGTTGGGGGCTTTTTATAGGCAGGGACAAAAGGTTTTCTTTAACATTGTTTCTCTATTAAGAAATAACTTCTCATTTTTACTGTGGAAGAATCGAGATGGTGCGAATTCGCATGTTCATTCACCACTTTTGTCGCCAATTTTTCCCAATTTCTATTAGGTGTTTATTTGTATTTATTGCCAATCTAGCATCAATTAAACCCTAATGCCACCTTTGATGAATGTACGTGTTTTAAAATACACTCATGTACTTAAATTGTATCGTAGCCCAATGCATACATCACCATCAGATCAAAGAGAGATGCGAGGTAATTATATCATTTAGACAATAAGGTTTATTTTTGTATTAAGGAGAAGAATACAAAGATTGTTTTGTAGTACAATGAAGGTTAAAAGTAGCATGGATTTTTGTCTAGTTTCACTGTTTAGAAATTACTAGTTAGGTACTTTGTCTAGCCGTTCAATACCCACTTCTACCTCTTATGTGTCCTCTAAAACTATTGAAGAATTCTTCTTGTTGGATTTTTTTTGTGTTGCCAACATTTTATGGACTATGTACAAGCACATCAAGCTCTCTAGAATGAACCTACATCTTACACATTTGGAAGTAGGTAAACATTTTTTGTTTCAAGTTGAAACTAAGTATAGTATGGTGCTCTAATAAATGGTTCGGCATGACCAAAAGGTTTTAGCACCAACATCATCATAACACTAACCTAGGATAAGGTAAACCCTAGGTTGACCTCAACATGGTTTGGAAGATTTTGGAGTGGGGTTGGTAGGGGCCCATCTATTGTTGTAACAAGTGGCTGAGAAATTATTTTATCCAATATCTAGTGAAATAAATAATTGGAAAATTACCTAAACTCCTAAAGATACAACTAGAATTACAAAGTCATGTCAAAAGATACACAATATATGGAGTACAACATAATTTAGTGATGACTAGTGCATGTACACAACAAATCCAATGTGTTAAGTTGAATCTCAGTACGTCGTTTGAATTATCTTCAGGTATGAACTTAGAGTAGCTATGTAAGTAATATAAATTCAATGGTCGTGCACCTATATTTAGAGATTTGAAATTTTTTATTGTATCTCAATACATTCAATTTATTTTTCAATATTAAAATATAATTGATATTATTTATCATGTGTTTTATATAAGAAATTAATATATATAAACTATTTAATAGAAATATTGATTTAATTATTTTCAATATTACAATATAATTCTATATTATTTATGTGTGTGTGTGTGTGTATAAACTATTTAGTAGAAATATTTATTCAATTTATTTTCAACATAAAAATATGATTTTATATTATTTATGCGTTTTAATATAAAAATTAATATATACAAAATATTTGATAGAAATATTTATTTAATTTACTTTCAATATTATATATTAATATATATAAACTATTTAATAGAAGTATTTATTGTTTTGACATCATCTTATAATGATATAAGACAATACAAATGATGGGTGCCACTAGAACCACTCTTTTCTTGTGTTTTGACTAAAAACCTAAAGCATGAAAGAGAGAGAGGGGGGGGAGAAGACAAATATAGAGAGATTTAAAGAGAAATAGAGAGCTAGAGAGAGAGACAGACATATATATATATATATATATATATATATATATATATATATATATATATATATATATATATATATATATATATATATATATATATATATATATGGAGAGCTAGAGACCTAGAGAGATAAAGAGGGAGAGAGAGAGAGAGGTAGAAAGAGGAAAGGCCCACCATACTTTTACTTTAAATATGTACATTCCCTCATATTCCAAGGAAGGAACACCAAAATTTCCCCTCCATAAATTATTAGTCATGAATGACGACAGATGGTGGAAGGGCTGACGGTAAAATTGCACATTTTCATTTGAAACTCACATATGTTTCGTTAGTCTAAATTCAACTAATCTAAGGAATTTTATGTAGGTTTTTAGGATATGTTGCCTTGAATTGTAATGCCCTGCCAGGAAACCCCAGGGAATAGCTCAACTATGCTATACAAAAAGGACAATTCTTTTTTTTAAGGAAAGAAATAACAAAGAAATGTAAATCATATTTATTCATAACATCAAGTTAAACTTATCCTCTAGGGTTCCACGACTGCATTACTAACAAACTATTAACAAGATCTAACCAACATTATGAATTAACTAACAACCATAGTTCATTCGAAATCTAATTGCATCAATTGAATAAACACATACATTTCCATATTATAACATCAGATAAGTGATCATCAAGGTCCTGTATAAAGGATTACAAGTACATATATAATTCCCTTTTACATGAGGGTACACCATTACATTGCTTACAATATCGCTTTCCTGATTACATTGGGGTACATACATCAAGATAATAGTACATGATTCTATTGATATACAAAACTGGAACATGAACATAAGTTTCTGTCTCCTCAAGCTAGAACAAGATCTGAAATCTGCCACATAAGGTACATCCTTCTCACACACAAACAATAGCAATAGGAACCAATGGAGATAAAAGCACAACCACCCGACCATGTGGAACCCTAAGGTCCACCCCCTGTGTTAGGAGATAACAATAAGGTCCCACAACATGAAATAGTTAAGAAGACAGGAACACAACACAAAAGGCTAACATGACTCCAACATACAAGTACACATGTGACATTTCTTAACAGAGTCACCACTTCCTCCAATAGTCAAAAATATAATAGACTAATATGTGCAAGGACTACACATGACTCCAAAACAACACCAGTCAATAAGGACATCACAAGTAACTCAAACATCACTTTCAGAGGCATTCACAAAATAAAGGGAAGAACACAACTAGAGAATGCTAGACTGCAGTAGGGATGAGTGTCATCGCATGGTCCTAGCATGGGTTACCCTAACAGTCTCTAGCTAGATGTCGGCCCCCATCCATGGGTTACCCTGACAGTTTCTCACTAGGCGCCAACCCCCATCTATGGTTACCCTGACAGTCTCTCAGTAGACGCCGACCCCATAGGGTGACACGTGCGGAACCAACATTCCTTTCGTGAGGACAAGGAAGTTGCTTTTTCCAACCACAACCTTCTCATCTCATCCTTAGCCTGAACGAGCACTACATGCATGAGTGAGGCATCTAATTATCTCGATTGGTGTGAAAACTACCCAACCCTCTAAATTTATTATTAAGTTATCACTGGATTAACAACTTCCAATGGGTTACCCTGACAAGCCACTTTGGGCGCCGACCCCACATTGAAAGCCACTCCCCCTTCACTGCATCTAGATTCTCAAAGCCCAAAACAAAACCCAATCTTGAACTATCATATTTCTCATCATGATACATTTACAACACAAAATATACATCATTTCACATTACACAGAGCAAGGCATTACCCATCTTGCATATTTATCATAACCACATGAATAGGTACACTGAGCAAAGCATTATCCATCTTGCACAGTCATCATAAACACATGAATAGGTACACTGAGCAAGGCATTATCTATCTTGCACAATCATCATAACCACATGAATCCATAAACAGAGGGGAGTCAACATATAACCAATACATATTCAACCATTAGCAAGATTACGTAATCACAGGAGTCATACACACAACTACCCCTCTTGGCCTCTAGAATCAACTTTCCCAAATGACACAAACACTTGACACACTAAACACTATGGTCTCACATCACACTCACTCTCTCAAATGCACATCATAAACTAAGATCCTTCCTCAATATTTCAATTACAATACCACAAATGCAACATATAATATGATGCACTAAATTATAGGTCTTAAAGAATGTAACATTAATCCAACCATGATCAATCATCTACTAAACAAAAAGTGAATCTATCTCTATAATGCAGAACAATAATATTCTAACTACTGTGATCATATGATATAAGAGTCCACGAGTAACAATATTTTAACTAATAGTTCCCAAGTCTTATTTTAGTTTCATTTAATTAAAATGATTGTGAACAACATGCAAATAACCCTAAGGCATACAAATTAAACACAAAAATTATTTAAATGCAATCCTTATCACAATGAGGGACTACCACCATAGTTAAAATCATACAATAGAGTATTAATACTATACCGATGGCTACAAAATCCACTATTTACACTCATGTAGATTTCAATAATAATCTACACAGTTTTGTAAATACTATTAAATACAACTGTATGAGCAAGACTAAAAGCCTATACTATTAAAATGCTATAAATCTCTTACACTAGTTCGAATCACAAGGTACAAAACTTGAAACTATAATAAAAGAACCTTGTTATAAGGTTAGCTTGAGAGGAAAGGAATACAGAACAACAAAACATTCCTATAGATCTAACATCTTCATCAAAACTATCTCACTTTTAACCACATGCATATGATAGGATCATAACACATTTAAAGGATGGTTCAAACCAAATAGAAGTATCATGGCTAAAGCGACCCAAGAGTGGACACTAAGAGGGCACAAGTAAAAGAACAATCTTTTTCTAGGTTTTACCAAATTCTGTCAACACACGAATAGGAAGAGAAGCTCAGGTTGCTATGGGAAAGCTTAAGTGTCAATTTGATCGATCTTCTATAAACCACTACTACATAGGTCCTATGAATATCAAAATGATCATACCTAATACATAATTCTTCTAGAGGTGTCTACACCTCATAATGATTACCAAGCTTGCTAAAATCCCTTACCCAACATTAGTATTAATGGAATAAACCAATACAAAGCATTCTAGCCTGCTAACTTACCAAGTCTAGGAATAGAAAAGGGTTGATCAAGAGTTCAAGACATAAATATGATAAAAGCATTTTCTCAACAACAAGGTTAATAAGAACGTGACATTTCTTAAGCACAAGTAATAAACATGCTCTATACAACAAATAAACCACCACATCTGTAAAGGACTTTATTATCACATCAAAATTCACTTACAACATCGCATACACAAGAAATCAGGACATACTAATCTATGCCTCAGGAAAACTAAACCTCGACAACATGACCCTATTACAACCACTCATACAATTTACACAAGTTCCATTTACCTTATACAATTCCACTCATAATCAACTCATTTCTAAAACAAACTTATAAATCAAATCTTAAATACATTATTTACAAACCTAAATTCCAAACCTACTTATCATATTTCTACTAATAAATCATAATAAAATCAATATCAATTTAAATTAAATTTATCAACATTAATATACAATCACTCTATCCAAATTGAATTCTTCTACTTCTATTCTATATAGATTTAATAGCCTTCTTATAACCTAACAAACAACCAAAACAAGTAGTTATTGGTGACGCAACTAATTGTTTTAATAGAGACGAAACAGGTGAGAGGTAGACAGTCACAAAATATTCATATCTCCAAAATTACAAACTGGGTAAGGCTGATTTTCAGATATGATTTAGATAACTAGGTCATGCACCATATATAAAATATTTAGAGGAACCCAGTTTGTAAAAATAAAGTTATGGCTAACGCAACAGACTGTAAAAAAAGAGATGAAATCAGTGAGAGATAGACAGTCACAAAATATTTATATCTCCAAAATAACAAACTGGGTAAGGCTGATTTTCGGATATGATTTAGATAACTATGTCGTGGACCATATATAAAAAAATTAGAAGAACCCAGTTCGTAAAAATAAAGTTATGGCTAACACAACATACTAGGTTCAGAATATGTAGAAAAAAATTCACAAAATAATATAAAGCTTGCATATTACAAATTCATTTCACTAAATCTAATGCAACAATAAATCAGATTCATATCTCAGTCCATACCTGGAATATTACTTCTATCACATCTTCACAAAATTCTCAGCTCTTATCCATTTTCCCCCAAGTCTTTTCTTCTGGAAGCTATGGTTTATGGTGCCAAAAGAAAAATGAAAACTTCCTGAGAGAGAGAGTTCCCAAAAACATAAAACATATTCTGCTATTTTTGAATGCATGCTCCCCCCAAATTATGTCTTGAGATTTCAAAAATAAAGTTGAGCATGCATAACCACCCCCATGATTTCTTCCAAAAGATTCTCCTTATTAAAGACAATAAATTCCGCCTTTATTACTTCCTCTCAAAAAACAATTTCTTTCTACTTATTAAAATTAGTCTCTTACTCAAAAGAAGCAATTATTTCTAAGATTCCCTCTATAATGGCAATAAATTCTGCCTTTAATACTTTCTTACAACATGCTATTTTAACCAGACAATAATCTCTCTCTGATTTTATTTATTTTAAAATTTGCTATATATATAAGTTTTTATGACAACTCATAAATATTATAAATTTATTTTTATTGCCACTAACAAAACATTTACTTGTTTATAAAATATTTTTATTTTTATTTTATCAATTATATTCCCATTTTAATAACACTTTATTTTTTCTCATTATAATAATTATTATTTATTGACCGTAAAATACAATATAATATAATTTCCCATAAACTTATATTTACATAAAAGCATCTATATTTATTTATTTATCAAAAGTGCATTCTTAAGTTACTAATTTTATTTTAATGCAACAATTAACCAAAACATTAATCAAACAATTCCAAACAAAATAACTCAAATGCCAAACAATACCTGACACTATGCACGATAAAAAAGCATGACCACAACGACAACGACTGACTATCATGCCCATACAGACAACATTGACTGGGTGCAAAACTGGATACTCATCCTTTTCAAGGATAATGGCTAACTAAAGGACCATATGTTATCTCTGTTCAATAGTTTCATTGGTTTTAAGGCACACTCAGACCTATAAATTTAGGTGGAGTTAATGCCTGATATCTGCAACCTGCAACACACAACATGGTCTATGCACAAGTATAATAAATATCAAACGGTCACAAAGTGAAAGAGAATCACAACATCGCCGGATGCTCATGAATGAGTGGTTTAACATTGTCTCTTTTCACACCACACAATAATCAGATCATCCTATAATACAAAATCAGTCGCATAAAAATCAATTCTAACTTATGACAATCATAGTAAGATCAACATCATAATCACTTGAATGTAAAACAATGTCAGAGCATATGAATTATCAGTGTCGCAACAAGGATTATCAATAAAACATTCTAACTATCATATGAAACCACACATGAGGATAATTAGGAATGTCACCAACATGAATGTAGCATCTACCAACATCATATAATGTACAACATCAATTGTCTAACATACCCTAAATATTCCTATTATTTTACCTTCATCTTCAAGCTCTTTAGCCAGACTATCTGCACATCTAAGATGAGAATGGAGGGGAACTACATGAATTATAGTTTCAACATTGATTGAGAGAAAAATTAGCTTTGATTGAGTGGAGAATTATAGTGGTTGAAGATTTTCAAGATGTTTAAAAAGTAGAGGGAGGAGCCCTCTGCCCTCTCCTCCATAGAAAAACTTAACGAGTTTTTTCCCATTTCTCAAAACCACTTCACATACATTTGAAATGTTATTTTATGTTTACTAAAATCTAGTAAAAGGAGATTTGTTTGGAGGCAGTTCAATGGAATGTTATTGAGTGAATTGCCCCTCTTTTGGGCAATTTTAGGTATCTTTGTGTAGACACTAAAAAATGTCCATGTCTCGACATAGCACCTTGTTGACATGACCTTGTGTGCTTTGCCCTAGGTCCTAGTTCATTCCAACTTAATCACTTTCCTGATTAATTAAATAAACCTACTTTATTTAATTAATCTCACTTGATCACATTCCAATTAACTAAATAAATCCAATTAAATAAACCTGCAGAGAGAACTCCAAATCCCCTAGATGCTCAGGATTAAAAATACCTTTCATTATCACCTCAGCCTCAGCTTTGTCTGACCCTAATTTGAGAAGCATAGCAAGCACCCAGGAGGAGATATCTGTGTCTACCCTATACATCTCACTGTTCTCCATGAAAGCTTTCCCTAGGAGCATTTTAACAGCCCCCACCATCAATTCATCTGAATGACGAAGCATTCTCTGCAACCTAAGATCAGTAACTACACCAATGAAGGCCATCTGTCATTTTTTACTGGTAAGTCTAAATGGGGTGTCCATTCCCCCACAACGAATGGATTCTGTAGAGACTATAACAATGAAATGTGAAGGCATTTGGTGATTTGCGAGGGGAGATAACTGGTTGAGATTGCTACCTCCTCAGACTGCTTATCAAAAGCCTGCCGAAGCTTCTCGATTTCCAACTAAACTACCAACCAACTCATACCAATCTTAGCACTTACCTAAATGAATGCGGCATCCCTTCCACTCGTGCCATCTTACTACCCCTGTAAATCATCATTACCCCCTTAACTGTCTCAGCCTTGCCACCCATCATAAGGTGGCAAGGCTCCCTCCCAGCCACCCACACATCCCTATCTTAAGCTGAACCGAGTTCTTGAGTGAAAAGAATATCTCTGATAAAGATTCCATCTGCCCCAAGGTTAGACAGCCTATCTGCTTCTTGATTTCCTTCTCTCAATATATGATTGAACGTTACTTTCTCAAAGCCTTCCAGCAAAGATAGGGCCTGATCCAGATTAGCTTGCAGTTTCCAATTAAATAGTTACTTGCTTCTTAGTCCATTGATGATGATCATAGAATCTCCTTCAATTTCCAAGTTTCTAATATCCATCTCCCTACCCAGCTTTAGACCAAGAATTAAAGCCTGCATTTCTGCCCCGTTATTGGTACCGATTCTGAGAGGAGCAGCTAGTTTACCCACCGTTTTCCTGTTTGAGTTCCTGATAATGCACCCTACTCCAGACTGCCCAGGATTACCACGCGAAGCTCCATCAAAGTTTAGCTTCAACCTTCTAACCTCAGGCGGGGCCCATCTCACCTTTCTCCTAGCTTCCTTAGTTATGAGGCCACCTTCTCCCAGTTGAGGGACTGGTGAGAGTCCCTTCCAACATTTCATCATCTTTGCATCCCATCCTATGAGGATAAGATGGGCAGGGTCTCTATCTGCTAATCTAGTGTTTACTACTTCTGCTATGCTTGATTCAATTTTGCTAAGAAGCGAAACCCAAGGCATTTCTTTCTCCTGGAAGATTCTCCTATTGCATTCTTTCCAAATCTCCCAGACCAAGATGGATGGAGCTGCAATCCACAAGCCACCAAACATCGCTTTCTGAAACAAGAGGGGCCAGGCGATCATCCAGTCCATTAGATTTCTTGAAGATGCTGAACTCCAATGAAACTTATTACAGAGCCACTGCCACCCTCTAACTACATAAGGACAATGCAGGAATAAATGATCTCCATCTTCTTCTGCTTCTTTACAGAGTGAGCACCTTGAGGGACCCTCAAACCCATCCTTCTAAGCCTATCAACTGTTAATACTTTACCTTGGACTGCCACCCACAAGAAGACACCTGCCTTGGGTAAACATTGATTATTCCAACAAAGCCTAGTTGGAATCATACTTGGAAGATCATTTAAGCCAGCAAGAACCCTGTAGCCTTCCTTGACTGAATACTCCCCTGATATTGAAGCATTCCACCTCAGCCTATCCCTACCCCTTGTATAGCAGATGATTTGTCTAGCCATCTTCTCTTCAAATTTGTCTACCAGTCCTAGATCCAACCCCATTCCCCGCACACTTTTCCAAGCTGAAGGATCTTGAATTGTTGAGGGGAAGGAGAGATAATTGTAGACTTTATCTCCCCATTCTTGCTTTGTGATGTTGATTATGGGGGCCAGGTCCTCATTTCTCTCCAAAGTCTGAAACCCCTCCCAGGAGTCCTCCTAGAACCTTGCTTCCTTACCTTCCTTGACCTCCCAAGTAAGGTGATTGGAGATTAAGTCCCTACTCTTGCTGATGAAGTTCCAAATCCTGGATCTGGCTGGAAGAAGTCTAGAAGTGAAGATACTATACTCTCCCCTATCCAAGTATTTGTTTTTTAGTAATCTAACCCATTTGAGATTTGGCTTATCATGAATCATCCACACCAACTTCACACCAAGAGCCTGATTCTGCCTGAGGAGGTCCTTAACCCCAGCCCCATCCTTTTCCTTCTGCTCACAAACTGTCTTCCATTTCACGAGCGGGAATTTGGACTGATCCATCGAACCTTTCTAGAAAAAATTCCTCATCAGCTGGGTTAACTCGTTATAAATTTTACTGGCCAAAGGTAAGCAAGACATCATATAGATTGGCATGACTGCTAAGACTACCTTGATAAGTCAAGTCCAGATTAGAATCTTAGAAGAGTAAGTGGCTGTCACGGGCAGGGAGACTAACATTTATGTGCCCTTTGCCATTGATGTCAAAGGGGGAGAGAAGACATGTGAAAAACAAGTGGTTACTGATCAAAGGGGGAGTAGTAAAGGGAGAGAAGACATGTGAATGGTTGTTGCTGATAGGGGGAGTTGAGACAATAAGGAGAAGTTCTTGTCTTGTTAGATTTAGGCAGACAACTGAGAGGGGGAGGTGAATCAGTTGTACAAAATTTTCTTCCAATTTAAACACTTAACTCCACATTGTTATTTAGCAGCATAATAGTAAATCAATCATGAAAGTACAATGCAACAAATCAAGAGTAGAAACACATCAACACATGAGACACCAAGATTTTGACGTGGAAAACCCGATTAAGGGAAAAACCACGGGGTGATTAACCCAAGAATGTATTCTTTGTTAGAAGAATAGAAAGAACAAAAATGACACATGCCAATTAGGGCTCACTGCCTGAGCACAATTCTCACAAGAGGCTCACTGCCTATAAGAGACACACTGTCTACAAGGAAATAAGTATCACCTACTTGAACTGGAAAATAGCATCTTCACCGTGCTTGAATTAGTTCCATTTAAGCCTAAACTTCTGCTTTGCCTTTCACTCTTCTCCTCACTACAACACACTCATCTCCACGAGGATAACTTTGAAATGACTTCGCAATCCCTTATTTATACAATACATCAACTTAGGAACAATCATCTAAGTTGACAAACATCCACAAGAACATCCGTAAGATGTGTAACTCATCCGGTCGGTCAGTCTCAGGAAGAACACCATCATCCAGAAGTTATTCTTCAATTGTGAGCTCCAACTCTAATGCGGACCACCAAAATAAACTAGACACGATCCAAAGACCTCCACAAGCTTGCTTGAATCACCAAGAACATCCACACTTCATCGACTTACTAAAATCCTTCTCTTCTTCATCCAGAACCTTAAGAACACAGTCTATCATTACTGTCACAAAGGAATAGATGCTTGCGGACCTTCAAACCCCAAACCAATCTACTTCCTCAACACTCCCTCAAATCCACAGAATAGGAAAATTCATTTCTGGACCCCACCGGACCTATCTGTAACACTCTGTCACCACTGAACATCTACTGAAACTGATTTTACTTGAGCAGCCACAACTTCTTCAGATCTTCATGCAGACCTCTGAAATCTCTACTGGACCACCTTAAGACACATATCTACAAACTCTTTAAACTGCATCCTCTGATACTCATCCTATCTTGGACTTTTACCTTACTATCATCACTGATCTTCAATGTTCCTGATTGAGACTAATTTTCTCAATATCCTCAACACATAGCTCATCCAATCCTTATCATTAATGCAACAGAAGTATGTTGACATCAATGACAATACCAGTTAGGCCCATACTTGTAACAAATCCCCCTTCACATGTCTCACATAATTCAAATTAAAAATTTGAATTATTCTCTCACCTCTCATCACATTGTGACACATATCACATGACTCCATCTTCCACTTAATACCCCTTCACATGTGCAAGCTAATTCAAATAAAATATTTGAATTAGATTCCCTTTATTCTCCATCGCACACTTGTCATGTGACTACAATCCCTCTTTGAGTGGGAAACCCTAATCCAACCCTAATCGATCTTGACCGTCTATATCATCCAACATAACTTGCAATCACAACCATCCATTCGAATTTGCTTTTTCTATAAATTTGCCTCTCTTGTGCCATTTGCAATGAATCTTCTTCTAGTATCCTTACTCTGCCGAAATTTCCTCTCAATCCATAATCCATCTATCTTGCATCTATCATCATCCATCCATTCATCTATCAATCCCTACCTTATCGTTATGTTGTAGAATCGAGCAACCAACATTCATCTCTTTGGGTAAAGCTAGAGTGCTTTGGGTGCGGCACTCTCCACCTTATCAATGGATCATGAGTTGATATGAGGTTTTCATTAGTTTGATTTTCATTTGTTATCATTTACCTTCATATCAATTTTTCAAGATTTCATTTGGCATGCCCGGTGGCTTGGATCTAATCAATCACTTTTCTAGGGTTTTGTTGTCAAAAATTTTCATTTTCTAACCCTAGTCGTTGTGAAGTTTTGCAAATTTTGGAAGAAAACTTTTACAGGTTGCTCCCAGGCCTGAAACACACCTCATGGTTGTGTTCAGGGGGCCTGAGAGATGAAAAATGACATAAAATACTCCATATTTTGCTGTCAAATTTTTTTTGAATTTTTTTTAGTTTTGGCCCCTGTCAGAGGGCCGTTCCGTACGGAGCCGTGTGGCCTCTGTGCAGGGGGTCTGGTCAAAAAATTTGCTTTTCATTGTTTGATCTCAGGTTGTAATTTGATTTCTCAGTTTGCAAGTAAAAGGTTTTGGATTCAATTTTCACACAAGTTTGATCTTTTGTATATGGAGTAATAATCGATTGTAGACTTTATTCATCGTAGTTTGCAGGCTTTCATCACATGTTTAAACAACCCTAAAACCCCTATCTCTCACGTAATCCCTAATTGTCACCGCCATCAGTGGTGGCGACCATACTGGTCGCCACCCTCTCTATCAAGGTCGCCACCATTTTTATTTAATCCGCCATAGTCGCCTATTGTCATGCGCCACTCAACCCTCTGCTAATAAACCCTAGTGGCATTTTACCTCTGCTGCTCCTTCTCACCGCTGCTGCATCTAAAACTTCCCTCTGCCTCTGCTAAGTACCTCTCTCTAGAATGCCATTGTCTATCCTCCTTGCATTCTCCCAGTCGCAGCTCTTAAGCGACGGTCGACAACCCTCTACTCGGCCCCTGCTCATTATCGCCACTCCAAATACACTCACGCTGCCCTCATCCATCTATGCTCAGTCGTCTCCATCCCTAACCTTTGTCGCTGTAGTTGCCATTCGATAGCCACCACAGCCTGCTAATGAAACCCTAATCGCCAGTATGGATTTAGTGTTGGGAGTTTAGGGCTAGCATTTAATATTAAATGCTAACAATGCATCACTGAGTAGTTAAAGTTTATTTGCCAGGATTAATGTTTAATCACTTAGCTTTTAAGTTTGAGTTTATTTAAGGTCTTTTTAATTTTTGTCTATATTTAGCCCCTTGTCATATTGTAGACCAAGGGGCCAATCTAACATAAACTGCAACATTAACCACCAGGATCAAACCTTGCCATGTGACCGGTTTTTATCAAACAACTAGCGGTCATTTAAACTGTTAGGGTCTCCTTGTGCCTCCTACATGCCATAAGAGGGCTATTTTTTTCTTTTGATCATAACTTGGCCATACGGAGGTGGATTATCACAAAATTGGACTCGTTGGAAAGATGGGAGAGTGAACTACATAGTGGTGAAGAAATTTTTAGGTGACTGTATTGTTTTCTAGCCTTTTTTATCAATCAAAGTCAAACTTGCTTTTAAACTTCAATTGAGCATATCTTGAGCATTTTTTATTAGTTTTCAGTGATTTTTTTTAAATTACATAGAATTTTGTCTAGAATCTATTTATGCACTTCATTTTTCTGTATCAGTTCATTTTTTATCAGATTTTATCAGATTCTTAATTTTTGTATAACAGTCTTCTTGGCTAGTCTACTTGCTTCTTTTTTGATTTTATGACTTGCAGTTGATCATTCGGGGCTGGAACAACATCAGGATCAACACACATAGTAGCTTGGATAGAAAAAACAATCTGGGTACATTCATTCTAATCTTTCATCTTTAATCTTGTTTACATCACACATTTCAATTTGGGGCTTAAAATGAATATTGCTTTAGCAATCACATCGAAAAAATTGGGCTAAAATTAACCAGTCTTCAATCACACATCTTGACTTTGGTTTAAATAAGAACAAGTGTCTTCATTGCTTGGTGAAGTTGCATGTGATTAGTGGTGTGTATGCTCTTCTCATGCGCTTCGTGCAATCTTGAGAATTAAAAACACCTCTTATCCATTCAATTTTCACACACACATTTCATTTTCTAAGGGCAATTTACAAGTGCGAGTGTGAACCAAGTGTGCGTGTGTATGCTCTCTCCTCGCACTGCAAGTTGATCTTGGAGATCAAAAACATGTCACTTGGTTCGCTTTTGTTTACCCTTCTTAGGAGGCCTGCTTGGAGACACACCACTCCAAGGGACGACCTCATTCGAGGCTAAATCGAAAGACACCCTCATTGGGAGTTGGAATCTTTTCACTCTTGGCTAAGCCTCAAAGAACTTTATACCTTTGGGAAGTGAAGGTGAAGGGTGGGTTACCCCTTTCTCCCAGCTGTGTGGCAGGATTTCGCTTCCAATTCCTTAGTCAACCTCGTCTAAACATAACCCAAAACCTAATTGGCCATACCCCACTCAAACTAGACATTAGGGCTTGTTGACGTGTCTTCCATGTGTGCTTGTTTAATCATCATTACATTCATTCAAAGTCAAATTCAAAATTGCTTATGTGTCTTGTGTGAGTGATTCATGATTGTACATGTGTGATCATTTGATTAAACATTGCCAAATCAAGCTAAACACCAAACACATAAGACAAGTCATTCAACTCATTCTGCCAACACATTCAAATCCAATCACATTCATCCTAATCACCCATTCTTAGCCACTTCATCCCTAATCATATCTAAGTCACCATAATTCAAACCCTAATCATTCCAAACCATCTTCTTTCTAATCAACCCCTAATCATCCTAGTCATTGCCCTAATCAATCCAATTCATACAATCTTGCTATTCAAAATCACATCCAAGTCATCCTACATCCATCCTAATCATATCCTTGTCACTCTACATCATCAAATCATCATCATTCTATCCAAATCATTATCCAATCAACATCATTCTAATCATTACATGTCATCATTATCTCCATTCTTGTCAAATCAACCTCAATCCCAATCATCCCTAAGCACATCCTAGTCACATCTTCATCATTCATCCTCATCCTATCAACATCATCCTAGTCATTACACATCATCCAATCATCTCAAGCCAAATCACATCCCAACCACTTTCATCCCAATCCAAATCCAAATCAACCCAAGAAAAAATCAAGACCTTAGTTGATCATCATCAATTGTTATCTAAACTTGCTTGAGATCATTAGTCTATCTTAAGTAAGTCAACCAATCAAATCAATCCAATCAACCCTCTATTACTTAAGTGTCATTAGTCTACCTTAAGTATAGAGAATCAATCCAATCAACCCTCTTACTTGAGATCATTGGTCTATCTCAAGCATAGAGAGCCATGCATCAAAAACAAAACAAATCAAATCATCCTAAGGTCTTGAAGTTTGATCCCAATCACTCCACATCAACATCATCCTAAGCATTTACACATCATCAAATCTTCATCCAAATCACTCCACATATACTACTTGTAAACATGGACATGGCATTTCAAAACAAAACCTATGAGAATGATCCTTATGGCACCAAACGAATGCTTAACGAACTTAGGCAACTTAGTTGGTTATATAGCAAGGAAGAAGATCCTGTGTCACCACAACATCAACAATTCCCACAACAACAATTCCTAGGCCAATATCAACGATCCCACATCCAATCACGAGCCCAACAAGCACATAATCCTCTACCTACATATCAAATCCATGGCACATCAAACTCACTTCAAAATCCACCATCACCCAATGCAACACCCACACTTGACCAAGAGGTTATCGATTTCATGCAAGATACCAACTGTATGGATCTAGCACATAGAGTCCTTCAATCAGATCCTACTAGGTTTATGGATTATCTCATTCAACTTGGGGCCACTCCACCTTCCACTAATCCCACAAACACTAATGCTGCCACCTCCATACCACGAATCACCCTCTCTATGCCTAATAACACCACAAACACAAGTGCTTCCATAAGCATACCACCCAATGATCCTAACTCCATTGCCTTCATATCACAATTAATTTCTCAACAAAATTCCAACATCAAACAAACTCCACAACAATCCATCTCACCAAACCTTTAACCTACAAATCCTATCATGCCACCTCATCATCCAACCCATCTACAAGCAAACCAAGTGTCCTCACAAGAAACACCCTTGATAGACCTAAATCCACCTATGCAAGACCTAATGACCTTTGACAAGGGAAACACCAATCTAGAGCAAGCATCTTATGAGAATTCTCCATCATGATCCACTCAAGTACCACTTCATGAGCCTACTTGTCTTATCTTAACCCCACCATGTGACCCAACATCCACTCATGACCTTATCAATGAACTTCCCAACACCTTGTCTAGTCATCCAAATCCATCATGTGATCTACAAGCCATCAAGCTTATTGAGGAATCTTCAACTCAAAGTCTAAGTCAAGGACCATCATCCCCTCATGTCAACGATTCTCAAAAACATGTCAAGCCTATCCATGAGCCTATCAAGCTTATTGAAGAGCCTCCTTTCATAAGTTCACATCAAGAGCCATCATGCCCTAACATTGTTGATCAAGAGCCCATCAAAGAGTCATCCCCTTCCTCATAAGAAAATCAAGAGGTATGTCAAGAGTATAATCAAACACATGGGGAAACATCAAGCCCTCAACTAAATCAAGATCAAAACATACCTATGTTCCATCCATCCATGACCTACATGTTGTATATGATCAAGGTATTATTTATGATCATGACCCTATTTGTGAGCAAGTTTATCCCATCCATAGCCACATTAATCCTATTTATGCTCAAATTTGTGATCAAGGTTCTATCTATGACCATGAAAAACATGATGATCCTCTTAGCCAACAATTATGGAATCCATGATCAAGAGGTTATCATTCCACCTATCCTTCATTCCATGCCCATCCATGAGAAAGACATCCAAGTTGCTCCTTGTCATCCTCCATCTAGCCCAATCCATGATCCTACACCTTACACTTGTCATGATGAGACAATTGCCTCCCAAGAACACATAAGCATAGAAGATCAAACAAATAACTTGGATCTTAGTGAGCACAAAGAACATGATCAAGATCCTAATCATCCTTCCACATCCACCATTGATCCCAGTTCAAATCCACCGTATCCTACTAGTCTATCCACATGCATTCATGAGTGTTCCTCCTTATAACACCAACAACCATTATCCACTTTGCCTTCTCCATCCAATAATCAACTCAAGCCTAGTGTCCAAACTACACCTAGTCCTATAGTCAATCGCATGCTCCAAAACATGAACTACCAAGGCAAAGGTTTAGGCCTACATGAACAAGGCATTTTGGAGCCAATCCATGTCAAGGTCCCTCCTCGCTCATTTGGCCTTAGATATACACCCCAAGGTCAACAATCTAACGATGTTGGTACTTCCTCCACACTTCCTAAATCCACTTCCTTCCATCATAAACACCATCATATTCCTAAAACATACGTGGCCATTCCACCTCCCTCATCCTATAAATGTCAAAAGCATGCGACCATTCACCTTCCAACATCCACTTTACCTCCACTCCTTTCAACTCCTAATATCCCTCCATCCGCTTTGCCACCATTGCTTCCAACACCTAACATACCTACCATCCATAAATTCCCTCACATTCCTTGTCATGACCAACAAATGCACACATTGTCCAAACATAAAGCTTCCACTCATTTCATCTGCCACATGGGATTTAAAAACAAACATTTGGATGCCTCCTCATATAAAGCCACAAATCCTAAGGATCTTAATGCCTTAGGAAATCAATCCAAAAATTCAAAGCAAGGTACATTCAAAAATCCATCCAAACCCATACCTCCAAAAGCAAAATGATATGGGTCCCTAAACAAAATTCAAACAAGTCAAATGAGGCATCCACCTCTCAAAAATCCCAACCATCCCCCTCCATTCAAAAATACCAAAAACAAATCCCATTTGATCACATTCCAATTAACTAAATAAATCCCATTTGTTTAGTTAATAATCCCCCTTCACATGTCTCACATAATTCAAATTGAAAATTTGAATTATTCCCCCACCTCTCATCACATTGCGACACATGTCGCATGTCTCCATCTTCCACTTAATACCCCTTCACATGTGCAAGCTAATTCAAATAAAATATTTGAATTAGATTCCCTTTATTCTCCATTGCACACTTGTCATGTGACTACAATCCCTCTTTGAGTGGGAAACCCTAATCCAACCCTAATCAATCTTGACCGTCCATATCATCCAACATAACTTGCAATCACAACCATCCATTCAAATTTTTCTTTTCTATAAAGGTAGCCTCTCTTGTGCCATTTGCAACGAACCTTCTTCTAGTATCCTTACTTTGCCAAATTTTCCTCTCAATCCATAATCCATATATCTTGCATCTATCATCATCATCCATCCATCTATCAATCCCTATCTTATCGTTATGCTGCAGAATCGAGCAACTAACATTCATCTCTTTGGGTAAAGCTAGAGTGCTTTGGGTGCGACACTCTCCATCTTATCAATGGATTGTGAGTTGATATGAGGTTTGCATTAGTTTGATTTTCATTTGTTATCATTTACCTTCATGCCGATTTTTCATGATTTCACTTTGTATGTTTCACAAGTTAGACGGTTTTGTTTTTGGTTTCAAGAAGAGGGAAAAAATATCTTTTCTTACACTCTCTCTCTTTATGATTTTAAATAACATAGTATGTAGTGGTAAGTGTTACACAGTCCATCTATGTCTAAAATATTTAAGATTTTTGAAGCATTTTGTGGGCTTTATTCCCATTAATCTTACGCACTCTAAGAGATTTAACTAATACCATGACACCATGTCCTCGACATATATACTCTTCACACTATAAGTGGAACTAACAGTCATATCTCAAAAAGTAGTTTTGATAAATTATTATTAAGCTATTCATGGTGTCAAATCAAAGTTATAGTCACGGCACATGTAGTTTATTTATTTACATTATTAAGGTATTTATTTATGATTGTAAAGGAAAATAAATTTTAGATGTTTATATATATATATATATATATATAAGCCAGATATATTGGAATATGTGTATAAGGATTAGGAACTAAATCAGGGAATGTGTGTATAGGGATAGTAAAGGCTACGGGAATGATCCCAATTTTACACAAGAATATGCCATTTGTCAATATTATGTACACATCAAAATATTTCCTTAGAATAGGCACAAAACTAAATGGGAAATGGCACGGGTATGCAAATTCCACTATTACAATAGTAAAAAATTGATAGTTATGGCACTTGTAATTAATCTCATTATTGTAAAGGTGAAAAAGTGCATACCTTGCATTTTTTACTCTTTATTTTACAACACTTTTCACAAGAGTTATAAGGATATTTTTCTTCATTTTACAACATTCACATCTATATCAAGAGTGCACAACCTCATAGGTATTCACATATGCCCCAACTTCACATTCCAAAGATATGCATGCATGCAACATAGGCCATATGTTGCACTGAGAAAGCAAGAAGGGGACTGCTTAAGAGCACTTTCACATGGAAATAGTTGACCAACATAAAGCAAAAGAAAAGATTTGTAATTTCTATAAATATTTATTTTTTGCACTATGAAGGATTCTCTTCCTATTCACAACAAAGTTTATTTACAATCATGTATATATATTTACTCTACTCTAATTCTTTTCCAATGTAGAACACCACATAACATTATAGGATTTGAGAGTTAAAATAATGGACCGACGATAGGCAATCAAAATGGAAAAATAAAATGTCAATTGTTATAACAACTACAAATATTCTATATACTCTATTTTTTAGAATACTAATATTTTAGAAATTAGAAAAAACTCCTTTCTACTATTGTCACAAATAAAATTGAATAAATTTACAAAGCATTCTTCCACATATGCAATTTTCCTACCTTTTTTTTATAGACATGTCACAACTTTGGTTTCAATTTTTTTGTTTGCTAATATTTTTCAAACAAATCTCTCTCTCTCTCTCTCTCTCTCTCTCTCTCTCTCTAATTTTCTTTATGAATCTATTTGTTTCCCTCTCCATCTCTCTATTTCTCTTTATCTCTCTAATTCTATCTCTATTCCTCTCTCTATCCCTCTATATCTCTTTGCCTCTCTCTCCATCTCTCTCTATCCCTCTATCTCTCTATCTCTCTATCCCCCCCTTCTCTCTATCTCTCTATCTATCCCTCTGCCTCTCTCCCACTCATCCCACTCGACCATGGTGTTCATTGCCAAATTTCTCTAAAAATGACATGGGGCTTAACAATACATAAACCACAAGGTTGAACACTTGAAAATACATTAATCACAAGGTTGAACACTTGAAAGGGTAACATTCCACATCGACAACATTGATCACCAACAACTAACATTCAAATCTATATCAAGAGTGTGCAATCTCACAAATCTTCCCATATGCCCCAAATTCACATTCCCAAGATATGCATGCATGCAACAAAAGCCATATGCTACACCGAGAAAGCAAGAAGAGGACTGATTAAGAGTACTTTCAAATGGAAATAGTTAATTGACACAAAAACAAAATAAAAGGTTTGTAATTTTCTGCACTATGAAGAATTATCTTCTTATTCACAACAAAGTTTATTCACAATCATGTATACATATTTATTCTACTCCAATTCTTTTCCAATGCAAAACAACACATTATTATAGGATTTGAGAGTTAAATAATAGATCAACAATAGGAAATCAAAATAGAAAAATAAAATGTCAATTGTTAAAACAACTACAAATATTTTGTAAACTCTCTTTTTTAGAATACTAATATTAGAAATTAAAAAAAAATCATTTATACTATTTTCACAAATAAATAGTTAGCTATATATATAAAATTTTATTTAATATAATATTTTAATTTAAATATTTTTATATATTAAATATTTAATATTTATATACATTTTAATATACAATATACAATATTAAGTTTTAGTATTTATACATATTTAATATTTAATATTTATATATACACTTTAATATACAATATTATATATTTACTATTATAATTAATTAAATATTATTTTACTATGCATACTTCAAAATTTTCCATATGCAAAATAATGTTTGTTTTTTTCCACTTGTCTACGATTTACTTTGATATCAATAACTTATAATCTATGTAGATCATGTACATATTTTAATAGACAATTAACTTCTCCAAATATAAATCTATGATAGTGCAAATCGATTAAAATGGATTGGGCCATTCTTTTTTTGTTTGTCAATGGTTAAAACAACTACAAATATTCTGTATACTCTATTTTTGAGAATACTAATATTAGAAATTAAAAATTAATTTTTTTAAAAAAAATTCCTTTCTACTATTGTCACAAACAAAATTGAATAAATTTATAAAGCATTCTTCTACATATGCAATTATCTATACTGATAGGTAACAACTTTAGTTTCACTTTCGTTGCTTGCTAATGTTTTTTCAAATCAATCTCTCTCTCTCTCTCTCTCTCTCTCTCTCTCTCTCTCTCTCTCTCTCTCTCTCTCTCTCTCTCTCTCTCTCTCCCTCTTTATCTCTCTATCTCTCTAATTTTCTTTTTGTATCTCTTTGTCTCCCTCTCTATCTCTCTATTTCTCGTTATCTTTATCTCTCTCCCTCTATCCCTTTGTTTCTCTCTACCTCTCTCCATCTCTCTCCATCCCTCTCTATCCCTTTGTCTCTATATCTCTCTATCTCCTCCTGCGCTCTATCTATCTCTATTTCTCTCCCCCTCTTTATCTCTCTCTATCTCTCTTTCACTCATCCCACTCAACCATGGTGGGTGTTGTCATATTTATCTAAAAATGGCACGGGTCTTAACAATACATAAATCACAAGGTTGAACACTTGAAAGGGCAACAATCAACATCGGAAACATCGATCATCAACAACTAACATTCATAGTTATATCAAGGGTGCACAACCTCACAAGTCTTCACATATTCCCTAGCTTCACATTCCAAAGATATGCACACATGCAACATAGGCAATATGTTGCATTGAAAGAGCACGAAGAGGACCAATTAAGAGCACTCTCACAATACTTGACACAAAAACAAAAGAAAAGGTTATATTTTCTATAGCTATTTATTTATTTTCACTATGAAGCATTCTTTTGTGATTCACAACAAAGTTTATTTACAATCATGTATACATATTTATTCTAGTCCAATTCTTTCCAGAACAACACATATCATTAGAGGATTTGAGATTTAAAATAATGGACCGAAATAGGCAATCAAAATGGAAAAATAAAATGTCATTTTTTTTAATTAAATAAAATGTCAATTGTTAAAACAACTACAAGTATTTTATATAATTTTTTATGACAATACTAATATTCGAAATTAAAAAAAAAATAACTCCTTTCTACTATTGTCACAAATAAAATTGAATTGTTTTACAAAGCATTCTTCTACATATGCAATTTTCCTACCTTTGTTTACATGTCACAAATCTTTTTGTGACAATACTAATATTAGAAATTAAAAAAAAAAACTCCTTTCTACTATTGTCACAAATAAAATTGAATAGTTTTACAAAGCATTCTTCTACATATGCAATTTTCCTATTTTTTTTACACAAACATGTCACAAATTTGGTTTCAATTTCATGGCTTATATTACAAACTATGTTCTTTGCATCAAATCTATAATGATTTTAGTTTTTTTTTTCTTGCATAACTTTAAATTCTAATGTCTATGAAAACAATGATGCTTTTTTTCTATTTTTTTTTAATATCAAAAACTTCTTAATATTTATTGTGCAATTGTATCAAAACCACTACAAATAGGATTTCTTACAATCTTCTTAGGAGATTTACGTATCAAAACCACTACAAATAGGATTTCTTACAATCTTCTTAGGAGAATTAGTATACTTTGCATGTGCAATGTACAATTTTCTACAAGCATTCTCGGCATACCCATTGCACACTAAGGTGCCATTGATAGTTTATTTTCTCTCTCACTGCACAGCGTAGCCCCCCAAAAAACACCTATTTAAATTTATTTTTCAAATATGAGCAGCTTATTTAAGAACAAGCAGTGGCTTAACTTTTATCCGAAATCTATTTTTGTGGAGCAAAGGGTCCCATGGAACTCTAAAAAGTCTGCTAAACTCTTAAATCAAAATCTTCTCCTCCAAAATAGGAGCAGCTATTGTTTAGGTGGTTTTTTTTCGGCTGGTGCAAATGGAGTGGGGTTGAAACTTTCCCCCACCAGCTTTAGGGAGTTTCAGTTAACTAATGGTTTTTTCATTCCGGCTACTTAATTTAGGGGAAATTTTACAGTATATGTTTTTATTTCTCTCAAAAATCTCTGCTAAATTATTTAGCATGAACTATTGTTTTAAAAACTTTATGACACCACCTACTTCCATAAAATTCTGAATACAAAATTTATGAGACCACCCATTATAAAATACTAAAAAAAAAATTAAAAAAAAAAAATGTCAGCAGCACTGCTGAGGTAATTTAGGAAGCCCCACGCAGTGGGCAGTGGCTTCATTAATATAAATTCTATGATCTTTGTGCTGGAATATAGTTCAGGCCCAGTGAGAACAGCAGAACTGAGAAAGAATACTAATATGAAATATCTATTTTCTATGCCAGCAGTGTGTCTGAGTACTCACTCATCAGATCAGATTCGCTGGACCAGTTTCAATTGGTTAGGTATATTGGAAGCATAAATGCGGGTTTGTTGGCCAATTTATTAATTAGCATTCAATAACGATCATTTTGTGATCTCATCGGCCGTCAATTAAGCGCGCTTGCTCGCTTGTTAATTATATTTATATATAAATAAGAGAAGCCTCTTAAAATCTAGAAGGTGTGATCCACGTGTCTCCAGGCTGGACATTTACTCAGATGACGAAAAAAAAACGTATAAACCTATCGGCTAAAAATAACACATTTGGGTTCTGGATTATTTTGTTTGCTGCGTGATTCCCGTGTACTAATTAAGTCTACAGCTTCGCCTTCGCCAATACGATTGCAATGAGTTTGCACTTATCTAGTTACTAGCACTTGCACCCATAAGAGGTTCAAGGGATACGCCGATAGGAAATTAAAGGTGATATTTTAAGTTCAGTTTATAAATATTAAGAATTAATGTTTTAATATTACAAATTGATTATATAACAATAAATTTATACACTACAAATTTGTATTTTGATAAGTAATGGTATCTATTTATTCACCCTTCCCAAAATTTGTGTGTCAAGTAAGGTGATCTATTTTTCTCACATCCTTGATAATCCCAAAATATTTTCACAAGGCAATTCCATTATAGAGGCTATTCATCCATGTCAACATATGCTCAAGAGATTTACTGAAGATTTAATTTATAGAGTTGTAGAGTTCTAGTCATTTTAAATAGCTGGGCTTGAACAATAGTTATGGTCTTATGTTATGGAGATGGCAACCAAAGAAATCCAAATGTACCATTTCACTTTACTTCCCATTGAGACTACAATTTGGATAGCTTAAGGGTCAACCTCTAATTTAAATCAAAAGTGGCTTAGAATCATATCTAGGTATGCTTAATAATATGCATAGGTTTAAGAGATATAAATTAAAATGTTTATGATTTCAATTATATATAACTACAATGAATATATTGACCATCCAACATTTTCTTCCCTAATCATATAGCAATGCTAACACCAGCGACCATGTCTAGATTCTTTATATGTTAAATGAAAGACATGCATTAGCTTAAACACTTAAATTCATCCCAAAACTCTATTTGGAACACTGGCCTATTTTTTCCAATCTCCTCAAAAGCATGTTATTATCATCATCCCCACAATATTTTTGACATCCCAGCGATTCTCCTCCCCTTAAATATGACCAGAGAGTAAGAGTGTTATGCTCCTTGCCCTAAAATCTAGTTTCTTAAAAGTAACTTGTGGTCTCTTCCAGTAGCTAGATACTTAAAATAAACCCTGGCATGTTTTGCTTATTGATTGAAACCATATATAAGTTTTACAGCTCTTTGGCTACAAGGCCACCACCTAAACATTTGTTTGAAGAAAATGAGCTGCACAAATGGAGTAAGCTTCTCCTTCCATTTAGGCTTTAGCATGTTAACTAATCCACAAACAAAAAAAGAAAGATCATCCCTCCCTCTAAAAATACCCAACTACCACAATGCTTAGATTCCCCACTCAAACTCTTAAAAGATGGAGTATTAACAATTGCATTCACATAATATTATCAAAGACTCTCTACTTTTAAAGAAATTATTAATTTAACTAGGTTTATTATAGATTAGTATTACCCGAGTTTTTACTCTCCTAGTTGTAACACAAAAGTGTTAAAAAGTATTTTTCAAAAAAATTTAAAAAAATTAATTTAAAATAATAATTAGTATAAAAAAGATCAAAGTTGGTCCACTCTCTTCCTAACTTTAATTAACTTATATTTTCCACTTTATTAACCTAAATAATAATTTTATATGATGCAAGTTACTTACAGACTTTCAAGATGTTTGCTCAGAAATATTCTACTCTTATTTTCTTCTGAGGGTTTGAAATTAGCTAGTATGCCCCAAACAAGCTATTATTTGCAATTTCAACAGAAAACTCCTAAAGGTCTTTTGAATTTCATTATCATAGGAGGTAGCTCAAATGTGCATTGCCCAACATACTTTCTTTCATCTATAGGCATCAAAATCTCCATTTAAATTGTTTTAGGTCATGAATGGTAGTTTGATTGTGTAGCAAATTACCACTTCTCTTTTCCCTTCTATGCTGGAAAAATACAAGATTTTGTTTCAAGAAAGGCCAATATTCTTAGTTGTAATAAATTGTTATGGTAGTTAGTGGAAACTACAGAAAAAGCATCTGGGAACCATTATTCTCTTTTTGACACTAATACTTGGAAGAAGAAGTAAAATGAGCTCAATTTTACTATCACGCTCTTTCATTGTTAAATTCCACTACAAGGTTTTTAAGCTCAATAATTTGCAATAGAAACTTGTGATGTGAATTACTAGAGCCATGATGTTCTTGTCACTACTGATGAATATCTATGACATCCAAGTCTTACGTGAATTTATGTAAAAATTCATTCGAGTGTGTAGAGATACATATATCATCCCATGTTTGTAATAAAACCAATATTACCATATTGATAAGAATTGTAAGCAAAGAAAGGTTCATAAAGTAGTATATACCCTGAAAATTCCAATCGATAAGCTTTTCTCCTTCGTAACCTTTAGTTCAGACAAATTGATTTTGCAGGTTGATTTCCCTCCCCCATCTGACAATTGAATTCATTGCAACAATTTTTAGGTTATTATTAAATGCTCATTGTTTAGTGCTAGTAAATGGATTGTAGTGCCCCTCACCTTGTCGTCGGTCAGACTGATGGTTTTCTAGTAGGATTGGACACCATGACACTCTGTTTTATGATAGCTGATAATGAATCTATGTTAGGATGATGCTTGACCACTGATACTTCATGTTATCACAGTTTGATGCACATATTAGATGTTATAGATTATTTTAATTCAGCTCCATGTGTTATTCGATCATGATTATGATGATATCTGTTGAAGTTTTAACTATTGACATTTTATGTTTTCACAGATGCATGGACATACTAGATGTGGTGGATTAATTTAATTTAGAGCTTTATGTTTTTATCTAATCTTTGTGATGATGTTACTATTGATAATTGCTCAGTAGATAGTTGTCATGTATAACGCGGTGACTCGTCAATGTGCTTTTGTGAATGGAACAGTGTCGGATTACTCATGTTTGAGTACCCTGCCACGCTATGATTTCCATTCACTATAGGACTGCATGTGGATGTATATATATATCTTGTATGGTTAACTGTGCGTTGCTGCAGGATGCAGGTACTAGGCACCGACTCCACCTGATTACCAGGTCTGAGCGTGCCTTCGCCAATGGATTAGTTGATTGGAGTTAACGTGAGGTCCCTAGTCAGTGTTGTCTGGTCATCAGTTTACCCTTGTGGTTATTATTTGTTATTCGATCATGACTTGTTGTCAGGTAATTTTGTGCCTTGAAGTCTTATTAGGGTCGAAGGTGTCTGGATGTGTTAGATATCGTTGTTCATTAAATAGAATCTTTTTACGAAAATTATAATGTTGATAATTAAATACATTTATAAAAGTCGATATTTGGGCACAATGTCGATAGTTGTTAATTATTGTTGTAAATAAATTATTATTTTATTAGAAGTCTTGTTGTTAAATAAAGATTGTAAGAAATGTTGTATTAATTAATATAATATTATTTATAATAAATATTTAAATTAAATAGTTGTATTCATGTTGTAAATTGTGATTTACAACTTAATTAATAAAATAAATTAAAATATAGTTGTACAATTTTATTTAGTTGGTCGGCCATAAAGTAAATTAAATTTGGTCGGAGCTGTGTATTCATATTTAATAAAGATTAACCTTTAGGGATCAAAAAAATAAAAAATAAAAATAAAAAAAAAAAAAAATTAAATAAAGTTATCTAGAGGGGGGAGATGCACGGGATCGCGTGCCGAGTTCCTCAGACGATGGAAGGGTCTGTTATATAAAAGAGAAGCTTGTAGAGGCTAAGAGGGGGATTACAGGTGGATAAGAGAGAAGAAGGCTGGGAAAAGAAGCTGGGAACTACAGCAACTGAAATAGACTTATCGATCCGACATCATAGCCAGGTTTCACTGATCGCCTAATTTCTGAATCTGAACCTATATGATTGATTGTTTCTTTAATTGCAAACGAAATTATTTTGGTTAAATGGTTTTCTGTCTGAATTTTCTGTCAATTCTGCAAGTGTTTATTTTCTATGGACGGTTTTAGATGTAAAATCATTGGGTCTGAAATAAATGGAACCTTCCTTACACCGTTCTCTAAACCCTTAACTGAAAAGTGTCTCTCAGATGAGGTTGTCTCAACTGGTCTTCCTCCCTCTGTTTAACAATGAAACTCTTGGCATTGTTATCTTCTCGCAGTCGTATGTATCTGTGGCAGATTCCATCATAGGGTTGAGTGTAGTTTCCTGCATTTGTTTTTGAGGGTGTATTCGTAAACCTGTGCCTGATTTGATAGGTATTAGTATTACAGTTTTAAGACACCTCAAAAGGATCACCTCAGATCGCCCTTATGTCATCTTTAATTGATTGGTTATGCGATGTATCGTTCTGTATTCCTTATCCTCCCTCAGTCATTTAACTGTTCCGGCAAACTTCAACTCTGTACTGCAATATATATATCAGTCCTCAACTATTGATAAATGACAGCAATCCCTGGATCTGAAATCACATTGGACTGATGTTGGACCTGGGATCTAGTATTTAATCCAGAATTAGCGTCTTAATAGTTGCCTCTGGGATAGCTTTTGTCGAGAGCGCCACCTCCAATCGTTTCATTTTTGCTTAAACGTTTTGGTGCAGTAAATAACAGCGATGCTGTATTTACTCCTAAGCCTATATTCATATGTGATTTACAGATGTCGAGATGGCAAGTGCTTTTAAAACGAGCTTAGATTTATTAGTTAATCTCATGGTAAGTTAGGGTTTCCACTGAATCGCTGCCTCCAGCTAGACGCCACCTTGTGCATACAAGCTGTTAATGCAATTATAACCTTTCTATTACCGCTGATTTAACTGAGATCTCAACAATAAAGTTACGGCTGTATTGAAAGGTTGAAACACAAACTTGGTTTAACCATCAGCTCTAGCACATCTAGAACAGCGTATTCTTCTGTAAATTATTGTCCTCCTTTAGCGCACAGCAGGCAACAGCCTCCGTCTCCACAATCCTACATACATCTTCATATGCTTATGCCACAACTACATCATTTGGTGAGGTACATGTTATGAAGATATGAAGATCTTGAATACTCCAAAAGCAACTACATTGCTCATATGTATGAGCAGCTCAGCTCAACAAAAGAGATATTTTGCTGGATAAGGGAAGGGAATAAAACACACTGTTGCTCATACGGCGAAACTAAATAATATTCAACGCTGTGCCATCAATACATGTGGAAAAGCAACAAAATATTATTGGTGGATGTAGGGACAAAAATTACATCACAATTTAGGGCATGTTTATGCCGTTGAGTATCATCTCAGAATCACTCCCTCACCAGTGTTTTTGACGGTGGCGATGGCGCTGGATCTCACATAGAAATGTATTTACAGATCTACATAAATAACGATACCTTCACCATTCATTTCATATTTCAGAGATTCCAGCCCAGTTGAATTGCCATGGGCATGCCAATGCGTGATTTGAAGGTGGTACAGCAGGTTTTAGGAAATAACATTATTACATCTGACATGGTATTTGTCACTGCTCTCTCTCTCTCATCATTTTGTGCTCTTATCTGCCCTTCTCTAATCATGAAGATTATGGACAGAATTCTAGAATCAATTTTGGCTTGAGCTTGCCTCATGCCTCCTACCACTGTGATTACTTGATTCCAAATTGCTCTGCACTAGCAGGGAAGAGCAGCAATAGTAACACTAATATTTCAGTGGATCTTCGTATTGGAATTGATGGATCCAAAAATGGAAGCAGTTCCCAAGAGTTTGAGAAAGTTATAGCGTTTGTTAAAACCGCTCAAAATTTGTCGCACGGCGATTCACTAGTGATACAGCTAAAAGAAGCAGCAGCTACTCTGGAAAGTAATCTTCCAAAGGAAGAAACAAAAGATGGATTGGCACATACAGAAACGAAGATGGCACAAATAACACAGTTTTCCCAATGTGACTTATATTCGGGAAAATGGGTGTATGATGATTCGTACCCTCTTTACCCTGCTGGAGAATGCCCATATATGAGCGGGGCTTTTAACTATCAAGCCAATGGGCGTCGGGACTCATACTATACAAAATGGAGATGGCAGCCTTCACACTGTCACCTTCCCAGGTTGAATGCCACCGACATGCTGGAGAGACTGAGGGGAAAGAGAGTGATGTTCATTGGGGACTCTCTCAATCACAACCAGTGGGAATCCTTGCTCTGCATTCTCAGGACTGTAGTGCCTCAAAACAGAAAATATTTCAGCCGTTCCAAGCATGGCGCCACCACTGCTTTTGTAGCTCAGGATTTTGCAACTAGAAGAATTCTTTTTATGTGTTGTGCAAGAAATTGCTCAACACTATCCACATACTCTATTACACATATTTGCACCTACAGTTCACTCATATTCATATTTTCTCATACATTTATACAGTCACCATATCTAATTGTTATCACACCAATGTTTGCACTAATGCATGCAACATTACCATTAGGATTTAGCACCCTATCTAGCTTATCCAAAAATCTAAGGACAGTCATGTGGATTGGTGGTAGTATGTTCATATGTTGGTTAGTCAACCGGCGACACCTGAGACTTTTTAAACCACGATATCCTTCAATAATAGCTATTGCATACATCAGTGATCTTATATTTCCTGTGACATCATTTCATTTTTCCGATCTGCAAGTAATTTCTCTGCTTCAACTATATGCTCCTTTTTTTTGCGTTTCCTCTGATCGGGTGTTCAACTTGTCTTGACCGATCTTTGTGACTTTGGTTTTATTTCTTGCGACCTAACCTCAATATTAGATGATCGCTCATCAAACAAGAACTGTGGTTGTAAATTTTCAACCTTCCTTTAACATTGGCAGCTTATTGCTTCCTTCATCAGTCCACTTTATTGCTTAGGCTCTCATGGTCTCACTTGCCTGCAAACAAATGATTACTTTCAATCTGAGTGAATATTATCATCCTTAGAAGGTAATGGAGGTTACAGTGTCTAAACAGATTCATCATCTAAGTTGCTTAGTATATTTGTCATGCATCGGTTTCAATCTACACTCATAGTGTATCTGGCGGGAGTAATGCCTCAAGAAATTATGTTTCCTGCATTCGTTAGTCATTAAAATCTGAAATTTAGTCAATTTTAAATTGGATCGCTCCCTGAAATGGACACCCATCAGGAAATGATGAATTGTATTTCTCTTGGGCTGTTTGTTTAAACCTGCAAGTGAATAGTTCATATAAAATGCTCAAACAATTAGATTTGTCAGTCAATAAAACAAAATAAAGATTATTTAGATAATTAGTTGTAAGGTGTTAATTTAATCGTTGCAGTTCAATGTTCATTTAATGTTCTTTGGATGAAAAATATTTACTATCTTATATTCCATTGAATTTATTATTATTGTTAAGGTTATTATATATGATATTGTTGTCATCTCCAAGCCGTCTAGAAAGGGTATGGGAGGAAGTCTAATGGGAAATTGTATAAACTATATGGTTGTTGGTTTTAAGAGTGCCAAAATCAAAGTAGATTAATATTTTAGTTAAGTTAATAGATTTAATTTGTCAAACTATAAGGAAATGTAGTTAATAGTTTAATTTAAATTGTTAGTGTTGATTAATCTTGGTAACGATCTTATTACAACATCATTATGAAGGTGTTGTTAATTGAAGCTTGATTAAATAGTCTCGATAGTGGATTTATTATCATTGTAATGAGATTATTGGTTGTAATGGGGTCCACTGTGCAAGTTGTTTGGGTGTCAGTCCAGAGGCATAGGATAACGTGATTTGTTTTTCAAGTATAGTGTTTTATGTATTGGATTTATGATGATATGTTGTCTCTAGTTATGTCTGGGATAAAAGACAATGTGAATGATGAATGTATTTCCTTGGGGATGTATTGTTGTTCGTCTAATTATATTTATCTTGTATTGAGTTTTGTGTTAGATTTTGCAATGGGGAGACATCGAGTATTGTAACAGAGTAATGTTTATGTATTGTTATGGGCAATATTTGTGAGTTGTCCCTGTGATTAAGTTGATATGCAAGAGGGATAATGCCTTGCATTATTATATTTACATGTGGATATGAGAATAATTGTTATGCAAGAGGGTTAATGCCTTGCATGGTTCATGTATCATCGTTGTCATGATGATGTTTGCTATGTTGTTGGTGAGGGTTTCTAGATGCAGGTAGGGGAGTGGCTTTCAGTGTGGGGTCGGCACCCAAAGAGGCTGTCAGGATAACCCATTGAAAGTTGTTAATTAAGTGAAAACCTAAAATGAACTGGGGAAAAGGGTAAAATACACATTAATAAGATAATTGGATTTCCTCTCCCATGCCTGTAGTGCTCGTTTAGACTAAGGATGGGTAGAGAAGGCCTGGTTGGCAAGATCAACTTCCTTGTCCTCACGAAAGGAAGATTGATTCCGCATGTGTCACCCTATGGGGCTGGCGCCTAGTGAGAGGCTGTCAGGATAACCCATGTTAGGACCATGCGATGACACTCTCCCTACTGCAGCCTAGCATTCCCTAGTTGTTCTCTCCCCATTTGTCTTGTGTCTGGAAGTTCAGTCAAGTTGTGTTGTGTTGTTATGTGTAGTATTGGCATTTGGTCGTCCTTTGTTCATGTTTAGTCTTGTCTACCTGACTGTTATTGTTTGGGACCTCATGTTAACTCCTAGCTCGGGGGGTGGACCTTAGGGTTCCACATGGTCGGGTGGAAGAGCTTTATTATCCATTGGTTACTCTCGTCGAAGTTCATGTGCAGAAAAGATTTATTCCAGTTGCAGACATTTGCACTTGTACCAGTTGATGAAGGTGTATGTATATAATCTTGTACTAGATTTGTGTAACGGAACATTCATAATGTATGTGTTTCTGATGTATTCTGAAATGGCAATGTAATGATGTCCTAGTGTACTTATGTGTAATGAAAGCATTTCAGTTATGTTTCTTAATCATGTAGATTAGATTATGCGATGTCATGCAATGAATAAGATTATGTTATTTAATTGTGCATTGGATTCAGATCAGTTACGGATGTATGATGTATGTTAAATTATGTTAGCTAGTTTGTAAAGTAATGCAGCCTTGAATCCTTAGAGAATATGTTGTAATTAGTTATGTTAACATTACTTGTTATCTTAAACATTTAAAAAAAAAAAATTTCCTGTTTCATATAGCATAAATGTGTATTTCTTTAAGGTGTTCAAGTAAACACACATTGTTGAATGTTATTATGCAATTTGCAAATGCTTAATATATTGTCTATTTCTTTTCTCTTCTTTTCCATACCACAAATCTAAACTTCGAAGCCACCATATAATTTGAAAAAATTCTATTCTTTCCCGAAAAAAAGAATACCTTAATTTTATTTTATTTTTCGAACTTCCAACTCTATGATGTAGGAGAACATTTAAAAAGGCAGTAATGGGTTTCGGTTTTTCTGTGCTTAATAAAATTGCAGCAAACATATTTTAGTTTTTGTGCTAGACAAACAAAGAAATGTTTTTTAAAAAAATAAAAAACTCCTCCACGACATTGGATCGATTCCTCGGAAGACAATTCTCTTGTTTTCTGTTTGCGCTCCCCTTCAGCTCACCTCAGATCTTGCAATTTGATATGCTCAACCGTTTTCGCTTTTTTTTTCCTTTGAAATTTTTTTTGAAATCGGAGGATATCCGGCGGAGGACATTTTTAAGACTTCAGACTTTTTCTGACATGATTTTTTTTTCCGGCAGACGACGTCATGATGTTAGACAGTTTTCATCGCTGGCGGGAAAAAAGTACGGGGTGAGGCAATTTTCCGAACACTCGCATATAAAGCCTATCGACTAAAAATCTCCCGGTGTAAAGTTTTTTTTACGGCGTGAGACAATTCCGAGCACTATAATGCTCACATATAAAGCCTATTGGCTAATTATTCTATTGATTGTAAACTAATTAAAATACATGATTATTTTTCTTGTCAGGGAAATTTGATTTAAATTTGTACTTTTCCTATGTCAATGTGATAAAGTTTTAACAAAAAAATTATTGAAAAATGATTTATCTGTATTGTCATTGGCTCAAAAAAATGACTAATTCTCTTCGAATTGTGGGAGAGTGCAACAAAAAACTATAAATGTGGAGAGAAGTTTGGTTTGAAGGGAGGATGTGGCAAGTAAACAAATTATGAACACAAATTTTGTCTCCCACTAGCTAAGTCATGAATGACGATAATTATGAGAGGGAAGAATCATAGTTTTTATGAATTTAATTTTTTGTTTCATTAGTTAAACGTAAAAATTACTTTTTGTTAAATAGACAAAATTATAATATTAATAATACTATTAAAAATACAGGGTTCTACATATTTTATTTTATGAAATTATATTATTTTTGGGATTTCAATTTTATTTACTCAAGAGTTAAAAATCTAGTATTTCAATTTTATTTAATCAAAAGTTAAAAATCTATAGTATCATGAAAAATATTTCGCTATGTTATTACAATTTTTATTTTATTCTTCAAACATACAATATTTTAATGCATTTTAAATTATAACATAAATACAAATTAGTTTTATAGCTAAGGAGCTATTTTATTTTTACCAAATTAAATTATTTTTGAGATTTTAATTTTATTTAGCCAAGACATTTGAAGAATAAACAATTCTTTATCTTTAGAAACAATTATTACTAAAAGATTAATTAAAATAATTAATATCATGTTCTCTTACTATTATTACTTCAACAAAAAATTAAGCGACTAATATAAAATAGTGTAATGTTACAATATTTTAATATATTTTAAATTGTAATAGTATTCAATATTATTACATTTTAATATCTTAGGCAGACATTTCAAATCTCTCCACACCCAACTAGGGTTAGGGTTCTACACATTTTATTTTATGAAATTAGATTATTTTTGGGATTTCAATTTTATTTACTCAAGAGTTAAAAATCTAATATTTCAATTTTATTTACTAAAAAATTAAAAATCTACAGTATCATGAAAATTTTTTGGCCATGTTATTACTTATTTTATTTTATTCTTCAAACACAATATTTTAATGAATTATAAATTATCATAATATTAACATTATTACATTTTATTATCAGACATTTTAAATCTCTATACACTCAACTAGGGTCAGAGCTCTCCACATAATACAAATATGTAGGCTTTGTAAAGTTTAATTTTATAGTTAAGGAAATATGTGTTATTTAATAGACTTTGTAAAGTTTAGTTTTATAGCTAACTAAATATTATTTTAGTGCTATTTTATTTTTACCAAATTAAATTATTTTTGAGATTTTAATTTTATTTACCCAACACATTTTAAAACGAGTTCACATAAATTTTTCCTTATAAATTTAGTTCTATAAATATAATAGTTACAAATTTGAAATGATAACAATTCTTTATATAGTGTAGTGATCTAAATATGTTATTGTTATTATATTGTGTAATTATTCTTCAAACTTACAATATTTTAATGCATTCTAAATTGTAATAGTATTCAATATTATTACATTTTAATATGTGAGGTAGACATTTCAAATCTCTCCACACCCAACTAGGATTAGGGTTCTACACATTTTATTTTATGAAATTAGATTATTTTTGGGATTTCAATTTTATTTACTCAAGAGTTAAAAATTTAGGATTTTAATTTTATTTAGTCAAAAGTTAAAAATCTACAGTATCACTAAGAATATTTAGCCACCTCATTACATTTTTTATTTATTCTTCAAACTATAAAAGTATTAGTATTATTACATTTTAAGGAAATATTTGTGTTATTTAATAGACTTTGTAAAGTTTAGTTTTATAGTTAAGGAAATATTTTAGTCCTATTTTATTTTTACCAAATTAGATTATTTTTAAGTTTTTTATTTTTATTTTTAAAAGGGGTAAAAACTTTAGTGAAATTCAGAAAAGAGTAGCCATACAAAGCATGAAACAACATCATCCTTCACCAATACTATTCCCATCCTCGGCAAGAATCCTCTCCAAGTCATGTCGGAGCTCATGAGGAACCTGCTCCCACTCATCAATCTTCCAACCATCTAAATGTTTAGAAGCCCACTTAGCCAAACAATTTGCTGCCTTATTCCACTTCCTCAGAATATGGACAAAAGACACCATCTCCATCAAAGAACTTATCTGCAGAATCTGTTGCACCATCATAGCCAACTGCCAACTAACATCAGATACCTTCTGTTCATTCAGCAAATTAATCAAAACCTGTGAATCAGACTCATAGATAACCTTGCGCCATCCCAAAGCATAAGCCCTCTCCAAAGCATAGAGGATCGCCAAACCTTCCATAAGGTTGATAGTCTGCAATCCTTCATGAACAGAAAAGAAAAAAATCACTGATCCAAAAAAATCCCTGCCAGCCCCACCAATCCCAGTAGGCTCATGATTGCCCCTTGAAGAACCATTGGTATTGAGCTTCAAAATACCAACTGGAGGGGGTAGCCATCCCCCCACCCTTTGAACTTTCTTTTTCACCCACCTTCCTCTCCTGACACAAGCAGAAGCTGAAGACAACCCCTAAATACCCAATCTATCCACCAGCTCAGCATCCCCTTTCTCCAAAGGGAACACCACATCACACTTAGCTTCCACTGTCTCCCGAATCATACCCATAATTTTGTGCCAAACTCGTTTAATCAATAACTTCTCACCTCGAAATATTCTTCGATTCCATTCCAACCAAATCTACCATAGTATGAAGGAAGGCCCAACATACCACACATCTTGCAAGAAAGAGGCCATAGAAGGAGGTTTACCCAGACTACTCCAAAAATCCACCAGGGAGGAAGCATGAACATAGGGGCTTTTCCAAACTCCCCACCAAAAATGTCAAAGCTGCAAAGCCAAGGGACAACGGAAAAACAAGTGAGAAGAGTCCTCCTCTCCACATCCACACAAAACACACATAGAAGGACCCTGAAAACCCTGCTTCTAAATATCATCCCATGTCAAGCACCTATTCCAAGACAAAGTCCAAATAAAGCAGTTACACTTCGACCAAGAAAGCTTATCCCACACTTTCTTCCACTAGTGAACCTCCACCCCATCCAGTTGGTGAGATAACATCACCTGATATCTAGAAGCAACAGTATAGACACCCTTAGGATTAGAAGACCAAGAAAGAATATCCCCTTCTTGGAGGGAGCTACATCGTCTATGAGAAAGGATACTGTGAAGCTCAGCACACTCCTCCTCCATACCAACATTAGGCCACTCATCAGGATTCTTCCATCTCGCCACCACCAATTGCCCATGAGAAGATAAGGACTTGAAGTCACTCACCCTTGACCATTTAAAGCATTGTCGATTCCAACGTTTAAGCTGATACTTGACAAATTGAAGTAATTTAGCAAAAGTATACATTGTTGTACCATAAGCAGGTCTACCATACCTCCACCACGCAGCAACATAGTCATGGAGAGAGGAGTCATGCAACCACATAAGATGGAACTTAAAAGGAGACCGAGGCACACAAGCTAAAGAAATAGCCTGCTTGATAGGCCAATGATCTGAGCCACTCCAATCCAAAATTTCAGAGCTAGAAGACCACAACCCACCAACCTAGTAGCAAGAAACTAGAAAGTGGTCAAGTCTTTCCGCAATGCAATTATTCCCGACCCTTTGATTGTTCCAAGTAAACTGGCCATTAATGGGCTTGATATCAACAAGATTTAAAGATGAGATGTTATCCTAAAGTAGCAACGTAGAAGGCTCCAGCCTCGCAATACCACCCCGCTTCTTAACCAACTCAGAAATAGCATTGAAGTCTCTAGCCATAATCCACGGATGGAAAGGAACCATGCTTCAGACAAACCAGATATGGGACCACAAAAGTTGCTTACCCTGAAGTTCAGTAGGCGCATAGAAATTGGAGAAGAGAACAAACTCCCCCGTCTCAAAACAAGATGCAATCATAGAGATAGAAGACTAAAAGGACAACCACCAAAGAGGGTGGAGAACCGATCTTCTGAGGATTCCATAAACAAGCCACTCCCCCAATAGACCCTTGAGCACTAATGCACTGGCACTCTCCACTACCCCACAACTTAGGCACTAAACCAAACATACACTCCACTGATAACTTAGTCTCCTGCAGGAAAAGAACATTAGGAGATTGACTTCTAACCAAATCATGAACAACTTTTTATCGAGGGCCACTGTTCAAGCCCCTTACATTCCAGGATAGAATAATCATTTCAAGGGGCTCAAAAAATGAGAATCTAGAGTCTTAATAGACCTTGACTCTACCAAAGTTTCCCTTGTTAATTTAATCTTTTCCAGATCCTTTTTTCTACCAAGCTTGGAAGACTTCTCCCCAACCCCTTTTTTTGGATCCTTTTGATAAAGACCCAAATGAGAAGAAGAAGACTTATTATTCTTCACCCCCTCAATACCTGCATTCAAAACAAGAGGAGATCCATTCCCACCACCCTTCTTCTCTTCTACAATAGGAACTGATTCCACCTGGACTTCCATTTGAACATCCGTGTCTATTTGCAAAGCACTATTATCCTGCAAAACCTGAGTAGCTTCAGAAAGAAGGCCCTCCTATCCTATACCCAAAGCACCTTGATCCAGATTCACCAAGCTCGGATTCACTTCCTGCTAGCTGAGATCATCTAAAACTTTAAATCTGTTGAAATAATCTTCATCCTGCCTTTCCTTCAAAGTCCTCTTTTGACCTTGATTCCTGTTACAAGCCTTGACTGGAATGAAACCATCAGCCCCATCCACATCACCAGAAATGGGTTCCTTCCCCTTTTCAACCCTAGTGGGATTGCGGGGAGGTTGAGAAGGCTGGGAATCCATAGGCCTAGCCTTTGGGCATCTCCGCTGCAAATGTCCATATTCATGACAGAGACAACATTGAAAAGAAAGAGTCTCATAGTCCAACTACTGCACCCAAGAGTAAGGACCCGTACACATATCCACTAAATCTGGCAAAGGTTTACTTAAATCAATCTCAACATAGATACGAGCAAAAGTCATCACCTTTTTAACCTGAGTTTGATGTGAAGCACCAACTAGTTTTCCTAGCATCGAAGCCAACAAGTGCAAAACATCATCTCACCAACATTCCATAGGAAACCTCGGAAGCCGAACCCACACCGAACTTGGTTCAGAAGCTCTTCAGTAGGATTGAAGCCCGCATGCCAAGGTTCAATAAATAACCCAATCTGATTATGAAAATAGGGGCCTCCTTCAAAGGCCTTTTTGTGATCCACCAAGCAATTGAATAAAACCATGAAATAGTTATTTGCCAAAAGCATAACCTCCATTCTCCCTCCGGCATCCAAGTCCGTTGGGCCCACGATTCAAGAAATTGTAATGAAACACGCATCCCCATAAAGTTGCACATCAATGCATGCTTCGAATATTAGTCAATATCTTTCACAATCATCTCCAGTGGGATAACCAATTTTGGCCTCTCCTCACAATGTTTAAGATATCCATTAATCTTTGTAATCCATGTACCACCAGACAAACCCGAGCCAACCAACCCTGGATCTAGTGAGAACAAGTTATTATTAAAAACCTTCGAAGCATGTGAAGGAGAATTCACACCAATCGTTGCTGAGCGAAACTCCATCTTGGGACTAGCCCCCGAAGACTCCCCGATCGACATTGAAACTAAACAAGACCCAAGGCGGGCATGCAGGCCCCCGAGATAAAATAAGGAACCACCACTAGGGTTTAACTGACCCACCACCTAGTACCACCTTCGAATTGCAGACCCAAACCAACTAGGCACAAAACCCCACCCGCGGCCTCCAACTAGGCACAAAACCCCTACACGCTCCAGATTATTTTTGAGATTTCAATTTTATTTACCCAAGACATTTCAACACTCTTCAAAAATTAATTTTTCAATTATTGGAATGCAATTTGTCTATACAACCAATACCTAATCAACAAAAAAATTACAACTAAACAAATACTATATACAACCAATAGCTAATCAACAAAAAAAATTACAACTAAACAAATACTATAATAACAACACTACAAGGCATGTACTGGACACTACGTGGCACTTGTTTAGATTGCATGCATCTTCTGATAATGGAGGGACTGAAAATAAAAGGCTTTCTAAAAACAAAGTTTTTATCTTTTTCTCTCTTTGGATTTTTTTTTTTCTAATTTTATCCTTTTATATCATTTTGAACTATTTTGCCTTTGTGTCTTTATGATATTTCAATTTACTTTTACATAAATGAATAAGCTAACCTTAAATAAATAAACAAACTATTTTCTATTCTTTAAATAAATAAATATAGATGGCATTCATTTATTTAAATAAATAGATGAATATTTTGTTTATTTCTAATATTTATTTAAAATAAATATGATTAATCTATTTAATATGTATTAGGTTTAAGGATAAGTTTGAAAATAAATTGACATGTAGGAATGCAAGACTAATACAAAGATATTCATGTAAAATATTGATAAGTTAAACTTAATAATGTTTGAATCAAAGGAGGATTGATATGACCTACCACTCATTCACAAATATGGAAAAAAAGGGTTTTCAAATATTTTTAGGTATGACTTGACCAAAGTTAGAATTTTGAAAATGAGAAGCATCAAAGACAATATCAAAGGCAATATCAAGACAACGTGAACAAATGATAGATGCAAAAAGAGAGGAATAAAGGTAATGACTCAAAGATATTTTATTTATTGAAGACTTAATAGTTATTTTATTTTATTTTAGAACTATTTTAGTTACTACATACGCTATTTATTTTATTTTTTTGCTGCGTAATAATACTTTTGTATATATTGATATCAAAAAAGGAATTACAGTTTCAGAGTTTTTTCAAAAAACAACCTATAAGCTGAACCTAGACTTCCCCATATCCATTTATATTTGTCATTAACAGCCACACAGGGAAAAGCTTATGCATAAAGAGAGAAATATACTAGGACTTAGAACATAAAAGAGACATAGAAGACTATAGACCCACAACCACAGGACAGTATAAACACAAGACCCAATATAAACACAAGACCCACTATAAACATAAGACCCAGGACCTAGTTCACGGCCGCATTTCTTGATTCCATTCATGCCTCAATTTCATAGTTATGTAATTTGAGGTTGAATTCCTCAACCCAGTTGAAACCCTGGGCCTCTAGAATCTAAAAATACCTTAGCAAATAGTTTACCCCAGTCCAAGCATGCTGCCTATACCACACCAAATCCTTGCCCTTCAAATGCAAGGTAAAAGGAAAATACTTAACCATGCTACTTGGTTGCTACGGGAGGTGAATATCTTTGGGATGGGGTAGTCCAGATCCAAAGGTTGCTAGCTCCAAAGTTTCCTCCAGCCCACCCAACATACTGGGGATGAAGAGCCTTCGAGTAACCGACTCCACCTTAGTCTTTGCCACATTCAAATCCAACATCACTGCAACGAACTGAGAGCTGATATCAGAATCGACCCGGTAATGCTCGCTTCCCTCCACAAATTCCTTCCCCAAAACCATTTTAACCATCCCCAGAACCAACTCATCCTAAAGCTTAAGGATGCGTTTGATTCGCAAGTTTGTGATGCCACCCAAGAAGGCCATCTACCTCTTGGAGCTTAACAAACGAATGGGGGTATCCATCCTTTTGCACCTGATCCAATCCGCCGAGAACAGAAGCACCTTTGGTTTTGTAGACATTATCGACCGGTTCAAAAACAATAGAAAATTAAAGCTAAAAAAGAACTCAAGAAACTATCGCTGGATTGAAGACATGCTTCCAAATGATAGCAGAGATCAAATCACTGGAAATTCCAGCTTGTCACATTCCTCTAAAAATCTGCCCGAGTGTGAGAGCCAACCCATCCATCGAATCTCACTGAAGAAGGACCGTGGGAGTTAATGAATCATAATTGTTTGCTTTATTGACCCCTTGAGAGGATGAGTACCTTATTAGAAATTATCCTGCACTTGCCACCAAATCCAAATGAAGCCGCCGTGTCAAGAGTGTCAGTGCCCACTTGGCAGAGTCCTAGTCCCCAGTCCTTCCACACCCTTTCGTGTGGAAGGACTCCCGCCCAACCACCCACACATACACTATTTATTTTAACATTTACTCAAGAATTATTTTTATTTTAACAAATTATCTACTTTAAATATAGATTTTTCTAAATTTATTTACTACTTGGAAGGTTGAAATTAGAAAATGAGGACAACCAAAAATAATATCAACGAGAATATCAAAGATGACAACATAAACAATTAATAGATGTTGAAGAATTGGAATTACAAAGTTAAGAATATGTACATACTGTACTACAAGAAATGTGAATGATGAACTATGCCTATAAACAACGAAATAGAGATATCAATCTATAAATCTACATACTCAATAAAGCAAAGATATAATTATGAATGCAAATATAAAACCATTAACAATCAAACCAAAAGCTTTATTGTTAAATCTTGTGATCTTCATGATGATGGCTCTTAGAATCACATAACAAGATTGCTTTGATGATAGAGTGCTTCGAGTGCTTTGATGAATAGAGGATTCAAGAATTTTGAGAATAAAAACGATAGCATAAGGCTACAATTGAAAAGTGTTGTTGAATGGCAAATGATACACACATTTATATAGTTTTCATGGAAAATAATGGATGGTTGAGATTGAAAAAAACGCAAATATGATCAATGGTTAGGAATTCATGAGATAACAAGCAAGAGAGAAATAAGGAATCATATCCATAAATCATGGATTTGAATGAGTTAACTAAAGAGTTGACTTCGAAATTTAAGGAAATTGATTTGAGATGACTAAGTTAACTTCCAAAAATAGAAAGAATTGATTTGAGTTACATTAAAAAATTATGGAGATTGATTCAAGAACTCAAAGTCTAATTTGGAGAGGTGGAGAACAAATAGACATGTGTTGAATAAATAATAATAATATATTATTATTAGTATTTGTCATCCAAACATGTGTGAGAATAAGATGTTTAGAGGAAATAAAATAAGATATTTGAATTGATTTAAAAAAAGCATCATGAGATTTGAGTTAATAAATTTGAGATATTTATTTTTGAGAGAGAAATTGAATAAATTTTTGATTTATTTAATTTAACTTGAGAAGTGAGACAATTAAATAATTTTTATTATTTAATTATGAGAGGGGAAATAACTGAAAGAAATAATTAAATATTATTTATTTAATTATTAGAGGAAAAAGAGAGATAAATAATTAAATTTAATTTAATTATTCTTTTGGACGAAATAGTTTGATAATTAAATAATTAATATTATTTAATTATTTTAAGAAAGAGGATAAATTATTGAATTAGAGGAATAATTAGACATAATTAAATAATTTAAAAGAAATTGAAGAATAATTAGACTTAATCAAATAATTAATATTATTTAATTAAATAAGGAAAATTAGACGAATTACATAAGGTGATTGTCAAAAGGGCAAAATAATAGTTTATGTTATTTTTGAGTGTCTACAGATACAATGAGAATAAGTCACACATGAACATCTCAAGATGATCAACATGTATTAAGACACATAATACAAAGACAAATACATTAAATCAACTCACTAAGTCCAAAAGAAAATAATGTAATCATGAAGCAACTCAAAGGTACTATCATCGATCAAATCCTAATGTTGATGTTACTTCTAAAGAGATAAATTCAATATCGATACATCATGTCCTTGAAACACTAGAGAATGCACCTCAAGATGCAATGAATGTATTTGTTGGAAACAAAGTATAAGATATACCTAATATGAATGGAATGCTTGAGAGAGATTTGAATACTTTCCAATTGCTTTTTCAACATGGTCTAGATAATTTTTCTTCACCAAGAATGTGCTATATTTGTCAAGAATGTTACCTTGGAATAAAAGTTTCTCGAATATTCAAAGGGCCTCTATGCACTAGATGTCAACAAGAGAAAGATAATCATTGTTTTTTAGCATCAAATAATATGGATCCTAGGCCACAACCAAATGAACTTGCAAACTTGACACAAGTTAAAGAAATGTTGACAGCATGTGTCAATCCAGTCCTACAAGTGACACATGCAACTGGAGGTCAATATAAATATAAAGGACACACAATAAGTTTTCCATAAGATGTAAAAGAAATTTCTAAGATTTTTCCACATTGAATAAAAAATTTGTCGATAATTATTGTTTAGAGGAGGGATCAATGCAAAATAAATTACAATTTTTACAATCAATAGAGAGTGACTATATAAGACATTAAAATACAAAATAGAACATGAAAAGTTTTATTCATATGTTTAGATTGATGAAAATACTCTCAGTAAACTTCCACCAAATTTTGATGAAAATATCTTCAACCAGCTGAATTCTATGCATATATGGAGTTTGATTTTAATATGAATGATTGTATTTGTGGGTCCAAATGGAGATGAAAGAGGGAAATATTATTGATCACACAACATCAATGACCTCTAAACCACTCAATGCCCCAAGAGAGATGTAAATAAGCTATGCATGACTAAATAGCCCTAATGTAGATACTAGAACATTGATTGATTGGTTGGCCATTAGGGAATCTCCTATCAATGAGTATGCCATATTAGGCTTACTTCATATGACATTTCCTACATTGTTTCCTGATGGAAAATGTGATTAGCTAAAATCATGATTAAGATGAGTACATCTACATGAATGTGTTAAACATCTGTTTCGATATAGGAATCACTATTTCATTCAACACCCATAATTTATATATTACATGATGAACATTATCATGAGACATCATGCATAAATTTCATCTATAATGTTTGTGGAAAAGAGCATTCAAGATATGCCAATCACTATCAACAAGTTGCATAAGCATATGGATAATATGGTTCACTCCCATCCAGTTGATTATTTGATGGCATGGTGAATTAATGGACATGCTTCATAAAACTGGATCACCCACCATTTTCTTCACTTTGAATGTGATTGATTTGTATTGACCTTATCTACATACACTAATTCAAGGAACACCACCAACAAATCCACAAGAAGCCCAAAATTGGTGAGAATATTATTGATTATCCTCATATAGTGACACAGTCTATGCACCTATGACATATAATTTTTGAAAGGAGATACTACAAAAAATAATGAAAATATTTAATATTACTGGTCTAGATATAAATGGCAACATAAAGGTTCACCACATATGCATGTATATTCATATGGTTAGAAAGAACATCAAATATGGGCAACCTTAATTGGACAATCGATTATGAATGAAAAAATGCTGAGAAATACTTTTGTTCAATTATTCATGTATGGAATCCCTAGGAAGATCCACATCATGAAACATATATGTATATTATCAATCCTTGCCAAATCTATATTTTATTCTTTCAATGCAACTAATCATTTTTTAATAAACTATAGACATTATAAATTTTTGCACATCATCCATATCTTTTAAATATATGAAAACTTACACATGTGGATATGGAACATGACAATGAAGAGCTTATAACTTGTGTAGAATGACATACAATGTATAGAGGGTGTGCGCCTACATAAGAAAAGAGGAAGAATGATTTGTAATTAATGTGATCAAACATTTAAATACTTCTATAGAAATTAAAAATCATATGTTTGCAAAGAGCTAAATATGGGTTATTATTACTTATAGGCATAATGCTCCATGATCATTGAATCTTGAGATCAAGATTATATCAAAACTTAAAGATAGGAGATAAAAAGTTTGAGCCTGTAAGAAATGATGAGAGTAAATACACACAATCACTACATACTATAGTTGTGGAGAGAAAAAACGTAGATTGACATTCTAATTCTTTACAAATATGTTCTAATCAAGTACATTGCCAAGTATGTAACAAAAGTAGAGAAGAGTTTTGAAACTTATCATCAAATTTTGATGTGGCTTACAACCATTGAAAACCTAATGAATTAGTAGCAAGAGAATATAAGAGAATTCTAAATGAAACAATTGTCAAAAGATACATTGGAACACCAAAAAAAATGTCACATATTGTTGGAACTTCCATTAGTAGAGATAATTTTTTTTATCAATTTGAATGTTTCACATGAGGTATTCAAACCAATAGTTAAATATGATGATGATCATCATGTAAAACATAAAAAAAAATTCCATTATGTTGGAACCTTCAAATTTTTGCAAAATTTGAAGTTTCCATGATGAAAAAAATCAATTTCAACACTCAGAAAAGAACCTGAAAAAACTGCCCAAGTGACTTACTTTGGAGTGTCATAATTTGGAGCATATTTAGTTTCATGCCAAATCACTTGACAAGCATGTTTATTTACCATATGTGAGTATGCATATCCAATTTCAGCTCCCTATGACCTGATTTGACAAGATTTTCAAGCATCAAGATTGAAGGTTCTAGGAAAGTTAGCTATATGCACATTATGAAATCTGCTAAGAAGGTCAACTTTGGAGGAAAATATTTATGAGCTGAATGATTTTCATGATGAACCAATTCGTGTTTCAGATTGTCCCCATGCTAATGTACTTCCATGTCCATTTTCAATACCCCAACACCTCGTTTGCTATTTTTTTGAGGTCAAAAGAAAATGTAAATAGTTTTGTTTTTACATTTGCATTTCCAGAAAGTTACAGAGAGGTCAAATTTGGCCTTTAATATTCATGACATGAGTGGATTGGTAAAGAACCTTTTGCATGCTTGTTCATTTGACCTAAATGAACTAATTCCCCAAGTGGCAGCTTCCTAGGAAGAGATTTGGTGTTTTTTCAGGGTGGCAACTTGGTGAGCCATAATTAGGTTTTTAACAGTTGCAGTTGCAGAAAAGTCTGAAATAGCTACTTTGAATGATAATCTCTTGCACCTTAGAATGCATTTGGCCAAACTGTTCATTGCACTGAATTCTTGGGTCAAAAGTCTACATGCCTGTGCATTTTCTTGGCTCTAGGAGATGATTTGATCAGTTTTACAAAGTGATTCTCGATGCTACTTGACCTGTTTTGGTCATGGATGCAAAGTGCCAAAAGAAGATTCTAACTGTTACCCATTTCATTTTTTCACTTTAGAAGCATATTGAGGCAGTCTCTAGTTGATTGTGGGTAAAAACTTGTCTCAAAAATATTTATTTTTAGCCGGGCCCACATGGGACCCGACTTGTGTCACACAAGTGCTGTTGATTGAATGGTGCAAAGAGAGGCTTCAATTGCATTCAAGGGCTGGAGTTTGAACCAATAAATAAAAGAATACTATAACATCAAACTGAATAATATCCCAGTTTCAATAGCAAAGAATTATTTTCTTGGGCTCCCAGGGAATTTAGTGACTGCAAGAATGGGAATATATAATGCTATGAAATTATGCAAGGTGGATGTATCAACTACATGCTTTGGCCTTGCTGCATCAATGTGAGCATTTCTACTTGCTTTTAGAACAAAAGGAAAGAGATTTTGCATGCCCAATTGTAAAGTGATCAACCATATGGTGGTTAGTCAAATGACAAAATGATTTGAGAAAGGGAGATGAATCACCACAGAATCAAATTCAACAAAATTTATTCCCATATCACTGACAGATCAGAAAACTAGATTGAAAAGGATACAATTGTAGATTATTATAAGAATACATGGGAGGCAGTTGATTATGGCATTGCAGATACTGTTATTGATGATGGCAAAGTTGGTCTGGTTGCTCCAATTGGAGAAAAGAAACAACCACCCGTAGATGAATCAAATTCAAATGAGCAAAGGAGCTTTCAAGATATGTTTGTTAAATGATTTCAGGTAGCCAAGGTGGTGAAATACATCCTGTCGAACCTCCCCTGGTGTTGGTGACCAATATCAGCACTAGTTTAATATTGGCATCCCTTCAGGCCTAATAACAAGTTACAAGGGCTTACAATTTGTGGAATAGTGAGACATATTTATGGCAATAATATTGAAGGATATCTCTCGACAACGAGAGCACCTCTAAATAAATTTCCCTTAATTGATATGACTATCAATGGTCTGGTCCTTTATAGTATCAAGCTTATAGCTGAAGCATGAGACACAGGTGGCCTTTATCAAGTTGAAAGATTTTCACATTAGGGCATCTAGTCAGAATGGAATGAGCAGCATCATGACATAGCATGCTAATTTATCAAGAACACAGATAGACTTGAAGGAAGCACCTTATATACACATGGAGACACAAGCCATGATAAAATCCATGACACATACAAGTGAAGCATAGCAAGCATTCAAGCATGGTGTTGTCATGAAAATTCATTCATGGCATATCAATTACAATAAATGCATCAACATTTTAAGCATCATAGTCTTCATAATAGAAGTGCAACCTCTTAGATGTCTAAACATATGGCTCAAGTATATAGAGATGGTACAACTTGCTAAAGGTATGGTGTTACATTGAAAGCAAGTTACAATACAAAGCGCAAGTAGTGAAGAATAGGTGTTTCCTTACATAGCACCAGCTAATAGAACGAGGTACCTCCCATTCTAAAAAATGAAAGTGCCAGTGTTAAAAAACCCATAGTCACAACTATTAAGTGGAGCATCAGAGAAAGTAGTGGCATGGCCTATCAATCAAGGCACTAGCATAATCACCTTCAAATAAGGTTTCCTCCTGTCATCTTCTATACACCCAATGAAATTGGAGGACTATGAATGTTCTCTGTGGGACATATCTTGATTCCATAAAATGATTTGTGTAGTGGTATGAGCCATGAAGAAGATCAACTTATTCCTAATCTATATCGATACATATAGTCCTGGGAGAGTGAGTTTACAGATTCTCAACGTGTCTAGGTTGAATATTCTTTAAAAGGTAAGAGGCACAATCTCAGAATAGGCATTTTACTCTTGAGTATCTTCAAGATTGATGGAGAGAGGCTTTGGAGATAATTATTTACTGCTATTCAGATGGCGATGCAATGATCCAAGCAGATTATATACCTGGATCAGTGACTCTGGATGGAAAGGGAGATGAATGCCACAAGTTTTCTTTGATGCCTTTCCTCCATCCCGATGACCATGACAATAAATACAAGAGAGGTGAAATAACTCTTAAGGAATTGCATAATGAGCACATTTTCTTCCTGTTGTAGACGTGGTTTATATTTACCAGTGTCCTAATGTTCATGAAAACATTGGAATGAGGATGGATCAAGATTCAATTGATTATCAATTCCATGCCAACTCTTAGGGTGCAGAGATGTTTCAGTAGGCCACTGTGAATACATGGGCCACCAATACTCTTAACAATTTCAATGAAAAGGTTTCTAAATGTGGCATGCTGTCAATGGCGACCGTTATAAAGGCATAGAATTGGTCATATCCAAATGTCTGAACTGACAGATAGAAGAGGCTGCTTGAAATTCTTGCTTCAGCTTTAGAATATTCATAGTTTCTCAAGAGTCCATGAGAAGAATAAAATAGATACCCTAATATTTCTCGCTCACATAAAAAAACCCTAAAAATAGCAAAACAAATATCATATCGGAATATCAGAGTGGTTGATTTCCCATCTCTCCGATATCTCAAAAAAGTTAAACATTTGTTTGAAGGATTTATCGGGTTGTCGACATGACTAAAAATAAGTCCCTTCGATCCTCCGAGAGTGGAAACATATAAATTAAATTTCACTTGTCATAAAATATAGTGGGCACTTTATGAGGAGATTTGTTAATATGTAATGTCAAAATTATTTTTCGTCAAAACTATGGAAAAGGAATTATTTGGATGCCAAATAAAATAATCCAGGTAGAACATGGGGCAAAGGCATTTCATTAAAATGATAAATATTTTCCATGAAAGAAGTTGAGGAAATGTAAATTATATGCCGTGGGTGAAATATTAAAATAAATTGTGCAAAGTGAGGATTTTGTGAAGTTATAAAATACTTTCAACAGAGTATGGAATATTTACACCAAAGGGGATATAAGGTGAATAATTATTTTACCCAATGGAAGATTTTAATAATATTTTCATCTCGAGGCAAAATATTTTTAAAGGAATTAACTAAGTAGGTAATTATTTTACCTAGAAAATAATTTTCTTGAAAGAGCATACAAATCGCCAGAAGACATTTTCACCAAGAAACTCATGGGCGAGTAATTATTTCTTACCCGAAGAATATATTTTCTGGATTGAGTGAAAATGTGTACAAAAGGAAATGACAATAATTATTTGGAAAATTAATTTCACGGGATATGAAGGCAAAAAGAGATTAAATTAAATATTTGTAAAGCAGGAAAACAAAAATTAAAATGAAAGGTTGCATCTGATGGGTATGTGAAGGGTCATAACCCTAAAAAGTACAAAATATAAATGGGAGATAAAAACCATTGTCAGAGATCATCAATCAGTAGCTGTAGCAACAAGTATTAGGGTTAGGTAGAAAATAAAATATCACAATGAATACTTCCTATGCACATTATAAAATCTTTTGAAGCAACTGAATGGAGAAGGAAAATTTTTATCTGATGTCCAACCTTTTTGGTGTTCAATTATTTGTTAATGTTCATTCATATGTGTTATTTGTGTTGTCTCCAGAATGGTTTTCCTTTGTTATTTAAATTGAATATATCAAGGATGTGTTTACTTTATTAGGGCACATTTGTTGCTTCTGTGTGATCTGCTTGACTAGTTTCTATGAGAAGTTGATTTAAGTCCTTCTAGGTGATTTATGTTTATTGGTCTCTGCCAGGAGTTAAAACCCTTTAAATGAATCATCTCGGTTGGTTTCCTTCACACTAGAATTAAAATCTTTTCAATTGATCACAATAACCTAGGAAAATATCATTGGGATTTCGTAAGAAGAGCCTGATGACCTACAACCTCGCACGTTTATACAAGGTATAAACAATTGAAAAGTGCCAAATAATTTGAGTTAAGCCAAGAGGGAGGACACACCTATCCTACACATCCTAACTTTGTTGCCCATAACGGATAAAACACTGGTCATTACAAAACAACATTTCAAAACCTTATTCACATTTTCAAACTTCAAACATTAGCATTAGAAATAACTTTCACTCTTATATCTGTCTCACATCTATATACCACTATGAATAGATCACTAAGGTCATACAAATTTGCATTAACTATCAAGGTACACCCGCCTAGGTCTGGCAGAACCTAAAGATAAGGGGGTTTTTAATCAAATCAGCCCTGTTTTATTAGCCAAAAGCATTAAGAGAGATTGTCATCCTCTTAAGGTTAAAAACCTGCATTTTTGAGACCTAACAGAATTGGCAACTCCGCTGGTAATCCATTCCAGAAATTTTGGTTTTAGCCTATCCATTCATAGAGTTAAGATTTGAAAAAATATAACTCTGCTGGCAAGAAGGACCCAGAAAGATAAAATTCATTCCTCTTTTGACAAGAGGTGGTGACTCTGAAAAGGAACTTGAGGTGAAAAACAAAAATATCTTGTAACAACACCATTTTCAGTCAAAATGAATATGTCAGAAGAAGAAAGAAAGATGGAGTTGTTAAGGGAAGAGAAAAAGGTGATTCAAGAACTGCAACAGTTAAGAGCCAAACTTGCTTCAAATAAATCACAGTATATACCAGTCTCTAAAGAGGATGAGAATTTGCATATTCAAAAATGAGGGCAAGGTTCCAACATGAAAAAATATCACATACCTCCCTTAGACACATTCTTCAACCTAAGGAGACATGAAGGAGAATCTGGATGCTCTCTTTTCAGCAGAATGGTGGATATCTATATGCAGATACCTTTTAATCTTAGGCCTGATGAATCCATATGCATTGGAATATTCATGTTAGCATATGAGCCTAAGTCAATTTATTGGCTTGAATCATTGAAGCTAGTTACTATAGACCAGGTCGGTAAATTAATTGGTATCATAGATAAGAAAATGTATGAGGATGCTGTCAATCAGGAATCTAATAATGACATCAATGATGAATATGAAGAGACTGATCAAATAATGCAGCCAATAAACAAAACATATACAAGTGAATTTTTTTCAGATTTGAATGAGGATGAAGTTATAAAAGACCAATTCTCCACCTAGGATCAAGATTGTAATATTAAGGATGTTGTTGAAGACACAATACCTGAAAGATGTATTAGCAATGAAATAAGTAAAGAAGCAAGTCCGCTTGATAGTGAACAAACAATACATCCAGTTGTAGCCGAGTACCATAGTGACACGAATTATAAATGCTCCTATTGTCTTCAAAGTATCAATGCTCCTATTGCCCCAACCCATCCACCTTAATACCTGAATCAACAGTTTGAGGAAGAAAAAGTGTGCACAACTAAAAATGATTTTCAGATTTATTCAAACCCCTTGTATGATGAAATCATAGAAGGAGAACAAATGACATTTTACCAAGGCATGCCAAAACATGAATTTCATGTATATTCAAATCCATTCTATGAAGGGGATGAAACATTTTCAGACAATCAGGAGGATGTATCAACTTGTTGAGCAAATGACTATAAAATCAATGCATCTAATTTTTTTCTTGACAATCATGAGTATTGCAGTGATGATGAGAAAAGTAAAAAATATAGTAGCAATGTGGAAGATGAGGCATGTTCACTCAATAGTGAACAAATTTTAGAATTGCTGACTATGGAATATCAGAAATATACACTCAAGAGTGATTCTGAAATTTCATGTCCTACATGTTAGAGCTGATTGATGTGCTCTGATACCATGTTAGAGTTGGCTATGATTGGAGGCACCTAGGATCTAGGACTTCATGAAAGCACAAGAGAGATCAGATGAGAGAATAATGCTATTCTATCATTGAATGCAAAAGATTACAAGATTACAAGAGATTACAATACATGAAGAGAGGCTTGCTTATAAAGGCAAGGTAAGAGCTAGAAAGGTGGAGTGGAAAGTGGAGATATTCCTACAACATGTGACAATTAGAGGATGATAACTAATTGCACATGTGGAGGATAAGAAAACTCACTCCAACTATCAATAACTCAACACACAACTAGACTCAACTAGACGTCTAGAAGACTCACTAAGTTAGCTTAACATGTGTGAATTATGTGTGATGTCTGAATATTATTTAACTAATAAATAGTTAAATAATATGAATTATCCACACAAGGGTAAACCGGTTAGATGATAACCTTGTTCACACCAACACCCCCCCTTAAGTACAACTTAGGGAGTAGCTGACTAAAGCAAGATGCAGTGATGGATGGGTTTCGGCTACTAGGCCATGTTAGGTACCTATGTACAAACAAATCTCAAGTGGAGCAAAGGAGAAAACCTCATGGGAAAAACTCCTCTCCAAAAGTGAGAATGCATGAAACAATGAAAGTGAAAGAAGAAGTGATAGTAGGAAGGAGTCAACATGACCCCCCAAGGACAACTTCTATCACATATGTACAATCAAATACCCCCCACAGGAGAGCAAGAGTGAGACTATAGGTTTTCTCCCACAATGAAGTAGCTCCTGCGCCAATGGTGAATGCCTGAAGATGAACGCTGGAAAGTGTCATGTACCTGCAAACATCATTTCTCCCTTTAGGAAGAAACAAGTCCAAAGGCTGATGTCGAAGAAACTCCATCTCAAGGAATGAGGGAATAAGCCTCATGATGGATGATGTCTTTGAAAACTACTCAAGTGTCCACATGTCAGAATCAAAGAATGGCACAATGCAATGAGGTGTGACAAATCCAAAATCCTAGGTAGACTCATGAAGAACAACCTCCAAAGATGAAGTAGACGGGATAACAGTTGTGCTGTAACTATCATCAAAGAGGATATATATCCCCTCCAGTGTGTCCTCCAAATCTACAATATGAGACTCACAAAACAAGTCTGATACACCTGCCAAGAAGGTATCCCACAAAGCTGTGTCTGAAAGACCTGAATGATCCTGCTCAGCTGAAGTAGATGAAACCATGTCAATGTTGATCTCTGAAAAAGCAAGAGGATGAGGTGATGGAAGCTCAACACTAGTCTCATGAACCAAAGTGGGTGAAAGAACACCAAGGTTCAAGTGACCAAACTTCTCCTCAGAAACATGATTCACACTTGATGCATGAGTGTGAATATCAATTAATAGATCTACATCATTAGAAGAAGCAAAATGGGAGAATGTATACAAGAGAGATGTATGATCAACCATCCCAACAACAATGATATCTCTGCTCTCCAAGTCCCGTATGATCACTGAATCAGGAGTGAACTCAACTGTCTTCCCTGCACCACAATGAGTAATCTGATAGATGAAAAGGAGATTAGTTGACAAGGAAGGTACACACAACACATTAGTGAAGGTACCCTCACCAATATCAATAGTCCCTTTACTAGATGCATGCATGTATGTATTGTTACCCATCAAAATATGTGGCGAAGTAAATGACTCAAATGAAGAGAACATCCCCTGTGAAGATGCCATATGATGAGAGGCTCCTGAATCAAGAAGCCATCTCTTTGACTAAAGACTTGTAGAAGCAAAGAGTGCCTGTCCTTTTCCTTTGTTTGTCCCATTTGCAATGCCTATTGTCTTTGTATGTGTAGATGATCATGGTGTCGAAGAAGAGGATGTATTAGGTGATGATGATGGCATTTGGATATTGTGCTTTTGAATAGTGTGAGCCAACTCATCAATTTTCTTCTCATAACACTTATGATCATCATGTCCTAGTTTCTTGCACTATGCACACTTTGGTCTCTCCTTCTTAGATGATTCCTCCTTGGGAGAGGATGAGGAATTAGGTGATTTTGTTAACTCTTTTTCTTGCTCATTGTTCTTGAAATCCTTATTTTTCTATTCTTTCCTTTGCTAGGTGAAGCCTTTTGATCCTTTGTACCTTGATTTGCAAGAAGAGCTTGAGGTCTATGAGACTTCAATTTGCCCATGTGTATTAACTTAGCTTGCTCCCTTGTGAGTGATGCAGCAAACTCATCAAGTGAAGGCATTGTGAAAGCTTTCCCAAGTGCATCCATTGTAGCATAAAAGGTAGAAACAAAAACTGAATAGTCAGGACCAAGCTTGGCAAGGATTGAATGAATCAATTGAGTGTCCTCTTTCTCAATTCCACATTGTTTGAGCTACAATCTAAGTGATTTTAGTTTTGTGAAGAAGTCTTGGATGCTTGCAAAATCGATTGAATTCAAACCAATGAGTTCATTCTCCAATTTGAAACCTCTCATAGTATCTTGCTTACCAAAGAGATTTTTTAAGGTAGTCCACACTTCATTAGGTGTTTTACAAAATTCAATATGAAAAAGAAGATCAGGAGAAATAGACAAGCATAGTGTTCCATAGGCTTGATCACATCTATTGTACCACTTTCTCTTTTCTACAGCTATTGTTGGTTCAATTTTTGTACCCATTGTTACTCTATAAATTTTCAAACTTCTTAAATGAGTCTCCATTTTAGTTTTCCACTCATGATAGTTATATGGTGTGAGTAGAGGAAGTTTGTTTGGATCCATGATGCAAGAGTACACAAAAGAACACAAGTACACCCCCCTGTTACTCAATCAAAGAGATCACCCCCCAAAAAGAATGATTGTGGCACTTTATACTTAGTGTGATTTACAATTGTCCTCAAGGGATCAAAATTGGGAAAGTAAGAAAATCTCTTAAAACTGAGATGCAAAGGAGATTACACTCACTCACAATGATTTACCACAGCAAACAGATCCCTTCAAAACAAGTTTCACTTCCTCAGGTGACAAAATGTCCAAGTTATCACTCAAAAGCCAAAAAACTGACAAATGAAATAAAATGAACCTGGAGCTAAATCTGAGAAAAGTGCATAGACGGATTTGAAGAACTCCTGAAGACCTTTCCTATGCCGTAAGAATCGTGAAAATCAAATATCGTGGCAGAAAGTTGTGAGCTCAGAAGAAAAAAATGAAGATATGCCTTCAAACTACTGTAGCAGTCACCTGCAGTAGAATATCAGAAAACTACCAATGCTACTACGAAGTACTCTCTGTCATCTTTGCAACGATATCTTGTTTGCCTAATTTTGCCTCAGTGGACAAATGTTATGCAAAAAAGAAAAAAAATCCCCCTATTAGGGCTTTGAGGGCAAAAATGGCCCCCTGGCACTGATGTCACGCTGATGCAATGTTGACGTTAGCACAGATTCTGAAAGAATATTCTCCTCTACTGCCAAAATATTCTCTACAGGAGAAAAAATGCCAGGTTTGACTGAAAAACTACCCTGGAGCATGAAAACTACTTCTCTATTTTCTGGAAACCGCCTCTGATTTGGTTGAAACCACTCACTGTGGGCAGGAAACCGGTGATGTTTGGATGCAAAACCGCCTCTTCACTAGGGAAACCACCTTGTTCCAGAGCGAAATAGCTTTTGGCTACCGGGAAATGGTTAAGAGCCCGCAGTTTGAAAACACAAAACTGCCGAGGGAAATTGCGAAACCACTATTTTGAATCCCAAAACTGTCGATCTAAGGTGGGAAACTATTTTCGGGGGGTAAAATTGCTAGTCACTTGCCTCTATAGGTGGTTTCTGTGACCACCTGATGGTTTAAGGAATATGCCGATAGGAACACCCATTGAGTTTAGAAGATTTTTCGGCACTAATTTTTAACGCCGAGGGTTTAGAGCTAAATATCCAGGTTTAAATAGTCACCAAAGTTTTAGTGTGGCTGCTACAGTTGTTCAGATGACTGATGACTTAGAGTTTTACAAACTGTCAAGGTTAGCAGTTGTTGCCCAAGAAAATTAAGCAGAGATCGCTGGTAATATAGGAGATCGCTGCCTCTGGTGATCTCTGTAGAAATAACTGACAAGTCTTTAGAAAATTCTCCCATGTGAATCTCCTACGGTGTGAGACAATGCTATGCCTTAGACTACCGTGGTCAATGATTTTGCTGGTCGTAGATTTGAAGACCGTTGATAAATGGATCACTGCAGCTTAAAAATTCAGCCACTGTGCTTTGTGACCATTGGATCTTCAGATATTGTCGTTGAAAAGAACTTTGTGATTGTTGGTCAAGACCGCTGAGAGTTCGATTTGGCACCGGTTGGAACTCTTTGACCGCCGAGTCAAATGGCCGTGGAAATTTCAAATGATTGCTGTGGCTATGGAAATTTCAAAGGCCACCTGGAAAAGTTTGGAGATCCACCAATAATTAAAATAAGACTGAGCAGAGTGTAAATCGGTTAAGTGATAACCTTGTTCACACCAACACTACATACATTTGCTTTGATGATGAAGGAACTTTGTGTGGCAATGATGAAGGTACTCTTGAAGTTGATCAAAAGCCTACATGCATCCTTGTTCAAGAAGAGACATGTAAATCATAATTATCCACACAAGGGTAAATCGGTTAGGTGATAACTTTGTTCACACCAACATTACATACATTTGCTTTGATGATGAAGGAACTTTGTGTGGCTATGATGAAGGTACTCTTGAAGTTGATCAAAAGCCTATGTGCATCCCTGTTCAAGAAGAGAGATGTAAATCAGAATTAGAGATCCCGAGCTCATATGAAAATGATGCTAATTCACATATCATGGATGATGAATGTTCAACATTCGCTGATTCAAATATGCATAATGATGACTATATGGATTAGAAATCAATCACTCCCAATTAGTGATATGAAAGAGATGGAAAGTATTTCAGATCTGATTGTCTCTGAAGATGAGGATATGGCATATTTCTCACACTCATATGAGAGATATTCGGATGATGGAATCAATAACATAGATGGTTATGACTGTTTTGGTTCATACACACCTAGAGGTTGCTTTCTTAGATGGCATCAATGGCCCTGTGATAATTTCAGATTTTCTATGCAAATTCATGGTCTTATTTATATGGTGGATTATAAATATTTTTAGTTTTCAATCCAGCCGGGAGATCATTTCATTATGCATGATAGTGACCCGAATGATGATTGCATAAATATTTTCAAGCAAAGTTTAATAAAATCAGACCAAAATAAGGTGTATGATAGAGGAAAATATAAACTTTTCTTTTTCTGGTGGCCTTATGCCATCAGCTGTGGTATGGTTCTTCAAAGGAGGTTGTATTTTATTGCCCAATGGACAAGGCACTTGGTCTGCTCCTCCAAAAATCTGGGATCTTGCTATGCCCGCAAGGGGCATACATCCCCAAGCAAAAGCCATTGTTGGAACCTTCAAATTTTTGCAAAATTTGAAGGTCCCATGATAAAAAAAATCAATTTTAGCACTCAGAAATGCACTTGAAAAAACTACCCCAGTGACCTACTTTGGAGTGTTATAATTCGGAGCCTATTCAGTGTCATGCCAAATCACTTGACAAGTATGTTTATTTACCATATGTGAGTATGCATATCTAATTTCAGCTCCCTATGATCTGATTTGACAAGTTTTTCAAGCATCAAGCTTGAAGGTTCTGGGAAAGTTAACTATCTCCACATTATGAAATCTGCCAAGAAGGACAATATTTATGAGCTAAATGATTTTCATTACGAACTAATTGGTGTTTCATATTATCCTCATGATAATGTACCTCCATGTCCATTTTCAAGGCCTCAACACCTTGTTTGCTATTTTTTCAAGGTCAAAAGCAAATGCAAATAGTTCAGTTTTTACATCTGCATTTCCAGAAAGTTGCAGAGAGGTCAACTTTGGCCTTTAATATTTCATGACAGGAGTGGATTGGTAAAGAACCCTTTTGTACGCTTTCTCATTTGACCTAAATGAACTAATTCCCCAAGTGGTAGCTTCCCAGGAAGAGATTTGGTATTTTTTTGGGGTGGCAACTTGGTGAGCCCTAATTAAGTTTGACAGTTGCAGTTGTAGAAAAGGCTGAAAGAGCTACTTTGAAAGATAATATATTGCACCTCAGAATGCATTTGTCCAAACCATTCATTGCACTAAATTCTTGGGTCAAAAGTCTACATGCCTGTGCATTTTCTTGGCTCCAGGAGATGATTTGATTAGTTTTACAAAGCGATTCTGGATGCTACTTGACCTATTTTGGTCATGGATGCAAAGTGCCAAAAAGAAGATTCTGACTGTTACCCATTTCATTTTTTCACTTCAGAAGCATATTGAGGCAATCTCTGGTTGATTGTGGGTAAAAACTTGTCTCAAAACAATTTTTTTTAGTCGGGCCCACATGGGACTTGACTTGTGTCACACAAGTGCTGCTGATTGAATGGTGCAAAGAGAAGCTTCAATTGCATTCAAGGGCTGGAGTTCGAACCAATAAATAAAGGAATAATATAACATCAAACTAAATAATATCCCAGTTTCAAGAGCAAAGAATTGTTTTCTTGGGCTCCTAGGGAATTCAGTGACTACAGGAATGGGAATATATGATGCTATGAAATTATGCAAGGCAGATGTATCAACTACATGCTTTGGCCTTGTTGCATCAATGTGAGAATTTCTACTTGCTTCTGGAACAAAAGGAAAGAGATTTTGCATGCCCAATTGTAAAGTGATCAACCATATGGTGGTCAGTCAAATGATAGAATGATTTGGGAAAGGGAGCTGAATCACCACCGAATCAAATTCAACAAAATTTATTCCCATATCACTGACAGATCAAAAGAGCAGATTGAAAATGATACAATTATAGATTATTATAAGAATACATGGGAGGCAGTTGATTATGGCATTGCAGATACTGTTATTGATGATGGCAAAGTTGGTCTAGTTGCTCCAATCGGAGAAAAGAAACAACCACCCGTAGATGAATCAAATTTGAATGAGCAAAGGAGATTTCAAGATATGTTTGCCAAATGATTTCAGATAGCCAAGGTGGTGAAGTACGTCCTGCCAAACCTCCTAGGTGCTGTTGGTGACCAATATCAGCACTATTTTAATATTGGCATCCCTTCAGGTCTAATAACAAGTTACAAGGGCTTGCAGTTTGTGGAATGGTGAGACATATTTATGGCAATAATATTGAAGGATATCTCTTGACAATGGGAGCACCTCTAAATAAATTTCCCTTAATTGATATGACTATCAATGATCTGGTCCTTTATAGTATCAAGCTTATAGCTGAAGCATGAGACACAGGTGGCCTTTATCAAGTTGGAAGCTTTTCACATTAGGGAATCTAGTCAAAATGGAATGAGCAGTATCAGGGCATAGCATGCCAGTTTATCAAAAACACAGATAGACTTGCAGGAATCACCTTAAATACACATGGAGACACAAGCCATGATAAAATCCATGACACATACAAATGAAGCATAGTAAGCATTCAAGCATGGTGTTGTCATGAAAATTCATTCATGGCATATCAATTACAATAGATGCATCAACATTTTAAGCATCGTAGTCTTCATAATAGAAGTGCAACCTCTTAGATGTCTAAACATATGGCTCAAGTATATAGAGATGGTGCAACTCACTAAAGGTATGGTGTTACATTGAAAGCAAGTTACAATACAAAGCACAAGGAGTGAAGAATAGGCGTTTCCTTACATAGCAAAAGTGCCAGTGTTAAAAAACCCATAGTCACAACTATTAAATGGAGCATCGAAGAAAGTAGTGGTGTGGCCTATCAATCAAGGCACTAGCGTAGTCACCTTCAAATAAGGTTTCCTCCTGTCATCTTCTATACACCCAACAAAATTTGAGGACTAAGAATGTTGTCTGTGGGACATATCTTGATTCCACAAATGATTTGCGTAGTGGTATGAGGCATGAAGAAGATCAACTTATTCCTAATCTATATCGATACATACAGTCCTACGAGAGTGAGTTTATAGATTCTCAACGTGTCTAGGCTGAATGTGCTTTAAAAGGCAAGAGGCACCAGCTCAAAATAGGTGTGTTACTCTTGAGGATCTTGAAGACTCATGGAGAGAGGCTTTGGAGATAATTATTCACTACTATTCAGATGTTGATGCAATGATCCAAGAAGGTTATATACCTAGATCTGTGACTCTGGATGGAAAGGGAGATGAATGCCACAAGTTTTCTTTGATGCCTGTCCTCCATCCCGATGACCATGACAATAAATACAAGAGAGGTGAAAGGACTCTTAAGGAATTGCACAATGAGCACATTTTCTTCCTATTGCAAATGTGGTTTATATTTACCAGTGTCCTAATGTTCATGAAAACATTGGAATGAGGATGGATCAAGATTTAGTTGATTATCAATTCCATGCCAACTCTTAGGGTGCAGAGATGTTTTAGTAGGCCGCTGTGAATACATGGGCCACCAATACTCTTAACAATTTCAATGAAAAGGTTTCTAAATGTGGCACGCTATCAATGGTGATCGTTATAAAGGCATAGAACTGGTCAGATCCAAATGTCTAAACTAGCAGATAGAAGGGGTTGCTTGAAATTCTTGCTTCTGCTTCATAATATTCATAGTTTCTCAAGAGGTCATGAGAAGAATAAAACAAATACCCTAATATTTCCCGCTCACTTCAAAAAACCCTAAAAATAACAAACAAATATCATATCAAAATATCAGAGTGAGTGATTTGTCGTCTCTCCGATATCCTGAAAAGGTTAAACATTTGTTTGAAGGATTTATCAGGTTGTCGATAGGACTAAAATATGTCCCTTCGATCCTCCGAGAGTAGAAAAATATAAATAAATTTTTACTTGTCATAAAATACAATAAGCACTTTATGAGGAGATTTGTTAATATGTAATGTCAAAATTATTTTTCGTCAAAACTATGGAAAAGGAATTATTTGGATGCCAAATAAAATAATCCAAGCAGAACATGGGGCAAAGGCATTTCATTAAAATGATAAATATTTTCCATGAAAGAAGTTGAGGAAATGTAAATTATATGCCACGTGGTGAAATATTAAAATAAATTGTGCAAAGTGAGGATTTTGTGAAGTTATGAAATACTTTCAACAGAGTATGGAATATTTTCACCAAAGTGGATATAAGGTGAATAATTATTTTACCCAATGGAAGATTTTAATATTGTTTTCATCCCGAGGCAAAATATTTTTGAAGGAATTAACTAAGTAGGTAATTATTTTACTTAGAAAATACTTTTCTTGAAATAGCATACAAATTGTCAGAATACATTTTCACGAAGAAACTCATGGGCGAGTAATTATTTCTTACCTGAAGAATATATTTTCTGGATTGAGTGAAAATATGTACACAAGAAACCCTCCATTTCTAGAAAGATTAAACATGCAAAAATCCCCACCTCAATCTGAACCTAAATTTGATTTCCTTGAGCAATTAAAGAATGTATGTGTAAAAATTCCCTTAATCCAAGCTATCAAGGATGTACCTATATATACTAAAACTATAAGGGAGCTATGCCTTAAGAAACCAAGAAGGAAAAGAAAAGATCCCAAGATTGTACATGTTATAGGACAACTTGCTAATATTATGTTAGGCAACTTCGTTGTCCCAAAGTATGCAGGTCCTGGCAGCCTAGTAGTTGATGTGCACCCTTATCAAAAATACTCCAATTGACTTAGGTGCAACTATAAATGTGATGACCAGAGAAACAATGAAAAATCTTCAGTTAATTAACTTAAGACCTACACCAACAATTTTACAATTATCAGATAGGTCAACTATCAAACCTAAAGGAACCATTGTAGATCTAGTAATCACACTGGACTCATGGGGATACCCTGTAGACTTCATGGTCCTGCAACCCAAGGCCAACTTAGGTGGGTATCCACTCATTTTAGGATGACCTTGGTTGGCAACAACAAATGCCTTCATAGGATTTAGGTCTAACAATATGATAATTTCCAACAGAATTATAACTAAGAAATTGGTCCTTTATCCCCCATCACAACCTTTTACTGATATGGAACAACCTATTTGGCCAGATCTAGAGGATAATAGCCAATATTCTTTTTAGACATTAATGACTATTGAGCGAAGCTTATTGTTAAATATTTAGGATGAGGATGAAGTGCTCTCTAATGTGATACAAAACACTTATAGGAGGGACCTGTAACAAGACCCATGTTTAGTATGCTTGACTTGCCCACTACATAATATTTTGCCCATAGTGAATACACAAGCCTGTGCATCCACTACCTGCATGTTCCATCATTTGTTACCACATAGTTGTAGCCTCAATGTATCAGGGCTACATGTTGCTTCTGTTATGACATCTACAACACTAGTTGATATCACACCTGGAAGAACACTTAAGATCAATAACCAATTAACAATAGTACAACAGTGTAAACTGATAAACATATTGCCAACTCATAAAACATTTGTCTGGGACCATCATGACATGAAATGCATAGATCCTAATCTCTGCATGCATAGAATATATATAAATGAAGGATGCAGGCTAGTTAGGCAACCTTGGCAATGAATGAAACCTGTTGTAAGAGACATAGTGAAGAATGAATTACAGAAACTATTGCAAGGGGATTCATATATCCTATATCAGACAACCCATGGGTATCCCCATTAGTCAAAGTACCTAAGGAAGGAGGCAAGTGGCAGGTTTTTGTACATTATAGAGAATTGAATACAACCACCAGGAAAGATCATTTTCCTCTTCCTTTCATTGATCAGGTATTGGATTCTTTGGCTAGCAAGAAATTTTTTTCTTTGCTAGATGGATTCAATGGCTACAATCAGATCAAATAGCCCTAGACGACCAAGATAAAACCATATTCACATGCCCATGGGGAACCTATGCCTATTCAGTCCTTCCATTTGGACTATGTAATGCACCTACAACATTTCAAAGGGTTGTTTTGAGCATCTTTTTTTATTTTTCTCATGACTCCATGGAAGTGTATATGGATGATTTAACCACTTATGGCTATTCTTATGAAGAAGCATTGGCAAACCTTGAAAAGGTCCTCTAGAGATGTCAGGATCACAACCTGTCTCTTAGTCATGAAAAATGTATCATGATGATGGAAGGAGTAGTATTTGGATATTTTGTGTCCAAGAAAGGAATTCAAGTGGATTCCAACAAAATTGAAGTCATTTCAACATTACCTATTCCTCAAAAACAAAAGGATGTCAGAAGCTTTCTCGGCCATGAAAGATATTATAGCAGGTTTATAAAAGATTTTAGTAAAATAGCAGCACCTCTATTTTTCTACTCTCTAAGGATGTTGAATTTGATTGGACACCTACTTGTCAAACAACCTTTTAAAATCTTAAGGACTCCTTGACAAAGACACCTGTACTCAGAGGACCCAATTGGAAAATACCTTTTCATATTCATACAGATACCTTTGACTTTGTTGTAGGCGTTGTGTTAGGACAAAAGGAGGGGAATTTAGAATATGTTATTTACTACATTAGTAATATTCTACAAGGTGTTGAACTTAACTCTAATGTCATAGAGAAAGAAATGTTAGTTGTTATCTATGCAATCAATAAATTTTGACACTATATCACTAGATATCCCATTTTTGTTCATATGGATCATGCAACAATAAGGTAAGTAATGAACAAACCAGTGGTTAGTGGCTGACTGGTTAGATGGTTGTTGTTGTCACATGAATTTGATATCACTATTGTGGACAAACTTGGGATGCCCAATGTGGTTGTTGATTTCCTCTCCAGATTCCCTACTTATAATGAAGATCTAGTTATTGATGACTCATTTCCTAATGAACACTTATTTGCATTAACAATCCAAACTCCCTGGTATGCATAAATAGCTAATTATTTGGTTTTAGGAAAGACACCTCCATACCTTTCCATAAGAGAAAGGTGCCATCTAGTTGAACGCAACTTCCCCTATTCATGGGTAGCTAGCTACCTCTCTTACACAGGACCTGATCATGTCATGCACAGATGTATAAGAGAAGATGAAGTATATGAAATTCTTAAAGCATGCCATGATGAACCTTGTGGGGGGCATTTGCAGCCAAATGGACAACACTCAAGATTTTAACTACTATATATTATTGGCCAACACTGCACAAAGATGCAGTTGAATAGACAAGATGTGACTACTGTCAAAGGATGGGCCCCTACAACCACAATTGGTGATTACACCCTTTGACAAATGGGGCATTGATTTTATTGGGCCCATTGATCCTCCTTCTAACAATAAAGAGTGCATACTAGTATGTGTTGACTACCTAACCAAATGGGTGGAGGTCAAAGCTCTCAAGGTTGCAAGAGACAGTAAGGTGGCCACATTTTTGTATGAGTAAATATTTACCAGATATAGAGTGCCAATGAAAATAGTTATTGATCAGGGACCACAGTTCACATAAGCCCTGATTGCTAATCTAATTCAAGACTATGAAATCAAACATAAGAAATCCACTCCCTATCATCCACAATCAAATGGCTAGGTTGAGGTCACAAACAAGGAAATTGAGGCAATATTAAAAAAGACAGTTTCATTGCACAAAAAAGACTAGGCAACGAAACTCTCAGAGACAGTCTAGACATATAAAACCACATGGAAAACCACAATAGGGTATACATCCTATGAACTAGTTTATGGGAAAAGGTTGTCCTCCCTATTAAATTTGAATACAAAACATTGAGAATCGCCATACAACTAGGAATGGATTTATCTATAGCTCAACAAGATAGGTTACACCAGCTTAATGCTTTAGAAGAATTGAGAATGGAGGCAGTTGACTAAATAGAAATAATCCAAAAACAAAGAATCAAATGGCATCACTAGTACATCAAGACTAAAGAGTTGCATACATGTGATCAGACCCTACTTTATGACTCCAAATATAAGGACCACAAAGGCAAATTGTAGACCAGATGGTTGGTTCCTTATGAAATAAGAGAAGCTTTTCCCAATGGCGTGCAGTCCAACTTACCACAATTGATTTAGTCACATTTTCACTCATGGTAAATGGACACCGTTTGAAACTTTATAAGAAGCCATTGGATAAAGAAAACTTTCTCCAACAGTTGATAGGACAAGTTGATGCACAAGTTCCATAGCATTCACTACTAGATGCAACATGCATTCCATACATAGTTGCTCCCAATGACACAACAATAGATGAGGCCACAAGCTCGTCTATTATCACTCCTTAGGTATGAGATTCTCTACCCTTGTAAATAAAAATTAAAAAAATCTCCACCACATCCAGTTGAGTGAAGTTGATGGCACCTACAACCACTCTACATACAGGACATGTAGTCGAGGCTTTCTAACTGTTTTAATCAACCTGTAGCCATTATACCTACATCCACTACGTCTATCCTCATTTTCATGGGACCTGTAGTCATTGCACTCACAACCATTCCACTTGGGCCCTGTTCACTTTCTCCATGCAACCACTACATCTTTCACATCACACATTTTCACTTCCGTGCATGTAGCCACTCTTGCCTACAACACGTTCATTCACAACATCTGCATGCTGCCACTCTTTCTTCCATATTTGTACTTTCTAGACACGTGTCATCGAGATCCTATTCTTCTATCTAGCACACTTTCTTCACGTCACATCCACTTAATTTACTTTGGTGCACTTTTCAACATCATTTATTTTAGCCACCGTGTCATCCTCTTCGCATGCATCATCTATCACCTCGTCAGCATTCAACTAATATTTATCTCACACCTTCCATTAATTAGAAATAAATTATATTTATTCTATAGCAATCTTAACTTACACAATCATTTATTCCACTATTATGCATAATTCCCAATGCTTTCACCCCTCTATCTCATACATCCTCACTATCTTTACATTTGCAAACAAATGCATCCTTAGTTGGGGGGATTTCATACATAGAAATGATTTCACATACCATCACCCATGCCAAAATCTTTCTTTTCATAATTTTTGGCTACTCACTACATATAATATGCAATTGATCAGTAGCAACTGATAGATGTATAGGCAGAAACAAGAGAAACAGAAAATAGGGTGGAGATTGGTTCTAGCAATAGATAATTCCATAAAGACTTGGAAAATAGGTAATTAAAGCTATAGAGGAAATAAGAAGTGTCACGCAATGGGTGGGGATCCCATCAAGAAAGAACCAATGGATCATACAATATTGTTAAGTGACCCGGACTGTATGCCTATTTTCCAACAAGTCGGATGGCTTGACTATTTCCTCAGACTGGTTGAATACAATGAATCCATGACTCAGCAATTTGCAAAGACATTTCAATATAATGAAGCAATAATTAGGGGATTTAGGGTTGATGCTTTAGAGACTGAGCTAATGCAGAGGTAACGGGGTTACCTACAGTTGGAGATGAAGTTCCTTTAAAAGTTGATACCATTGCAGCAAGGTATGAATTTGTCCAACCTCGTGAAAGATTAGACTCCTGATCTCAAGGTACTAAATGTGTTTCTCTACCCTAGTTATGGGCTTCTGTTGTGACTTATATAATTAAGTATTTAACCTGTGATGGAAGACAATCGTTATTATGTACTATGCATTTTAAACTATTGACTCATCTCTGTCAGGGTAGAGTTGTAAATGTTCCAAATTTTTTGTTTAATATGCTAAAAATAATGTTTGCTAAGTATAAGTGGAAAGGGAACCAGTCATCCCTATCACATGATTGTCTGGTTATATTATTGGTGAAAAGTAGTTTGTATGTTCAATTCCTAGCCATTCTTTGGGAATTTTTTCTTAAGGTTAACCACATTGATGATAGACTTAATGTCAACCCTAATGATAGAACCTTAAGGGTTGGAATAGTTGGAGAAGATGAGGCATGAGTAGAGAATATACAATCAGAGGAAGGGGATGAAGCTCCTGCAACCTTTTTCTAATCAACGACTTCACCTACCCCATAGCCATGATGCCATTCCAGAGCATTCATCTCCATACATTGATAACCCAATGGACAAACCTACAAAGTTCCCCTTTCCTATAGCTTCACTGGTACCAACCCCATTGCCAAAACATCCAGCTTCACAACCATGTGGCCACACTGAACAATTTGAAAAGAAAGAAATGTAACTTGAAACTACCAACTCACAGCCCGTAGCATCTAAGATTTCCAAGAACCATCCTTCTTCTTCCAAGCCCAATAAGAAAAGAAAAGCATCCTCTTCTCCCTCTAAAGCCAAGAAGAAACAAAAAGTGTCTACCCAACTACCAAGGTGCTCTAACTGCCTGAAAGATAAAGGAGTTACAGGAGTAAAAACTCCTCCTAAACAAAAGAGGGTGGTTGATGTGTAACCTGATACAGAGTCAAAAAGTTAACATCTATTTGTTAACAAGGAGCAGTTGAATGTGGCACAATCAAATGTTATGGAAACTGAAATAGAATCAAAGGAAGAAGATTTGTTCATAGCAAGGAAATTGCCTCAACCTCCTCCTAATGTAGGAAACCAAGAATTGTCAGCCTTCTCTAATGAAATTAAAAAAGAGGAATTATTATTGGATAAATAGGAGAAAGCTGAGGAGAAGATTGTTGAGCTACATGTAGCTTTACAAAAGATTGCAGCATTAGAAAAACAACTGCAAGAATACCAACAAAAGGAGACTAGATTGAATGAGAGGGTTCAAAAGGTTGGAAAATTAGTTGCACATTTATCAACAAGGAACATGACTAGATCAATTGGCTCAATTGGACATTATAGAGATAAATAGGAGAAGTTTAGAGCCTAAGCAATAAGATGATCATCAAGAAGTTGCATCATCAACCTTGTTGACTGTTAGCTTGCAACTATGGGAGAAAATAGAAGTAGTAAATGAACAACATGAGATGAAAGAGAATCATAAAAAGGAGATTGAGGAGAAAAATAAGGAGATAAGGAGATTGAAATTCAAAATAGATAGGATGATAGACATGATTATACAACTTATGAGATGTAGACCTCATGTAAGGGTTTATGCCCTTTACTTACAAAAGCAATACTTGAATTTTTAGTTTAGTCAATTGTACAGTGATGCTCCTATTTCCCTTTTTACACCTGAATTGTTTTTGACAGCCTACTAGAGAGCTGCCCCAGAGATGTAGAATCAATTATGTGAATTTCATTTACATGAATTGGCTATTCATTATGACACTACTTGGAATCCCTTAATTGTTATTGGGGATGTGCAGATAAAAGCCCTAGGATCATTCATACAGAATGAACATATGAGAGTAGTCCTTTAGCAATAGTATAATGAGAGGAAGAAATCAATTCCCATCAAAATCAGGGTAGAGGCCCAAGATCCCAATCAGGTAGCAGTAGAATGGATCAATTATATCCAACACCCTGAGGTGGAAGAAAAGCTCCTTGAATGCAGAGTAGAAGATTATAAGAAATTTAAGGAATTAGTTCGTGGAACTGGTAAGGAGGCATTGAACTTCTCAAGAGGCGGGTAGAATGAGTTGACACGGGAATTAAGAAGAAAAAACCCCACTATCTTCAATTTATTAGCATCAATTACTAGGGCACATAGGTACATCAAATCATCTATTGAGAATGGAATTACATAGCTTCCTTTAGTGTTTTGCCCTCCTCTTCTCCTATATCAAATCCCACATTGGCAAGGACAAAAAACATCTCAAGCAGTAGAATTGTCCAAGTGGGATTGGTTGGTTGAATAGAAAGGTTTCTATCTTAAGCGGGATCAAGCAGTCATGGAATCCATGGATTATAGAGATAATGCACTCCAGTATAATCAGAGGCCCTAAGGTGCTTAAGGACAAGAAACACATTTAGTTGGGGGTGTGATGGGACTCTATTTTGTTCTAGTTCCCTTGTTTAAGTTCGTACTTTCCAAAGACATTTCCAGACTTTCCTAGACATTATCTATGTTTATGATTACCTTTAAGACTTGAAAGCATTAAGAATAGTATATGATATGTGTGAATTGATGATTGTTTATAGAATGTGATACTGATTTTTGTTAATTATGATAGTTTGTGATGTGTAAATACTATATGGAGAAACTAATCCCTATGCATCAAGTACATGGTTACTTGTAGAAAAGGCCCTCTGAAAACCCACAACAAAGGAGGTGTTTATCTACAATTGAGAATGTAGTAGCCTGCAGCCAATGAGGAAGGATCTCGAACCAAGTGGACATGGTATAACCATAACTCCTCCCACTTCTTGGTAGTTTTATCTTCAACAGTTGACATAGTCATAAATATTAAGAGGAGCTCATATTGTGGTTCGCGATTAATCCAATAATGTTTTATTTTCATTTATGTTTGTCTTTATCATGAATAAGAAGAATCATAATAGGATTGTGATATCTAGATTATCTTTGTTATAGTTAGTTTCCTACTTCTGATCTGATTAGAATAATAATAAAATCTTCTTCCTATGTTTGTGGGGAGAATGGACGAGTGTAGGATAGTTGTTTAGAAGTTCAATTTAAATAGGAGGCTCAAATCCTATCTATATATATGATAGATTATGTATATGACAGAAGAGAGTTACAAGAGATTTTGTATTGTCAAGTTCTTGTTATTGTATTACATCTTCCAGAATTCAATAGAGAATATAGGTTCAGATTCAACCAATGAGTGGTTGATACAAGAAGGGATTTGATTTAGATTTTATGAAATTGTAGTCACTTAAGAAAGGGCCACTTGAGGTAACTATAGTTCTCTTGTGAGTTTATATTGTTAGTTTACATTATTAGTTCATTAAGTTATTATGATTTATTGAATTAGGGAATATTCAAAGTGACCATTGACTTAGTACATAGACTATTTTTCTACTCTGATTTACATAGACTATTTTTCTACTGTGATTAAATTATTTCACGAACAATTCTTTAGGAAGCTGAATATGGTATTTATTATTCCTTAACAGAATTACCTACCTGTAGCAACTGTTGTTCTTTGTAATTTAGAATTTGCTTCCTTCATTGTTTGTTTCTATGCACAACTTCTAGGTTAAAACCAGGAATCATTGACTGTGCATACAATATAGGAACCATCCAAGAAGTTTATGATTCCCTGGTTTGATATATTGAAATGTAACACATTATAGCCATTAGGTTACTTGATAAAGGATTTGTAGGTCCGTTGAGTTGAGTGCATGCCCTTTCTGCATTAATTTATTGGTTAATAATAGAGTTAGACGTGGTCTTTCATCTTCAAATCCATTGTGTTTCTACATTTGAGGAGATTTTTGAGAAAGGGATCACCATTGAAAAGGCCCTTATCTCTAAAGGTTTAATCAAATCTCAAACCAAAGATAATAGCCATACAAATGATAAATTTAAACCTTGGGCCAATAACAAACATGTGGTTAATGATGGAGTCACCAATAATAAACATGTCAAAACAACTCAATCTTCCCAACCTAATATGCCAAAGGTCCTTTCAACTAGTACCAGCATGACAATTTTGAAAACCTCCAAATTCACGACGATATTTCACATATTTAGGAGAGCCCATCGAGTCAGTCTTTCAAAATCTTGTGCAAGCCAACATGGTCACATACCCTTATACAAGACCCTATGTTGATAATGAGTCCAATCCCACATGGTATAATGAACAAGAATATTGTGGTTATCATCGTGTCCATGGTCACCCCATGCATAATTGTATGAGGCTCAAACATTATATCCAAGATCTTATTAATCAAGGATATTTGGAGGTCAATACTAAGCCTAAATCCTCTTCTAATGCACAATTGGGCATTTATAAGGATCCTTTCCTGAATCATTAAACCAAGTCTGTTGCCACCAATCCTAATCAGTCCCAAGATAATAATTACCAGCAATGTTCTCTTTAATAAAATCCCTCATGATTATGACAATGTCATAGGAATAATTGATTGTGATCCTTCATAAGTTGTCACCGCCACCATTAGAGCCCCATCCCCTAGATGTGATGTCACCACTCATCACAAAACCATTACTATCCCTCAACCTTCATCTTGCCTATCCCCACATTCAGCCCATTATAATATCCTTGATCACCTTGGGAAGACTCCTGCACAAATCTCCTTCCTAGATCTACTCAAGGTTCCCCCATACATAAAGCCATGTCGGACCGTGTCCTCCAAGACTCCCAAGTCCCACACGATATTGACCCTGATCAATTCCAAGATCTTCTGAGTCACCTTTCTTCCACCTATCAAATTGCCTTTACCCAACAAGACATGCCATCCATTGATCCATTTCATAACAATGCCCTTCATATAGAGGTCCTGATCTCCAAAACCAAAGTCAAATGTGTCCTTTTGGATAATGGAGTTGGCTTGAACCTATGTACCTTGAAGTTAATAAAACAATTAGGATATTCACAAGCTGACTTGGAACCATGCCCTTATACTATCAAAGGATATGATGATACTGAGAGAGAATATGAAGGCACCATATGTCTTCCCATACAAATGGGGCCTATCCTTTTACACACTACATGTTGTGTCCTTGATCTCAATCTTCCATACAACATCTTACTTGGTCATCCTTGGATCCATACTAAGCACGTAGTACCTTCTACTTACCATCAATGTATCAAGTTCCCACATAATGGTGTTGAAATTACTATCCAAGAGGATCCTAGACCCATTGCATATTATAGAGCCTTGGGAGTTGCTAGTTCTAAAAACAAGCTTTTTCCTAACAATAATATTTCCAATAAAGAGGAGGTCATCTCTTCCACATCTTATGTTCATCTCAATGACCTCACTTCCACTTCTTTGTCCTCTATGGATCCTAAAGTTACCAAGGTCAAGATTATCGATAAAGGTTGTGGAGAATATGAGTTACATAATTCCTGCAATGTTGAATCAGTCCATGACACTTCTTATGGTCTAGGATACATGCCTTTTGGAGTGGAAACTAAGGATCCTCATGTTCCCTCCTCAAGTCTTGATGAACCCTCTAATGTTGTTGAAAGTATCATCGATGGGACCGTTGATGCCTCCTCCAAATACCTTGACATTTCATCCTTATTTCATGTCCATGTCATCTTCACCATTGATCCCTCATTGCCATATGACACTTCCACTTCACGAGAGTATGTTCAAAATCCAATCTCTCAAACTAATTGTCACAATGATGGAGTGCATATTGAACTCCTTAGTCCTATGCATACAAAAGCAAAGAAACCTAAAAATCCTAAAGCATTGGACTTCAAAGAAATAAATCATAGGCTATCCAAAGTCAAAGAAAAATCTATTTTACCCCTAGCATCCAAAGAACATTTACTTGAAGAAAAGCAAATCCATTTGAGTATCAAAGAAAATCCAAAGAAGCTTCCTAAAAATGGGATTGTTTGTCCCCCATCACTTTCACTCCATAACGCTTCCAACACCTTACATAATCCCATCGTACATACATTTTGCTCCATCCATAATCAACAAGGCTACGATGGTTCCCATTTGCATTGCCTAAACACAAAAGAGACTAATATTGCACTTAAGGAGGTGCGTGATGGTATCCTCAGTGCCCATCCTAGTGACATTATCCTTGCAACACAACTTCCACATTCTGACCACCATCATGATCATTTTCCACTTGTTCCAAAGTCTACACTTCCACTTGATATCATACCTTTCCATACTTATCTTGTTTTAATATCCCAATATACAAAAAAAATAGAAAAAAAAATAGTAAAGAGAAATAATCCGTCCTATGGTCAAAACCACTTTTGTGGTGCCTTGGATAAGTACCATGGTGAAATCTTACTTGCAGGTGCCATGTGTAGTAGTCAGCTTCCATTATCCTCCGGGTCACTTGTCCCATGCTTTCCCATCATTCCATTTTCATCTAATGTATTATTCTTCCACCATATCTTATCTACTATCCTAGTTATTTGTTTGAGTCTACCCTTCCCTACCTATCATATACATCCCACCCATTTCATCATATCACCCTACTTATACTTGTGAGAAATGAATTGTGTTTTACTTTAGGCATAGGTTTCCTTGTAAACTCCTGGTTGTCCATGGCGTGGCTAAATTCCTCCTCTTTGGGCCTCATACACTTGCATCTTCCATGACCATCTGCATATGTTGATATCACATATTCTATCTTACCCCCAAGGCATTAACCATTTTTCATAACCTCCCCACCTTTTATCCCCCATCCCACAATAACACAATCACCCACTCCCATCCCCAAATATTTCAAAAAAACCCAAAAAATCAAGAAATTCAAAAAAACATAAAAAAATCAAATATCCAAAAAATTCAAGCAATAAATTCAAATGCAAGCCAATCCTTAATCCATACCAATCTATCCAAGAAATCTAGCCAAATTATCCTATCACATCCCTGGTTTTGTTCCAATCTTGTTTTCAACCCAGTCAATCATCACCAATCATCATCAATGGGATATATTTGTTACCACATCCTTATGTTGATCTAGGAATATATCGTTCCCCATAATGACAACCCTATCTTAATCCAATTAATCAATTGATCATCAGTTTATAGCTTGACAATGGCAATTACCTTATTTGTTTTTGAATCATTTGTGCATGTTTGTTTGCTTTCTTGTGTGTGTTATCATTTTATCTTGCATTTGTATTAGTCCTTGCAACATATTGCTACAATAACATCATGGTCTTCCATATCATGGTGCTCAAAGGCATATGTTTGATTGTGACCTTTTATCTTTTTGTGTCAATCCTTCATGCACATAACACATCGTAACCCTGGTCTTTATACCTTGGTGCATAATGTCTAGTGCTATATCAAAATATATTATTGTTCACTTAATGCAACATAATGTGTCGATCAAACTGACCTCTACAAAGGAATTTAGGTAGGACCTGCTTGTTTGGTACATCATTCAGGAAGGGGAAGTGGTTTCTTTTCTTAAAGGAATGATCAGTCATGATGAAAACCTATCTCACTATTTCGCCGAGTCATGGGATGATGAAACCAAACAAGTCCTCTTGGGGGGAATTGGCTTCCAGGTTTCTAAGGAGGTAATAGAACAAGCTACGGGGCTTCCCACTAAAGGGAAGAAGTATGCTAGATGCAGTAAGGTGCCCAAACCCAAGCACATGGGTTTCTTCTTTAGGGAAGGGAAGGCGGCTGTGAAGCTTCATGGCAAATTCGAAAGGGAGAAGTTGTTGGAGCCTTGGGGTCAAATCTGTTTAATGATCATGAAATACTTCATGCTAGAAGGGAGATTTAAGGTATCCTATCACTACCACTTTGCCTTGCTCAACCACTTTAGGAACTAAATGGAAATTAATTTTCCTTTTTTTCTTTTGTCCTCTCTGGAAAATTCTATTAAGTCGGCTAAAGAGCTTAGGGCTAGAAATGCTAGTCACCCTCTTATTCCTATTCACCAAGGCACCATTTTAAGACTGTATCATTTCCATCTTGCTTTGTGCCCCTCGAAGCAGATACAGATCAAGTTGATTGAGGATTCCTAGCCGTTTGTGTCTCCTAGTACTAAAAGTAAAGTTAAGATGTGTATCGGGACCCCTAAGATTTGCCCTAAAAGTACCAAGGTGGGGCCTATTGAGGAATGCAATACCCCTGCAGGGAACCCCACCCCTAAATCCAAAATGAAATCCCTAAAAAAAGTTGTTCTAGAGCATGAGAAGGAGAAATTTGTGTTAGCCAAAAGGGACATATTGGAGTTAGAGGAGGAAGGGACTATGCATACTAAGAAAGCTAAGACTGAGAAGGAGAATGTTGAGAAGGTGAAAAGGCCAGTGAAAGTTATTGAATTAGACTCAGGGCCTAAGAAGACTGGAAGTGGTGAAGGGGAGGATGCTATTAAACAAGGCAATCTGGGGGTTTGTCAGTCTAGTCACATTGTTGGGAAACCATTTGCTAATCCCTAGGGTGTGGATATCTCTGATGATTCAAAATTTGTTTAAGATACTATGAAGGAGGGTGAAGATGATACTCCTACTGAGTCTGTGCACGAGAAAGAAGGGGCAAGCCATTTCATAGAGCTGAACAAGACTGGTTCTGAGGCCTTGGGTGATGCTGCTGAGGAAGCTGGTGGCTTGAACAACAAAGGTAGCTGTTCGTTGTGTGTCAATAATGCTGAGGATCTGGGGTGGCTCAAATGCAAGATGGAGGTTATGTAGAAAAAATGGAGGACCATGACCAAATTTGCTACTAAGGTCTTGCACCGGGCAACATCGATCTTTGCTGCTGTCAAGGATTTGGATGACAGAGTCAAGAAGGTGGACATTGATAGTATTAGTGACTATAAAGATATGGTCAATTTCTTGGCCAAGTTTGGGATGACTGACAGTCCTTAGTTTGTGCTTTGTTGTTTTCTGGTGTTTTTGGTTAGTCATTTTTTGTCTGTTGTTCTAGTGTTGTTGATGTTCCATTTCTAGCATGTTTAAGGCCTGTTGCCCTAGGGACTATTTTGTATAGGGTTTGGGACCCTCTTTTCTTGCTGAACTAATCAAAAACATAATGTCGGTCATCCATTTTATCCATCCATTCTCTTGCATCCACTTTTCTCCCTCTCCTTACCCAATCCATTTCGAGAGCATACTCGTGTTCTTCCAACCCGCCTATCTTCTCAAGGGGGCATACCATCCTTACATTGTTCCTCCTTGTCACTCTTTCAAGTGGTTGAGGCATACTTTTCCCTCCATTCATAACTTATCTTCTTTGAAATGATGTTACTTCACTTAGTCGCAACATCATCTCAAAGAGGGGCAAAATGTAGACACCTAAAATTGGCCATGTCCGCATAACCCTTCGACATCCCCTAGACATTCATCTTGCAACATATTGTCACTTAATCCATTTCCCAAATTAATTAAATAACATATATTTAATTAATTAATCCATTCTCTCCCTCATTATGGGAAGCCTAGGGTTGACCTTCTCAATAATCCAAGGAAAGATGTGAAGTGGCAACTGCCAGATGAAGGTTGTGTGAAAGTGAATTTTGATGGGGCGTATAGGGCAATCCAGGGTCGTTAGGTGTGGGTTGCATCCTTCACGATCACTTAGGGAGAACATTAGTGGAGGAAGTAAGATCACTTCCATTTGGGATGAATATTGAGGCGGAGGTCCAAGCAGCTTGGATGGGGGTCAAATTATGTAGGAGGATAGGATTTTGAAGGCTGCATCTAGAAGGTGACTCTTTGATCATCATCAATGCCATCTGAAAAAAGGAGACACCCAATTGGAAGATCCAAAGTATCATAAGATGGATTTGGGTGGATATTGACCTCCTAGATGACTTTAAGCTCTCCCATATCCACTGAGAGAGAAATAGGGAGGATGATAGATTGTCAAAGCAAGCCATAGAAATGATTAATGATTTTCGAGACCGGAGTGAGGAAGATTGAGCGAAGATCTCACACGCATGAAGGATGACAAAGTGAAGGTACTGAGGGTGGTAGAGTTAAATGTATGTCAGGTAGTTTAATTCAGGGAATGGATGATGGTGATGAAACTTTAAATCTAGGTTAGGATTACAATTGCAGAGATAGAAATATGGACATGACAATATGCTTGGAACCCAAAGACAGGAAAATGACATTCAAGGGCTAGGTCTCAGACCAACGTCTAAGGAAGATCTTCAACATAAGTGATGCCGAGACCATAGAGGTGGTGAAAGGAATTTTGGGTGCTCATTTCATGTTTGCAAGCTACAAATTTAGGGTGAATAGTGATGTGGTTTCGATGGCCATTACATGGTTGCTGCATGTAACGAAAGATCGGGAGGTGCTGAGGTGGCTGATGCAACGAATGGTGAAGGCACAGTGGAGAGTTGGGATGGATAAGTTCATGGAGTGGGTGGTGTCAGGGCTAGGTCTTAACCCTCCAACTAAGGTGTGGTCAGCCCTCATGAGGAGCTACAGTGGCCCCTAGATACCCTTCATCATCTAGAGGGTCAAGGAGGATGTTGATGCCAAGATGCAGGTGGTCAAGGGGCATGTGGCAATGCCTAAGGAGTTGACTAGGTTCTTCCAGATGGCAGAGCGACCATAGATGTTAGCTCTTCCTACTCCACTAGTCGTGGAGGAGGAGAACAAGGAGGATGAGATGGCTATTGTAGAAGACTAAAGGAACAGTGAGGATGCGCAGGTGTGGATAGATCGATAGCCTTTTTTTGGAATTTTTGTACTTGGTGCTTGAATATAAATCTTGAACTGGTTTATTGTTGTATTTGGGTTTGGCCCCCTTAGTGCCATTTTGACTTATCAAAAAAAATTAATCCATTCTCTCCATCACCTAAAATAAATAAATAAATTATATTTTATTTATTTAATTCATTTATCCCATTTAGCCAAAATTAATTGAATAAATCTTCTTTATTTAATTAATTTATCCTTCTATCATCCCTTCTCTAATAATCAATTAAATAATTTTATTATTTAATTTAATGATTGAGTCACATGACTAGTTTGTCCTCATCCTCATCCACCTGCCACAATCAATAAATGAGTGTCCCAAAAAGCAAAGTATTCATCTCAACCATCCATTTCATACTACATCTTTTAATTATATCCATTCACATAAGGATAAACCTTAGAAGTTTCCTTTGTTGCTCTAGAAATCCTTATCATTTGCCTAATGTGCTCTCAACCAATCTATCCATTGAGCTAATCTTTTAATCCTAGCACTTCATCATATCCAACCTCTATAAATCAAGCCTCAACCAAGCCATTATCAACACATTTTATGCCATAAGCTTATGTTGTCAAAATCCTCATCGATCTCCCATTATCATATTCATCATCTTTATCTTTATTCTACATAATTGAGCAACCAAAATATACAAATCTCAATCAATTTATTAATTGAATAAATCTTATTTATTTAATTAATTTATCCTTCCATCATCCCCTCTCCAATAATTAATTAAGTAATTTTATTATTTAATTTAATTATTGAGAGTCATATGACTAGCTTGTCCTCATCCTCATCCACTTGCCACAATCAATAAATGAGTGTCCCAAAAAGAAAAGTAAGTGTTCATCTCAACCATCCATTTCATACTATATCTTTTAATTCTATCCATTCACATAAGGATAAACCTTATAAGTTTCCTTTGTTGCTCTAGAAATCCTTATCATTTGCCTAATGTGCTCTCAACCAATCTATCCATTGATCTAATCTTTTAATCCTAGCCCTTCATCATATCCAACCTCAATAAATCAAGCCTCAATCAAGCCATTATCAACACATCTTATGCCATAAGCTTATGTTGTCAAAATCCTCATCAATCTCCTAATATCCAATCCATCATCTTTATCTAAGGTTATTCTACATAATTGAGCAACCAAAATATACAAATCTCTATCAAAATATCATTGGAATATCAAGGGCAACAAGGACTCATTTAGATGATATTGCTTCATTTCCATTTTTATAGTTACTTATTCTTGATGTGTCTTAAGTATGGAATAAGTATTTCTTTGTATTGTTCCTTTATTTGGTTTTCATATTTCTACACACACACACACACAGATATATATATCTATGTGTGTGTGTCACATCCAGAGTACCATATTCAAAAAGGTAAAGCACATTTGGTTTGTAAGTTGAAGAAATCTTTGTATGGTTTAAAGCAATCTCCTAGAATGTGGTACTGGAAATTTGATTCCTTTGTGTTAAGTTTAGAATTTTTTAGATTGAAATCAGATCGTTGCATTTATTACGATGTGGAGAATCATTACATTATCATTATTGCATTATATGTTGATGATATGTTGTTCTTTGGGAATGGGAAAAGTTTGATATCTAATTTAAAGTCTTATCTTTTAGGACAATTTGAAATGAAGGATTTAGGGGCAGCTATTTACATCTTGTGGATGGAAATCAAAAGAGATAGAGCTATAGAAAACTTTGGTTGGTCCAGAGTAAGTATGTGAACTTAGTGTTGGAAAAATTCAACATGGTAGATTGCATATTGTTCTATGTTCCTATTATGATGGAGACAATGTTATATGTCTCCTAGTGAGATCGAGGATATGACTAGAGTATCTTATGCTAGTTTTGTTGGTAATTTGATTTATGTTATGGTTTGTACAAGACCAGACATTACCCAAGCAATGGGAATCCTTAGTTTATGGCTAATCCTAGACGGGTACATTAGGATGCAGTGAAGAGAGTCTTCAAATATTTGTGGGGTGTTTCCAAGTATTCCTTATGTTATCATGGATATCCTATAGGGACTCAACATTTAGTGTGTATTTGTGGATATGTGGATTCTAATTGGGTAGGTGATATTGACAGCAGAAGATCCACTAGTGGATATGTTTTCATGATGTTTGGTGGTGCTATTAGTTGGATTAGTAAGTGACAGGTTATGGTCACTTTGTCCACTATAGAAGTAAAGTATATGGTAACTAATCATGTTTGTAAGGAATCCATTTGGCTTAAGAGGTTGTGTTCAGATGTCGAGCTTGATGCAAGGATTATTACAATTTTGTCACAATCAGAGTGCCATATCTTTGGAAAAGAACTCAACTTTCCATGCTAGAACAAAGCATATTGATGTCCAGTACCATTTTGTTCGTGATATGGTAGAGGATGGGAGGGTGAAGTTGGAAAAAGTTGATACTTTAATGAATGTTGCAAATTCATGGATAAAGCATGTGAGCATGGATAAGTTTAGATGGTGTAGTGAGTAAATGGGCCTCTCAGTCCCTAGCAAATAGATTTTAGTGTTTGTAAGCTTCTCTTTTTCTCTTGCAAGGTGTTCGAGAAGTGGGATAATGTTAGGACTTAAGGTATTTCAACCTTTGCAAGCTCCTAACATTTAATTTAATAAATATTTGTATGCACATCCTATTTTGTCTTCTATTGTATCCTATCTTTCTGTGGGAGGTACTGTACTACTAGGAGATGAAATGGAAGGTGGCTTGGTTGTTTTTTGTCCTCACATGAGGAGATAGGCATCCCACATGAGTTGGCATTGGTTATGCAATGTGTCTATGTCTTGGTGTGTGTGTAAGGTCATCATGAGAGATTCTTTTTATGACAAATTATGACAAAATCGTATGACAATATAAGAGCATGCAAGAGGGAATTACATTTAAATCTTGACCAACATTATGATAGGTTGGGACAGTTGTCATGAGGCATCTTTGCATGGAGAATAAAGACAAATTGGGGTGCCCAAGTTTGGTGGGTGGTTATGACATGTTTTCACAAGTGTTATGGATTGTAAGCAATATCCTAAAAATAGCATGGGGAATCGTATCTCTTTGGGGCATGGGATTCCCTTAGGATAGCAAATGGTTTCCCAAAACCATCTATAGTTTCCAACTTGTCTCATCTTCTATAAATTGGTTCTTGGAGTTGTAGTTTGTATGGTTGATTTTGTAGGTATTGTTATGCTACCAAAATTACTCCAAAAATTGAATGCTAGTGAACTCTTGTAAAACCTTTCTCTGCAAGTGTATTGTATTCTTGTTCTAGATTATTAAATAATTGGGCTATTTTAGAGTGGGATTTTTCTCATGGAAGGGTTTTCCCCACATACACTGGTGTTATGGCATATTGTTGATTTTATGTTTAATATGATGTGTTTATTCTTCTTATAAATGTAAAGATAAAAAATTGTACAATTATCTCATCATTAGAATGGTGTAGGAATCTTTTTTTCATACATTGCTTCCTTTAAGAAAGAGGTCTTTATGTCTGCAAGACCAATAAGCTAGTGTAAGGGCAATTTAATGACAAATATTTGGGATATCCTTACACAAATAGTGTGAATAATCTATGTGACCTAATTTGTTTATCATTTATCTTTAATTGTCTTGTAAAATATTTCTAGAAACACCCTCATTGGTACTCAAGAGACAAAAGTGTAGAAGAGTTGATGCCCTTGTCAATTTGGCTACAATTATATATAACCTAATCACAAGTCTTGCCTCGTTATTTTAGACCAACATAAGTCCTTGGGTTTACATCTCAAGTGTTTTTCTCTAGGATTGTGGATTCAATTTAGATGATCACAAAAAAATTGCTATTATTTGGGAGAAAATGTGCAGCTATTGTATGACATGGAGCCCTATTTTATTTTGAGTTGTTGTGTTGTCTCGATGTTGAAGATTTTAGGATTTATCTATTAAGACTCCATTGGTGGCCTAGTTTATTTATGACCTTGAAGATCTATTTTGTTCTTCAATGTTTTATCCTCTTCAAGAGGTAATGAATCTTCTATTACCATTGTGAATATTTTATATTGGTGTGATCTTTGTATGAATGAAGAATGTTGGGTGTATAACATGCAATAGCTCCTTTGAGAACTAAGAGATATAGACCATTAAAATAGAGAAGTTTGTGCTTGGTTTTTCTAACATTAAATGGAAAATGAATCAAGTTATTAAGGGTGATGCTAAAGCAATTTTCACTGGTCAATGATGAAGTAAAAAGAATTCATTGAATTGAAATGCAAACTTTGTTCCACACTAGTGCTTGTCTTACCTAATCTTCAATATCAATTTGAGATTGAGATTGAGATTGAAGCTTTTGAGTAACCTTGGTGTAGTCCTCACTTGTGACCAAGAGTTTTAGGTTACCATTCAAACATGTAAGCAATGCAAACAATATATATGTTAGGAAAATAGATCATCTACATGGATAACAAACCATTGCAGTTCTTTCAAACACATAATAACTTGTAGCAAGAGTGGCATAAAAAATGGTTATTACATCTTCAATAGTCCCACTTGAACATCAAGAACAAGAAGAGAAGTGTCAATCCAATAGAAAATTATTTGAGTGGGCTTCTAATCTAAACTCAATTCTCCATCGCCGATACATGTGGATATGAAACCAATATTTGGCTAGAATGGTATAATTATGATTTGAATTTTGTATAATTTTTTTAGGATTTACATAGTGACAAGACTATTGTCGATTACTATTTATAAGATGAATTCTTGGTATCATCTGGTACACTTTCATGTACCATACGAGGCTAAGCAACAAAAATTGATACAAGAAGCTCACTTCAACAAGGTTGCATGTCAATTTAGACTTGAAAATACTCTTGCAATATTGAAAAGGTGTTCTTTTCACATCTCATATTTAATGTTGTGAAATACATCAAATCATGTACTGCATGTGCCATAGTCAAACTCACAAACAAGAAACAAGTATTGTACATTGCTTCGACATAAGAAACAAGCCTTGGGAATTAGTTTCCATGGACTTCCTTCCAGATTTACCTACTACTAAGCATTATAATTATTGTGTATATTTAGTAGTTTGTAGATTTTCAAAGATAGTGATTCACATACCTTCTAAAAATTTTGAATTCTAGAAACAACTCAATGTACTTTCAGTATGTATGGATTCATTTTGGATTATTAAGTATCATAATATTTAATATACAAGATTCTTAAGCCATTTCTAGAAAGCACTTTGGTCAATAATAGACATAATGCTGACAAAGTCTATCGCATTCCATCATTAGACTTATGGACAAACAAAAGTAGTAAATAGGTTGATTCTAGATTTTCTTCATATTATGTATAATTTCAAGAAGCATCACACATGAGATCAAAGTCTCTCTTTTGTTTACATAGCTACAATAGAGATTTGCATGGCTTTACCCAATACAACTATTTTTAGGTTTCAGTGGGTTTCTAACTGTTGGTCATGATGTTAGTCATTCACAAACATAGAATAAAAGTTACACAACAACCTTTACTCATCTTGAAAGATACGATGAATTCAAAGAATTCATGATCCCAAGTCTCCGTTGATTAGGTCTTAATCTACTGACGTTACTCAGTGGTTGATGTGTGTTGCTGTTTTCCATTCGGGGGCCTTACGTGTTTCTGCACTGTTCATCATCATCTTCTTCAGATATCCTGCTCTGGATGTTCGCTCTGCATCAGTCTTCGATAATTTCTACCTCTGCACTGTAAATTTGGTCAAATAATGAGCATACAGGCTGATATTTGCATGATTTCTACCATTATTTATGATTCTTTGCATGATATTTTCAATACTACATGCATTTAACTCAAATATGCTAAGGATCTTCAGTTACCTACGGGATTTCAGCATATTTCACTGTTTCTGCTTGTTATTTATCATGATTTGCAGTTATGGTGATGAATTAATGAAATTGAAAAAAGGAAAAGGGTTAGAGAATGAGATTCCTAAAATTACTGGACTTAGATCACTGATTCATATACAAGATCCCATACTTGCAATGAAAAGAAGGAAAACTAGAAATCATACTTCACCAGGACATTCCACAAATCCGCATGATCTAGTGCAAAGCTTCAAAGGAAAGTTGACAACAATATGTAATGAAATGAAAGTGCTTCCAGTTGAACACAGCATTCACCAGTACATATCCAGAAATCAACAGAAAGATTACGTAAAATTTACAATCAGGATGTAATCTGGAACTTCATATTCATTCAGTATGCTCAAGAACAGGTACATTTACAGTGATCTGAAGAAAGAACCTTGACATTTCAACAATTCTATCCTCATTAGTCTCAGTAATCCGATCTCCTAACTTATTCTACAGTAATTGACTCTTTGCGCCAGATGCGTCTGTGTATTCTAATGTATTCCCCCCCTTTTTAAAATGACAAGCTCTGGATGTTATATAGAACAACTGCCAGAAAACGGTTACAATGATCCAAGGATCAGGATCCTCTCATAACAAACAACGGCTCAGATGAACAGCACATGCTTCGCCAGTTAGCAAATGTACAGCTGGCACAGAATATTCCAGCATCTTCAACTTGATTCGGCCTCCAGCTGGCGAACAGCATATTTGACGATATCCTCTTCATGTCCGGTCCATGTTGACTCCATGCGCAACTTTGTAATGCTCAGCCTCAGCAGCAGCATCATGACTTCAATATTCAGCCTCAGCAGCATCATGATAATTTCCTGCAAGTAAACAGACAAACATTAAGTTCATCATCATCATGTGGATAAACAGCATGAAGTAAAACGTTTTATTAAACATACCTCCCAATGTGCAGCCACAGGCAATCAGGTCTTACCTGTGAAAATATGCACTAAATGCATAAACAGCGTAAAAACAATCAGGTCAACCATCGTTGACCAAAATCAGGCAGTCGGGCCTTCAAATTTCTATCGCTTCATGTTTTTGCCCATTTTCTGTATATCGGGCTCGAAATACGATGATGATGATCTCAGATTATACAAAGAAATAATCGCACTCCAACCACCCTTAGAATCCGGCTCTGCATCATCATCATATTTGCATCGGCGTGACTTCATATGATCAGGGTGACAATTTTACCTTAGGCCGACGGCAACAGTTATACCGACGCCAAAAATCATGATGATGACCAACTAATATATCTTCAAAGTGGCCGCAGGATATCACAAAATATGATGATCCTCCTTTCCTAATGCCCTGATGAAAAATCACATCAGGATGTTCACTTTTTGCACATTCGGGAAAGAAAGACATCGTCATCATCATCATGATGAAGACAAACAGGAGGACTTGGAAATGATCCTGCCGCTGAGGAAAAGAACATGATGACGTCATCGTCATCATCAGGCTTGGTTAAAATGCAAAGGGATGACGTCATCGTCATGTTTCGTTAAGATCAGGAGGTAAATGGAATATCGGGTTCCCTCTAAGGAAGATGATCAGGTGGATGAAAGCAATATGACCCTTTTCGGCCAAGGCAATCCGCTCGAAAGATCAGGATGATGAACATCATCATCATCATATTCGCACTGGGCGACCTAAAATATGATCCTGTCGAAAGCCCTGATGACGTCATCGGGATATCCGGGGCCTTCGTTAATCTTCGAAGATGACGTCATCGTCATCATCATATTGGCGAACAGGATCATACCCTGGAAAATATCCTGCCGAAGGAGAAGGTGATGATGACGTCATCGTCATCATCATATTCGCAAACGTTTATACTTGTCGGCAGGATGATATTACGAACTGTCGGGTAGGGAAAGATCATGATGATGATGTTCAACATGACTTAAGAAATGAAAATCACCCTCCGCTTCGAAAGATAAGGTGATCATCATGATCACGCAAAAGGAGGTCAGGAGGATATTAAGAAATGTCGGGTCTCGAAATATCATGATGATGTTGATCACCAAGACTTGGTCGTGCGCGCGCAAATTATGCAGATGGCAGATTTCTTAAGCAAGGTGACGATGATCATCAGCATGATATTATCACATCGGGTGATGTTGGAATATCATGATGATGCTCGCAATGCGAAAAGGTTACTCGACGGGTAAAACACACTAGCACTTAAGATTGACGTCCGGATGTTTCGGGACTGCATGATTTTCATCAGGTGATAAAGTAAAATCATGATGATGGCCTTTGGCGATATAAAAGACCGCCTGACGGGAAAAGATTACTACGACTTAAACTTGACGTCTGGATGTTTCGACCTCAGGATATTATCGGGGGGGGCTTCTCAAATATCATGATGATGATGTTCACACAGCAATTATCAGGTTTGACCAAAACTTTGACTGCTCACAACTCCCTCATATGGACGAATTTTCAAGTGATGTAAAAGGCAAACCTGCCTGGAATTTCAAGCTCTTTCTAACCATGAAGTCACAGAAACAAAATATGAACTTTGAAAAACTAACCTCATGATGACAACCTACCTCATCCTGACCTTCATGATGATGATGCACCTGACTTACTTTTACCAAACCGCCAGAAACAGACAACACAAGCCAAAACAAAAGCTGGGTCCCTGTTTTGCCAAGTCAAAATGGGGCGTGTTGTGTAACCACACAACAACTAGTTGTTGTGTGGTTACACAACACGCCCCATTTTGACTTGGCAAAACAGGGACCCAGCTTTTGTTTTGGCTTGTGTTGTCTGTTTCTGGCGGTTTGGTAAAAGTAAGTCAGGTGCATCATCATCATGAAGGTCAGGATGAGGTAGGTTGTCATCATGAGGTTAGTTTTTCAAAGTTCATATTTTGTTTCTGTGACTTCATGGTTAGAAAGAGCTTGAAATTCCAGGCAGGTTTGCCTTTTACATCACTTGAAAATTCGTCCATATGAGGGAGTTGTGAGCAGTCAAAGTTTTGGTCAAACCTGATAATTGCTGTGTGAACATCATCATCATGATATTTGAGAAGCCCCCCCCGATAATATCCTGAGGTCGAAACATCCAGACGTCAAGTTTAAGTCGTAGTAATCTTTTCCCGTCAGGCGGTCTTTTATATCGCCAAAGGCCATCATCATGATTTTACTTTATCACCTGATGAAAATCATGCAGTCCCGAAACATCCGGACGTCAATCTTAAGTGCTAGTGTGTTTTACCCGTCGAGTAACCTTTTCGCATTGCGAGCATCATCATGATATTCCAACATCACCCGATGTGATAATATCATGCTGATGATCATCGTCACCTTGCTTAAGAAATCTGCCATCTGCATAATTTGCGCGCGCACGACCAAGTCTTGGTGATCAACATCATCATGATATTTCGAGACCCGACATTTCTTAATATCCTCCTGACCTCCTTTTGCGTGATCATGATGATCACCTTATCTTTCGAAGCGGAGGGTGATTTTCATTTCTTAAGTCATGTTGAACATCATCATCATGATCTTTCCCTACCCGACAGTTCGTAATATCATCCTGCCGACAAGTATAAACGTTTGCGAATATGATGATGACGATGACGTCATCATCACCTTCTCCTTCGGCAGGATATTCACCAGGATCTCCTCCTGTAACGCCAGAAGTCACGCCGATGCAAATATGATGATGATGCAGAGCCGGATTCTAAGGGTGGTTGGAGTGCGATTATTTCTTTGTATAATCTGAGATCATCATCATCGTATTTCGAGCCCGATATACAGAAAATGGGCAAAAACATGAAGCGATAGAAATTTGAAGGCCCGACTGCCTGATTTTGGTCAACGATGGTTGACCTGATTGTTTTTACGCTGTTTATGCATTTAGTGCATATTTTCACAGGTAAGACCTGATTGCCTGTGGCTGCACATTGGGAGGTATGTTTAATAAAACGTTTTACTTCATGCTGTTTATCCACATGATGATGATGAACTTAATGTTTGTCTGTTTACTTGCAGGAAATTATCATGATGCTGCTGAGGCTGAATATTGAAGTCATGATGCTGCTGCTGAGGCTGAGCATTACAAAGTTGCGCATGGAGTCAACATGGACCGGACATGAAGAGGATATCGTCAAATATGCTGTTCGCCAGCTGGAGGCCGAATCAAGTTGAAGATGCTGGAATATTCTGTGCCAGCTGTACATTTGCTAACTGGCGAAGCATGTGCTGTTCATCTGAGCCGTTGTTTGTTATGAGAGGATCCTGATCCTTGGATCATTGTAACCGTTTTCTGGCAGTTGTTCTATATAACATCCAGAGCTTGTCATTTTAAAAAGGGGGGGAATACATTAGAATACACAGACGCATCTGGCGCAAAGAGTCAATTACTGTAGAATAAGTTAGGAGATCGGATTACTGAGACTAATGAGGATAGAATTGTTGAAATGTCAAGGTTCTTTCTTCAGATCACTGTAAATGTACCTGTTCTTGAGCATACTGAATGAATATGAAGTTCCAGATTACATCCTGATTGTAAATTTTACGTAATCTTTCTGTTGATTTCTGGATATGTACTGGTGAATGCTGTGTTCAACTGGAAGCACTTTCATTTCATTACATATTGTTGTCAACTTTCCTTTGAAGCTTTGCACTAGATCATGCGGATTTGTGGAATGTCCTGGTGAAGTATGATTTCTAGTTTTCCTTCTTTTCATTGCAAGTATGGGATCTTGTATATGAATCAGTGATCTAAGTCCAGTAATTTTAGGAATCTCATTCTCTAACCCTTTTCCTTTTTTCAATTTCATTAATTCATCACCATAACTGCAAATCATGATAAATAACAAGCAGAAACAGTGAAATATGCTGAAATCCCGTAGGTAACTGAAGATCCTTAGCATATTTGAGTTAAATGCATGTAGTATTGAAAATATCATGCAAAGAATCATAAATAATGGTAGAAATCATGCAAATATCAGCCTGTATGCTCATTATTTGACCAAATTTACAGTGCAGAGGTAGAAATTATCGAAGACTGATGCAGAGCGAACATCCAGAGCAGGATATCTGAAGAAGATGATGATGAACAGTGCAGAAACACGTAAGGCCCCCGAATGGAAAACAGCAACACACATCAACCACTGAGTAACGTCAGTAGATTAAGACCTAATCAACGGAGACTTGGGATCATGAATTCTTTGAATTCATCGTATCTTTCAAGATGAGTAAAGGTTGTTGTGTAACTTTTATTCTATGTTTGTGAATGACTAACATCATGACCAACATAAATTGGCGCTAGAAGGAGGGCCAAGGATCGAAGATCACATTCATCATCAGTATTTCCAGGTTTGATGACGCTCAGAGTAAGGTAACTTCAGATCATTTGTGAATTTCATCAAATTGCGTAAATATTTGCTGCGACAAGTTTGTATTTGCACATTCTGTGTAAAGATTTCCAAATTTCACATAAATATTGCAAGCTTTGCAGTAGATTTCTTTAAATTCACTAAATATTGGCCAAAGATGCATAAATTTGTTCAAAGCTTTGAGGATTTGAGCCTTAGACACGCGAGATCTGGTGCTACTGGTCGAAATATCCCAATATCCTGTCATATTTGCAGTATCTTCGCAAATATCGCGTAAATATTCAATCTGATTTGCAAGTTGACCGCAAATATCACCTCGTCCGGTGGAATCCAGCCAATATTTGCAAAGTTTCAGCTAATTGGCCTCCAAATCGAGAAATCCTGGCTCACAGGATAAATACCAGGTCTAGACATAGTGAAATTTTTGAAGAATTGCCTGTCAGAGGTTTTAGACCTAGGACTGTAGACGTTCACCATACTTCAGAGTCTAGTACGTCCAGAGCTTCACCAGGATCTCCTCCTGTAACTCCTGTTGGTTTGCAAATACCTTCAGGTATACCAGTGACACCTTCTGCTCAACCTCAGGGTATACCTTTAGTCCAACCTCAGCCAACTGCACCACCAGTCCAGCCCCTTCAGGTTGCAATGTCGTTCTTTGCAGCAGAATCACCATTGACCTTTACTGCGTACCATGAGTTACCAAAGTATCCGGACAAGCTTTGTCCAAAATACCATCCTTATCAGGATGCGGATGATCATATCAGGACGTTTAAAGAAGCTTGCTGCAGAGCCAGAATAGAGCATCAGGATGTGGTGTGCAGATTATTCCCTTTTTCCTTAGGGGAAGAGGCTTATAATTGGTTCATCAGTCTTGGTCAATCTTCTGTAGGTTCGTGGGCTGTCTTAGAGAAGGCCTTTCTTGACAGATTCAAGGTCCCTATTGATCCATCCATGAATTACCACCTGTTTGCCACAATTAAGAGATTGGAGCATGAACCTATTGCAAATTTCAATGCTAGGTTCCAGAAAATGTTGTCCAAGCTAGTTACCCCATATGTGGTGGCTGATGATGCTGCTAGAAGTATTTATTATTCAGCCCTGGATCCATTAACCGCCATGTTCATCAGGAGAACACATCCTGCGATCACCACATTGACAGGAGCTTTTCAAGAAGCTATCAAGGTAAATCAACAGCTGATACCTGCTCCTACTCCAAATATAGCATTCCCTGCTTTGCCTGGCATGCAGTCACAATATCCAGCACAGTATCCTGCAGCTTATCCTTCACAATATCCTGCACAATATCCAAATGGAGCAGTGATGCCCCCAGCAATCATGCCTGCACCTTTGCAAGTACCTCCATTGAGTATCATGCCTCCTCCTAATGGAAATGGCCAATTGCCACAATATCCTGCACATACTCAGACACCTCAGGGTACAGACCTATCCCACAGTAACCATGGATCTTCCTTTTTCCAGCCTCAGACTGAAAATGTAGTGGCCAAAGCTCAAGAGGAGAAAGAGGAAATCAAAGAAATTGCTGCTCAGTTGAGAAAGCTCACCACAGAAGTAACACACTTGAGAAATCAAGGGGTTTATTCACAGTCAGGTCAGAATAGGAGTTATTCCAATGACAGACCAAATTACCCTGACAGAGGATACAACAATAACTTCAACAGTAGTGCTGCAAATAACAATAATCCTCCTAGGCAGCCCAGAGTGTGGAACTCCAGGCCAAATAATGGTTCATTGCCATCACCCCTAGACAATCAGCCTCCTGGTGAAGCCAAACAGACTACTAGAGTCAATCTTGCTGAAGCAGCTCTTACCAATTGGTGCAGGATCCACAACACCAATGCACATGCAGAATTAGATTGTCCACAGTTTAGGATTGCTGCCAGCATCTTTCAGACTGAAGTGTCTAATACTTCTGGAAATCCACCTCAGGCAGAAGGAAATGAAATAGTTCCTTGTGGGTATGACTCAGCTTTTGTGCTGGAAACATACACTAATCAGCCTCATCAGGATTATAATCAGACCTGCGAAGAATCTGCCTTAACCTTTGAAGCAAATTATGTCTTCCCTTTTGAGGATGAAAATGAACCTACAAGAGAGCATGAGGAAGTACATGCATACCAGCAGCAATACCCTGGTAAGCATAATTATAACCTGAGGAGTAATGCCAACAGACCTGCTGGTCCATTGACATCATCTCTACCTCCAAACAACTTCAACACACCCCCTGATCCTAAGGCTAGCAATAACCCTGGGTTCCCTAAGGTGAATGCTCAGTACTTGTCTCCTCAAAACACAGGAACAAAAGTTGCAAATGCACCTCATGAATCTGACAAGTTAGTCAGCTATTTGGCTGATGAAATGAAGAAAATCAAGATCAGCCTGTCCCTATCTGAGTTACTGAAAACTCCTGCCATCAAAAGGGCATTCATGAAGACACTAGATGATCCTGCTTCTAAAGAGGATAATCAACTTTCGAGTCAATCCAATAGCAGAGACCATACTGCTAAAGATAGCACTGTCAAGCCCAAAGTGTCAGCCACAGTCCAAGCTGCTGAAACCTCTCACATGACCTTGTACAGAGATAAAACTGAATCACCACCGTTTCTCCTCACCATAAGAATGTTCAGTAAGAATTTGCACAACTGCTTAGTTGATTCAGGAGCCTCAACTAATGTTATGCCTTTGTCAATATGTAACGCATTAGGACTGCATCCTGCTAAATCATTAAAGAAGGTCACTCAACTGGACAAGACAGAAGTAAGTGTCGTAGGAGAACTCACTCATATTCACATGCAGCTAGCGTCTGATCCTAGGATCCAATATTACATTGACATTCAGGTAGTTGACATACCTGATACATATGGGATGTTGCTTAGCCGGGACTGGTCTAAAACGCTTAACAGATACATGTCCACAGACTTCAGTCACATGTGGTTGCCATGGAAGGGTATACCTAATCAGATCAGGATTGATGCTGAGCCTAGGATGAAACATATGATCACCGAATATAACAGAACAAATGAGATCATGTATGTAAACGTAGAACCTGGAGTTTATCACATCAGGCCGCAAACTGTCCAAATAGAAGAGGTCCTGATGCTTGATGTTCATCATCATCATGATGATGATTATCATGAGGGTATGCCAGTCGTAGAACTTAATAATGATCCTGATAATGAGAATGAAATAGATCGCTTCAGGGATTTTCAGATGCATTTATCTACTCAGATAAAACGTTGTCAATTATTAAATATACCTGCTAATGATATTTTGATCGACGGATGGTGCAGATTGCATGGAGAAGCACACTCGGAAAAGACTTGCGAACCATGCTTAGACATGATCATGCTGGAGCAGACGTATAGTGAAGCATCATCATCATATTCCGAGGTGAGTGCTACATCTGATGATGATGATGATACTAAATTTTATTTGTCTTCTGCAGGAACAGAAGGGTCGATGGATCCTGATGAAGATCATATCCGAAAAACAGAAGAGATCCTGGTGTCCAATCAGACAAATGATGCGAGAAAGGAAAAGATCACTCCTGGTAGTGATTGCTTCATGGAACCGGATTACGAGTTGTCTGATGAGGATAAAGGCAGTGACCTGACGAAGTTCGAAGAATTTCTGGTCAAAGAAATAAAGAAAATGACACAACAGTGTAGATCTCCCCAGGAAGTTTTAATCAAAGGTTGGTGTAGGCTGCATCAGGCGCCTCACTCAGAAACCACTTGCTCACTGTGCTTGCACATTTTGAAGAAGCATGCAGTTGTATGTGCTGAACATCATCCTCCTGCTAGGATTGAAGAGAAAACAGAAAAGCCATCAGGCTCATCAGATAAAGAAAAGAAGAAGCTTGAAGATGACACACCTAAGTTAAGGTGGATCTCAGGCGGAGCAGCAGCCAGAGCTGCAAAGAAAAAGGAAAGTTCAAATAAATGTCCTGCTGAAGATAAGCCTTGGATCCTGAGGTTTGATGGATCCAAATCTAAGCAAGGTTCTGGAGTAGGGATTGATCTTACTGATCCATCAGGGAAATCCCATTTAGCAGCTTATAGATTGCAGTTCCCCTGCACTAATAATGTCACAGAGTATGAAGCTCTGATTCATGGACTGTTGTTTGCACATAAGAAGAAGGTGAAGATCCTGCATGTCTTTGGAGATTCAGAACTAGTTGTGAGACAAGTACGAGGGATTTACTCTTGTAACTACAGAAAGCTGTCAAATTACAGACATCGTGTGTGGGACCTGATTGAAGACTTTGATGCCTTCAACATCGTTCATGTGCCAAGAGAACAGAACCAAAGGGCAGATGCACTTGCTCAGGCCGCCAGTACGCTGGAACCACTGTCTATATCTGGTCTGAAGAGATTTGCAGTAGAATTGGTGTCAGTACCTTCGGTACCTGACAATGTGACCAATCTCCAAGTGTTTGATGATGATCAACACATCCTGGACTTCATATCAAACAGAGATGTATTTGAAGCTCAGATCATAGATGAAAATGGTATGGAAGATCATGTCTGGGAAGAAGATGAGATTTTAGAGTTGCCTGGCAACACAATTCCCAAAGGTATGATTGAGTTAGAAAGAGCCTTTGATCTGGATAATATGCTCAAGCATAAGGATCTGCCTAAGGCAGATGGAGGTCAATATTCACAGGTGAATATTGGACAAGCTGATGACAAGAAGAATGTCTTGTTGGGTAAGGTTTGTACACCTGAAGAGTTAGATGGAATAACTCAAGCCCTTAAGGATTATATACATGTAATTGCATGGACTTATGACGAGCTGAAGACGTATGACACTTCTGTCATAACTCATACTATACCCCTCAAGCCAGATGCAAAACCTTTCAGACAGAAGCAGAGACCAGTCAATGCTCTGCTTGAGCCCATCATCCTTGAGGAGGTCAAGAAGTTGTTGAATGCCCGGATAATATTTCCGGTAAGGCACTCCACTTGGGTGGCAAATCTGGTACCAGTCAGGAAGAAGAATGGAGACATCAGATTGTGTGTGGATTTCAGGAACCTGAACAGAGCATCAGAAAAGGATAATTATCCTTTACCCTCTTTGGATGAGGTTCTGCAGATGGTAAATGGAGCCAAGATGATGTCCTTCTTGGATGGGTTTTCAGGATACAACCAAGTGATGGTTGACAAAATTGACAGATTAAAGACTGCCTTCACCACAAAATGGGGGATATTTGCATATAGACGTATGCCGTTTGGATTGATAAATGCTGGAGCTACATTCCAGCGAGCAATGGACATAGCCTTCAGAGGCTTAATAGGAAAATGTATAGTCATCTACATGGATGACTTGACAGTGTTCTCCAAAGAAAGGGGAAATCATGTTGCTGACCTCAGAAGTGTGCTAAAGAAGTGTGAAGAATATGGAATATCTTTGAATCCCAAGAAGTGCATATTCGGGGTCACAACAGGGAAGTTACTAGGCCACCTAATCACAGAAGATGGGATTATCATTGATCCTGACAGGGTGGAATCTATTATGAAATTACCACTTCCAGGAAGCAAAAAGGAGCTTAAATCTTATTTTGGTAAGATAAATTTTGTGAGGAAGTTCATCACTGGCTTTGCTGAGATTGTCAGACCACTGAATGCCATGTTGAAAAAAGATGCACAAATTGACTGGACACCAGAAGCCAGAGCTGCTTTTGAAGATATAAAGAAGGCCATTTCAGATGCTCCTGTCCTCATTAGTCCAGATTATACAAAAGATTTCTACATCTACTCATTTGCTTCAGAACATACTTCTGCAGCAGTGTTAACTCAAAGAAATGAAGATAAAGAAGAGAAACCAATTGCCTTCATGAGCTGTCCTTTCAGGGATGCTGAGTTGAGATATGTAGATGTTGAAAGACAGGCACTTGCATTAGTCAGAGCAGTAAAAAAGTTCAGACATTATATACTGAGGAGCAAAGTGATTGCTGTAGTACCAGATGCAGCAGTAAAGATGCTGCTGATGCAGAGTGAACCTGGTGAAAAAAGGGCCAAATGGATTACGGTACTACAAGAATATGACATGGAGATCACACCCATGAAGCTAGTAAGAGGACAGGCTCTGAGCCAGATGATATCTGAAACTGATCCAAACATCATCAGTCAGCAGTATGTGATAGATGAGAAGGACAATAAAGAATGGTATTCAGACATCAGGCACATCCTGATCACTGGAAGATGTCCTTTGAGGAAGCAGGCTTCACAGAGAAGAGCCTTGAAGATGAGATCCCAGAAATATATGATGAAGGGAGGAGCCCTGTTTAAAAAGAATTATGAAGGGATATACCTGAGATGCTTAGAGAAACCAGAAGCTAATAAAGTTTTGACAGAGCTACATGACAAGTTTGGAACTGCCCACGGGTCAGCGTTGGCCACAACACATGCAATCCTCAGAGCAGGATATTACTGGCCTACAATTTTTAAAGACACAGCTGATCATGTTAAATGTTGTCATGTTTGCCAGGTTGCTGCCAACAGAGAAAAATATGCTGCACAACCATTGCAGCCAGTGATGGAGGAGCGCCCATTTGCACAATGGGGCATGGATTTCATAGGACCAATCAATCCTCCATCTTCTTCGGGCCAGAGGTATGTCCTAACAATTACTGATTATTGTACCAGATGGACTGAGGCTATCAGCAGCAAAACTTGTACTGCTGATGATGTCATTAAATTTCTGGAAAGCAACATTGTCACCAGGTATGGAACTCCTTATGCATTGGTAAGTGATAATGGTTCTGCCTTCATTTCCACTAAATTGTCAAGTTGGGCTTTTGATCATGGGATTATACTTAAGTTCTCATCCAATTACTATCCCCAGGGAAATGGATTAGCAGAATCCACCAATAAGAATTTACTGAGTATCATAAGAAAATTGATAGAGAAAAATCCCAGGGAATGGAATTCATTTCTGAAATATGCCTTATGGGTAGACAGAACTAGAATGAAAATTGCATTAGGAAACTCACCTTTCCAGCTAGTATATGGGGTAGATCCTATCCTCCCTGTAAACTTGAAAATTCCTACTCTGCAGTTTGCCCAAGACTATCTAGGCATAGATAATAAACAAGAAGTCAGGTTGCTTCAGTTGATGCATCTGGAAGAAAAACGAAGCCAAGCAATTGACCAATTTGCAAAACATCAGGCTGTTGTCAAACGCTGGTTTGACAAGAGAGCCAGAATTAAAGCTTTCAGGATATCAGATTTAGTCCTGATGTGGGATAAAGCCCATGAAAGGAAAGGTGATCATGGTAAGTTTGACAGACTATGGATAGGTCCCTTTCAGATTTCTGAAATTTTAGGAGGCAGCACTTATAGGCTTAAGAACCTGACAGGTGAGGATGTCCCGTTGCCAGTCAATGGACAATTCCTCAAACATTATTTCCAGGCCTGAGTGACTTCATGGCAGTCTTGTGTATCATATTGTATATTTGTATGGTCGTTTGTACAGTGTTTGCTTGTTGTTGTTGTTGTTTTGTTGGTTGAGACCTTGTTCTGGTAAGTCAGGATGATGCACTTCATCACCTAAGAAAATAACTAAATTGTTAGGATTCAAGTGATGAGATCAGATTTAGATATAGATTGTAATTCATTCTGATAAATACTCATGATCAGGTTTATGATGTCTTTTCATCAGGGTACTTTTTCTTGTCCAAAGTGAATCAAACACAATGAAACACCTAACAGCCTTGGGTTTGTTGAGGATATGAGTATAGGTGTTAAGTGAAAAATCTAAAGGGACTCCCTTGCTACCAATACAATCTCCAACCTAAAGCTGCAAGTGACTACACCTTGTACAAATGAGCAGACATGATGATATCAAATTTAAATTTTTAAAGGAAAATCAGAAACAAAATAAAATTAGGCCACCTAAGTAACTCTACCGAGGCTATGGACGCCTGCTGGCAGTGGGGCTCTACTTAGGGAGATTGTATAGATAACCTTGCCGGGGTTATAGACACCTGCTGGCAGCAAGGCTCTATCCAGGTTGGCTATGAGGGATGATCTCCAACTATGTAGTTTAACACCAGTTACTTATGTTTTCAACTTACTTTCAAGATGAGGATAATTAATCATCTGCACACACCTGATCCTTTGTTAGCTTTATCACCATAATGAAATTTTATCATTCAAAGATCATGATGATTTACTTAGACAGAATTAGAATACTATAGATGAATATGATCGCATCACTTGAATCATTTGAATTTTGTTGTTTTCTTTGGTGGCAAGTTGTTGTGTGGTTACACAACACGCCCCATTTTGACTTGGCAAAACAGGGACCCAGCTTTTGTTTTGGCTTGTGTTGTCTGTTTCTGGCGGTTTGGTAAAAGTAAGTCAGGTGCATCATCATCATGAAGGTCAGGATGAGGTAGGTTGTCATCATGAGGTTAGTTTTTCAAAGTTCATATTTTGTTTCTGTGACTTCATGGTTAGAAAGAGCTTGAAATTCCAGGCAGGTTTGCCTTTTACATCACTTGAAAATTCGTCCATATGAGGGAGTTGTGAGCAGTCAAAGTTTTGGTCAAACCTGATAATTGCTGTGTGAACATCATCATCATGATATTTGAGAAGCCCCCCCCGATAATATCCTGAGGTCGAAACATCCAGACGTCAAGTTTAAGTCGTAGTAATCTTTTCCCGTCAGGCGGTCTTTTATATCGCCAAAGGCCATCATCATGATTTTACTTTATCACCTGATGAAAATCATGCAGTCCCGAAACATCCGGACGTCAATCTTAAGTGCTAGTGTGTTTTACCCGTCGAGTAACCTTTTCGCATTGCGAGCATCATCATGATATTCCAACATCACCCGATGTGATAATATCATGCTGATGATCATCGTCACCTTGCTTAAGAAATCTGCCATCTGCATAATTTGCGCGCGCACGACCAAGTCTTGGTGATCAACATCATCATGATATTTCGAGACCCGACATTTCTTAATATCCTCCTGACCTCCTTTTGCGTGATCATGATGATCACCTTATCTTTCGAAGCGGAGGGTGATTTTCATTTCTTAAGTCATGTTGAACATCATCATCATGATCTTTCCCTACCCGACAGTTCGTAATATCATCCTGCCGACAAGTATAAACGTTTGCGAATATGATGATGACGATGACGTCATCATCACCTTCTCCTTCGGCAGGATATTCACCAGGATCTCCTCCTGTAACGCCAGAAGTCACGCCGATGCAAATATGATGATGATGCAGAGCCGGATTCTAAGGGTGGTTGGAGTGCGATTATTTCTTTGTATAATCTGAGATCATCATCATCGTATTTCGAGCCCGATATACAGAAAATGGGCAAAAACATGAAGCGATAGAAATTTGAAGGCCCGACTGCCTGATTTTGGTCAACGATGGTTGACCTGATTGTTTTTACGCTGTTTATGCATTTAGTGCATATTTTCACAGGTAAGACCTGATTGCCTGTGGCTGCACATTGGGAGGTATGTTTAATAAAACGTTTTACTTCATGCTGTTTATCCACATGATGATGATGAACTTAATGTTTGTCTGTTTACTTGCAGGAAATTATCATGATGCTGCTGAGGCTGAATATTGAAGTCATGATGCTGCTGCTGAGGCTGAGCATTACAAAGTTGCGCATGGAGTCAACATGGACCGGACATGAAGAGGATATCGTCAAATATGCTGTTCGCCAGCTGGAGGCCGAATCAAGTTGAAGATGCTGGAATATTCTGTGCCAGCTGTACATTTGCTAACTGGCGAAGCATGTGCTGTTCATCTGAGCCGTTGTTTGTTATGAGAGGATCCTGATCCTTGGATCATTGTAACCGTTTTCTGGCAGTTGTTCTATATAACATCCAGAGCTTGTCATTTTAAAAAGGGGGGGAATACATTAGAATACACAGACGCATCTGGCGCAAAGAGTCAATTACTGTAGAATAAGTTAGGAGATCGGATTACTGAGACTAATGAGGATAGAATTGTTGAAATGTCAAGGTTCTTTCTTCAGATCACTGTAAATGTACCTGTTCTTGAGCATACTGAATGAATATGAAGTTCCAGATTACATCCTGATTGTAAATTTTACGTAATCTTTCTGTTGATTTCTGGATATGTACTGGTGAATGCTGTGTTCAACTGGAAGCACTTTCATTTCATTACATATTGTTGTCAACTTTCCTTTGAAGCTTTGCACTAGATCATGCGGATTTGTGGAATGTCCTGGTGAAGTATGATTTCTAGTTTTCCTTCTTTTCATTGCAAGTATGGGATCTTGTATATGAATCAGTGATCTAAGTCCAGTAATTTTAGGAATCTCATTCTCTAACCCTTTTCCTTTTTTCAATTTCATTAATTCATCACCATAACTGCAAATCATGATAAATAACAAGCAGAAACAGTGAAATATGCTGAAATCCCGTAGGTAACTGAAGATCCTTAGCATATTTGAGTTAAATGCATGTAGTATTGAAAATATCATGCAAAGAATCATAAATAATGGTAGAAATCATGCAAATATCAGCCTGTATGCTCATTATTTGACCAAATTTACAGTGCAGAGGTAGAAATTATCGAAGACTGATGCAGAGCGAACATCCAGAGCAGGATATCTGAAGAAGATGATGATGAACAGTGCAGAAACACGTAAGGCCCCCGAATGGAAAACAGCAACACACATCAACCACTGAGTAACGTCAGTAGATTAAGACCTAATCAACGGAGACTTGGGATCATGAATTCTTTGAATTCATCGTATCTTTCAAGATGAGTAAAGGTTGTTGTGTAACTTTTATTCTATGTTTGTGAATGACTAACATCATGACCAACACTAACCTTTGAAACCCATTGAAGTAGCCTATCTTATACTGCCTTATACAATGATTGTTCTAGTTCAAAAGGAAATTGGTAAATTTGTCAAGTTTATTAAGCTCATTCAATATATTTAGTTGTAGGTGCAGACGATTCTACATAAATTTAATGTTGAATACAAGAAACACCATAATCAAAATCATATGTTCAGATGTTTTAGGTTGGCAACAGAGTGAGATTCCTTTGTAGAAGAAATGGCTCAAAGGATATTATTACAAGACCTACCCTCTTTGGTATGTACCATACAATATCACTAAGAATGTTGGTGATAATTCATTCAAGTTGAATATTCTAGCTTATCTTAGACTATGTATAGTATTCAATGCAAAACTATGTGCCCTTACTTCCCACCTTTATCAAACACCTCAGAGGTTGCAAAAGAGCTCTAGTTTGACCAAATCAATTATAATTAAAATTCTTTAGTTGAAGTGGACCAAGTAGTTGAAGCCAAAAAATGCAATAAAAATCAAGACACTTCTATCAAATTATCAATTTTGGTCAACTACCTTTTGAGACAAAATGATTCACATACTTGCTCAACTTGTAGATATTCTTCCATAATTTGTCACAATGAGGACCAACGCTTCAAAAGGAAGGGAGATTAATCTAGGGGGATATGTGACTTTGATCAACTCATGGTGTGAAGATGTTACTTCACACCTTATCCAATGTTCACCATTAGCTTTAGAATCTCTCCTAGAACATATGAGTAGACCCGAGTACACCACAATGTCCTAACTATTTGTTTATGCCACACAGCTTTGGCAATGTGAGCCTTGTTCTATGCAACTATTCTATAGTGTTTCTAGAAAATGATATAACAGAGGAAACCGATTGACTAAAAAAAAATGGTTGTGTTTCCATTTATCTTTTATTCTTGTATATTAATTAGCACATATAGACATCTTGTAACACACATCCAACCTCTTTGATTCTATACATATTTTTTTGTATCATACAATCTTGCAAATTAGAATACTAATATGGTGTTGTTCCTCGTGCACACCTAGGGCTCCAAATGGTACAATCTCTAAAGCCCAAGATAATAAGTATAGAAGAGTTGTATAGGCTTGACAATCAATTACCTAGGGATTCAATTGAATTCCCAACCCCAATACCTTGATGCATGCAATGGTATTTGCATTTCCCTAAAAATGAGCAAGTACTATCATAGGTCCTCGACACCAACTCTTGCAAATGAACATAGGTTGGGATGGTCATTGCCCTGTCATCTTCTTCTACCTTACCATAAAGTGTAGATAATCCCATTCAATTTATCCTCCCTCAAGGAGTACCTCTTAGTCAAGTCTCTAGGCAACTTTTGGTTCTTATAGATAATAAGAGGTCCCTCTACTCTACATCAATTATCTACCTTTTTCCTTTTATCCCACTTAGGCTTTTTGATGATTGATTGTATAGTAGGGTTCTACTTGAGAAATAGCACAATCCATTGGTTTGAAACTTTCCTTGCTTTTCAAGAATAACTACTTGCATATCTCACTTAACTTTAGCTTATCACCATAATACTTTCAAATAGCTTCAAAGCACTTGATCAAAAAATTTATTCCTACTTTGGCAAGCCCTCTCTTCTTTACCACCTCTCTAATTCTTCCTTTGTCTTCCTCACAATCCATTCTTCTCCATCTAATGTTCTAGTCCTTGAAGCGATGTCCTTAGAAAATATAATTTTCACTAAAAAATTGCTTCATCCTTAATTGTAATGTCAAATTCCTCACTAGGTCCACTACAAGTACCTTTTTTTCATTTTATATTGTTGTTTGCCAAATATGTGTGAGATGAGATGACTTGTAGGTAGCAAATGCTAGGACGTTAGGGCTAATATCTCCCATTGTAGATGTCAACTCCCAAATTGGCTCTAAACCGGTCTTTCCATGGTAAGGCATAGATTAGTGTGTTTCTATAGATCTTGTATCAAATCTATTAGCCTTTCAAACTTGTGATTAAAAATTGTCATAACAAAGATGTTGAAAATAAATTCTTTAGGTGCATGCCTTGGCAACAAGGGTTTACAAACCCTTTTAATGATCTACAATCATGCTTGAAGTATATGATAGGAGATCTTGATATGCCCCTGCATTTCCTGAATGATCCATAGGTTTACTCCCTGAAAAATTGGGCAAAGGATATCAACTCAAATCTTGAATTAGATGTCAAGACCTGCTTAGGATGATTTCTTGTATTTGGCGAAGATTAAAGTCTTTATTATAGTAGTTATTATAATCTATGAATCCTCCTCCAACTCCAAGGAATTTATATTCAACTCAATTGACATGCACACAAATTTTGTTAAAGCAATTATTTATACTTCATAATAAATCCTCCTAAGAATGTAAGATGATGAGGCTTCTATAAAGGTTATTTTCTAGTCTAGCAGGATATATATAGCTTTGCTTAAGTTGTGGTTGCCTCTACAAGCCCCATCACAGTTCAATTTCAAATGACTTAGTGCAAGGGAGGGCCATTTTACCTCATCTTGGCTTTATTAGATATATGTTCAACCTCTTAATGAGTACCAAATATCTACCATTTAAACAAAAGAATGAGTGTAGAAATGTTCATAAAAAAGTTGGTATTTTCATAACGTGAAAATAATTAAAATTTTAAAAAGTAGGAAAACGTATAATAAGAATGCAGACAATATACAAAATATTGGCCAACAGCACTTTGCAATACAATATAGAAAATACTGGCCAAGGCTGCAGCAAATAGGTTGAAGAAGGTTCTCCTGAATATAATATCGAAAGAGTAAATGGGGTTTGTGCCTAAGAGGTTGATTCTAGATGGAGTGATTATAGCACAAGAGGCTATTCATTCCACACAGAAACTAAAGAAATAGAACATGCTGATAAAATTGGACATCAATAAAGCCTATAATAGGGTGGATTAGCAATTTTTATTCAAAGTGATGGAGGCATTTGGATTCAATAAGAGATGGCTGGATTGGATTTTCAATTGTGTTGCTAGCCCAAGATTTTCAATCCTAATAAACGGTTCCCTGGAAGGCTTCTTTAGGGTTTCAAGAGGTCTAAGATAGGGAGATCCATTATCTCCCTTCTTATTTATCATAATGGTAGAGGCTTTGGGGAGATCCTTGCGCAAACTGTCGATGGAGGCTAAAGTGGAAGGAATTTAAGTAACTAGGGAATTGCCTGCGATAACACATCAGCAATTTATTGATGATACAATGTTGTTGGGGGTAGATAAAGGAATCTCAAAACTTCAAAAGGATCTTGGATGATTACACGACTGCTTCTGGACAGGAGGTTAGCAAGGAGAAATCATAAGTGTTTTTCTTTTTCACAAATCAAAGGATTGAAACTCAGATTATGAGAGTGCTAAAGTTCAAAAAAGGAAACATTCCAAGTGTTAAGCCAGAAAAAGTAACCTTGGGGACTTTTTCCTCTTAAGGTTTAGCTCTCGGGTCCTTTAGAATGCATTTAGAGCATCTTGCATGATTTTGATGACTCCCGATGAGAAAACCCTGAAGTTTCATGGCAATTGGGACTTAGGGGATGCACTTAACATAAAGCTTGCCTAAAATAAGGGGGGAGGACTTGGGCGCCCGCGCCTTAGTCCTGCCCTATTTTAGGTATGGACCTATTTCAAAGTGTCGGTTTATGACCGTTATTTAGGTCATATGATGACACAGTAAGTTTGAATTATAAAATTATTAGTGGAAATGTTTGTAATTGCATATATAAGCATGATTAGTGATTCATTTGTAAACTAGATGGACATTAGATGGATATTGCAAACTTGTGGCTTTATGTGAAAGTGATATAAGGCATTCATTGTGTTGTAGAGCAGTATTTTGTGTTGTTATTGTGTTTGTATTTATAGATTTGATATCCATCTCCTCATGGCATGAAGAGGATCTTCCTTCCATGAGATCTACACTACAAGGTGATATCAATTATGTTTTCTATCATTTATCATTTGGATTTTTCCTCTATCCCATAGGGATACGCACTCTTTATCTGACAACGATGTTCAGAAGACTTGAATGTCTCTCTGAGGCTTGACTGAGGCAAGCCTGTAAACACCACAACCCCCAACCCACTTTTCTATGATTACAGGTTACAGGTTGCGAAAGTGAAAGAAGTGGAGTTGTAGGAGAGTAATATAGACTGTCAAAATTGTAGATTAGAGAAGAAAATAGGGACTTGGACTCAGGCGCCCGCTCATTAGTCCTCCGGATCCCACAATTATAAAATCTCTGGAATAGCAGAATTGTGTTGCAGGTAACATTCCCAGATCCTGAAGTAAATTGAGGCACTGGACTAGGCCGCCCACTCATTAGTCCCCAACTTTTCCGCACATCAAACTTTGAAATATGGTATGCATTTGGTTGTCATTTGATATCTCTGTGTGCGATCATTTTCTGTAATTTGTCTGTTTGTTTATGAATTTGTGAAATTAGGGTTTTGAGCATAATTGGGCTTAATTGAACAACAAAATCACACAATTCCAATCTTCCCCTATGTTCCAAGTGACAGGAGATCTGTAGTAGAGTTCTCTACTCAATTGAATGTCCTTGAATGTTTAGTGGTGAAAGGAGGATCAACACAAACCATTAAAATAAACCCTAAACCTCTTTTTTCACCCAAAATATTTTGGTGAACCCATGTTTTTAGACTTTCTTGCACCTTTCTGATTGTTGTGCTTCATATTTACATTCATTTCATTCATTCATTTCATTGTTCATATTATTGCATTTGAAAAATTACAAAAAATTTGAAAAATTTGAAAAAAACTGACATTTTTAGCTTGCATTTTCAAATAATTTGAATTAGTTGACATTGAATTTCAATAAATTTCTGTTATTATCATCATATCTGATTTAAAATATAGAAATTTTTCATTCATCATTCATTTACATTGCATTTTCATGTTTAAATTGATAAAAATTCTTAATTTTTTTAAATCAGATATGAACAGTAAGTAAGAAAATAAACACAGAACAGTGAACACAGTATTTTTATCCTGGGAAAACCCTTCTATGCAAGGGAGGAAAACCCAACAAACCTTTACTAATGATATATCAGGTACAATATTGCAGAAAATTGCACTTAAGAATCAAGCCAAGAAAGGCAGAATACAATAATATAACCCAGCACTGTAAATAGTGCAAATTTCTAAGCAGAAATAAATCTCCTTCTTGAGTAGTGAATCTTCTTCTTGGTCACAAAAGAATGAATGAAATGAATTTATGATGGAATGAGGATAGTCTCTCTCCTATTTATACAAATCTAGGAGTAAGTTAGCTTTCACTTGAGCCGACCCAACAAATATAATTTATGTTTGTGATTTGGTCGACTTGACTTTTGGCTTACCTTCCAAAGCTACCAAAACGTCAATGCTCCCTCTTAGCTAGGGAGGTATTCTCATCAAAAGGACTTCTTCGTCATGGATTCTCTCAACATGACTTCCACAATGGCTACATCCAATTGTGGAAAACACAACTCAGTCTCAGAGATGTGTATTGTACAAGGGCTTTCACCTCATATTTCTCCGTCTCATAGAAGTATACGATACAAGGGCTTTCAACTCATATTTCTCTGTCTCAGAGAAATATATGCTACAAGGGCTTTCACCTCATATTTCTCTGTCTCAGAGAAATATACGCTATAATAGATCTTAATGATGTTGTGACTCCCTCTCAACAAGGGTGTCATTCTCTGTTGATAACTGAGGGGGGGGGGGGGTGAATCAGTTATCCTAATTATTTCTTCTTTTGAACTTTCTTATTAATCAATGCAGCATTGAATCAAACAAACAAACATTACCATGAAATGAAAAACACATGACACAGTTTTTTGACATGGAAACCCTGTTAAGGGAGAAAACCACGGGGTGATTAACCCAAAGATTATTCTCTGTTAGAAGAATAAGGAATTACAAAATGGCACTTGCCAATTAGGGCTCACTGCCCGAGCACACTGCTCACAAAGAGGCCCACTGCCTACAAGGAGAAACACTGTCTACAAAGTGATAAGAATCACAGTCTTGAACTGATTGGAAGCATCTATATATGCTGGAGTTCAGTTCCGGTTAGGCTCAGTACACTGATCTGCTGCACTTCATCTTTCATCTGTTCTTTATTCTGCTATCCTTTCACATACCGGATCTTTCTTACTACTTCTGCTCTGTTCTGCACTTATTCGCATACACCATCACACAATTCTGCCCTTCACAACTAAATCCATCCTCTATATATATCCGCACAAGTAATTTCATCACCTTTCTAGTCGGCATCCGGAACAGTCTAGTTTCTTACAAACTCTGTTCTCTCGGCTGAATCCTTGCTCACCAAGCAATGCGGATCAAGCATATACTTGTAGATATTATTAATCATGTCAGCCAAACATGATTCATGCCTTCACAACCTTTACCATCAACAGTAACACATCTAGAAAATAGTCTGATACTCTGTCAGTCAGTTCTTCCTCTATTCTCACTGTCTCTCAGGAATCCGGTACTCAACTATTCATATCTTTTTCTTTGTTCATCACCGGAGGCTAAATCCTTGGAATATACTACTCAAGGTAGTCCTCTTGACTTCCCCAAATCCGCACTGCACCAAGACACTTCCTCTGAGAGATCCGGACCAATCTGTCGGACCTTGCCACATGCTCTGTTCTTGTTCACCGGACCACAACAATCTTCATTCTGACTTCCGGTAGAGACACACCATAACTTGCGGATATGTGGGATGACCTTTGTTGCCATCAATGACAACAACCATGAATCCATATAGTGTCTCTTGCCAACAATCTCCCCCTTTGGCATTGATGGCAACACTTAGTGAAAAATGACTAAGTGTTTATACTACGCTCCCCCTTGGCTGATGCTCTATATACAATTTCCGGAACTCCCCCTTAGTTGGATTCCTCATTTTTCACTGCTCCTCACTCCCCCTTTGACATCAATGGCAAAGGGTAGGGTCCGCACACCAAAATTTTCAAAAATTTTCTATACATAGCCGCATATTTACATACTCACATATACTGAAGAATGTCTGCAAAAGATGTCTTCAGTTGGATCAGTTCTGTAGCCCAACTTTGCTTCATTCTATCCAAAATTGAAATGTGACCACTCAACAAAAATGCAAATGCATCTGCCCTTTTTAGATCTTTCGGATCACTTGTCTGGGCTGTGATTTGAGCTTCTGCTATGGCCTCATGCATGGCCTCTAGCTTAGGGACAATTAACCCCCTGAGCTCACTCAACCTGCTTATTCTATTTTTCCTTTCCTTCTCCAATTTCTTGATTTCACTCAAGACTGCAATAGTCTGACATTCTTGATTTGTTATAGAGGAAGAAAGAGGATCAAAACTTTGAGACAAGCTTAGTAGTGTGTCCTCTTGCGCTTTTATTTTCTTCTCAATGTCCACTGTTACCTTGGACCAGGAGATACAAAATTTGTATATTTCACCGCCATCCTTAAGAGCATTTTCTAAGCTCTTTATCCCAATGTTCATGTTTCTCCTATCATTAATGATCAAACCCTGAACCTTGGAGAACCTTTTATCCAAAAACTCCTTCCGGACCTTTTCTTCAGCTGATTTTTCTAAAGATTCAAAATGTGTATTAACACTGCTGACTAAGGTTTTGAGATTACCGGAAGAGGAGGCTGCCGGATCTATCTGGACCGATGGCAGAATCTTCTCAAGCACTCCGGAAGCAGCCTCTATCAACTCACAGTCTTCCATATGAGACTTTAGGAGCTTTTCATTTGCCTTAGCATTTGCAAATGAGGCTATCTTCATTGTCTACACCGGAGAGAGGGAATCAAAGTTGAATGGGCCTTGTAGTAGCTCCGGTTCATCGATCTCTATTGTTTCTTTGCTCAAAAATTGTTGAACAGTTTGTGCAGTGTCTCTTGCCGGAGACAGATGTTTCTTTTCTTCTGCAGTCTTGGAACTGTCCTTTGGGATTTTCTATCCTTCCACATTCTTACCACTATCAGTCATGGTCTTCTCTGATGGAGTCTTCTCTTTCTCTGCACCCTTGGTACTGTCAACCTCTTTATCTTTCACCACTGCTTCCTTCTCCTGTAACTTCTCTTCTTCTTTGGATCCAGAGACTGTAGGGGAAACCGGAGGAGAGATGCTAGCCTGTTCATAGGCCACTTCTTCTGGAGCAGAGTTTTCCAAGTCCACAGCTGTTTCTGCACCTAAGTCCTCTACAACAAGAAGATTGAACCTTTTGAAGGCCTTCCGGAGGATCTCTTCTGTCTCTTTGGCCACCTTGTCAGTCTCACCAAGCATGAGTTGATTCATCCTGGCTTTACTTCTGAACTCATCTTTGCAGTCTTTGAATATTATGTTCATTGTCTTGGGATCAATTTGAGGATATAGCTGAATAGCTATCTGCTCCCGGATCTCAAGATCTTTTGCCTGAGCATTATTCTTTCTTATTTCTAATTCCTTTTCTAGGCTTTTAGGGATTTCAGAGATAATCTCAATAAAAGCTTTATTGTAGATGTTCAAGTACCTTATTATAGCTTCTTGCAGGATCTTTTGATCTGCCTCGTTGTAGTCATCATAAAATTCAGCCACCGGTTGAAGGTTCCCATCCACAGTGACTGATTTGACTACACTGTCTAGGGATAGAGTGGGCTTTTCAGCAAATTCTTCTGCCATTTCTTCCTTGTCTTGGCCTGTGGAGGGTTTCCCGGATCCTTTCTTCTTCTGCTTCTTTATTTCTTTTACTCCCTCATCTGACTCAGTTTCCTCTTCATCCTTTTGGCTTTCATAAGCCCTTGTGGCTTTTGTCTTAGATCTTTTACCGGATGCCTGGACTTCCAGTTTTGAACTTTTGGTTGTGGGAGGTGCAGATCTTTTTGATGATCTGGTCCGGGTGGAAGTTTCAACCGGAACACTTTCTTTACTTTTCTTTTCTGCCTCTTTCTTTTCTTCCTCAGATTTTCTTCTCTTTTCCCGGCTGGCATCAAGTGCCTCTTTTGAGATGCCTAGGCCTTGAGCAATGTGCTCTACTTCTTTTCTCACCTTCCTCTTTATCTCAGGTTCCCTGAGTTCTATATGGATCTTTACACTCAGCTCCTCAAAGGTTCCAAACCTTTCTGCCTTTGGATCTTTGGGCTGACTTAGCATGTGTTGAACATGCAGCTCCACTATCTGTTCATCCACTTCATACCCCATGGGCATGATCCAGACAGTCCTTGGCTCCACTGCCTCCATTAGGCACTGATCAGTGTCCACCATAAAGCACACTGAGTCTTTGTATTTTTCAACAAGAGACTGGGGAATTATTTCTCTTGCTTGCATCATGCTTTGGAAGTTTTTGAAGTATCCCCATAGGGCTGTATTTCTTGCTTTGGCATCCCCAAGCCCATGTAGATAGTCTCTTATTTGGACTGCAACAGGTTTGTCATTCTGCCATGCCCATCCACTTGATCCAGGCAGCTCATTCATGAAGTAGAAGAATAGACATAATATAAGAGTACCATACTTAAAGGAATTCTTCTTGTCCTTCTTGATTTTCTGTATATTTTCCATTAATTGGCTTAAGAGCAGTTCGCAGAGATCATATTCTGCATTCTTCCTTAGCATTTCATAGGCAGTATATACTCAAGTTCCGGATACAGAATTCTCCCTGCTGGAGTGATAGATCTTGTATCCTATTATCATGGACGCATACTTGATATCCGGATCAGAAATATCTTCAATGGTCATTGCCCTCTTATCAAATTTTGATCCGGTGGCCTCAGTTACAATGTTATTTTTGACATATTTGAGGATAGGTATCCCTCCGGAAGAGTATAGACCAGTTACTGCTCTAATTGTCTCTTTTGTGATCTTGCAGGGTCTATCCAGCCATAGGAAGTTGTCATGCATCCTGCTCAGTACATACCGGACCCATTCATCTTCTTCAAAGCAGGGGAAATGAATGAATTGATCAAATTGTTTCTTCTGGATACCCTTATACTCTGGTTTAAGCTCAAAAGCATTGTCTATCAGTTGTTTGTGATAGAGATCTCTCAATTTGAATTCCCCAAATTCCTCAATGCTTGCATGTATGTAAACCCTAATGTCTTCTGTGTGTAAAACTCCGTGAGGAACATTGGAAAATGCTCCTAAGGGATCTACTTCCAATGACTTGTATGGATGTTTCTTAAATTCAGGTCGGGGCCTATCTGAGATTTTTACTATATTTGGAGTAGCCATTTCTTCAAAAGATTTGTAGCAAGATATCGAAAGTGGAAAATACCTTTTGCGTCTTCGGTTGCACGGAGTAGCTGGATTGATTACTGTATGTAATGACTTCGGCAGGAGATCTTCGGTGTGCTTGATGAGTCTTGTTGCAGAGCTCCACTTTTCGCTTCTTCTTGAGTGCATAATGAGCAAATGATTTTATGAGAAATCCCTTATATCATTTCGCAAACCCTAATATCTGTTTGCAATAAATGCTTCACCTATATTATTCCGGTTTGCCTTGTCCGGATAGCTTGGAGTATCCCGGATTAGTCCTGATCTATGAACATCATGCGGATCTTTCAATCATGGATAAATCGAGATGACACATTACAAGAACATCCCAAACATTCTATCCAGTCCGCAGAGTAAAATAATGTACTTCCGGATCTCTCTGGACCCTTTTGTAGTCCTCTGTCATTCCGGAGCATCTCCCGGAACAGGTCTTTACTTGATCGATCACAACTTCTTTATATCTTCATGCGGACCTCTGAAATCTTGTCTGGATCATCTCAGGACTGGTATCTTCAAACCCTTTACTCCGCATCTTGTGTCACATCCAGCACCACTTGATTGGCTCGGGGAACAGGATTTTCTTTGAGTCTCCCCCTGAGCCAGAGCTCACTTTTTAATTTCCGGAAGAAATATCAGCACCAGAGTCTGGTGCGGATCCAACCTCTACATTCTCTAAACTTTTCTTCACCCAAATCTTGTTCATCTGATTCCTAACTTCATCCACATTCATCTTTTGTTTACCCTTGTCTTGATTCTGATTGTATACCGGACCTCTTTTGTCCTGATTCTTGCTTCTGCAGACTTTTGCACTATGACCGGACCTATTACAGATTTGGCAAATAACATTTCTTTGCATATTTGACTGATAACCTCTTGATCTGCATTGATTAGCCATATGACCTACTCTATTGCATGTAAAACATCTACCATTGAATGATTTGTTTACTTGCATATTTCTGCATTCATGAGACTTGTGTCCATACCTTTTGCAGTTAAAGCACTGTCCAGAGAAGGATGGACTAGTTTGATTCATCCTTTTTCTGCACTGATTAGCTTTGTGACCAAAGTGATTGCAGCTGTGGCAGTATCCATTGAAAGATGGATATCTTTGAGCATTGGGCTGTCTTACCGGAGGTCTTCTAGGCCTATTCCTTGGATTTTCTGATCCAAAATTCTTTTGACCGGATCCGGAGCTTTCTCCTTTCTCATATCCCAAACCATACTTGTCATCTGTCCTCTTTTGACTTCCAAGAAGTACTTCAAGTTGGGCAGAACTTATCTTGAATTTTTCTTTATATTCATTTGCTGTTTGAAGATCTCTTTTGAGAGAGACAATTTGATCCTCAAGTTTTTCTTCATTATCTTTGGCATCTTCAAGATCAGATTCAAGATGTCTGATAATCCTATCCATCTGGTGGCATTCTTCTGATTTCTCTTTAAGAGATTGTCTTAGATTGTCTTCAGCTTTTCTTTTTTCTTCAATCTCTTGAGTAAACTTTATAGTTCCTGATTCCATTTCATGTCTTAACATAATGACTTCTTTTGATAACTTTTCACATAACTTGGTTTTCTCAGTCAATTCTTCATCTGTATTGCTTTCTTCACTTTGTCTTGCCAATTGTTGGAGCAGCTCCTTTCTCTTTTTCATAGAGAGACTTAATTTGTCCTTTAATTCTCTCATGAATTCATCAGCCTGTTTGAGTCTTTCCTTTAATTCATTGACTTCAGAATTTGACTGTTCAAGATCCTCAAGGGCAGTCTTGAGTTGCTCCCTTAAACCATATGCATCCATTTGAACTCCCAGATCTTCCTCAAGCTGTTAGGCTCTATTAGGAGGAACCTTGCTCTGATACCAATTGTTGAGGGGGGGGGTGAATCAGTTATCCTAATTATTTCTTCTTTTGAACTTTCTTATTAATCAATGCAGCATTGAATCAAACAAACAAACATTACCATGAAATGAAAAACACATGACACAGTTTTTTGACGTGGAAACCCTGTTAAGGGAGAAAACCACGGGGTGATTAACCCAAAGATTATTCTCTGTTAGAAGAATAAGGAATTACAAAATGGCACTTGCCAATTAGGGCTCACTGCCCGAGCACACTGCTCACAAAGAGGCCCACTGCCTACAAGGAGACACACTGTCTACAAAGTGATAAGAATCACAGTCTTGAACTGATTGGAAGCATCTATATATGCTGGAGTTCAGTTCCGGTTAGGCTCAGTACACTGATCTGCTGCACTTCATCTTTCATCTGTTCTTTATTCTGCTATCCTTTCACATACCGGATCTTTCTTACTACTTCTGCTCTGTTCTGCACTTATTCGCATACACCATCACACAATTCCGCCCTTCACAACTAAATCCATCCTCTATATATATCCGCACAAGTAATTTCATCACCTTTCTAGTCGGCATCCGGAACAGTCTAGTTTCTTACAAACTCTGTTCTCTCAGTTGAATCCTTGCTCACCAAGCAATGCGGATCAAGCATATACTTGTAGATATCATTAATCATGTCGGCCAAACATGATTCATGCCTTCACAACCTTTACCATCAACAGTAACACATCCGGAAAATAGTCTGATACTCTGTCAGTCAGTTCTTCCTCTGTTCTCACTGTCTCTCAGGAATCCGGTACTCAACTATTCATATCTTTTTCTTTGTTCATCACCGGAGGCTAAATCCTTGGAATATACTACTCAAGGTAGTCCTCTTGACTTCCCCAAATCCGCACTGCACCAAGACACTTCCTCTGAGAGATCCGGACCAATCTGTCGGACCTTGCCACATGCTCTGTTCTTGTTCACCGGACCACAACAATCTTCATTCTGACTTCCGGTAGAGACACACCATAACTTGCGGATATGTGGGATGACCTTTGTTGCCATCAATGACAACAACCATGAATCCATATAGTGTCTCTTGCCAACAATTCTCCACCACCCCAAGCTTGTCTCAGAACGATACAAACTTTACCCTGGAAAGAGGCTTGGTGAGGATATCAGCCATCTGATCATCAGTGCAAATATACTGGAGTTGGATTGCTTTCCTCAGTACCATGTCTCTAATATAATGGCACTTGATCTCCACATGCTTCGACCTATCATGAAATATGGGATTCACTAAGAGCTTTACACAGCTTTGGTTATCACAGTGAATCAATGTCGACTCTAACATCTGACCAAAAAATCCTGCAAGAAGCTTTCAAAGCCATACTACTTCACGAGATGCTATACATGGTGCAATATACTCAGCCTCTGTTGTGCTTAGTGCCACAGCGGTTTGCTTCCTGCTACACGAAGAAATCACTGCAGACCCCAAATGAAGCAACATCTGGAGGTGCTCTTTCTATCAGCCACACTCCTAGCCCAGGGAGAATCAGAATAGCCCTATAAACTCATATCCCCACTGGAAGCATACCTCAATCCATATCCCACAGTACCACGCAAGTATCTTGGTATATGCTTTGTTGCAACTAGATGTATTTGTCTTGGCTCACACATGAATTGGATGAGAGCACTCACTGCAAACAAATGTCTGGTTTTGTGTTGACCAGATACATCAATGATCCAATCAATTGTCTATACATGGTGGGATCTACCAAATTTGAATTGGAAGCTAAGTCACTCAACTTCTTCAAATTTGTCTCCATCGGTGTAGCCATGGACTTACAGTCCATCATCCCAAATCTTTTCAGTATATCTATAGTATGTTTCCCTTAACTTAGGAAGATCTCATCAGGTCTCTGCCATACTTCCAGTCTCAGGAAGTAATGCATAAGTCCAAGGTCCACTCAAACTCAGAGGCTAACTCCTTACTTTAGACAATGAGATTCTCTGCTCCAGTGAGAAATAGATCATCAACGTAGAGAACCAAGATCAAGGCCTCACCACCAACAATTTTGAAATAAAGGTTGGAATCTGCATCATTCTTGGTGAATCCCAATCTCATCAAGTATCTATCAATCCTTTTGTACCATGCATGAGGTGCTTGTTTAAGATCGTACAAAGCCTTCTTCAATCTACACACATGGAACTCCTTCCCATGAATCACAAAACTGTCTGGCTGCTCGATATATACTTCTTCCTCAATCACACCATTTAGAAATGTAGTCTTTACATCCATTTGATGTAACTTCTAGCCCTTTGCAGAGGCAAGAGCAACAATTGTCCTGATGGAAGTGTATCTTAGCAACAGGAGCAAATGTCTCCTCATAATCTATTCCCTCCAGCTAAGAGTATCCTCTTGCCACAAATCTCACCTTGTGTTTCTCAATGCTGCCATCAGCTGCATGCTTGATTTTGTAGATCCATTTGGAAGTCACTACTGACTTTCCTTTAGGTCTCGGAACAACATCCCATACATCATTTTTAACGATGGACTGATACTCTTCTATCTTCGCATCTCTCCATACCCGTTGGCTAGATGCCTCCTCATAATTGGAGGGCTCAGAATCAATGATGTGACTCATCAATGCCACATAACCTGGGAACTTCTAAGGTCTCTTGCTCTCCCTGAAAGTGCCTCTTGGAGCTGCATATTTTTCTACCTCCTGCATGGTTTGTCAAGCCCACAAGGGCCTCTTCCGACCTACAACAATATCTATAGGCCCATTAGTTGGTTCTATAGGGTCAACTAGATCAATAGTCTCAGCTAGTTCGTCAAACTCCCTCTGAATGGGAGGAGTATAATTGAGGGATGAATCCATATCCTTTGGAGCCTCCTACTCCTCACTGTCTATCTCCATGTGATATCCTTTAGACCTCCTGAAAGCTATCTCCTCCCCAAAGGAGACATCTCAACTAATCTCAATCTGTTTCTGCCCTAGGATGTATATTCTGTAAGCCTTTGAAGACTCATTGTAGCCCACAAATATACCCTTCCTGCCTGAAGGTTCCAATTTTGTTCTTTTATCCTTGGGCACATGAATGTACACAGGACAACCAAATATCCTCAAGTGACTAACCTCAGGTTTCACACCTGTGAAGGCCTCCTCTGGGGTCATGTTCCCCAATATCTGATGAGGACTTCTGTTCTGAACATATATTGCAGTTCTGGAAGCCTCTTCCCATAGGAAATTTTGTAAACTCTAATCATGAATCATAGCCTTAGCTTCCTCTACTATAGATTTGTTCTTTCTTTTGGAAACTCTATTTTGCTGAGGGTTGTACGGAACACAGAACTCCCTCTTGATCCTTGCCTCAATGTAGAAATTATGAAATCCTCTTGCAGTGTACTCTCCTCCATTATCTAATCTCAGAACCTTAATCCTCTTCCCAAACATGTTCTCAACTTGTGCCTTGAATTCTTGGAATCTATCAATAACTTCCTCAGACTCCTTGGATTTCAAGAAGTAAATCCAAGTCTTCCGAGAATAATCATTGATGAAAGTCACATAGTACCAAAATCCACTCAGTGACGCTATAGATATCGGTCCACACAAATCTGAGGGAATAAGATCTAAGATCCCCTTGGATCTACTGTCCTATTATGGAAGGAACTCTTGGTATTCTTACCAAGTGCGCATCCTCTGCAGATGCCATCATGCTCTATATTGAGCTTCGGAAGACCAGTAACAATCTTCTCCATAGTGGGAAGGGATTTGTAATGTAAGTGAGCAAGTCTCCTATGCCATAGCTCACTCAGACTGATAGAGTCATGTAACAATGCCTAAACTAGTCGAATTGACAATCTGTATAGGCTCTCTTGATGAATACCAATCACACGAGCTGAATTTATGTTGGAGTTCTTAGGCCATGCAAGAACCTTTCCTTCAAAGAAGGCAACCTTGTACCCTTTGTCCTCCAAATCTGAAATGGACACAAGGTTCCTTTTGATCCCTAGGACGAACAATACATTACTCAATTGAAGAGGGATACCCAAATCTAGCTGAAAGGAAGTGGCCCCATCTCCCTTTACAACATAACTAGCATCATCTCCAATTATAACCTATAAATTAGACTCTTTCTCTACTAAGTCTGTAAGATGCTCTCTGTAGCCTATAATGTGATGTGAATCACCACTATCTATCAACCAAGTATCATTGTCAGTTGGTACATTACTTGAAAGAGTGAAGATGAATAAGAATCCTTCTGAATCGTCTTTTGAATGTCTTGACTTCTGAGATGTCTCTTCATCAATGTTTGCAGTAGAAACATGCTGCTTTAACTTTAATTTACAGTCTCGGGCATAATGTCCATAATTGTCACACCTGTAGCACTGAATATGAGAAAGATCCTTCTTTTTTAATTCTGGAACAAAATCTTCTTTTATGTCTCTATTTCTTTTGAAGGTGCTTCTTTTTCCTTCTCTTCCTTTGCCTCTTTCTCTAGTAGCATGTGCAGTAAGAACTTGACTTTCTTCATTATGGGAGTTTTGCCCATTTCCTCTTGCTACCAATCTGGTTTCTTCCTTAATATAGTCAGCCCGTAGGCGATCAAACTTGGGCAACTTGGATCTCCCACTGATGCTCTAAATGAAAGGTTCCCAAGACTGGGGAAGACCATTTAGAGCTAATATAACAAGATCTTTGTCTACAACTGTATCCCCAATGGTGCTCAACTGATCTCTCATATCAAAGATCTTCATAAAGAATGAGTTAACTGACTCCCCTCTAGCCATTCTTACACGATGGAGCTGTTGTCTCAGAGTGAGGGCTCTACTGGTATTGTTGATCTCATACAGTCCTTTTAGTGCATAAAACATTTCTTTAGCTGTCTTCATCTTGGAGATGATCGGTACTAGGTGATCCTTCACGGAGTCTATCATGATCTTTCTAGCCTTCATACCATTTTTCTTCCACTGGATTTTCTCTGAGTCTTTTGTCAGCTCAGGCATGTCAACTTCTACGAATTCTAGCAGATCATTTTCTTCTAAGGTAATGAGTACCCTAAACTTCCACGAGTTGAAGTTTGAAGCCCCATCAAGTCTATCTTCTATCTTGACATCGGTCACCATCTTCTTTTTTGAGTAACTGCCCTAAACAAGGAATTGTCTTCCACACAACTTGGAATTATGCTTAGTCAAATCTGATCAGCTTTTCTTGAACCTTGGCTCTGATACCATGTTAATTTTTTTAGATCAGATATGAATAGTAAGCAGGAAAATAAACACAGAACAGTGAACACGGTATTTTTATTCTGGGAAAACCCTTCTATGCAAGGGAGAAAAACCCAACAAACCTTTACTAGTGATATATCAAATACAATAGTGTAGAAAATCGCACTTAAGAATCAAGCCAAGAAAGGAAGAATACAATAATATAACCCAACACTATAAATAGTGCGAATTTCTGAGCAGAAATAAATCTCCTTGAGTAGCGAATCTTCTTCTTGGTCACAAAAGAACGAATGAAATGAATTTATGATGGAATGAGGAGAGTCTCTCTCTTATTTATACAAATCCAGGAGTAAGTTAGCTTTCACTTGAGTAAACCCAGCAAATATAATTTATGTTTGTGATTTGGCCAACTTGATTTTTGGCTTACCTCCCGAAGCTACCAAAACATCAACAAAAATTGCTTGAAATTGTGTACTTTTCCATATAACCTAATTTTGCATTAGCTAGGGTTTGTAGTCAAAATCTTGTTTCAGATTTTACTACCCTGTTAAAACACTCATTAGGACTGATTTCTAATTGTAGTGTTGCATCATGGTGGTTTCCTTGCAAAATTTCATGCTTAGGATTTGAAAACCTTATTTTTTCACTAGATTTTGGCCTTATCATCTCTCTAGATTTGCATCATAGACGTGTTGTAAAGGATTTTTCTACACTAATTGGTTGTTATCAGGGTTATTATATGTTGCCCCTCATCAAATTCTTTACAACACCCTTTTTATTGGGCCTTTACATTTAGATTTGGTGAAAAATTGCATATTTTTGCTATATTTCCACTAGGGTTTGACCTAGATTGGCACTATAAGCGTGTTGTGACAAATTTTATGGCTTTAGGTGACTGATATTGCTATTATTATCTACTGCCTCTCCTAAAATTCTTTACAACACCCCTTTTCATTAGGTCTTTGCATTGAAAATTTGTAAAAAAATTGCATATTTTAGTGTATTTTCACTAGGTTTAGACTTGTCATCACTCTAGGTTTGCATCAAAAGTGTGTTGTGAAGGATATTATTGCTTTATTGGACTGATATCAAACATATTACTTGTTGCACTTCATAAATTTCCTTACAACACCCTTTCTTTCACTTGTTTGCATTGAAAAAAAGTCAAAAAATCAAGCATTTTGGATCTTAAACATATCTTTCTTAGGATTTGTTCTATTAGTTTGTGCCTTAAGCATTGCATGTGTTTGTATGAGTATTATAACTCGCTGCCCTAATAGAAATATCCCTTTAAGAAGAAGTATAAGACTCATGGGCTCTAGTGCTTTTGAAAAACTTGACATTCCTACCTTTGAAAATCCATTGGATACCTTCTTTACAAAAGGAGAGACACACATTTTGCAAGATACTATACCTCATACAACCACTATGGAAGATCAAGTATTTCATGATGTTGAGGACACTATTGAGGTGATCACACATGTACCTAATGAGCAAATAAACAAACTTGATAAAGACTTAGCCTATTTTCAAGAATTTGTTGGAAATGAAAGAATAGAGGAAGAAGTGTCCTTGTGATCCATCACATAAGAGATCTGATAAAAGGAGGACAAGATGGTATTAATTTTATTCGAGGTTTAACACATTGTACATAATAATGACATGACGACGACTGAATGTGCGAATGTTATTAAAAACATGTCGTCACCGTCTCATACGCAAGTATCAGCACCTATACCGACCACTGGAATGTCTACATTTACAAGAACAATTTTAACAACTAATGCAAATGCTTGTAGTAATGCTACCACTGGTATTGGAGTATATAATGTAACTAGTTCACAAAATTACAAAGTTGTGGGATTTAATTATTAGAACTTGGTTTCTAAGGGGACCTCTTCTATGAATAATCACTCTCAATCACCTTTCCATCCCGCCTATTCTCAACCACCTATTACATACAACTATTCACAACCACCTTCCACCTATCACTATGTTCAACCACCATTGAACTATTCACAACCTCCGCTTATCACTACTCAAGCTCAATCACCTCCTCACTTTGGTTCTAGTTCCTCGCAGCAAACCACATCTCCTAATGATGCCATCCTAAACCAACTTTTACAAGGCATGACTTCTTTACAACAAAAAGTGACAAACTTGACGAATTCTTCACAACCTAATATACCAACTTATCATGCCCGTAAACCCCTATCTTATGCAATCTTGAGAACTCCTATGCCTGAAAGGTTTGAGACTCCTCGCTTTGAAAAATATGGTGAAAATGGTTATCCTAATACTCATGTGGTAGCATTCACGGGTATTTGTAGTGATTTCTACTTTGAAATGGACTTGTTAGCAAAACTTTTCCCACAATCTCTTAAAGATACTACTTTAAAATGGTTTTGCTCTTTGCCTCCGAATTCAATACACTCTTTTTCGCAATTAGTTGATCAATTTTTACAACATTTTCAAGCAAATATTGGACCTCAAGTTTCCTTGATTGATTTGGTTCATTGCAAGCAAGGTTCGAAAGAGAAGTTAACTAAGTTTATTAGTCGGTATCAATCTCTCTATGCACAAATTCAATATCAAATAAAGGATGAGGATGTTCAATGGGTGTTTATTACAAATCTACAACCCAACATTCGTGATAAGATTCTCTTGATGAAGTATAACTCCTTTCAACATTTATGTACTGCCCTTCGTGATTATCAACTTTCGTCTAGTCGGTATGAAAACCAAAACTCATCAGCTCAAGTTGGTCAATCCATAGGTGGACTGTTACAAAACAACTTTAAGAGAAATAATAAGAGTTTCATCAAGGTTAATGGACCGAATTCGAATAACTTTTCTCAAGTGTCTGCTATCACTAATCCAAAGAAGGCACTGTATTAGCAAAGAAAGTTTACTCCGATATCTGAGTCCTATCATTCTATCATGAATCAAGCTGTGAGTAATAATCTTATGAAGCTTCCCCCGATTAAACCTTTGGATCCTAATAAAATGCAAGGACCTTATTTCGATGCTAATGCCTTTTGTCATTACCATCAGACACAAGGACATGATACTGAACGATGTATGCGTCTTAAACATGAAATACAAGACCTCATTGACTCGAATGTTATACAGGTATCAGGTGTGAATGACAATGGAAATAAGTCGGTTGCTCCGCCGAATCAGAATTTGCAAATCTTTACTAATTCTTTCCCTAAGCATACTGATAACATGTTAGAACATAATATAGTGGAAGTACAAGATGATTATTTAGATTATGATAGCATCGTGGGTATAATAGAAGTGGATAGGGAAAATATTGAAGTATCACCTCGTCCACAAAGGAATGGCATTTATGCTGAGGTTCCTCCTCTGTTATCCTTACAAGGATTAGGAGATAACCAAAATGCATCAGAAAAACAAATGGAACAACCGAAACAAGAGACTATAATGAAAGAAAAGATTGAGATAGTACAAGATAGTCCTTGTCACTATGGTAGACGAACTCAACAAAGAAAGCTAGCTAAAAATCATAAAAGAGTAAGACAATTATCATCAATTGGAAATAATAGTGGTTCTCCTCACAAACAACAAAAGGTCTTACATACACAAGGATTTGAGAAACAAGCATTACATGAACTTCCCAACAACAAACAAGACTCTCATAAGAACCACTCAAGCTTCGCACAAAACCTGATAGAGCATCTCTCCGAGATGCTCACAAGTTCTAAATTCTAGACTATTTTTTCTCAACAGGTAAGTATCTCTAACCTTGGTGGTCAGTTATGCGGTTAGCATGATCAACTCGTGTATGTGACCTCACCTTTGTATTGTGTTTCCCCCGTGATATGTTGTGTTGTTTAGGCCTCCTGGGATGACCCTTGATTCTCTTGTAAGGTCAAGGATACTAGAAGACCGCCTCTGTTGTGACCTCCTTCTATTTGTATCATCATTCTTCTATATTGTTTCTCTTCTATTTTCATTATTGTGTGTTGTGTCTTATGGACATAGCGTTGCAGTTGGTGACTTGGGGGCACCCTCCTACGTGACTGTCCCTAAGACACTTGTTTCTTCTCTCTTGATTTATTGTTTACCTTCCTCTAGTGTTTCTATCTAGTGGGCAGATGACGAAAAACATATTATACTGATACGAACCTAGTGTCCCTTCAGCGAGAAATCAAAAAAATGGACCAAGTCCATACATGACGATAGGGTTGGAATATATTATCTGATGCTTGGCTAGTAGAATCACTTCGTGTGATCTTGATGTTGTCTTATCGCACTAACAAACCATAACAATGCATCTGCTCTGTGCACTTTGTTTATCTTTGAATCTCGCCTTGGTTACACTCGGTTTTGAGATTTCTGCACCCCACAGTTATACTCGGTCTCTGAATCCATAGTATAACCTCGGCTCTCTATGTGAATGATCATCTGCATTGTTGTTTATCACGATTATATAGACGCTAACACTTTTCTTGTAAGAATGTGTTTGTGGGAACATTTGGCGATCGTAAAGTACATGTCACCTCGGGGGGGCATGGGTTTTGCGAGAGTCTGTGTTCCCTTGTGTGTTTTCTACCTACCTTAACGTGCTTGATATTGGCGCATGATATCAACCACCTGAAGGTGGTGGCATATATAAGGTAAGTTGTCCAATTTAGATGCTAGCAAAGTGTGTTTGTTCTCAAGCGCAGTTTAAAGACTGGTGGCAAGGAGTCCCTCCTACACTCTAAGATTTGTTTGTGAATCTTGAAATCTATTGCAATCATTTAAGCCCTATGCAGAGGCGGGATATCATGCATATCCTTTTTATCTTAAACCCTCTGTGGAGGTGGGGATGGTGTATTTCTTGAGGAGAGTGCACATCTTGTCATTTTCTAAAAGTCCTTTGCGGAGGTGGGGAGCGGATCTGTGACTATCCAAACCCTTAAGCGTGTCTTCGGTGATTGTTGTGGCGAAGCCTAATCATCGGTGTGTCCTTGTAATGTGCCTGAGATGGTGATGAATTTAGAAATAGGAACACTCCATCGCTTGTTTGTCGTGTTTTCTCCCCGTCTTCCATGTGTGTGTGTATTGCGTGTTTGTTCCCAAGCATAGTCTTAAAGACCAATGGTGATGAGTCCCTCCTATGCTTTGGGATTTGTATGGCATGTTTGTTCTCAAGTGCAACTTAAAGACTGGTGGTGATGAGTCCCTCCTGCACTCTAAGATTTATTTTGCATGTCTGTTGCCCCATATGCAGTTTAAAGACCGGTGGCGATGAGTCCCTCCTGCATTTTGGGTTGTGTTTATTTTCCTTGTACTTGCATCTGCATTTCATATATATGAGAAAAAGAAAAAGAAAAAGAAAATTATCACTATATTCATTGCATTCACTGTAGTTTGCATCTCTTCAATACTGTCTTCTTCGTGTTGTGTTTTGCATGCCTGTTATTGTCTTCACTGTGATTGGCGTGTCTTCTCCGTGCTTGGCATGTTTGTTGTGCTTGTTGATCGTATTTTAATGCATGCATTGGCCTTGCATTTATACATACATTAAAGTGGGGGCTAAATGTTATGTCGAAAAAAATAACCTTGGGGGCTTTTTCCTCTTAAGGTTTAGCTCCCGGGTCCTTTAAAATACATTTAGAGCATCTTGCATGATTTTGATGACTCCCGATGAGAAAACCCTGAAGTTTCATGGCAATTGGGACTTAGGGGATGCACTTAATATAAATCATGCCTGAAATAGGGGGGACTTGGGCTCCTGCGCCCTAGTCCTGCCCTATTTTAGGTCAGGACCTATTTCAAAGTGTCAGTTTATGACTGTTATTTAAGTCCTATGCCGACACGATAAGTTTGAATTACGAAATTCTTAGTGGGAATGTTTGTAGTTGCATATATAAACATGATTAATGATTCATTTGCAAACTAGATGGACATTAGATGGATATTGCAAACTTGTGGCTTATGTGAAAGTGATTCAAGGCATTCATTATATTGTAGAGCAGTATTTTGTGTTGTTATTATGTTTGTATTTGCATATTTGGCATCTATCTCCTCATGGCATGAAGAGCATCCTCCTTTCGTGAGATCTTCACTACAAGGTGATATCAATTGTGTTTTCTATCATTTATCATTTAGATTTTGCCTCTATCCCGCAGGGATACGCACTTTTTATCTGACAACGGTGTTCGGAAGACTTGAATGTCTCTCCAAGGTTTGACTGAGGCAAGCCTCTAAACACCACAACCCCCAACCCACTTTTCTATGATTGCAGGTTATAGGTTGCGAAAGCAAAAGAAATGGAGTTGTAGGAGAGTAGTGCAGACTGTCGGAATTGCATATCAAAGAAGAAAACATGGACCTGAACTCAGGCGCCCACTCATTAGTCCTCTGGATCCCACAACTGTAAAATCTCCAGAATAGCAGAACTGTGTTGCAGATAACATTCCCAGATCCCGACAAAAACTGAGGCACTAGACCAGAGCACCCGCTCATTAGTCCCCGACTTTTCCACACACCGAACTTCGAAATCTGATATGTATTTGATTGTCATTTAATATCTCTGTGTGTGATCATTTTCTATAATTTATCCATTTGTTTACGGATTTGTGAAATTAAGGTTTTGAGCATAATTGGGTTTAATTGAACAAAATCACATAATTCCAATCTTCCCCTATGTTCCAAGTGATAGGAGATCTGTAGTAGAGTTTCTACTCGATTGAATGTCCTTGAATCTTTAGTGGTGAAAGGAGAATCAACACAAATCATTAAAATCAATCCTCTTTATTTTTAACCCTAAAGACCAAGTATCTAGGTCTTCCTTTGGCGGCTGGACAACAGTTGGGTAAACTCTGGGATTCATTGGTGTCAAAGGTGGGAAATAAGTTAACATCTAGGAAAGGCAAATGGCTTTCCTAGGCTAGTAGGATAATGATGCTAAAAGTTGTGATTACTGCATTACCAGTATATGATGTCATGTTTACTAATGTTAGTTGATGTAAGCTCAAAAATTAATCAAAAAATGAGAAATTTCTTCTGGCAAGGGAATAGTGATCAAAAGAAGTATCCTCATTAAGTGGGATAAAATTTGCAAGGCAAAGAGTGGAGATGGGGTAGGTTTGAAAAATTTACTACCACAAAATAAAGCTCTTGGAGCAAAGCTAGTTTGGAAGATATATGCGAATCAAGATCTAAAGTGGGTTAAGATCAAGTAGTTAGATGCAGGAGAAACAAGTATTTTTAAGTCAAGATCTCTTCCACCGAGATCAAGAATTTGAAATTTATGAGAAGCTGTCGAGACATAATCACAGATTATCTAACCTAGGACATAAAGGATGGTAGGACTGCCCTCTTTTGGGAAGACTCATGGGGGGGTCTTCCAAGCTTGGAAAGGAGAAGGGAATTGGATCAAGTGAGGGAGATAACAAAGTAAATTTGGGGATGTCATGTGAGGGACTACCTTCATGAGACCACATTTGATGGGCTCACTCAATGGCAATGGAGGGATGTGAGAGTGTTAGCGATCTCAAATGAGTTGGTTGTTGAGTATGAAGTAGTGGAGTTAGGGAGGATTGTATTCATCAGGGAAGGCAGTGACTGTTTAAGATGGAATGGTGCCAAATCTGGTGAATATAACACTAAGGATGGATATAGAATTTTAGCAAAAGAGTTAGAATCTTCCTTTCAAATTCCAATTAAACTATGTTGGAATAAATGTTGCTTACCCAAGGCAGGATCCTTTACGTGGACAACCATTCAAAATAAGTTATTGACTGCGGACAAATTTCTAAAAATGGGATACCATGGACTGTATAGGTGTACTTTATGCAAAAATGCAGAGTCGTCAGGAAATCATCTTCTATTGAATTGCCCCTTTACCCAAGAATGCTGGGAATGGTTGTGTGCCAAACTAGCTTGGAAAAGTGCTTTCCCAAGAAATATTCTTAGTTTATTTCAAGCTTGGCCAGTGCTAAATAGTTCTGCTTTGTTCTCTAGCTTGTGGGTGGTCAGTGCATCCTTGTTGATTTGGGAGGTTTCGAAAAAAAAAATAGAAGAATTTAAAAAAAAAAAGATGTCGATTTCTTTATTGTTGAACAAGCTAGAGGCAGCTATTGTGGAAGTGGTGAATTGCAAAGCAAACGATCAAACCTTGAAGAATGCAAATTTCACAAAGTGGTATGCCTTAATGAGGAAGGCATGGGACGGTTTAAAAGTTCTGCCCTTCATGGGAGATGGGGGGAAAAAGCTCCAGTTGCAAGAAAAAATGTTGAATGGCAGGCTCCAGGCTTTGGATGGTATAAATTAAATTTTAATGGGACAACCTAAGGCAATCTGAGAATATCTGGAGCTGGATGCATCATAAGGGACTGGAATGGCAAGGTGTTTGGAAAACTAGCAACTCCACTACCTGTTGGCACCAATAATGTAGCTAAACTTCAGATAATATTACAAGGTATCAACTTATGCTATGAATTGAAGATTGAACAAGTGGTAATAGGAGATTCATCATTAGTAATAAATGCTCTTAGGTCTAGGCAAATACAGAATTGGAACTTAAGAGTATTCTAGACATGGCAATTAAATGGTTGGAGGGCTTCAAGAGTTTTACGGTAAATCATACTTGTAGATAAGGGAACAGGGAGGTGGATGATCTGGCTAATAAGGAAGCAGATGGTAACAATATAAAAGATCATTGGCCTATCAACCCTACTCAAGTATGATTTAAGGAGAGGCCTATTCTAAGGATATGGGTTCATTTGAAGAGCTATTGGATCAGGAGCTAGATCAAAATTGCATGTCTTCTTGATGGGCGGTTTGTCAAGCTTTCCACATCGTTGGTGTGGAAAGCTAAGAGGTGCGAATTACTAAAGTTATCGATGTCTCAATTGTCGGTAAAACCTGATTCAAACTTGGCGTCTAATGATTATAAATGTGATCAGAAGTTCAAATATGGGCATCTTTTTGGATAAAAGATTATACTTATTCATGCACTTCCCCCATCAAAATAATGATTCATTTCAGAGTATCACAGTTTATGATGGGACATTTGGTAAATCATCAAACAAGCTAACAAGATGACAGAGAACGTCCTCATTAATCGGAGGTTGCAAAGCTAATCGCATGGCCAGGTTCAATAAGTACAATCATTTGAGTTGGATGGGTATATTTCCTCTCTTATAAAAGCTCTTAAAGCCCTAGTTTTAATGGCGGAAAGGACGAAGTTTGTAGTGTATATGTCTGCAAAGTGCATTACCTATGGCGGCATGGGTACTCCCATACGATTGGTGAGCAAGGTGTGTCAAATGGCATTTCTGGGAGAAGTATCTGAGCTTAGGCTCAAGCGCATTTTGTTGGACGATGATTTCCTTTCGATTGGAGCTGCAAAGTTGATTATGGGAAGGGTGTTTGTGGATGGTTAACGCTATTGAGTTGATACGAACATTTCTTCCAGGTTCATTGCTTCGCTCCTAGATTTGCATATTCCAAAAGCTGAGGTGAAGACTATGGCTTGAAAGATGTTCAAGCCGGACCTGTTGGGTGGATTGGAGGAGGTGCTCGAGGCTTCAACTTTGGGTGTTGGGCTGCCTCGACCCCGTGTGTTGGAATTAATGGATATCCCGGGGGAAGTAGTAAAATACTACCCTTTCCTCCTTGACATCAATGGTGCGGATTTGCTGGTACATCCTGCAAGGGTAACCGTAGGTGCTAGTTTTTTGAGGTAAATGCTTCATATTGTCTCTGTGCAGGATTTCGAGTGGGTAGCAGAATTCATAGATTATATGCAGGAGAGTGGAGAAAACTAAGATGCTAGTTCTCTGCAAGTTAGTATGTAATGTCAATATGGTCTAGGTTAAGGGTGTTTAAATTTTCACTATTTAGAAGCTCTGCGAAATGTAATCAAGTATATAGCTGGTTAGCATACATCGGCCCTGCATGGCCATTTTGGTGTAGAACATATAATCGTGGTCTGTTTGTAAGGGGGTAGTTTGGTCTACGGTTTGTCAAGCAGAAAGCTTGGTGTCTTCGTTGTGGGTCTGCAAACATATTGCCAGTATGGCGAAGGATGTACTCCTTTTTTGAAAGTTTAATACAATATCGATCCTTACAAATCAAAAAAAAAAAAAAAGAATGCAGACTTCAAAATTGATCTTAACAGGTTTTACCAATCTGAAAAGTTTGGTTTCAGACCTGAGCTCTACCAAGTCTAATAAAACCTCTAACTATATATATCATTTTTTCTGTTAAGATTCAACAGAAATATTAACAATGTTCAATTTAAGGAATTAAAAAAAAATCCTATGCAAATTTCATGGTTTAAAACTAAATTACTATAAGATACATGTTAGAATCTCCTTTGAAAACACTTTAACATGTCTATGAGTATGGAAAGATGCTAAAAACAAAACAATTTGATTCGCTTCAAGTCAAAGGAAGATATTTTAGTTTATTGCTTTTACTAAAAGAGAAGCCCTTGTTATATCGTTTACCCTCAAACAAGGAATACAAACTTACAAAAGTTTGTTCATTTTGTCAAACAAATGTTGCGATCATAATTCTCAATAACATCAAGTTGCAATACAGTTTTCTATAGGCTAATCAAATTTTTAGTTAGGTCCACTCTTGGGGTAGGTTTTGTAAACTTCTAATATTGATACTAGTAGAAATAACATCAATTTAAGTTGTTCAGTATCCATGAAATTGAGTCAACTATAGAATAATCAGAACATTTATGCAGAAATTTACCGCTATATTTGAAATGTGATTTAGGAAAACTGTACCTCAATAAAAGTGATTAAAAGTTAAAAAATGTAAATTAAACCACAAGTTTCATCTCAAAGAACATAGTAGGGAAACTTCCCTTCAAAACCTGTTTTTACCCCCCTTTTTAATCAAAAACATAGAAGGGAAACTTTGTCCGCATTATTAAATTTCATTAAAAAATGCAAAAAAGTTGGAACAATATTTCAACCTGTAATTACTGTGCAAAACAGTCCACAGCTTAACCAACCAAGAAAAACAGAAGAATCCTAAATCCATGAATTTGCACAGAAGACATCTCAAATTTCACATGGTACTCATTGCCTGCAAACTTACAGCACACAATCCCACCAGAGTAAATTTGACTCTCTAAAAATAGCCCCCATGAGTAAGTCTAAAAGACAAACACATAAATAGAGATCATTAAGACATTTTTTGCAATTTAGTCAGCAGCTGTAATGTAGTCAATAGCCTGCTTGCATATTCCAGTCATACTAGCTTCTGGTCCAAAGACCTGCAGATCAAATAAGGGAAGAAATAGGTGTTTATTCTAGGGGCAAACTTGTAACAGTTCAAAACAGATTTCTCTCTGCAGAATGAAAAAATTCCAATACAAAAAAAAAAATAGAACCAAAACTATCATATCCTTATTTGTTAGCTAGTTTAACAAAATTCAAGCTTTGAGCAAAGAACAAGGGGAAGCATAGACATAAACATACTAACACGAGTCATAGTGATGAGACTTGGACTCAGTAAAACCTTGGTATTACTTGCAAATTAAAAAAAACAAAAATTTTGAACAGAAACACTCTGAATTGAATTTTGAAGTAGCCGCTAAAGAATGAGTGCTGAAATTAAACAGGGATTAGGGACAGCAGGCTTTGTTTTAACAGTTTGCAGTTTTTGCTTTAACCATTAGCATTGTAGGATTTTAATTTCTTTGTTTTCAAATATGTATTTTAAATATTTTTTAAGACAAAGTGAAGCTAACATGGCAAGTGTCCAGAAGACTTGGCAAGCAAGGAAACACAAGCAAAAAGTACTGATCTTATCCAGTCACCTCCTGATTACTTCTTTATGAACTGAGAAGAAGTTGCTTGTTGCATATTAACTATTACTGTTCTTTTCACTACACAAGTAGCAAATAGAAGTTAGGAAGTGGCGTACACCTTTACCTTGAAACACAACCGTCTAACACAAAAACAGATGAATGATTTGGTGTTTGTTCACCACAACCTCCGTCTGAAGCTAAAGAAATCTCGAGGTTAGACTTTTAATATACTTGCAATCATAGTTATAATTGTATTCATTATGATTTTCACTTTCTATTGCCAAGACTAATTTGTATATGGACAAAATCAGGTACTGCTGAGGATGACAAGCCAATTGACCTTGATGAAATGATCCAAAGTCTGAGTGGATTGCAGGTGATAATGATGAATTTCTCGAACCTGAGGATCTTAATATCCTAACGGAGGCCAATGTGGGTAGTGATTTGCTTGAACAACTTAGGACAGGCTCTAACCCAAGAGTTTCATCATCAAGACCTACAACCCTCTAGTATAGCTCTCTTTGTAGTAGCAGGACTCATTGGCTACGTCTAATTTTTTGGAATTTTGTACTTGGTTTATAGGTTGACATTGTATAAACTGGATTGTAATTGAAAATTTGTAAACTTTCAACATCTAGTTATTATTTATGCACTATAAAATATGCTTTGTGCAATGTGATGTAATTAGCGATTCAGCAATATGAATATAAACAACAATCTATATTTTTTACAATTCATGGGCAAAACTCTCAATTTTATTTGCTTTCTATATCTCTATGCTATGGAAATGCCTTTAAATTTAAAAAACAAGTTTTTGTCCCTTTTTCTACATTTTTCTATGGTTTTTCCAATTTTTTCCCGTTTAAATCTCGATTTTTTCAAAAAATCTTATACTTCTGGTTTGCCGATTTTTTCCCCAAAAGATTTTTGCTTCTATGTTCCAAAGGATAGCAAAGATGTTTAGAAGGATATTTTTCCCTTATTAATAAGCAGGCATTCAAAGTAGTTCCAAGCCTAATTCACACAAAATGGGCATGTGTGAATTTAGTGGGAACCTAAGCATTATAGTAGAGTGAGGGGAAAGGCTTCTAGACAATTTTTTATAACAATGAAGAAATTTTGTTCAAGGCATGTGAATCACCTTTTCTGGAAGAAATCTTTAGATTCAGATGCAACTCATGACCCTATACAAAAAATAGTAAGTGTGCTTTCCTAGGAGAAGGCAGCAGATATGACTATGAGATTGAGAAGGGATCCATAAAGGTATAACTTCTATATGTGACTATGAGATTGAGAAGGGGTCCATAAAGGTGTAACTTCTATATGTGACTATGAGTGTTGATGTGTTGGATGGAACAAAATTAAGGAAATCACTTCTTTCCATTGGTAGAATTAGAGATACTAAAATGCACTTCATGAGTTTATTGTCATTGAATGAATGAAAAAGATTGCTCAGCAACAAGAGGCTGTCCATGGAGTAAGAAGGATAATCAATATAAACTACTCTATCTGGTTTCATAACTACAATCCAAACAAGTATCATCAAACAAAATAATTGTGCCACAGGAGGTTCAGATATCTAATGTTTGCATGGAGGAAAAAAAGTCTGGCCACGGGGTTGACCTGATTCTGTACAAGACTCCAACTGTGTATTAGCTGTATTCATGGATAAAAAAACATCCAGAGAAATTTGCACAGAAAGGAGCTACTTAAGAAAGATGTACCATAGAAGTATTCACACATACATATATAAGCCAATGCAAAACATTGCATGGAGTGCAAAAGGCATTTCTTTAAATATATTGATGATATATCGAAAGATAACAAATTCTTTTCTCAAGGATAACTGTAACTCAGAAACGTTAGAAGCATTAAGACTTTTCATACATTGGTTGAAAAGCAAGCAGAGAGGCCCCTGTGAGAGTTCAGATGTGACAATGGTAGGAAATACGTGTTGACAGACTTGACCATGACTTGACCAGGCACATGAAAGACTTTGGCATAGAAAGGCAACTAACAATCTCTTACTTATAAAAGAGAAGTAAATCATGTAGCTGAAACTAGTTGCCAGATTTGTTTTGTATTGAACCAGTGGAATCTAAAACCAAAACACCAGAACATAGGAATCCCTAAAGTTTGTAAAGGAGAAACTGACATAAAAGGCACGAACAGGGTAAAACTCATATATTGCTTGTTTACGTGTTTAAGAAGAAAATCTTGATTTGAAAAGGATGAACCAATCTTGGGTACTTTTTTCCTGAAATGGAAGGTTAAAAATTTGAACTATATGGGAACAAGGTAATTAATTGAAAGTAGAAAAGAAGTTTTTTTTTTAAGCTGGTAATAGGATTTAACTACATGAAAACCAGATAATGAATAAGTGATACACAAGTCAGAACCATGCCAGAGAAAGGCTCTAATTTCTTGGTGGCACCAGATCCCAGAAGTCTCAGTCAACAGTCTGAGAACTTAAGGAACTCTTGAGCTGAAAAAAAATAGATATACTTAGAATAACAACTTGCAAAAGAAACTCAAATATAAGAAAGTGTACACAGATTGCTCAAGTAATATATTTAGTTGATTGTGATCTCTCAAACACAATAAATTCCAAGTATAGCAACAAAATTTGACAGAAGCATTGACTACTCTTTGAAAAGATAAAAGTGAATGGAACCAATAAATTCCATGTACGAATCTTGTGAAAATTGCTCCTGAAGCTAGATGCTTTCCCAAACAAAAGAGGGACATGGGGGTGTAATAAGTTGCTATAATCAAGTTTAAGGTGGATGGCAGTTGGCACCATAGATCGGTATAAAGCAATAACAGTCGCAGTGTATGTTCTAGCTGGCATCCACTGCTTTTATAACAGATTTGCTCCAATATTGAAATTGATAATCCACTGGGTGCTTATACCCGGTACAATATGGAGAGACTTGTGCACATATGGACTACTGGTGGTATGGGCTGAAACAAGACATGCATTATCAAAGGATTGCTGCACTTCTCCAGGCAAGTGGACTACAGAAATGTAATGTCACTCCCAATGTTTACTTGAGATGTCAGGAGAGCTCAATACTTATTGAATGTTGATGATATCATTTGACCAATAATAAATCTATGTTAATGGGATGATGAAAACTAGACTAGTTTTGATGTGGTGGCACTGTTCACAAAAAGTCCTGGGGATGAAGCTATCAAGTTGATTAAATTATGGACTGTGAATCAGATAAGCAATCAAATTTTTTAAAGGTCTACATTAGTTTCTCAGAAAAAAATCAAAGAACAAAAAGGAGGGGTTCCCTTGGGTTCACTACCTCTCCTCATCTCCTCAGTAGTAGCTAGCTTATTTATGAACAAATTTGGCAAAAAACCATGGAATTGTTCCACATCAAACCTAAATGGTGGTACTGATTTGTGGACAACAGATATGTTAAATGAAATCATGGAAGAAAAGATCTAGACATTTTTCTACATTATCTCAATGAACTATCTGAACATTTCTAATACACATGGAGGTAGAAGAGAATAACATCCGTTCCTAGACATTTTAATCCTAAGAAATGAGCATAGATCGATCTGGAAATGGACCTAGAAAAGACATACACAGGTGCATACGTTCGAGTAGACTCGCACCACCATCCATTGCAAAAAGCATGGGTTCTCAACATGCTCTTCATGAGGGCACTAAGAATCTCTAATGCAGATCACATAAAGGCTGAGGAAAGACATCTTATGAAAGTCTTAAAAAGAAATGGCAAATAAAAAAGGTGGTAAAAAGGCAAAAAGTCCCTGCAAGAAAGACACAAGCAATAATGAACAAGACAAGACAGCCTTCTTGCCATGCATATTAAGTCAAATCCGATAAGCTAGCTAAGAAATGGCATTATAACCTTTTTTAATATTTTAACACCCTAAGAAACAAACATAGAAATCCAAAAGATTCCCTTGACCCCAAACTAAGGAGGGGTGTTTTCTTAATTCCATGCTCCTACAGGAGACCCTACATTGGAGCAACAGGTTGTTATATCCAATCTAGAATCAAGGAACACAATGAGCACATAATACATGGTAGGGTTCAAAATTCAGTGTTAGATGAACATGAATAAAAAAAATCATTCAATCTGCATTTGAAACTCTCAACTTCTAGTCTTAGTGAGTCGCTTAATGAATAGAAGAATTAGAGAAACCGTGAAAATAGATACACACTCCAAAAATTTAAATAGGGATGATGGGCGGAAACTTAGTCAAATGTGAAAACCTCTACTACACAAGTTGAGAAAAAATGAGGGCTCCTTAGGTTCGAATTCTTCTCTCTTAACACCCTGGTGTCTGTCTTTTTCTTTCATAGTTTAACTAGTAACACCTTATTTGATTAATAGATTTGCAAAGACATTTAATTAATCGACTAGTTGCTTGGTTAATTAAGTAATCAAGTATTAACCTACCTTAGCAATAATTATTTAATTAAATATTTAAAATAAGGAGGTAAAAATGAATAAGAAACTTTGGTTTACTAGCCAACTTGTGCTTGTTGCATTCCCGAAACATATTTATAGTAATTAGATCACTCTCTCCTCTTCAAGCATATGCTTCATTCCCTGATAGTGAATCCATTAGTATGACTCAAAATGTCAGACTTAAAGAACCTACACAGTTGTTTCAAGTAACATTTACCTAGAATATGGCACTGTAAAAAAAACCTCAAAATTCCGAAAATGAAAAAGCTTTCCACATTAACCTACCTCAATTGGTACCCCAATCTCTTCACTTAGAGCTCGCATTTTTGCTAGGCCACTTTGGTAATTTGGGCCTCCTCTCCTTACATATATATTAACCCTTGCGGCTTTAAGTTTCGCTTCCTGTATATAATGATTTCATAAAGTTATGCTTTTTAAAAATAAAAATCAGTCAAGTCAGTTCACTGTAAACATAGAATTTACCTAACATACATCATTCAGAAATGCAGTTATTTGATCAAGAATCATAGTGAAACTTAATTGATTTCACCATTTTGAAAATTACAACCTTTTCACGCAAAGCTCGAATGATGCCGTTAAATGTAGCAGCAACATCTGTGAAGTTAGCTATTCCCCCACCTATTAACAGTGCTCTCTTGCGGCCATCTGGATTTGCAGTCGCACACTGCAACAATAGCTAATCCTTAAAGCTCCATTTTATATACCCACAGAAATTCTATTCTTTGTTCAATTTCTCTGGCTCAAAAATATATGGTGATTTATGGCAAAAGAACATATATTTTGAATACAAACTTCTCAAAAAGCTTTGACATGGATAAAGGAAAATAATTCTAAAATATAGATATTAATTTATGGAACACTCACATCTATCAGAACTCTTGCATAGTATAACACCTCTTCTTCATTTGGAGCTCCACTATATTCTGCATAATTTCCAAGTTCACTTGCATAGCCTAAATCTCCAACCTGAACATGCAATGGAATCAACAAAAAACTTTAAAAGGAAGTTTTATGTCTAACAAAGAAAAAAATAAATCAAAACGCAAGGCCTTACGGTATCAGCATATATCACACTAGCTCCTCCTCCAGCAACCATTGTCCAGATACGCCCTTTTGGATTTAAAATGGTGAACTTCAAGGAAGCACTTGTCTATACAAATCAATGCACAAAAAAACTGTAAGTAGTTGATTTTGTATGGTTGAAGAAAATAAACTTTGTAAGAAAAAAGGACAACTGGCCTACAATTTCTGTTTTATTCAAATGTCAGTGCAAGAAGCGCCAAGACACTTAGTCCAATCTATCCAAGACACTTAAGTCCAATCTATCAATTGACAATTTTCACCTGGGTGAGAAAATGAGGCAATTTAAAAGGTAGTGTAACATTCCTAAACATGTCATGGTTAGCTATCCACAGATGAACAAGGAGAAAACATGTACCCATGTCAAACAGGATTCTGTTTTATAAATGAAGTTAAAACATATTTTAGACTCTACTTTCTCTGTTTCAACTGCTTATTGATTTCAGTCAAAAGTCCAATTAAAAAGCAAGCTGCTTGGACTGATTATGATCAAAATGTTACATTTTTTGTAGCTGTTGCTTGGCAGCTGTTCTCCTGCAAGAGAGTGCACTCAGTTTTTTATAAAGCTTTTCCTATATTTAGCTGGGTGCAGATCTCTTCTATTTTTTAAAGGCATGTTGTTTACTTTTCTTATATTTAGATTGGATTCTAAATTCTGAGAGAAGCTTCTGTTCTTATTTTAGAACAAGGCGATTTTCTGCTTTAGTTTCATTATTTTTCTCCTAGCCTAGGTGCTCCACTGAGATGAGTATTTTCAATGTTCATTGAAAACCTTAGAGATCTCGTTCTATAAAAGAGACCTAGGGAATGCCGGTGAAATAAGAGATCGAGAGATCAAATAGAGAGAGCATATTTGAGTGTTGAACTACTGCAGTGTAATTATTTTCAAGTTTAAAAAAAGATAGATGCAGTTTTGAGAGTTCAGAATTGTGAGTATTTGCCAATTTGGTGTTCATATTTTCAGCAGTACGTGTTTGTACTTTGTAGTTTGTAGATTGGTGTGCTCAGATCTTCCGTTTTGATTGAAGTTTCCATTTCAAGGTACTTTGCAGTTAGGGTTTAAATTTCTGAGTGCAGAATCTGCTTAGAATGGTCTGAAAATTTAACACAAAATTGAAGTCCAACAGACTCTATCAAAGGTACAAGGTGGGTCAGATGGTAGAAGAAAGAAACGTGGTTACCTGAACTTTGACCATATTTCAAGGATCAATGTTTTACAGAATACCTCTCACATGAAGAAGATTTCTCTATACCCCATATGCAGGATACAGGGCCTCCTAGCTAGAAGAAGAATGTCTAATCACAACATGCAATTTAAAGCAAAACCTTTCAAATAAGGCTTATAGGAATTGTAAATGAAAGGAAACTGTGCTCCATGCTACAATGCTCTGTGATATTTAGTTCAGATATCAAAGGTTTTCATGAAGGAATAAATAGGAAAATTGCCAGCCAACATACAAAGAAGCATAAGATATTACAAAAGGCCATGGTAGGTGAAATGTCATCCACATGTGGCGAAAAAGACTCAGAAGCCAAAGAGTGATTGGGGGAGAAGAGCCAAAGGTTGGAGTTACTAATAACCATTTATGTCTTTGTATCTGTAAGAGCACACACACACAATGCTGTAATCTGAAAGAGTAAGTAGTTTGGCAGCTTGTATCCATTTCTTAGCCTGAGAGCACTGTCAAAAAAGACATCAGTTCAATGACCACAGAGTGATTGGAATCACATGTCACTTGTGTTTCTTGGGGTGTATAAAAACAATATGACAGTGCATCAGTTTGTGTTTCTTGGGGTGTATAAAATCAATATAACAGTGCATTAGTTTACTTTTACATATATGGATTCAACAAAGAAATCGGTGCTGCATGAATGCAGACTATAAGTGTATGAGCAGAGAGTCATTTTATGATCCACAACTTTGTAGGGTTCATGCCACTAAAAAACATTTAGAAACACATTACAGAAAGCACCATAACAACACTCACAATCTTTATTCTAGGTTATGGTTCAAGCCACTAATTAAAAGCATTTAGAGATACATTACAGCAAGCACGATAACAACACTCGCAATCAAAATACACGGAATAGCATCAGCATACTGAGTGAACCCACATGCCCTCGATTTTCTATGAATCTCTTTAGCCTGCAATTTGCCTCCTTCATGATAACGACTTCTGCTTCATTCCAGCAGGAAGGATAACGATCAATGAAGGAGGATGACTTCAATAGAGACTCACTTCGCTATTAAGGAGATAATGTCCCCTGCTGACAAAGCCCTTATTGCTGAAGCTGAAGCTCAAAAAGAGGGCATAGGTGGGTTTTCTGCAGGAAACCTCCAGTTCCTGCAGAAAACCCTCTTTGAGGTGCTGACCTTAAGAATGCTATGATTAAGCTATTTTGAGATTCTAGAATACAGGGGATCTCAAAGAAAAAAATTGAAGGTATGGCCCTTTGATGGAAACAACAACAAGAGATTTCCCGAACCAAAAAAAACTTCTACTTTAAGCAACACACCAATAAACATAAGGGCCAACCTGCTGCAACCAAACATTCTTTCCTCGGAAGAAGCTATAATGGAAAATCTCACATATAGTTGCAAATGGGTCCGAGGATTAGATGGTTTTGCATGCCCATCAGAAAATCTCTCAGAGATAGACTTTGTCATTGATAGACAAGGGGATCCATTCTTGTCTAAAACCAACAAACAATCTCAATTGGGAGAATTTGATACAGACTTCATAAATGATGTTGAGATTAAGTTGGTTGCCGAGAGGTTAAAGAAAAGGGCTGTCATCCTCAACTTCCTTTGTCAAATGCCATTTGAAAAGGATCTCTGCAAGTGGTATGCAGAAAACTGGAAGAGGCGAGGATGGAAGGTGGAATCATCTTGGGGCTTGGGAAAAGGTTATGTTTGTGTCCTTCTTGACACGGAGGAAGTTGCTCAGAGTGTTTACCAAAACAGATTTTGCATTATTGTTGGAGCCTTAGCCTATGTCTAGCTGTGGCATGAGGGTTTCAATCCAGAATCTGTTTCACAACATAAGTACCCTCTTTGGATGGAGTTCCCCACTTACCAGAACACTTTCGGGCTTGCATAGATAAGATTGTCCAACCTTTTCATCGATTACTTGTATGCGATAAACGAGGATCACACTCCTTGCAACCTAATGCTAGAGTCTATTTGAAGGTGGACATCTCAAGGAAACTCTCATCTGAAGTTTGTCTGCTTTTCAATGGAGATCCCTTCACCCAAAAGGTCAACCTCGCCAATGCTTGTTTTGCTTGCTTTTCTCCCACTCATTTGATTAAAGATTGCCCTTTATTTGCTACCTCAAATCCTGATGTGCAAAACAATTCCCATAAGAGTGATAAAACCACTTCCCCAAATACTACAGATGACTCTCAAGGGTGGCAAACTAAAACAAAAAATAAGACTTTAGCAAGATAAAACTTTAGGGGAAAAACAATGGATTCCTACCAGAAGCTCTCAAATACCTGAAGCTGGTAACTCGAGAATGAAACCACGAGGGACACATTTGAGTACACAAGATAAGTCTAGAGGGAATGGCAGGAGCCAATCACTGGGATCGACAGCGGTGGCAACAAATGTAGAAATGAACAATACCAAATCAAACAATGACAAGGCCCCTCCCATTCAAACCATGGGCCAACTACCACCTCACAGATCATTACAAACATGGGAAGTCTCTATAAACAATTCTTTTGCAGTCCTCAAGCAGGGACTTGGGATAGAGTACCCATGAAGCTGAAAATATTACCCTGGAATGTTAGGGGAGCATTTGGAAGTGGTTGACAAGCTCTTTTTCAATCAATCATGACCAACCTTTAGACAGATATACTCTTCCTTCAAGAAATAAAAGTTAGTGGGTTCAGACTGCGATTGTTGATGAAGATTTGGAATCGAGAATATATTGCCACCTCTCATGAGGGTAAAGGAGGGGCTATATGTGCCACTGCCTCTTGGCTTAGCCCTCACATACTTGATAGAGGTGAGGACCCATGTCAAGGTGCTGCTGGATGATAATCATGCTATGCAGCAAAGTGTGGGGCTTTTGTTTGGTATATGCTCCTAATGACCCAATTGGCAGAATTTAGTTGTGGGAGTGGATGGCCCACTCACTCCCCACTGCTGAATGGATTGTGGGGGCTGATTTTAACATGGTTGAGTGGGATGGGGACCGGATTGGAGGATCTGAAACTACTCTTTGGCCTGAAGAAAGACAAGTTTGGAATGATTGCAAGAGGGAACTTGGTATTTTTGATGTTAATAGGGGACAAAAGAATCTTGATTCAGCTCATTGGTACTCTTGGTCTAATCGACAAGCAGGTAACAATCGGATTCAAGCTAGGCTGGATAGGTTCTATGGAAACTCTCAACATACCAATTTTTCTTCTTGTGGCAAGCACTCAATTTTTGTGGATTTTTCTATTACTGGATCTGATCATTTACCAAATTCCACCCAATGATAATTAATAATGATATCCAGGGAGAAAAGCCTTCCTCTTACAAGCTAAATGTCTCCCTTCTTGAGTCAGAAAAATGCATAAGGGCTATTGCTTGAATTTGGTCCTTGGTGCCTACATTGATTGGTGATGAAGGGTGGATTCTTGATGCAAACCAAGGATTGAGAACCCAATGAAGGGCTATTGATTCAAGCAGCTCCTCACAAACAACTGACCTAATAAATGAACATAGTAGGAAAAATTGAAAAGAAAAATTACTGTATGACTGTATAGCAATCTCATTCAGTGTCATCTAAACTGTCCACATACTCAGCCTGGGACATTATCAATATTTTGTGATATCATACTGAAATAGCAGCAAAAACAATACGGGCCGAACAACCTTTTATCTGCCATACATCCTACAGGTGCACAAACCTTTACAAGACAACTTCACTTGAAATATGAACAGCATTCAGACTTACATGAACTGATATGACTGAAACATGAACAGTGACAAAGACATGGGCTGGACAACCTCTTACAGGAACATAACTTCTACAAAAAAAACAGCTTACTTCCAATATCTAAAATGAATGTATAATGTAGAAAAAACTCTTGTGATGTGAGACTAATGATTATCTTTCAGAAGATGAGTTTCAAATACAAGAGATATTTCAAGGCCACTTTTAGAAGATCTTCATGTCTGAGTATAAGCCCTTTATGCAATACTTGAATGGATCTTGTCAAGCAAGTGGTTCCTAAAAAGGTGGAAAGCTATGAGAGGCTTTTTATATCTAGAGAATTGGAGCTAGAGGAGCTAGAGGCAGCAACGAAAGACATGAAGAATGAAAAATCTTCAAGGCCTGAGGGTCTCCCAGTGGAGTTCTTTAAGAAGATGTGGCCTATTGTTGGACCACCTTATTTAAAAATGTGCCATGAAACCATCAAAAGGGGAGACATGGGGTAGCTCGTCAATGGAGGATTGATCAGACTCAATCCAAAGGGCTCCAAAAGGGAGTGGGTTAAGTGGTTGGAAACTTATTACTCTCCTTAATGTTTCCTATTAAATTTTAGCAAAAACCCTTGCTAGAAGAATTAAGATAATGGTGACACGAATAATCCGAAGAGAGTAGACTAGCTTTATAAAAGGCAGGTTTATTCTGGATAACCTTATTACTGCATCGGAGGGTATGGTATGGGTAAAAATTTCTTTTTCTATGATATCCCGATATTAAAGCATTATTTAAATTAAAGATTTAAACATCATGATAAAAGTCGATGAAGTTGCTTTTGTGAAATACGGTATTAGTCAATTTGAATGATATAGACAATTGCATATGTATTAACATTTATATATATAATATTATTAATATATAATATCCAATAAATAATGTTAATGATTTTATTTTGAATATAATTCAAAGAAATATAAATAACAAAATTAATAATATAAATACGAATTAAATTAAATATTATTATAATTAAATAATATCATTATAATCATCATCATAATATAATACCAGGAATATGTAAGATTGAATTAGTATTAAATAGTTATATTTCAAAGAGTTTTATGGCATGCAATCCAATGTAAGGAGCGTATCTGCCTTGAGCAAAAAGAAATAACAAACAGCAAATATCATAGAAGGATACAATTAATATATACTTCACATAATATATTATGATTAATATATACTTCAGATAATATATTTATCTGACTTAATATATATGCGATTACTATATGATATAGATACCAATATATATATCCAACCAAGGGGCAGCAATATATGTCTTATGATCAACAATTTCATATGAGCAAAGATGTGATCCTTATAAGATGAGGATTAAGCAGCGATGAGTATATTATAAGGAGCGGTTACTAATTGTTAGTGAAGTTAGATTGCAGCATACAAATACAAACGATTCATAAGGGTGTGATCCCAAGGACATAACCTTTCACGAAGGAAGATATATTTTAGTATATATGAGAAATACAATAGGAGGAATAAGGGGGGAGGCAGATATAAGAAAAAGAAATATATCTCTGAGTCGGAAAGAAAACAAAGGCATCAGTTCTGAGTTTAAATTCTGCCATCAGCAACAGCCAGCGATCAGACAAGGACAAGTATTAATAAAAGAACAAGAAGCACAAGAAACATCTGATATATACAGATCAAGGATTATTAATTGGAACATATATATTTCTGAGTTTAAAAGGCAAGAACAATATAATATATATTCTGAGTTAAGAACATATAGATATTCAAAGGGATATAAGATATGAAATCAGAGAGAGGTAGAATTAGAGTTATATGGAGATGGGTAGTAGAATGAAGATTTCTGATTTAGATACAGGTATAGAATTATATTTTTCCAAGTTGGGAAAGCATACTTAGAAGTAGAATTGAAATATGAAGATACAGCAGTACATTGGCTGCAAGCAAGAAGTCCTTAAGGGTTCTAAAGAATACAAAGGCAAGAATCATCCTCCTGGTATGTTGTATCTAACCCTATGTTTGTAATGTTCCCTTTTTAGCGTGATCCTGTTTTATGATGGTTTAGCCTATCACTGGGCCTCGTAGGCTAACTCAGATGGTTAGAGGGTTCCTTTTGGCAGAGTTTAGGGTGTTTTCTCCATCAGAGCTTAGTATGGGTTCAGGTTTGGCCTTCGTTGGACTTAGTTCTACACACTTACTATTTATAGTAAGTCATCTTTCCAGAGTTTCTATTTATAGCAGGGTATCTGGTCATGTGGTGGTTTCAGTGTTGTTCCCCAGTTTCAGCTGGTGATAAGGTTGTTTAGAGGTCTCTGGTCCTGAGTTGGAGGCTCTTGCTATTTTTAGCCGACAGAGGTTGATAGAGATGGACCCCTGCTATTTTTGGTAAGTTGGTTGGATACACAGAGGGTGTCATGGTGAACCCCCGAGTTCAGATGAAATTGGAAAATTATGTCTAATTATGGAGATAAGTGATTTTTAATTATTATTATAAGGGGGGTCATATAATGATATTAAAGTCAAATAACAAAGTCATGGATTAAAGTGCTCAAGTGAAGTTATATTATAAAGTTTTTGAAGTCACTTTATATTCAATGGGGCCATGACCCATCATTAAAATCACTTAAAGTACATTTAATATTTCATGGATTGGAGCACCCATTTATGAGACTTATATAAAGTTTTAATTAAAACTCTAAAAGTGGATTTGAAAAAGGATTTAAATGTTGTTAAGGAGTTTGAGAATATAAAAGGTTTCAAAAAGCAAATTAAATGATTATTGAATGATCATTTCAATTTGCTTTTGTGGTTTTCTGGAGAAGACAAGGGTTTCAGTATATCAGCCATTGAAGAACGAAAACTCTTCAATATTTTTGCAATTTTGAGGCTGTGAGAGACCAGCTGAATCATTGCCAGAGCATGGGCTTCATTCAGGAGTCCATTTAGAGCTTACAGGTGAAGAATCAACATAGGGGTTGAAGTAGTTTGAAGGTATATCTATTGCAGACCTAAGTTATTATCATTAGCAGCCATTATCAATCAGATTTCAAGTTTTTATTGCTGCTGTTGCATTCATATCAGCCCTGTACTTTTCATAACAGCAAACTGAGTATGTAAAAAATCTTCATATTTTGCCAATACGATTTTCTGGGTATTTGTGATTTAAATATTAGAGTATATTTTCTCAACTGGGTCTTTGTTATTTTATCAAAACATTGAATATTTTAGAAGATATTAAAATTTGGAAATTTCAGCGGTTTATGCATATTTCGTATTTTCTATTATTGGCAAAATATATCCATGCATGTGTGCTAGTAAATGCAAAAAACATAAAACTCAGAAAAAGCAGAACAGATTTAAGGCAGAAAATGTGTTAGGCTATATTCCACCTGGGTGGGATATTACAATGGTATCAGAGCATTCAGAATTTTAGCCAATATCCATCAGGGATATTACAATGTTTCTTATGATAAATGCCATATGATAAATAATGACAAATGCATATAATTGAAAGGTTATCATTAGTGTCATAAGCATTGTGAAACTTGTTATGAAATATAGATTATATTCACAACACATTTGATATGATTGTTTGCAACTATGAAGTTTGATTAGTTTATTATGCATTAATATGGATTCTTGTATGAATGTTATGATGAGGGAATTAAGGGCCTACGAGGAGAGGAAACGGTGTTGGGATCATCCTCTAAGTACGCCACCCCATGGTGGATGTCTGAGGCCTGCCACATGTGGGCCAAGGGGGCATAGGAAGCCGCTCTTGGGCTTAGATGGAGTGATTTCCGGGACACCCTGCTGTAGTTGCATTCCCAACCTCCCATCCTAATAATTTGTTGAATCATAAGAGGAAACAGAATGGTTCTGATAAGAGGAACGGTGATAGGACGCCTCACTAGGCATGCCACCCCATATGGATGGCAAGAGGCCACATGGGGCCAGGAGGGGTAAGGCACCCGCTCTTGGGCCTCGGGTAGAGGGTTTCTTGGGCACCCTATCAAACCATTTTGCTCCGGAAAGAATGAATTAGAAACCCAAAGATTTCAATATGTATTTGACATGATATTTGTTCCTTATTATAGATGTTACTAATCTGATTGCAGAATTTAAATAGGTAGTTGTATCACTAATCTTACCTGCCTTGTTCTCTTTATTTATTCCAATAAGAAGTATCATATAATATTATCTTGTAAATATTCTCTAACTCTATCTTGCTGGTACCCAATCAAGTTATAAACTTCCTAAAACACAAGGTTGATTAATTGAAATTGATATATTAGGGAAGATTTAGGGTTTTACAAATTTGGGGACATTACATTTTCTGAAGATTGACTTTGATAAAGCTTATGATCAGATAGTAGTCATCTCACTATAGTTGATCAATAGTAGTGGATACTAGAAAATTTTGATAAGAAGTTGCTAATGTGGAACGAACTTGATCTTCCTCTTGCTGGGAAGGCTACCCTCGTTGACAAAATCCTATTAGCACAACACATGTTGTACTCTTCCTGCTTGTTCTAGGCCAAGGAACATTTAAATCACTTGAGAGGGTTCTTACAAGCTTCTTATGGGGGAAAAACGAGGGAGGAAAGGGCTCCCCCTTGTTGCTTGGAATGTTTGCACTCTTCCAAGGGATCAAGGGGGGTTGGGGATTCCAAACATAAGAGTGCAAGGAATAGCTCTTGCAGGGAAGTGGATTGTACATGCAATGGAAGGTGTGTTGAATTTTTTAGCTCAAAGAGGAACTTCCTGCACAGGTTCAGTGTGAACGTGCTGGAAGTGGTTCGAGTTATTCTATTTAGCATTTAACTTACGTGAAAAAGTGATATTCTTTATTTAGCTAATTAAGTCTAATAAAGTGTACATATACATTAATGATTTAGACTTTTATTCCAACTCATCGCCTTTCAAGAGAAAGGAGTTTTTTGAAGATTAGATTCCTAGCTGAAGAACATTAGGATATCGGTTGCCTACATTTAAATTTCTTCATGGTATCAAAGGTTAGAAGAAGATTTCATGGTCAGGTATGAACCAGTAAATCGTTGGTTATTTTTCAAGGAAAATCATGACATTTTCATGTGAAAATCATGGCACTGAAAAGAGCTGAGAATCACACTTGGGCTTTTGATAAAATGGCAACGATTTGTTTATGTTGAATTGTGCTGTCCAAGCACGGAAAATGCGCAGGATTTTTTGAAAGAAATTGCACCATTGCAAAGGAAAAAAATCACGGGTTATTTAGTAATAAAAATTGTGCAGGATTTCTTCATTAAATCGTGAGTTTTTTACTTGTGAAAATCGCACCATTTCTACATAAAATCACAGCATCTTTTTTGTCAAAAATCACACAGGATTTTTGTTGTAAAATCATGTCATATTTTTTGTGTAAATCTAATCTGCAACTAGGGTTTTCAGAAACCCGCAACTACTTTTTTTTTCAGCAATCCGACGGCTAGGGTTTTGACCGATTCTAGCAATTTTTTTAGGTATTTTGTAATGTCCCCTTTAGGATATTCCTAATTTCTTTCCTGCAACAATAATAATTACTAAAAAAGGACATTAGAAATCAAGATAATATTCAATTCATAGCATCATTCATATTAAACACATCTATTATTCATATTAAATTCATCTATCATAGCATATTTAATAATGAGATCAATACTTCATAACATAAATAATGAGATCAAATCATCATAGCATAATCCACATTTAGCTCAATCCATAACACAATTCCCCAAGCCAATCACATATTGAATCTTGCCGGAGTGTTAGTAAGTAACAATATTGTCAAGAGCATGAAAGGGGTCAATCCACCTAACATCTCCCAATTCACCTTGGAGGCTGGCCGTCCTCCTTGATCAAGCCCAAGAGCACTTAGTCGCCTCCCAACCCACGAGTGTCTCACCTCAGGGTGGCGTGCTTGATAGGCTGCATAAGTCCGCTATTCAACAAACCTAGGAGCACTCATAAGCCTCCCAACGCACGAGCAACTAACTCTATAGAGATGACTAAATTAGATACAGTTACCAGTTACCTAATGAAGGTTGCACATCTTCGTGACCAACTTGCAGCAATTAGGGAGAAGGTTGAAGATGCAAAGCTAGTGAACTTGGCATTGAATGGTTTCACATCTTCATGGCAAGCATTTGTTCAGAGTATTTGTGCCTGTGAGAATCTTCCTTCTTTTCAAAGACCATGGGATGACTCTATCCAAGAGGAAACTCGAACGGAGTCAAAAGCTAGCAAGAAGGGTGTTGATGATAATTTAGCTCTCATTGGACAGACAAAGAAAAGTAAAGGAAAAGGACCCAGTAAGGGAAACGATGAGGATTCATCCTCACAGCCAGGGAAGGACTTGAGTAAATCAAGTGCTTCATTTGTCATAAGTTCAATCATTATGCATCATAGTGTCCAGACAAGAAGGGCAAAGGGAAGCAGCAACAAAAGCAAGTGATAGCCTTTGCATAAACTCAAATGAACAAGTTTGCTACCAAGTTTGAGAAAGATTTCTCAATGGTATCTTGTCTTTCTACCAGCACGATTTCGAGAGATGCTTGGTATGTGGACAGTGAGGCATCTAGACATATGATATCAGCTCAACAATGTCTTACCAAACTAAAACACAACTTTAGAGTTCAGGTTGAGCTTGGTAATGATGCCAGGTATCCAGTAGCAAGAATTGCTACAATTCCCTTTCAATTACAGTTAGGTAACTCTTTAGATTTTGATGATGTTTTGTTTTTCCTAGTCTCCGGAAGAATCTACTTTTAGTTTTGGTTATGGAAGATAAAGGCTAGGTAGTAGAATTTAAAAATCAGCAAGTTCTTATCAAGCCAAAAGAATCTAGCCTAGAAATTGCACAAGTAATAGGGGTTAGAGAAAGCAATCTTTACAGGTTACAGGGTGAACCAATTCTAGCTCTAGTTCATAACAGTGACAATCTGTGCGAGTTATGGCACAAAAGGATGGGGCATCTGCATCATAAAACGTTGCCTATTCTGAGGGAGATTGTCATAGGTCTTCCAAAGTTCAATATTGAACAGGGAGTATGTAGAGGATGCACACTTGGCAAGCATGCCAAGGTTTCTTTCCCAAGCAGTGAGCATAGGTCGAAGGAACTTCTAAACTCAGTGCATTCAAATGTTTGTGGATCGATGTCGATAGCATCAATTCTAGGAAGCATGTATATGTTTCCTTTATTGATGACTTCTCTTGCAAGACTTGGATTTATTTCTTAAAGACCAAGGATGAGGTCTTTAGCGGGTTTCAGGAGTTCAAAGCTCTAGTTGAAAATCAGATAGGGACGAAGATCAAGGTCTTGAGATCAGGCAATAGGGGTGAGTATACCTCCAAAGAGTTCGAGGGTTTGTGCAAGGAGGCAAGAATTAAGAGGGAGCTAACTATTCCATACAACCCACAACAAAATGGGGTTGCAAAATGGAAAAATCAATCTATCTATCATAGTGGCTGCTAAGGCCATGATTCATGACCAAGACCTATCAATGTTTCTTTGGGCAGAAGCATGCAACATAGTAGTCTACATCCAAAACATGTGTCCTCACAAGATCTTGAAGGATAAGACACCAGAGGAGGCATTCACTAGTGTGAAGCCAGAGGTGACTTTTGCATCTTTTGTTGTCCAGTTTATTTTCATATACTAGTAGAGAAGAGGACCAAATTGGAACCTTCCAATAAGAAGGGTTTTTTTTGGGTTACAATGAAACTTCTAAGGCCTATAGGTCTATATTCTAGAACACAGGAAGGTTCTAGTCAGTAGGGATGTAAATTTTGAGGACTTTGCATCCAAGAAGTCTCATGAACTCATTCTAGTAACAGAGGATGAGGAGCAAGAAGCTCTAAAGATTGAGTCTTTGTCTCCAAAGATACCAGTTGTTCTAGTTCAGAACAACAATCTTTAGAAGACACTTCACCCCCTTCTTCTGTTAGGAGACCTCAATGATTCACACAAACATTGAGGGATGCTCAGGAGCATGTTGAGGCTCCTAGGAGCACATTCAAGGAGAGCAAGCCTCCGAAGAAGTTTCCCAACTACATGGCATTAATGAGTAGCATCATAGATTTAGATCCTTTCAGCTTCCAGGAAAAAGTAGACCAACAGGTTTAGAGGGATGCTATGGTGGAGTACACATCCATCATGAAAAATGATGTATGGGACATTGTGCCAAGACTGGATGGGAAATCAGTGGTGAGTTCCAAGTGGCTCTATAAAATCAAGCATGCTACAAATGGCAGCATTGAGAAGTACAAAGCAAGGTTTGTGGCCAAAGGGTTCTCTCAAAAAGACAGAGTAGACTATGAAGAGACATTTTCTCCAGTCCCCAGATACACTTCCATTAGAACAATTATGTCTTTAGTTTCATTCATGGGATGGAAGATACATTAGATGGATGTTAAGATAGATTTTCTTAATGGTATCACTAAGGAAGAAGTGTATATAGAGCAACCTTAGGGCTTTGAGGTAAATGGGAAGGAATGCCATGTTTGCAGGCTTAAGAAAGCCTTGTATGGACTCTTACAGGCGTCAAGAACATGGTATTCCACACTAGATGGATATCTGCAAAGTATGGGCTTTACCAAAAGTGAAATAGATCCTAATTTATATTATATAATTGTTGGGACTAATCTGCTTATTTTGATATTACATGTAGATGACTTGTTTCTTACAGGTGCAAAGTCGCTCGTTGCAAGGGCCAAAGAAGATTTATCTGTTGAGTTTGAGATGGACATCCGCATGATGCATTACCTCTTGGATTTGGAGGTTTGGCAAAAACTAGGGGAGATTTTCCTTTGGCAGGGTAAGTATGCAATTGAGGTCTTGAAGCGATTCTGGATGGAGGATTGCAAACCTATGATCACTAATCTGAAGGTGACAACTTCAGATTCAGAGTTGGTAGGTCCCACATTGTATAGGTAGTTGATAGGCTCCTTGATGTATTTGGTCAACATTAGACCAAATCTATGTTTTGCAGTTAACACCTTGTGTCGGTTCATGGTGGAACTGTCAGTTCATTGGGTAGCAACAAAACATGTGCTCAGATATTTGAAGGGCACAGTGGAATATGGCTTGAGAAATCTTGGAGATGGTGAAGTGAAGTTGCAGGGGTATACAAACTCAAATTGGGCAGGCAATGCAGCAAATAGGAAGAGCACCTTAGTCTGTTGCTTTAGCTTGGGTTCAGCAATGATATCCTGGATTAGAAAGAAGCAAACTCCTGTAGCATTTAGCTCAACAAAGGCAGAATACATGGAAGCTAGTACTGCCAGTTATGAGGCCATCTAGCTTCGCAAGTTGCTTGTAGGATTGTTTGATCAAGAGTTGGAACCCATGGTCATTTACTGTGATAATCAAAGTTGTGTCAAGCAATCTGAAAATCCAGTGTTTCATGATAGGTATTTCCACAAATCAACAGGTTGTTGATATTCTGACCAAGCCCTTAGCAAAAGGGAAGTTTGAAGCATTCAGAGACAAACTTGGATTGGTGCAAAACTCCTTCCTCATTAAGAGGGAGTGTTGAGTTTTTTTAGCTCGAAGAGGAACTTCCGCACAGGTTCAATGTGAAGGTGTTGGAAGTGGTTCGAGTTATTCTATTTTGCATTTCACTTAAATGAAAAAGTGAAATTCTTTTATTTAGCTAATTAAGTATAATAAAATGTAGATATAGATTAATGATTTAGACTTATCTTCCAACTCATCTCCTTTCAAGAGATAAGGAGCTTTCTGAAGATTAGATTTCTAACTGAATAGTATAAAGATAGGTGCAAGATACAAGAAAAAACACATTGATAAAATATCGTGCAACTTTATGTGAAATAGATTGTACAGGTTTCCTTGTAAGTTTTGCAAAGGAATGAAAAGCTGATTTGAAGGTGTAAATTATCTGTATATTTGTTTATGCTGTCATTGTTTGAGATTTTAACTGTTGTGCGATTGGTGCAATGTTAAAGAATTAATTCTTGTTCGAAGAACATTAGGACATTGGTTGGCTACGTTTAAATTTCTTCAAGGTGACACACATTGGTACATCCTTATCCACCATAGAATTCTTAATGCAACCATATCCATAAAATCAGGGGACCCTTCCAAATGTGTGACATAATTGGTAATGCTAGTGCTTTTATGATTGTTGGATCAACACTGCTTAAGAGAATATGGGTTGCTTGGCAGATATTCTCAGGTTTTCTCCATTGATAATTTGAGGGCCCATGGGACGCTTGGGATTTAGTTGCACGTCCTATTTGGAGCTTCAACTTGCAATGTGGACAACTTGGGCTTCAGCCTTTCTTTGCAAGAAAAACACTAGCATGGAAGGGCTTGTTCTATTGGGGGGACCTTTGGAACAATGAGAGACAGCAATGGAAATCTTTGCAGGATTTAAACAAGGCTCAAGTTTTGACCCCTGTAGACAAATCCGCTTTTCAAGACCTATGTAATATGATTCCTAAGCACTATCTTTTCAAAATGCATTTACAAAGTGTAGGCCCATATTGGAGGTATTGGAAGTGAACATAGGAAAAACCTTCCTCAACTATAAATCAAAGGATTTATATAATCACATTTGCCACCGCAAATCCATTGCCCTTCGATTGAACAAACAATGGTAGATCCAAGACCCTGAAGTGATACGGCAACAACACTAAAAGTTATTTGGAAAACAATAACATCCTTCAAACATAAGGTGATGGGATGGCTAGTAATACACCAAGGTTTACCTATCAAATTAAGGTTGAGCAAGACTCGATTTATGGATGCATTTTGCACTATATGTGGATGATCCCACAATAGGGTGTCCCACTTTTCAGCCTAAGTGGGATGCTCAAAATTAATAGTTTTTAGCATTTTTCAATTTGTGTCAATTATAGGGAACAAATGGACAAGAATTTTAGAATGATGTAAACTAATGAGTTGTGGAATTAAAAAAAATTATGATGTAAACTATGTAGATTCAAGCTATAATTTTTTTTTTTTTTAAATTAAAAATTATTTCTATCATTTTTTATTTTTATTTTTTAATGAATTATTTTTCTATTATTTTTTATTAACATTATTCCATAAAGCATAACTTTCACTACAAATAAAAAATTTTCATGATTTATTGGAAATTTTTTGGTATTTTTTTATCAAATATTTTATTAATTATTAATTTTTGAATTATTACTAACAAACATTTCAGACCTATATTATTTTGTAATGCATTTCTCTTAAGCATATATCAAAAAAACAAAATTTGTGTTCCACGGGAACGCATCCTCAACCCTCGAATGCCCATCCCCGTCTCCTTCGGCATTTTGGGTATGGCAAGACAGTAGGGGACGTCCCCTAGCCATCCCCCAAAAAAGTCAAAACTACAAAACTTCTCTAAAATGCATACCACTTTTAGGAAACGGCAGGAAACGTGTCGGGGACGTCTGACTGTCCCCGAGGCGGCCGAGGACGTCTGAGGTGTCCCTCGACCATCCCGGGGATGGCCAGATGTCCCCAATGTGAAATAAAGTTTTTATAATTTAAAAAAAAAACATATGGTGGAAAAAATATTGAAGGGGTTTGCAACCAGTTGTTCTGACACAAGCTTGATCCATTTTTTCCTTTGTCTTTAGTAGTCAAACACTTGTCTTCATAGAGGCCCAATAAAAGTGATTTATTTATCCAGATTTGTGCATCATTACGCTTTCCTTAGTTCCTTATAAATTGGGAGCTCGTCAATTTGACCGAGTCAATCAATCCTTCATATCTATGTATTTAAGAGAAGAGTCTTTGCAATTTATTTTGGTGTAGCACCTTCACTCTCAATCTCTCCATAGCAACACTGCGATCAAACTATGCATGTGTTTGGTGTTGAAACCCTGCAAATACATTTATTCAAACGAGTCTACAATATCAATATGATCGCCACTTTAAAATTTTAGCAAGCCTCGAGGAAACTATTCATTATTTATTCGACTTATCGGGAACCTTTAAATTAGATTAACTTTAAATCCAAGTACCCTAACTTGCGTTTCAATTTGATTTTCATTATTATTAAATTAAATCTGATTTAGTCTAATATCAAATTTGATATATTATTAACAACTAATAAATAATATTAATATATTATTATATGAACGTTTAAACATATATTAATATATTTATTATTAAATATTATATTATAAATATTAATAATTATATATATACATAAACCTCTCTCTATATCCTCTCTTTATACATAGAGGTTTATGTATATACAAACCCCCCTCTATATATAATCTTCTATATATATTCCTCTATAATATATAGATTTACATAAGAGGTAGATAAGTATATCCCTCAAAGGCAAAAAAAATGTCTCGCAACCGAAAGAAATTTTGCATTTGGGATCGTCAGACCAGCTTTCAAGAAGCAAAAATTAGCAAGCAAACAATTAAGATTGAGTTCCCAGATGATAATTCAGTCTCCACTTTAATGGAGTGCGCGATCATAGCAAGATTCTGCGGTGGATGGTTCCCCAAAACCCAAATTGAAGAGTGGGTGTCGCAGACCTAGCCCTCATGTTCATGTGCAACCTTTCTTCCCAAAGGTTTCTTCTGTGTCACCTTTGAATGTGAAGAGGTACGAAATGAGGTCCTCTAGCAAGGCCCCTAGAAAATACAAAACTCAATACTATACATGCAAAAATGGATCCCCAATTTCAACCTTTGGAATACAGTTCTCTGTATGAGCCTATTTGGATTAGATTATATAATCTTCCACTTGAGTATTGATCTGAAGAGCGGCTCTGGAAATTGGGGATAGCCTTAGCGCCACGATAGAGGTTGATGAGGAGATTATGAAAGGCAATTCATTCCTTTATGCTAGAATTCATATCGCCACCATCCATGTGATTCCGAAGGAGATACTTTTAACCACCTCGGCTGGGAGTTGGTGCCAAGCAATGGATGTCAAGACTCAAAAAATTTATTGTCTCTCCTACAAGAGTCGCAATCACTCGAAAATCAACTACCCAAAGAAAGAGCCTTCAAAATTTTAAAAATGATGGGTGGAAAAGAAGGATAATAAAATTGAAAAAAGCTCGGCTTCACCTCGAGCCACGACCTCCAACTCCAACCCCAAGGAACCTACAGCCCTGGCGATTGTCCCATATTTGGAGTCAGCTAATGAATTACCCCAATTGGAAGAGGAAGGGGAGGTTGGTTTGGACCAGTGGAATGAACTTGATGATGAAGATGCAGATGGAATTGGAACCCTAGACACCCGATGCATTAGTCAAACAACATCCAAACTTTTGAATATCAATCTTGGTTCTGAAAAGAAAAGGGGCAGGAAAACAAACAAACAAAGGCGGAAGGAATTGACTTAGGAAAAAAGACAATCGAATATCAAGGAGTATTTGTTGAGGTTGAAGGGAGGAAACCCCTCAGAGAGCTATGAAGATTATCTCTTGGAATGTTAGGGGCTTAAATGCCCCTAACAAACGGCACACAACCAAGCACCAAATAGAAATATGTCGGTCGACATTATTATGTTGCAAGAGATGAAACTAAATTCCCAAGATGCAATGACATTCATCAAGCATTGTTGTGGATGGTCAGGTTACAGTGTTGATGTTGTGGGCTTGGTTGGCAGACTTGGTATTTTATGGAACCCTCACAAAGTTGCTATCGATCTCCTTCTCTCATCCCCAAATTGGATGCTTTGCAAGGTTAGAAAATCTCTCTATGATCTTGCTTTTCTTTTGTTCAATATATATGGCCCTACTAAAACTGAGGAAAAGGCCAAGCTCTGGTTTGAGATCCATTCCATCTTTATGGCACATAAAAATGAGGAGATTTCAATGCGATTTTGAATTTGGAAGAGCAAAGTGGTGGATTATCCTTTGAATCCCAATCTTAGAAGGATTTCCTTAGATTTGTGAGAGAATTTGATTTGGTGGATGTGATCCCTAAAAACGGTCTCTACACCTAGACAAACATTAGGGACGGTTTTTCCAATATTTCAAAAAGATTGGATAAGTTTCTTTACTCCTCACAATGGTTGAACTCTGCAAATCTGCTTGAATCCAATATACGACCTATGTCCGGATCTTATCACTTACTGGTCGATATGCTTTTGGGAGGATCACCCTCCGAAAAGGTGCTACTTCAAATTCAAAAGGATGTGGCTTAGGAGGGAGGACTTAGTGGATCAGATCAAGATTTGGTGGGATTCTGCCCCAGATACCAAGGGCATGAGAATGTTCAGATTCATGAAGAAATTGAATTTCATCAAAGGGAAATTGAGGGAATGGAATAAATCTTCCTTCAAGAACATATTCAAAGAAAAGGAGCGTATAGAAAAAGAGTTGGCAGATCTTAATAGTAGGGACATCTCCCAACACATGTTCCAAGCTGACTACTTGAAGGAAAAAGAGCTCATGGCAGCACAAGCAGAGGTTCTAGCTAGGGAAGATGTTTATTGGAAGTCCAAGTCAAGAGAAGTGTGGTTTTTAGATGGAGATGTGAATACCAAATTCTTTCACAACACAACCAAAATTAAAAGATACCAAAACAAAATTGATTCTATTCAATCCTCTGATAGCCAATTGTTGAGAGATGGAGAATAAATTCAAAAGGAAGTAGTTATGTTTTTTCAAAGCCTCCTTGCTCCTTGAAGTGCAGCGAATCCCATAGGATCAAACTCTTTACTGGACAACATCCTGCATCTCATTTGAGAGGCAGCTATTAAAATGCTTATGGCTCCATTCACGGAGAGGAAGTGAAGGTGGTCGTTTTTCAATTACATCCTGACAAGCCCCCGAGCCCAAATGACTTTCCTGCCCTCTTCTATCATAAGTGATGGCACTTTATAGGCAAGGAGGTCTGGGCAATTGTGGAGGATTCTAGAAAAAACAAAGATGCTGAAGGATTTGAAGAACACTCTCGTTGCGCTCATTCCAAAGAAATTGGATTGCCCATCCTTTGCAAACTATAGGCCTTATCTCATTATGCAATACAATCTATAGAATTATTTCCAAGGCCATCATTTATAGGCTCAAGACTATTCTTCCGAGCATCATCTCAGTGGAGTAGAGCGGTTTCATGCCTAGCAGAGACATTACTGATGGCATAATAATTGCAAATGAAACAATTCACTCCATAGCTTGCACTAATTAGTAGAGCATGATGAATAAGTTGGATATAAGTAAAGCCTACGATAGAGTTAGTTGGCGATTTCTGATGACAGTCCTAAAGAAATTTGGTTTCGCATGAAATTGATGCAATGGATTTTTAATTGAATCTCCTCTGTAATGTCCCTTTTTAGGATATTCCTGATTTCTTTACCTACATAAAAAAATAACTACTAGAAAAGGACATTAGAAATATTAAAATAAACATCAATAAATTAAGATAATAGTCAATTCATAGCATCATTCATATTAAATTCATCTATCATAGCATAATTAATAATGAGATCAATACTTCATAACATAAATAATGAGATTAAATCATCATAGCATAATCAATATTTGGTTCCATCCATCATAACACAATTCCTCAAGCCAATCCCATAACGAATTCCTTAGGAATACTCATAGCTACCAGTCCACCTTGGAGGCACACCCTCCTTGATCAAGCTCAAGAGGCACACCCTATTTGATTAGACTCAAGAACATGGTAGGGCCACACACCCCAACCATGGTAGGGCCACACACCCTCACTACTTGGCTGACTTGATGAGAACATGAGGGAGGGCACACCCCATCCACTCACCCCTCGTGAACTCGGAAGGGCCATTCTTCCTACCTGCAAAACATCTCCCTAAATTCAATTGGATTGCTTAGGAATTTGTTAGATGGTTGATACAATGTACCTCTTGATGGATTTCAAGTTCAGTTCAAGGATTGCAATATAACCTTCTTTGCTGTTAACACTTGTGTATATATATGACTTGATATATTTCCTTTTGCTTGATTCTTATATGACTTCCTTCCAATGAAGGTAGCTTTCTTTGATTGCTAATTGATACCTCAGATATTCGCTGGTTTGATTGATTCAATAATAGAATCATAGAACAATAGAATGATAGAATAATAGAAGGATATAATAATCGAATAATAGAATGATGGAATAATAGATTAATCGAATGAGAGGATGATAGAGTTATAGAATGATAGAATGGCTGCCATATATATTATCTCTGCTGATATCAATTACTGTACATAAATTACTGCTGATATATTCCTTGCAGATTTATCACTGCCTTAGATATATTCTCTTGCTGATCACTTGATGATGATCGAAGCACTCTTCATGATCGCTGTCCTTCAAAGATAATTATAAATAGTCACTGCTGTTCTTCACCAATGATAACCGTTGTTCTCCACAAATGATCGTTGTTGTTCTTCATCTCTAAATATAAGATATATCTTTATTTACTCCTATGTATTACTGCTCTGAAATCTGCTATGAATAGAATGCTACAGTGGCAGCAATAAATAATTCTCTGCTGTTATATATATATTCTCTTTTTTGCTGTATATATATATATTATTTTCTTTATTTCCCCTTTTATTTTCTTGCTGATTGATTATATATTTATTCTATTTCTGCCTCTTATATTCTCTGGCTGATCCATGCCTTCAAATGTTTATCATTTCTTCTTTTTATATCCTCCTTGGAATGGAGTCGCACCTCTTACATACATCCTTTGCCTTTTCCCAAAGGGTCATACCCTTTTAAACATTACTGCTGCCTTTTTGTTAACAATAGTTAAAGTTTAATCCTTTGCCTTCTAGCGCTGACTTGTCTGTCTTCTAGCACTTGCCTTGTCTTTATTATGGATGGGTTTCTTTTATTAATTCTTTTGTCTAATTATAATCTTCCTTGGGGGCATGACATCCTCTGTCAGATTTTCCATTGTGATTAACAGATCCCCGTGTGGCTTCTTTGGAAGCTCTAATGGCCTTAGGCAAGGGGACTCCATGTACCCATTTTTATTTATCATCATGACTGAGGCATTGGGCAGGGCTGTCAAGCACAGTGGAAATAAGTCCAGGTTGCACAGAATGTAGAACAAATTACACACCAACAATTCGCAGATGATACCATTTTGTACGGGGCTGCGAATTTGAAAGACGCCAAAGAAATTAAAGATCCTTAATAAGTACATTGCTGCCTCAGGTCAGCTAATCAATCACGATAAAACAAAAATATTTTTCTTTCACACCAAGAAGACTACGCAATGAAGGATTTTAGAATACTTGGGCTTCAGTATCGACTCCATCCCGTGCAAATATTTAGGCGTCCCTTTGTTCAAGGGAGTCATTCGGTCCAATCTTTGGAAAAGCACAATTGACATATGTAAATCCAAGGCATTAGCATGGAAAGGACGATGGCTTTCCTTGGCAAGTCCAATTATGATGATCAAGGTCACCCTGTCAGCAATCCCGATCTATCTTATGTTGTGCCTCGAATTAACCAAAAAAGTGACATCCAGCCTGGATGGGATCCTCAAAAAAATTTATGAGAGGGCTCCAATGAGATAAAAGGATCCCTTTGGTGAACTAGGATATAGCAAGAATGAACAAATCTATTGGTGAAACTGGTATTAAAATTGGTTTGTACAATGTTCACATCCCTGAATGCATTGTGGTGCAAAATTCTTCAAAATAAATACTTGGACATTAATGATCCCTATAGAATCCTCACGACTGCTAATACTCCAAGTGGTTCTCACATTTGGAAATTTATTATGGAATGTCGCCCGATTATTACAAATCATCTATCGTGGGCAATCAATGATGGACGATCGGCCAACTTTTGGTTGGACTCTTGGAACAGACTAGCACCATTGGAGGAAATAGAGAAATTAAGAGTGTAAAGAAATTATGGAAGACATTGGGGGTGACAAGGTTGCAAATTATGTAGAGAAAAAAGAAGATGAACAGGGCTTGCGATGGGAATGGAAAGACTTTAGATGTGCTCCACTGAGTGAGTTGGCCATTAACAAGGTGCTAGGAGAACTAAATAAGCGAAAAATCTCGTTGAATTCAATGGAGGACAAAACAATTTGGTGTGGTTCCAAGTCTGGCTCTTACTCTATTAAGCTTGGCTATCAAGTTCAAACCTTGTCGAACATCACCGTTGAGTGGCCTAAAGATCTATGTTGGAACAATATGATCCTCCCTAAGGTGAGAGCCTTTGCTTGGACTGCCATACACAAGAAAATTCTCACTGGTGAGCGTCTCCATTCTATCGGCATCTCTGGTCCCTCAAGATGCCCATTGTGCAAAAGCAACGAGGAAACGTCTAATCATCTGCTGCTGAATTGCCCCTTCGCCTGTGAATGTTGGAACTGGTTATACAATAAAATGGGTTGGATTAGTGCTCGTCAATCAGATTTGCTTAAAGTTTTCCTTGGTTGGCCACATATCCATAGTAATGCGCTTTGGGCCGGCCTCTGGATTGTCAATCCATCAATGCTCATCTGGCATATATGGAAAGAGTGCAACAAGAGAATATTTAATGACTCGGAATGCAGTATTGTGCAAGTTCTTCAAAAGCTGGAAATTGGCATTTGCGAACTACTAAATGTCAAAGTCCGGGAGATGGGAGGCTCATCATTCACAAATTGGGATGATAAAATGATGAAAAAAAGGCCTGAACTTAAAATCCCTTCTCATTTTAATATAGATAAAGGAGTAGATTCAAAAGAGAGAAGGAGATTGGCAAAATGGATGGCCCCTCCTCGAGGCAGATTGAAACTCAACTTTGATGGCGCCTCGAGAGGCAATCCCGAGGCCTCAAGTGTAGGATGCATTATTAGGGATGAGGCAGGAATCCTCGTGTGGACTTTATCAAAGAAGCTCAAACATGACACAAACAATGAAGTCGAAATGGAAGCACTCCATGAAGGCCTAAGAATATGCGAACAAATGAATATCAAGGTTGAGGGAGACTCGACGATATGTATAAACATTGTTAAAAAGAAAAAGATTATGAATTTTAAGCTGCAGAAATGGGTCAATTTGATTTGGCGATCATTGGATAACTTGGAGGAGTATACCTTAGCACATAATTATAGAGAATCAAACAAGGCAGCGGACTACCTAGCAAATCAAGGTATTGATCAGATTGAATCATTCAAGGTATCCAATCAAGGTACAAATTGGACGGAATTAAGCCACATTTTGGAGGCAGATAGACCTCTTTTTGCAGTATAGGATGATTACCAAATCGGGGAGAAGAGATCCCTTTATGGATGCTGGTGGGATTGGACACTCTGTCCCCTGCCTCACTACTCACGGATCTTGTGCTAGTTTTGTCAATCCGATATATATCCTAGATTTGGTTTAGCGCTTCACACAAAATGGCGCAACAAGTTAGGTTTGAGTGGGAATGTAAGTGTAATCCTGAGGATTCGACAACTCAAATTAGCCAATTGTTCAATGCTGAAAAGGAGGGAGTTGTCAAAGTTGCCTAGCAGACTATCGGAATGCATCTGTTCAATGGCGATCACATCCACGACGGGAGATTGTATGAGGAGTTTCTGACAAATGTCGTTTTGATCCTGGGGAGGAAACAATGGGGAAAACTCCTTGCCCAAACCTTCATCAAAAAGGAATTGCGAGAGCAGGCTTACAAAGAGATTTCTGCATTCAACAAGAAGTCGGATGAAGGATTGCTGGGGGGAGTATTTGACACCAAAATTGCTAGAATGAACAAGGATATCACCAAAGCAATTTGACTATTCAGAGATGGCCTCAACCAAAATAACATGGAGGTCTTCAATTTTTACATTGGGCATCATGTTGACATCTTATCCCCTCTGTAGGCAGAGCATGCATTTGAGGTGTCTGAGGGTCTCCGTTTTCTAATACACCTTAGGGTGCCAGAAAATTAATCTATATGTTGTATGCTCTAGTTTTGAGCAGATGTACTCTTTTTTTTGTTCACAATATATGGGAGCTATCCCCTTGCTAGCACTTACCTATCAAATATATATATATATATATCGTCCCCAAAAAATGGCTCTCAGACTACCATCCCCGAAACGCGTCCCCTGCCGTCCCCATCCCCAAAACGTTGTGGAACATAGTTTTTTTTCATTGAAACAAAGACCATTTATGTGGAGTGCAGTGCATTTTGTTTTATATTTTTCTAACAATGTTATTTTTCCTAGTGCCTTGAATAGAGGTCATTATTTCTTCATGATGGACCTACATTCATTATAAAATTTTTTAAAAATATAATATTAAAGAAAACAATACATATTATAATTTTTGGAAAGCTAATACTAAGGGCTACATACTTACAAAATGGCATTTCCAAATGACTTCATTTGATCGCCCAAAAGGTGAAGCAAAATTGTTTTTTTGTCAACATTTTGACAGGTGTGGAGGAGACTCCATTAGGGGTTTGATTTAAGCCTAAGGGGATTCTATCCAAGGGGGTTAAAATGACTTCATTTGATCGCCCAAAAGGTGAAGCAAAATTGTTTTTTTGTCAACATTTTGACAGGTGTGGAGGAGACTCCATTAGGGGTTTGATTTAAGCCTAAGGGGATTCTATCCAAGGGGGTTTGTTTTAACCCCCTACAATAAAGCCCACTTAGATTGAACCCCTCTAGGCTTAAATCTTTAATTTTTCAAAAAAATATGTGATTGCAGACAAAAATTAGGATGTCCCACAAGTGGGACACACTATTGTGGGATCAGCCATGTGGGAAAGACAAAACAGTTGATCATATCTTATGGAAATGTCCAACAGAAAGGCTTTTGGGGATGGCTGCAAGATGAATTCAATTTCCTTTGTACTGCTCCTCTCTCTTGGAAAGGGCCTCTTTTAGGGGATTCTTGGATGGTATAGGACAGCTGCAAGGATTTATGGCATACAACTCAATTGGCAGCAATCAGTTTTCTTTGGAGGTCGGGATGCCATGATATCTTTTAGGACGATACCTCCCCTCTCCAAATGGGGAAATTGAGGCCTTTTAGACAAGAGTTGGCTTTGATGGTACAAGCTAAGATTGAGTGGTTTTGAAGAGATGTGAACTTTTTGGCCATTGGGGCGTCAGTTCAAGTGCTTTTTTTCCTTGCCTGTATAGGGAGAGAATCCTCTCGTTCAGCATTATGGTTAGATGATGTAACTTTCTATTCCTTGGAAGTTTTATATGAAGCAATTTTTTCAATTAAAAAAAATACACAGAATAAATAGTAGATCTATTACTTTCTTCAATAGGTTACAATTTTAGCCATCAAGCATGTGACTCTGACATATGAGAAGCCCAACAGAATGCTGCATGAACTGGCTTCCATCCCATATCTCATCCCCCGATACACAATTAATAAATGTTATTCATTCATACCCACTGCCACTAATTGTCCAGTAAGTCCCTAGTCCAATGGTGATAAGCCAGTTCAACATAAAACCAATCAGGAGATGATTTGTTTCATCAATATCTTTCTCAAGATTCTAGGAGAAATGTAAGAATAGCAATGTACTGTTGGAGGCCCTAATCATGGAACTTGAAGTAATTGCCATCCACCCATCTTAGCATGTTTGATGTCATCTTCACTAGCAACTCAAGGATAACAATTGATCTAGCAAAACAGTTCATAAGAGATGATTGTTATTGGCTGATGATGAATAAAGGAGAAGAGATGCAGGGAATGGAAGACATATAAAATTTTATCCATTAGGTATGCCATTAACAAGATTCAAAACTTGTTACCTCACATGAGTGTGCACAGTCATGTAGGGCAGGATAGGAAAGGTAATACAAGTGGTTCCTTACATCATATCCTAGATTGGCTGCAACATGGTAAGGGAAGATGGACATTTGACAAACAGGCCACCATACCCCATGCTGATCCAAGGATTAACATAATGAGTAGCTTTTATTTTTGGGTTAAGTAGCCTACAAAATGTTGTATCAGAGGAACGAATTCACAAAGAATGAGAGAGAATACTCCGGGAGGCACACATTGTAACCTGTGTGCATGCTTATTTATTATTGAGAGGGGAAGTTACATTGGTGGTAACTCACATTGTGTTAGTTCCTTATTAGACATATTCAATGTATAAGCCCTTACTACGTTATAAACCTCATGTCTAATACAAACTAGATTGGAAGTCATTAATTTTCCACGGTCCGTAATGTTGGATTGAATGCTTCTGGATTTGACTGTGTTAGATATTTTTCCTCAACGTTTTGTATCACACTCCGTGATCCATCATCAGGAGAAAGAGAGCAAGAGAAGAGAAACATTGATGATGGATCACGGAGTGTGAACCGATATGTTGAGAAAAAATATCTAACACAGTCAAATCCAGAAGCATTCAATCCAACAAACTAGATTGCCATTAAATACACAAAGCTGGCTAATATACTCATCCAGAAGACAATATATGGTTGTCAACTTTGAAACTGAAAGCAATTTTCAAAAACAATTTGGGGGAGGGGAAGAACAGTAAGAATGAGAAAATTGTCTTACTGGTTTTGGACTAACCCTTAAAGTCATCTTTGAGAGCAGATAAAAGGAAAATGAAGGCTATGCTAAATGAAGGGATGGAAAAAGGTGTGCACCGGCAGCCTCACACTTTTCTCATATATCATTTAAGGTGAGTGCAAGCTAACTCAAGTGCTTGAAGACATGCTCAGCGCCATTCAGAAGGAATTTGGTATAAGGAAGGCCTGAATGACGAGATAGGAACTGTAAGGATTTGAACTCTCTAGGTCCAATCAATGAGAAAATCCTAAACAAGCAGCCCAAAGAAATCATAAGGAGCAGCAGGTTCACAACTTGCAGAGTCAAAGTCCATAAAGTTGACAGCAGTGAAGCAATCCAGTCCAGCAATCTTGTTCATAAAAATGCACATTGATACCTAGCATTAAAATAGCTTTTATTTTCTGTTTAAACTTTGCCTTGTATGTCTTCTTTGAAAATCTGCCTATGTTAGCCACAAAGTTTCATGGCATTTTATTATTTTTTACTTGAGTTGCATTCCTACAACCAGCCACTGTGATTTGAATTACTAGTTGAACCAGAACATTTTTCTCAGCTGCTTTGGGGCTTGCACCTATACAATGAAATTGCGTTACTTTTATAATCATCAAATAACTGCTTACTAATTAACTAGTTAGTTAATTAGCTACCTATTCATTACAAAATGAAAATACTAAATCATTTTACAACATTTTCTTTTATTACAAAATATTTATATTTTAATATGCATCCTTTATCATGTAACTGGTCTCAGTAGAGTCAATAGTCTTTACTGATATTATAACTGACACCAACCTCTCCCCCATACATGCCCCGCACAATCAGTTCACAAACCAAAATCATGCATCTTCCAACTATTCCAAAGTTTCTTTCTTCTATTCTCCCTTCAAAGATTTTAACACTGTAGGGCACATTGAGGTTTGTCAACCTCCAAGAGTGCAATCACGTCCCCATTTTGAAGTGGAATCCCAAATTTAGCAATGGAATGTGATTCCACTGCTGCACATCTGAGCTGGATTCGGATTTCTATGAAATAATAGCACTGTCTGCTGATTTTAGCAGACATGCCCTTTCATTCTAATTATTAAAGCTTCACCTGTTTTTCATATGCATTCACAACATTTAAGAATCAAAACACTTGCTGTTGGTGAATGTCAAGATATGGTATGAATGTCAAAGGGTTGAGCTCAATTGGTTAAAGCATTGGGTTCTCATTGTGCAGACCCAAGTTCAAATCCCCAAAGTGACATCTAATGTGGAATTCTAAGTTGTGTCTCTTGGTCTTTCATTGTTGTCTTCTAGTGTAGATGTGACTTCTAAGGTGGATTTTACTTGAGCTGCATGTATAATTTGTTTTGTTGTATAATTTGAGCAAGGAAGTGACATCCTCCTGACTTATGGCACTGTTAATTTTGCCAGTATGGCCGTTTTGTACTCCTATTTCTATCTTATTGAGTTGACTGACAAATAAAAATATCATATTGTATATACAAGTATTCTCCTCCTTCACTTTATGAGATGGAAGTAGGAAAGAAATACTGAGTAGATTAATAATACCGGCCATCTCTTACTTTGTAAGATTTTCAAATAAGAAGTCAAATTGCTACAATTGCCAATGGTAACATAGTCAACTGATGTTTGACCAAGGATTATATGAATAGTCTAGCAGAGCTTCAAAATCACTGCTATTCGATAGCTAAGCTCACAATTGATGATATTCCACATTAGAGTTTTTACTTCTTTTTAAAGGGTTGAATTCTTCATTGAAAATGACTTTTAAAGGGTTTTGATATGACAGTAGACAAAAGTTTTGTGCCTCTTTGAAGTTCAATCACTCTTTCGCTTGGATTCATCATAGAGTGTGTTGACTTATGTTTGCAATATTTCCCCTTTATACTTGAAAATGTTATGGCATGTTTTTGGCTTCATGATTTGGATGCAAGATAATATTGGAATCTTGGATATTACTTCAAGAAATATCAACATATCTAATAATTCCTAGGCACTAACATGACACATTCAACAAAATCTATCAACCAAATAATGACATTTATGTTAAGAAAGAATCACCTTTTCATCCATGTTGTGAACCAAATCTTCTGCAGGGCTCATGACTCGACCAAAAGGCATTGGGAATTCAATATTGCCCCACCTGCCAAAAGAACAAATGATTAAAATTTTTAAATAGTTTTTTGTCTCATCCAAAGTTCAAATAAACAACCAAGAATCTCTGGACCATGTAACTTGTCTAAACAGGATGAACAAATATACTTTTGGAAGTTCTTAAAAGCAGCAGTGTCATCCAATTCTCCTCTCATATCCAAGGGGTAAGGATTTCCATCAACAAATGTAAATGGATTCATCTCTAAGAAAGTGAAGTCCAAATCTGCATTGGAGATTGGAAGAATTCAGAAAAATGTCAAGGCCCTTAAGGAAAATAAGAGAAAGGAAGACATTAAGGCAAAAGTAGCACTATCGTTGATTGTTAAGCAATTAGGAAACCAAGATAAGACAGAAAGGTAGAACTAGCATAATTATTGACCAGCAGTTAAGAATTGGAGATGATTCTTACCCAGAAAAACTTTGTAAACACCTGTAATGAAAGTCTCAATTTTCCCACGAATCTGTGCAAATTAGACACTCATAACAATCAAATAGGTTTTCAATTTAAACAAGTCCAAGCAAGAGGAAAAGAGTAGAAATAAAATGACAATCAACCATCCAGATTCTAGTTTATCATAAACTTAAAATATTCAATACCTTTTATCCCAAACATCCTTTATAGAGGTGTTCCCATAAAGAAGGCAAGATTAATTTCAACAAAAAAAATTATGATTAATGGTCATAAGATTCTTTTCTCTGTGCACACAATTGAGTTCACGTTAGTATACACAGGATTAGCATATTCTCTCTTTTAAAAGCCTTCCCCTAGAAAGCTATCTTGAGTTATATTTTCTAACATGTTTCTCCAACTTTAGATTCAGCTGACTCTTGCCAATCAAAGCAATTCAACATGCTATTTTACTTCTGATATTTGGAAAATTTTGTTCCCTCGTGATAATTTTGACTATGCAAGCCTAAATTGGTGTTGATCGCACATCTATTTGACTTGCCTACAAAGATTTTGACTTAAGAAAGCTACACTATCCCTAAATGCTATGTTTGGCACACATATATGTAATGTCCCCATCTTGATAGAGTGGTCTGTCAGCGTCAAAGTAGTATAGATGGATGTATTTGTAGTTTTTGTCAGATAGTTAGGACTTAGAACTGAAATAAGATGGGCGTGTGGTCAATTAGGTAGGTTTGCAGTGGACTGGACTAAGGTGGTCAGTTAACTGTTTGGTTTCTGCATTGATTGAGGAGCGGCTTTGACAGTTGACTATTTAGTTAACCACCTACGATTGAGGGATCAACTGATCAGTTAGCTGTCATTGATTTAGGAAGGGGCTTGGCAATCAATTGCCATTAATTGAGGATTGATCAACTACCATCGTTTGAGGAATGATTGCCTATGATTTAGGATCACTAGGAGCTGGGATTATAAAAAATAAGGTAAAAGAGAAGACACTTTTGACAATTGCAGACAAACTCAATTTCTTTCACAATAATGTGATCAGTTGCTTTCAGCAGTTCTGAACACTTGGAGGCAGAAATCTACAAGCAGGTCAGTCTAATCCTTGGGGGTGGAAATTTACAAGCGGGTTTGTCTAATCCTTGGGGACATAAACCCTCGAGGCAGTTTGTGGTACAAAATTCCAGCAAGACCATGCAGAATATCTAGGATTGTCAAGTGTCCAGTTTTGCAGACTACTAAGAGTTCAGTTGCTTCAAAGGCATTCAGATTTGCATGCTAGGTGCACCCAGTAAGTTGTATTAGTTTAATGTATTTCAGTTTATATGTGAATGTATGAAACAAATAAAAATAAAATTATTTGTTGTTGGAATATTTCTCGGTCTGTTTGGTTTATTTTTTGTATACATTTAGTTCGGGTCTTTACAATGGTATCAAAGTTGTGATCTTGTGTAATGTCCCCTTCTCATCAGTGATATCCAGGATGGACCGTTAGCCTATCCCGGAGGCCCGTAGGCTAGACAGAGGCAATAATTAGGGTTTCCAACTGTGGTGATCTCTTCTAAGCTTTTGGGGATCTAGTTGTCAGTGTATGGCAGTTTGATTACTGGATTCCTTCAGGGTTTTCAGAGAGCTTTAGGGTGATATAACATGCATTGGCATCCGAGGACTTTCTTGAGCTTACTATTTTTAGTAAGTACTATTTCTGGCAGCATGATCTATGGCAGAGTATGGCATTGAGTTCTTCCTTGACAATCCTTGCTTGGGATGGACAAAAATAATATAATATGGGCACTTTATTATTTTATTTATAAAAAGGCAACTTTGACATAATTAAATATTATAAAGTTAAGTTGTACCCCTATGCCTAGGAGACACAACTTAAAGTTGTTTTAAAAGGGGGACCATGTGAGCATTTGAAAATAAATTAATTATTTATGCCAAAAGGGAACACCTAGGGAAAGTGGGGAAAAGAAAGAAAAAAAAGTTTTTTTTTCTAATCCTAGGGAAAGTTAGAAAAAGAAAGGAAATAAAGTGTTTTTTTCTAATCTTAGGGAAAAGTGAAAAAAGAAAGATTAGAAAAGGATGGAAAGAAATTTTTTTTCTAATTTTTTAAAAGAATGTTTCCTCTCCCATATTGGGGAAGTTTCTCAAAGCTTTCAAGGAAGAAAATATAAAAGGATGTGAGGGCTTCTCTTTTCATTATGCTATGGATATTGCTGATATTGAAATGTTATTGGAGTTCTTATTGATCTCAGGGCTTTAAGGACGAAAACCCTCATGGTTGACATTGGTTTCGGGTTTGAAAGATAACCCCTAGTTGATTGATTGTGGAGGAATCCATCCAGGGTTTCTACAAGTGCTTCATTGCAGGAATTTGAGTTGGTGCAATAGCTAATGTATTATTGCACTTCTGATTTGAAGTTTGATTGAATGCAATAGCTGGTTTATTATTGTATTTACACAAGGGTTTGCAAGTTGCAGCAGCTGGTTTATTGTTGCACTTGAAGGAGTTATCTTCGCTGGTTCGATGATTCCAAATTTAATGGTCATGAACCAAATTTTGGAGGAATAAAGGAATTCGATTTTAAAATTGGAGATTCACTGCAAATCAAATTTAATATTGGAGCCGATTCTACTGCTAGAAATCGTGGTCTAGGTACTGTTGTCATTGTTCTCCAAGGCGACATCCAAGTTCTCATAATAGCGTTGTCAATACAACACTTGTAATTGCATAGAGTCTTGTGTGTTAGAGTAGTAGGTTAATTAATTAATTAATTTAATCATATTGATTAATTAATTAAGTCACCTTTACTTTATTTTTCACTTAAGCTAAACTTAGGCACTTTATTATTTAATAATTCTTTTATTAAATCCTAGGGTTCACTTTAGGGTTTTGATCTCCTTTCTTAAGGATTGATCTCTTTGTAATTATTCATTCTTGTTTATGCAATTTTACTCTCTTGGCTTGAAGAGCAATATCTGTGTGTTGTTCGAATCTCTTCTACATGACAGGTTATTTTGCTTGCAGGTGATCATTGGGTTCTGTGAGGTTGGCTTTTACAACTTCAACATGGTATCAGAGCTTTAGATCTGCAGCTTCCTGTTCATTTTTTGAGGGATTCAAGACTTGAAAGAGTATTTCAGTGCATCTTGAGTCATTTTTTATCCCACCATTGCATTCAGAGTGCTGGAAATAGTCAAGATTGGCCTTTGTTTCGTCAATTTTAGACTCACAGGCTCAGATTTGTAAAGGTTTCAGCGGATGCTTTTTTTGGGATCCCGAGGAAAGCTATTTTTTAGAACATTTTCAGCCTGAATGGACCTCACCGTTGCGACCGGAGTGGCCCAAAACCTATAAATCAACTATAAATTTGTCGAAACCGGCCTCGGGCTCATCTAGGGCAAATTTTTTTTGCCAGGCAAGTCGTACGGCCTACCCAACACGCAGATCGAGGTAAATAAAAAATAATAATTTTTTTTTTCTGCCGTAAAAAAAAAAACAATTTTCAAAAAGCAGGTTTTTTAAAAAACATTGTAAAGTTCTTTTAAAACTTTAAAAAAAAGGGCAAACAAAAAATTTAGGTACTGGGGTACCTGTGCATGCAAGCCCCCGTACCTATTCACGTACCTGCATGTTGCAGGCTTCCTTAAAGGCTCCCGTACCCTTTATTTGGGCTTTGGCCTCTTAATGGGGTTGAACCCCTTATAATTTTTTTTTAAAGTTTTTTTAATAAAAAAAAACATCACAAATTTTTTTATTTTTTAAAATAATTAAAAAAAAAACTATTCTATTATTTGCTGTACCAGCGCCCACCTTGGGACCTGTGCCTTTTTAGCAGTGACTTTTTTTTTAGCAGATTCTCTAATTCTGGCTGCAGTTCTGCCAATTTTAGCAACATGGGCCATTTTTTGCCCTAATTTGTGCTCTTATTTTTTCCATATCTTGAGCAAACGGTATCGATTTTTCAAAAACAAATAGAGGTTGGAAAGCTAGTTCCGAGCCCAATCCAGTGGCACAGGTGATTTTTTCTGGTTTTTCTATTTTACTGCCTTTTTTGCCAGTCAAAGTCAGATCATCGTTTTCACGCTTCCGGGGGCATAACTGTTGCATATGACCTCCGTTTTTTGCAAACGAATAGGCGTTGGAAAGGTCTTGCAGTGCTCTTTCTAGATCTGTAGAGTATTTCATCAGCAAATTTACCAAGTACACAGAGAATAGTCTAAAGTGATTTTTGCTTTTTCATGCTTTCCAACTGGGGTTTAGTTTCTTGTGTTGTGGGGGGTGTTTTTTTCCTTGCTTTCTGTATATACACATCAGAAAATAGAAAACTCTTCCCTTAAACACATTTCAAAAACTCAAACATCATGGCGGACACCTCATCAGTTGACCGTCTTTCCCCACACAATTATCACACCTAGAAGGCACATATGACCTGACTTCTAATGTCAAAGGGGTTATGGTCCTGTTTGGATGAGATTCAGCCTCAGTTGCAACGTCAGTTTGAGATTCTGCAGCATAGAAACAAAATGGATGAGGCCATGGGTTTGATATCATTGCATGTTTTAGACAGTCTTTTATTTCACCTTGAGAATTGCACAACTCCTCGGGAAATGTGGACCAAGTTCAATGATCTCTTTGGCACCATCAATCAGTTCAGAGCACTTCAGATTGAGGCAGAATTGACTTCCTTGGTACCTAATTCTTTTCCATCTATTGAGGATTTCTTGATGAAATTCAAATCACTCATATCTTTGTTACAAGGTTGTGGTAAGAACAAAACAGACACAGAGTGTATATACCTGATTCTATCTAAGATCCGAGGTTCATTTCAAATATTCTCTTCTACATTCTACTCCACCATGGATGCTTTGGGTCCACGATTTACCATGCCTACATTTGAGGTATTCTGTGATCGGTTGTCACGTGAGCAGTCCAAGTTATCACAGTTGGATGCTCTTCCAGGATCACAGAACCATGCATTGGTAGCTCAATCATCTCAGGGGAGGCAGAAGCAGAAGCAAAAATAGAAACCAAAGACCACAGAGCATGGGAAGGATCTCGGTTCACAGAACACCTCTGATTCTCATTCTCCTAAGTGGGAATCATCGAAGAAAGAAAGACCTAAGATAAGTCAGGACATGATGAGTCTAAATGCTATGAGAAGAAGATAGATGGATATGCACAACAGGTTTCAGATTTGACAGCTCTTCTTATGAAGAACAATATTCATCCCTCTTCTTCATCTACATCAGGCGGGTCTTCTTCTTCACCATCATTCCAGACAGATGGATAGACTCCACACACGGGTTATGCATTATGTGCAACCACCAGTTCACATTCATCTAGATGGCTATTGGATTCAGGTGCTTCACACCATATGGCATCTTCTCAGGACATGTTCTCATTTTTTGAGACTGCGTCCTCACCACACATATTGATGGGTAATAACACTTATATGAGTGTATGTGTACCTACACAATGATCTAGCTACAAGCAAAAGAAGCAAAACTTGTAGAAAAGGAGAAAACCCAGTGGGAAAAAACTCCTCTCCTAAAAGAGATGCTGAAAGAAAGTACAAATGAAATGTCTCAAAAGACTCTCTCAAGAACATATGCAAATATACAATGATCTAGCTAGAAGAAAAAGAAGCAAAACTTGCAGAAAAGGAGAAAACCCAGTGTTAATAACACTTCAATGATGTACTATGTGTACCATCTTTTGTACACCAACCTTCTCTTGAGACATTTTGTTTGTACTTTCTTTCAGCATCTCTTTTAGGAGAGGAGTTTTTTCCCACTAGGTTTTCTCCTTTTCTGCATGTTTTGCTTCTTTTTCTTCTAGCTAGATTATATGGTAATAACACTTCAATGATGTACTATGTGTACCATCTTTGTCCACCAACCTTCTCTCCATTTATCAGATTGCTCACAGTAGGATAGGGAAGATAGTTGAGTTCACACCGGATTCAATGCACATCAAAGACATACAGATTGGCAACATTGTTGCAATAGGGACAATTGATCATTCTTCCTGATTGTATGCATTCACACACTTTGGTCCACCATCTCCATTGTCTGAGTATCACTCTCTTTCTCCAAGAGAGCATGTTGTATCTGAGGTGAAGTTTGGTCACTTGAACTTATGTGTTCTTCCATCTGTTCATGAGACCAGTGTTGAGACTTCTACAGCTCCACCTCCTGTTGAGACCACATTTGTTCAACAGGATCCCTCTTCAGCTTTGACTGACATTGTAGCTCCACTCATCGAGCCATCTAGTGCAATTATTGAGGCCATATTAGAGGATATTCATTTCCTCACAAATGACAAATTCAGCACATCTGTTATCCCATCTTCATTGGAGATCCATTTCAGGATCATCTTGAGTTGTTTGATGTTGATACATTTGATTCAACATCCTGTCATTCAAACAATGTTGCTACATTTGATTCAACATCCTGTGATTCAGACGCTCATGCTTCAGTTCAGTTCTCTAGTGAGCATCATCCAGGACTTCCATTTTCACCTCACATCAAGGGATTTCCTCATCATCGATCGTTGGATTAGTTTCTTCCTCAGGGGAGACACATTGGTTTGATCTCGACACAGGGGTTCTCTCATTCTGGGGGGGCTTTGAAGTCTCCACTCTCTCTCATGAGGGGGTATTTGATTGTATATTTGCATATATTCTTGAGAGAGTCTTTTGAGACATTTTATTTGTACTTTCTTTCAGCATCTCTTTTAGAAGAGGAGTTTTTTCCCATTGGGTTTTCTCCTTTTCTCCACTTTACAGAGATTTCATTGTACTTGGGTACCTCATCAGGCCTAGTTGCCGGGACCCATCTTTGCTTTCTTGCATTTGTCCTTAGTTTTTTAGCTTCTCCCTAAGTTCATCTTAAGGGGGGGTGTTAGAGTAATAGGTTAATTACTTAATTAATTTAATCATATTGATTAATTTCACCTATACTTTATTTTTGTGATATCCCGATATTAAGACATTGTTTAAATTAAAGATTTAAACGTTAGATAAAAGATGGTGAAATTGCTTCCGTAAACGTGGTGTTTAGAATGATAGAAACAATTGTATATCATATTTAATAAATAATATTATTATATAAATATAAACATTTAAATATTATGATCATAAATATATAATATATAAAGTTAATATATATTTAATTAACCAGATATATTATTATATTATATAAAATAAATGTAAATAATGAATATAAATATTGATAATATAAATATAAATGTTATCAATATATTATCATAATTATCACATGTTATAAATATATAAAAGAAAAGTAAATATGATTACAATTATAAAGTGACTTTTTATACTTATAAAAGCAGCTAATATAATATGTAAATTTAATACAAAGACCAATCAGCGATGACTTCAAATCAAAATATAATCCAAGGCATATGACAGATCGTAAATACTTTTGTTTGAAGAAGGCTGCTGCGTTCCATATAAGACAAGAAATATATATCAAAAGATACGAATGCTTATAGAGGAGATGCCAATGAAATTCCTTTATGAGTCGCAGCGATTGAAGTAAAATAAAACGGCACGAATTTCATATAAGCAGCTAGTAACCAAAGGAAAGCGATCAGTTTTATAGCAACAGCAAATAATATTAATTAAAGGCAGTAATCAAGGATAATAAGAATTAATATAACAAAACAGCCACTCTCCATAAGCGCTCTATTGAAGGGTTTTGTTAATAAGATGGTAAATAATATAATAGAAGGTGTGGAGCAATTAAAAGCAATGATCAGCATTTATGAAGAGGTGCAACTTTGAAGAGTCACCTTCATTTGTAACAGTCATGTATCTTCATAGACCTTGAGGATATATTAAAGAAGAGTGGAAGGTATGTTTTGAAGGGGAAGGAGGAAGAGAAGAATAAGGAGAAAAAGAGAAGAATATAGTCCTGAGTTAAATATATATATTTATGAGTTTAAGGCAGATAGAGGGGACAAATATATTTCTAAGTCTAAGAACATATATATATTCAAAAGGGAAATACATCTAATAGATAAGATATAAATTACAATTTCTGATATTCCTTGACGGAGATAACAGCAAGGAGTATATTTGAGAGTAGATCAAAAAGAGGATTGTGAGTTCATATAATTGTGGTAGGGTGTTTATATAGGATGGTGTCTAAATCTGATTAATAGGTTATGCTTATCATCATTAATAGTTCATGCACATTATCATTAATAGGGTATGTTACTTTCATGATGCATTGCTGATATGATTGTTTGCAACTATGAATTCATTAGTTTATTATGCATTAATATGGATTCTTGTATGAATGTTATGATGAGGGAATTAAGGGCCTACGAGGAGGGGAAACGGCATTGGGATCATCCTCTAAGTACGCCACCCCATGGTGGATGGCTAAGGCCTGCCACATGTGGGCCAAGGGGGCATAGAAAGCCGCTCCTGGGCTTAGATGGAGTGATTTCCAGGACACCCTGCTATAGTTGCACCCCAACCTCCCATCATGATGATTAATTATATCATAAGAGGAAACAGAATGGTTCTGATAAGGGGAACGGTGATAGGACGCCTCACTAGGCACCCACCCCATATGGATGGCAAGAGGCCACATGGGGCCAAGAGGGGTGAAGCACCCGCTCTTGGGCCTAGGGTAGAGGGTTTTTTGGGCACCCTATCAAACCATTTTGTTCCAAGAATTAGAAACCCTAACCCTAAACTTATGGAATTTGAATTTTTAGGGTAAAATTAGTATTGTCCCAATAGGGAAATTTACAATTTTTCACTTAAGCTAAACTTAGGCACTTTATTATTTAATAATTCTTTTATTAATTCCTAGGGTTCACTTTAGGGTTTTGATCTCCTTTCTTAAGGATTGATCTCTTTGTAATTATTCATTCTTGTTTATGCAATTTTACTCTCTTGGCTTGAAAAGCAATATCTGTGTGTTGTTCGAATCTCTTTTATGTGACAGGTTATTTTGCTTGCAAGTGATCATTGGGTTCTGTGAGGTTGGCTTTTACAACTTCAATATTGTATTGCTGTCATAACAGCAGCCATTATCATAGCTTGCATTTCATATGATAAAATCACCCAGGTCTGCACTTGTATCGCTGCCATATAAGTTGAGTGGTATTTGCATTGTAAGTCATCTCCTAAGAAAGCAATTTGCTGTGAGCAACATTGACAGTCATTGTAATTGGTTTGAGCTGCAATATTATATACTATGGAGTTCGGAGTTTGCACATGAAGTGTTTGACAGAATGTCTCTTTGCTGTAACTACATATTTGCATGAATTTTCAGTCATCTCTAGTCTTGGAAAATCAGAAAATTACTTGTATTTGCATTCTCATTGCATTTTCAGTTAGTAACACTTTATTGGGAAGTCTTTACATACATTGCAGTCATCATATAATAAGCAAAATATCATTGTATAGCTGGAAGGAGTTTGTAGGACAAGCGTTTGACAAGATTTCTGAGCAGCAAAGGCACAAAATTAAGACCAGATTGGGCAAGGGACATTACATCTTGCTAGCCTGTGAAAAATACAAATAATATTTATTATATAAAACAAAAACAAAACAAAACAATCAAGTGCAAAAAAAACCAAAACCTACAAACAATTTTACCACATGTCAAGAAGTGACAAGGAAACAAGGTAGTAGCAAAGGGAATAAAGAAATCAGAAGATATCAAACGAGGATAAAGAGCAGAAATTTTGCAATATAATGATGTCCTTAAGGGATGGTCAGCAACATCTCATTAAGATCTTCATTCAGAACCAACGGGGTAAAGAAACTAATCAGGCAACTATGCCTTCGAGTAATGGGGCACAAGGGGCATCTTCATCTGCAGAAATAAATCAGAATATCCCAACAAAATCAGTCATAGGCACAGGACTATCTAGGGTTATGTTTTTGCAGAAAGAAGCCTTGACTCAAGACAAAGATACAAACAATCAGCAAGAGAGGATTTAGATGCTCTCCGTGCTAAATACAGGGCAAAGAGTGCTGAGTTTCGAGAATATATTTCCTTCATAAATTTTTGTAGGCTAAAGTAAAAAACCAAAACTAGGAATGCGAGTAGAACTCCTCTGAAAGGGCCTTATAAAGACTTGCAAAGCAGGTTGGGAAAGTTCATTATCCCCTCCTTTGATGGACCCAACAAAACTTTAGCTCGAGCTTGGATCTACAAGCTAAATACCTACTTCTCATTGAGCCCTATGTGTGACGAGGAAGCATTTAAATTTGTGATCCTTCACCTAGAAGGAGTTGCACGAGTGGTGGTATCACAAGCTAGTCACTCAAGGGCATAGCCTCATCACCACCTACGAGGAGCTTTGTAGGAGGTTGACCAACAAATTTGAGAAGCAAGATCCACAGGAGCGCTTTAGGGAGTTGGCACAATTACAACACCATGGCTCAATGGATGCATACTTGGGCAATTTCCAGAAGGTAAGTCGTGATGGTCTCTGATGTGTCAGAGAGGCATCTCACTTTCCATTTCATGGAAGGGTTGAGAGAGCCCCTCAAAGGCCTAGTCAAGGCCCTTGAATCGGATTCATTACAGACGGAAATAAAAAGGCCCTAGATGTTGGAGACCATTACAGCTAGCAGATCCTTCCAAGGGTCTACCATTGGAGGTGTGAGTACAAGAGCGCCGCGACAGCAGCAAAGGACTCCGTACAACCTTTTTCCACAAAGATTGGGGCCTGCACACTCTTGACCTGCGGATTACCAAGGGACAAGACACACCTTTAGGAGTCAGCAATTGGGTGACATGACCAGCAACAAGATGCAGAGGAAGCAGCTATGCTTTAGCTGCAAGGAGCCTTGGGACCCGACACATAGGTGCTTGAGAAAGGGGCAAGTACATTGGATAGAGGTGTACTTGGACAACGAGGGAGAGCTTGAGCCATGCACAGAGGCACAAAGTGTGAGAACAGGCTGACATTTTAGATTACCTTTTTTTGTTTTTCTTGAGGGCAAGCAAATTCGAGAAGGGAGGACTTCTAATTCCCCCATCTTGATAGAGTGGTCTGTCAGTGTAGAAGTAGCATCGATGGGTGTGTTTGTAGTTTAGTTAGGACTGAAATAAGATAGGTGTGTGCTCAGTTAGTTAGGTCTGCAGTAGACTGGAATAAGGTGGTTAGTTAATTGTTTTGTTTCTGCATTGATTGAGGAGTGGCTTTGACAGTTGACTATTTAGTTAACCTGGAACCACCTATGATTGAGAGATAGACTGACCAGTTAACTGTCCTTGATTTAGGGAGGGGCTTGGCAGTCAACTGCCATCAATTGAGAATTGATCAACTGCCACCATTTGAGGAATGACAGCCTATGATTTAGAATTGCTGGGAGCTGGGATTATAAAAAAGGCATAAGGCAAAAGAGAAGACACTTTTGACAATTGCAAACAAACTCAATTTCTTTCACAGGACGCCGCTTTCAGCAATTCTAAATGCTTGGAAGTGGAAATCTACAAGTGGGTCAGTCTAATCCTTGGCGACAGAAACCCTCAGGGCAGTTAAGGCACAGAATTCCAGCAGGATCATGCAGAATATCCAAGATCATCAAGTGTCCAGTTTTGCAAATTGCTGAGAGTTCAGGAGCTTCAAAGGCATCCAGACTTTCATGTTGGGTGCAACCAGTAAGCTGTATCAGTTTAAAGTATTTTAATTCATATGTGAATGTATGAATCAAATAAAAATAAATTGGTTTGTTGCTGGAGTATTTCTGGGTCTGTTTAGTTTAATTTTTTGTATGCATTTAGTTTGGTCCTTTACAATGTACTCATGCTTTCTGCATGGAACATCTACTCTATTTTGCCAGGTTAATGCATGACAGGCGTACCTTCTGCAACTTAGGCTGTTGTTAATCTGATTTGGTTACAGCCAATTTAAAATATAGCAACTGACTTTTCTAGTCTGAAAGTGGCTGCATTATATATAGCCATTTCAAAATTTGGGTAAGAATAGTTCTATATGCAAGTAATATGGATACAATCTTCTCAGGTTTGCTGTTACAGTTTGAATTTGGAAATGTGATCAAGTTGATAAAGCAGATGGTTCCCATATGCAGTCTTCTTCTAATTATACAATTTTAACATGTTTTTAAACAATAATGTAATTAATATTTCAAATTGTTGGCATGGCCGGCAATATTGTTAGACAGTCTTTTGGCTGTGAACAGGTAACTTCCCCATTTAGTTATTATTTGGTTTACATTTTAAACAATAAAAAACCTTTACATGCTTGTAACTTCTATAACAACAAATCACCTACTTTGGGGGCCAGTAATAGACCCTCTAATAGGGATTTGGCTAAATGGCACCCTCCAAAGAAGGGGACTATTAAATTCAACTCAGATGGGGTATCCAAACCCAACACAGGCTTGAAAGGAAGCAGAGGAATCATCAGAACTAAACTCGATAAAGTGTATGGTTTCTATGTGACTCGTACCATAAAGATACTAATAACATCATAGAAGCAGAATCTCTAATTCAAGGTCTCCAAGTTGCAGTAAAGAAAGGTGTTAAGAAGCTAGAGTTTAAGGGGGACTCTATGTCATATGATCATTATACCTGATATGAATAATGGGACCTCAAATTTTTTCCCTTTAGAGTCTTAGACATTAAGGCTTCGGTGTTTTGTTTTGTCATCATGCTTCATTCTGGTAGGGTTTCTGTTGTGTTTTTTGTTTGTTTGGTAAATTCCAAATTTCACTTTCTGTTGTGCTTTGAAAGGCACGTAGCTGTCTCTTGATCTACTGACAGTGGAAAAAACTGGAGCTGCGAATGACCATCAATGAAAGCTAATAAAGCCTTGAGATGCCTAAAGAAATAGGTATTCCAAGCTCATAATATAGCACTCCTAATGAAAATGCATAACAAAGCTGTAACAGGGCAAATGTTAAATATGATGCATCCACTCTCCTTGAGAGTTGGAAAAGTCCTGTCCAATTAATGATTAGAGCTACAATGGAGAGTGTGAATGAATTCACGCATTGCTGAATGCTCAGAAAGCCCTGCGATGCCTGAAGAAATGGGTATTCCAAGCCCATCATGTAACAATCCCAGCAGAAATGCACAAGACATCTGTGACAAGGTGAATGACAAATACAATGCATCTAATCAGCTTGAAAATCAGAAAAATAATCATCCAACCTATGAGATCAGAGCTGAGTCTCTGAGATGGAAAAAGTACATGACTCCATGCAAAGCCCTTTGGTGGAGGAGATTAAATCTGCTGCATGATAGATGGCAAAGGTCCTGGACAATGAGTTTCGAGCAACTTAATAGAATGGCTTCTGAGAACTATAGCTTGGGTGAGCTGCTTGACAAGCAAATAAGGGACTAAGCTTCCAACTCTTTATCAAAGTATGTCTTGCCTGTCTCAGGGGCAACAAGGATGAGCCACAATGTTGAGACAGTTTCAAGGAATAGAGGCATTGATAACCTCACATAAGGCACCATCTACTTAAAAGTTAAGACAAAGCCCCATACAAGTTTTGTACTTGAGAAGATTATGTACACATCAGAAATATCGAATATCTGCAACATGTGTTTCAAATGCAGTTTTATATTGTGTACAAGTTCTAGCATATGATTCAAACAGAAAGCAATAAATTTAGTACATGCAACCAACAGAAGTACAGAAATTGGCTAAAATAGTACCTCCAATGGGAGTGTTGCGATTAAAGGAGCACAAAGCTCCGATGTTAAAGACTTTTCTGTTGGAACAAATATTGTCTTGACCTGCATGTTCAATTCAATTCCACAAGGTTTAAACAATTTGAGATTCTTAATATATATAAATTTATAATGTTGTACATAGCAAATTGTGAAAAAATCAATATTTTTTAACACGAAGTTGTCAAGTCAAATTGAACTGAAGTACCATTTATCTGAAGCTCACAGTCAGTGAGACCAAGCATAAACCTAACATACTATCATTTGCTTAAAGTGTTGCCTGAGAAAGTTCTTAAGGTTGCTTGATCTCAACATACCTTATCCCAATTTTCTTCGATCTCAATGCCTCCACATGCAGAAAAACTTATTGTGCAACCAAGACGTTCTGAAATAATAGAAAGATAATACTCCTCATCATGAGGAATGAAAGGCTCTAATATAAAAGTTGTGATTGGGGCCCTTGCACCACCCATCTCAATCTGCAAAGGAAGTATCATTTTGTAGATAAAAATTTCAAAAAAATAGAAGAGAGGGTCTACAACGATAACCAGTAAGACGAATAGACAAGTTGCTCTCACAAAATAGTTTAACAACCTCCTTTCCTAGGCGTTCTTTGACAAATGCTGCAGCTTGTGCTAAATCCAAATTTAGGGCAACCTGTTACCATAATAGAAAAAGGAAAGTGAATCATTTGTAGGATCCTTGCCAAAAAAAATTTAAAAATCATTTATTCCCTCAACCTATCTTCTAACTATAATACATACCAAAATTTAAAATTATGTTCCAAAACAGAGACAGATTGACCTAGACAAAACCACACAAAGACAGCAAACACTGACCTAGAAAATAAGATAAACATAAAAATGTACATAAGTTCCCTCTCTCACAGCATCTCAGCATTACTACCTTTGGCACTTCGCAAAATATTGGCTGTTTAATACATAACTTTTTTAAGTTGTCTTTAATAGATGCCAATTGCTCCAGTAAACTTAAGTAGGTTGTCTTCTCTTAATACAAATTGCTAAAGGAAAGTTAAGAAGGAAAACATTTTCAAGACTAAACAGGGTTATAATACCACTTACCAGACCACTCTTCCCTCGCTTTCCAAACAGCATATCTGGTTTTACAACCAGTCTGGATGCCGACAACCATGACTCACTGTCTGCCAACTCATTCAGATTTGTTGACCCTGTAACCTGGATTTGGACATCAATTACAAAAATTAGCTATCAAACAGATTTACATACAACCTTTCATTTATAAAACTGTGAAGATATCCCTGTAACCAGGATTTTAACATCCACTACCAAATCAACTACTCATGAGCTACCAAATAGCCCTTCAATACTAGACTTACATACAACTTACCAATTACAAAAGTACGAAGATACCACTGAAGCAATGACTCGAACAACTACTAAACAAACACTAATTTGTTGTCAAAAAGCCCATCAAATCTAGATCTACAAACAACTTCTCAAGTACACAGCTGTCGAGATATTCCTGTAACTTGATTTAAATGCCCAGTATACAATTCCGCAAATAAACAGCCCTTTCATACCAGATATGCATACAGAATGTCAATGCTAGTATTCTGATATAACCCAAGCATTGCAGATTTTTCATGTTCACAAGATTGCCCAGACTTCAAAATTCTTTAGAGACGGGTATAAAAGATTATAATCTGAGGTTTCCGTTTATAAAATGAATTAAACGAAGTGCCACAAAGAAAGAATGTCATGATTAATCAAATTGTGTGACATGCATACCTGGGCTGATTTTATATCAAGCTGAATAGCAGCAAGCCTCTTCAAATGTTCTTTCAATAGGCGCTTGGAATCATACTCTCTGATCTTCTTTCTGGCCATTTTTCACCTATAATCTCTCTGTAGTTCAATCCAAAAACTATTAGCAACGCACGATTTCAACCAGTTCCAGCCGAATAATGGATAACTAGAATTCAGCTCTCCTTTGGAACTCAACTGAAAAAACAATCCGAATGCTTTGAACTCACAATTTCCTTCGAAACCCAATAAACAATACGATGACACAGAGAGACCCAGATGGTCAAATTGTTTTGAATTAAGCAATCGAAAGACTACCTGATAAGAAAAATCCGATGGATCACGAATTGGGTAGCAGAGACTCGACCCTCTACCTCCTCAACATATTCTTTTTACAAGAGGGGATCAGGTTCGGACACATAAAATGTTAATTTTTCTAGTTATAAAATGCTGAATTAAGTGGTAGAAAGATTGGTAGGTTTGTTGTGGTGTAATAATAAAAGTTATTTCTGTTATTTTAGACAGCCTCGTGTCTTGCAAGCTCCACCAACTCCATCAAGTTGGTGGACGGGGACGAATCCATTTCCTGCAGTCTTTTACGGTTGGAGTAGTAGATGGCTTCCATTTTCGGATGCTAGCCAAATATTGAATGCTGGGTAGCAAGGTCACGCGACCTAACAAATTGCAAAAACACCATATAAATGCATGTTAACCTTAGAGTATTGCATGCAATTTACAATTGTAAACTAGCTAACTTTCAAGGGGAATTTTAAGTTCCTACAATTATAGAGTTCAGGAAATGTGTGTGATTTGCTGTTTATAAGGAATAAATGGTTGAAAGGGAGACTGATGTTCCTTTATATAAGGGTAAATAAACTAGCACTTGCACCCATAGGAGGTTCAAGGAATGCGTTAATGGAACAACGGATGATTTTAGAAAATTTTTTGACTGAATTTTTTTTACAGCATAAGACAATTTCGAGCACTATAATGTTTACATATAAAAGCCAATCGGCTAATGATAAAAGTATTTAGATTTATTTTAGATTAAAAAAAGTTGGGATTGATAAATGTATTAAAATAAATGTTTCAAAAATTTATATAAATTTATCGTGGTTGTATACCCTAAAAATATGCGACTCTCTCTAAACAAATATTTTTAATATTTATTTCATTCTATATCCTCTATAAATAAATAAATTTATTTATTTATTCGATTCATATTCTTCTAAGTTAAGTAAATATCAAAATATTTAATTACCTCTTCTAAAGTCAAAATTAAATAAAATCTTTTATTTAATTTAATTCTTCCAAACAATTAAATAATTCTTAATTATTTAATAAAGTCAACTCTTCATCCATATTTAAATAAATCAAATCAAATTTATTTAACTCCTCTCAATCTCTAAAAATAAAATACAATCAAATATTTTATTTATTCTTCCAAATCATGCACAACAATTAAATAAATCTATTTATTTAATTTGCTTTCTTATCTTCTAATTCTTCAAATATCTTCCAAATCTTCTAAAAATAAATCCTCTTCTTCATGCACGCAGAATTAAATAATTTATTATTTAATTCCTCTCAAAATATGCAAAAGCAAATCATGAGTTAACTAATTGATTCCAAAACTCCTGAAATAGAAAAAAAACTTTCTATTTTATGACAGCATATCTTATCTTCAACAAATAGAAAACAGTTAACTCAAAATAGCTTTTGTATGACACTTGTCTTCTTTCTCTTCGCGCATATTCTCTCATTCTTTCTCAACTGTTGATCTTCTTATTATTTTTCAACCATTGATCTCCTCAATCACAAGTCTATAAATTGAACCTTCTTCTTCTATTTCCTAATCCAAGCTTTCAGTATTGTTACTCTGCAAGAATTTTATTTGCTTGTGATCAACTTGTTACCATATCACCATTACCATTGTTGTGAAGCTCATCTTCATTGCAATCAACTATCATGGCCATTCCCACTTGACATGTTGGAATAGCAAGGAGGTGCACCTTCTGAGGGCATATTCATACACAAGATCATTTGTGATAGGCCACCAATGGAAGCCATGAGGTAAAGAGGTTTGTTGAGTTATTGTTCTCCGTTTTCAATCTTCTTTATTTATATAATCCATTTGAGTTATGGGTATTATTGATGTCTTTTGATATTCACGCATAATTTCCCCTAACAATGGTATTTAATTAGAAATTTAATGTAGATAAATTGTGAGAAAAAAATTTGTCAATGTGTAGAAAATTCAATCATACTTGGATGAATGATTTGAAATATGTAAATTTATTGTCTATTATTGTGGGTCACTTCCACAGCCGTAGGATCATTCACACAAGTGTGTATCTGATTTGTATGTACAGATTTGATCTCTATAAATAGTTGGGTGTTTGCCTTCAGTCTATGTTGAAAAACCTAAATCCACTCCAACATATAAACTAGTTTCGTGTGCTCAGGAGTTTATACATGATAGGGAAGGTTCCTCCTGAAGGACCCAAAACAGCACAAGGTAAATAAAACGTAAAATATAAACAAACAAGTGCATATACCTTCAACCTTGAACCATTTCTCCTCCTTGATAGAGTTGGGGAAGCATGCATCCAAATGCAACCTAGCTATACTCAATGATACTATAGAATGTGGATTGCTCTAATAAACCAACATAAAACCCTAAGTGCAATGGAGGCAAATGAGCAGAGATTTGGACAACATATGGCTACTTGAAAATGATGTGTGTTTGATGGCTTGAGGGAGGTTCTTTTTATAGACTTTTGGGATAGGATGAATGGAGGGTTGAGATTAAGTGGTGTTGAGGTCAAATAGGAATGAGAGGTGGAATGAATGGATGAGATTAAAAGGTGGAAGATAGGATCAATGGTTGAGATTGAATCCTAGGGCATCTTCATGTGAATGTTGGAGATTAAAAGATGGATTTTGAAATGAAGGGTGGAGATTATGAGGTGAGGTTGACTTTTTCTCTTTTGGCCTTTTGTGAGAATTTTTAATTTGTTTTATTTGTGATGTGAGTGGGGATGAGGACAAGTGACAAGACAATTAATTAAATAATATGAATTATTTAATTAATTGTTGGAGAGAGGTTAAATGAGGTTTAAGATTAATTAAATAAAATTTATTTAATTAATCATGGTTGTAGGAAAATGAGTGGGATAAATTAATTAATTTTAGGTGATGGATGAAATTAAAAGGTGGAAGATAGGATCAATGGTTGAGATTGAATCCTAGGGCATCTTCATGTGAATGTTGGAGATTAAAAGATGGATTTTGAAATGAAGGGTGGAGATTATGAGGTGAGGTTGACTTTTTCTCTTTTGGCCTTTTGTGAGAATTTTTAATTTGTTTTATTTGTGATGTGAGTGGGGATGAGGACAAGTGACAAGACAATTAATTAAATAATATGAATTATTTAATTAATTGTTGGAGAGAGGTTAAATGAGGTTTAAGATTAATTAAATAAAATTTATTTAATTAATCATGGTTGTAGGAAAATGAGTGGGATAAATTAATTAATTTTAGGTGATGGATGAGATTAAAAGGTGGAAGATAGGATCAATGGTTGAGATTGAATCCTAGGGCATCTTCATGTGAATGTTGGAGATTAAAAGATGGATTTTGAAATGAAGGGTGGAGATTATGAGGTGAGGTTGACTTTTTCTCTTTTGGCCTTTTGTGAGAATTTTTAATTTGTTTTATTTGTGATGTGAGTGGGGATGAGGACAAGTGACAAGACAATTAATTAAATAATATGAATTATTTAATTAATTGTTGGAGAGAGGTTAAATGAGGTTTAAGATTAATTAAATAAAATTTATTTAATTAATCATGGTTGTAGGAAAATGAGTGGGATAAATTAATTAATTTTAGATGATGGAGACTAAGGTTTAATTAATTAAATAAATTGTAATTTATTTAATTAATTATGGATGAAGACAAAGGATTAATTACAATTTATTTAGTTAATCCATGATGGGGGAAATGGAATTAGATAAATTAATTAAACAATTTAAATGGTGAAGGAGGTCATGTTAGTGTGAAGGTGATGCTAGGGTGACGTCAAAAATGGTGGTGAAGGCTTGGTCATTTTTTGGTGTCTACATTTTACCCCTCTTTGATATGGCATTGTGACGAAGCAGGAGTGGTGTCATATCAAAGAAAATAGATTTTGCCCGTCGACTGAAAGGAGGATGAAAGAGCGAGAGGTATGCCCCCTCAAGAGGTTAGTCAAAAAAAAATTTGGGCAAACTCTCGAAAAGATGACTGGTGGAGGATAAGAGATATACAAGATGAAAAAACTGAGTCAAAGGCAAGAAGAATGGAGAAAAATAGACATGGTATGAGGGCTCGGGGTGAAAAACTAGGTTAGGGCTAAGAAAAAGTAGGGTTAAGGGACCTATAAATAGGGCTAAGGGGGGCCCATAAGCCTCGTTTGCACATACAACCCTTTGAGATCAGAGTAAGAGAGAGGAAAGATGCACGGGCGAGATGGTGAGCATTCCATGACACAAGCATCGTGGGGAGCAGGTTTGGATGTTCCAAAGACCTTGAGGCTTAGGCGTTGCGATATGTACCTAATCTCAAGTCCCTAGTGGTAGGTTAGGAGCAATAAATATGCCATAAATGCAAGTAGAAGTAGGTTAGATCAAATGCGTTGAGATGTTAGATTGGTGCTTTTGAGTCAGGATTAGCCCATTTGTAGGGTTTTCAGTGCTTTTACTGTGAAACTGGGCTTTTGAAGCAGATTAGCACTTTTGTCAAGCATTAGCGCATATGCTAGGATAATGCACACTTTTGCAAAAGCGACGCACATATGCAGGGTAGATTAGCGCTTTCACCTAGAGCGGCATTTGTGCTAGAGGTATTGGCACTTGTGCAACAAAGTCACACTTTCGCTTAATGGTATAGCTCATTTGCTTTGGGTAGCGCATGCGTGAAGGAATTAGTGCATTTGCTTGATGAGGTGTCTGCATGGGATAGGATAGCACATTTCTGAAAGATGGTGCTTGCATGGGGTGGGATAGCGCATTTGTAGAAAGATGCACTTGCATGGGGTAAGATAGCACATTTGTGTTGCAAGAAAAGGTAGACTAAAGTGAATGATAGAAAAGTTGTTGAGATGGTCAAGATGGATGCAAGAGAAGTTAGATCATATTCAATCATGGGAGAGGAGACCTCCTATGATGAGGCTGAGGGAGCAGCTAACAGAGGTGGACATGGAGTTCCTAGGCACGATTGTACTATATTACATTACTTATATGCTAGAGATTCATGCACATCGGGCGATGATGATAGCCTTGGTGGAGCAGTGACAAAGTGAGAGGGGTGCATTCCTCTTATCAACTAGTGAGATGACAATCACCCTTGAGGACATGTGGAGGATCTTACAAATCCTAATTCATGGAGAGTGTCACACCCTGTTTTTAAACTAACATATTTATTTTCATTATTTTCAAGAAGACAAATAGTTAGTGAAAATATTATGATTAAAGTGATGATAGAGAATGCATTTGCTTTATATTAGTTTATATGCAAAGAATAATTGTTTATGACATTATTATTGATCATGTGGATAAATGATGTAATGGACTAACTACCGTCATGCGACTGAGTTGGATGCAGGAACAATGTTGTTTCCCCTCCGACATGAGGAGAGAGAGTATCACCATGGAGAGTGTTAGTAAGAAATGTAGAGGGGATACCGGTCTGGAGATCCAGTCCTCAATCAAGTCTTTATAGTTAGTTTATACCCCGATCAAGTAGCTAGAGATTGACAACAAAACATAAAGAATAACAAAATAGAGCATCAAATACACATCATAGAAAGATATCATAGTATTACCCAGTACCGATAGACCTCCATATATATTTATATTAATAGTCATCAAATACATACATCATCCATCCATCCTCTGGCAGGTCTAAGTCTTTGCATCACCAGTTACATACATGACTTCTATGTCATTCTTACATCAAAATATATCATATTATCCTATCATCCTTGCTTACATTCTACTATCCCCTATCTCTATATATATACTATATCTAAGGTAGGGATGTGTCTTCTGTTGGATTCCAGCCTCCGCATAGTGTGAAGTATCCTCTGTTGACTCTGTTCTATGCCAAGTAACCTACTAACATCATCCCCCCACAAAATTATGTCTTGTCCTCAAGACATGTCTTGCTTCGGTTGAAAATATTTCTTGAGTCTGGCACCATTGACATATTTGGCTGATAGTTTACCCTCCATATTCTTTAGTCTGACTCCTCCAGAATCTACAAATTCTTCAATGTAGTATGGTCCTAGCCATATTGTCTTCAGTTTTCCTTGCTTTCTAAACTTGCTGTCATACAAGAGTACTAAGTCACCTTCCTTAGATGTCTGTTGATTCCACTAGCTCTCATTCACCTTGGTCTATTTTTATTTTGGGTTCTTTATCCTCTTCTTCTTCATGTTGTGATGTTTTGTAGCATTTGTGTTTCTCCAGATATGATTCTTTATTCATTCATTCTATGACCTTCCAAATGCCTTCTGTTTTTGCCGGTAATGAGCTCTATTCTAGTTTGGCTTCTTCTTCCGCATCTTGTTGAAAGGTGATCTCTCAAATTCTGATGAGTGTTGTGTGTATGTTTTTGTCTGGATCGAAGAATGAGAAAGTATGAATGAAGTCTTTTTGCAACTCTTCCTAGTATCTAGTTTCTTTCCTTTGTTCTTGATTAATATACCATGTTTGTGCAATTGGTGATAGTGCCCAATGAAAGAAGTGGGTGAAGAATACCTCATTATATTAATTTCTACCTTTCCATACCATTATACACATGGACAAATGTTCTTCCGGTGAAATCTGACCTGAATATGTAGGTATCATGTCATACTCTCCTTCCTCCGTAAATATCTTATCTTGATGAATATTTTGAATGTTGTCCACCAGTTGATTGTGCCTTTGTGTGTGTTCCACCAATTTGCAGCATTGCATACTAATGTGTGTTGTGTAGCCTATAATCTTATCTCTTCATCTAAAAAAATTCTCCATTTCCGCTAGATATTTATGTAGGTCTTGCAAGCCTCAAAACCTAGGCAAGTTGATATGTGAAATTCCTTTCAAATTGTGACTTACCCAGTGAGATCTTTTCTCCATATCTTCCTTATCCTCCTTGAATGTGTTGCAGGTAATCTTCGGTGTGTTCTGATGAAGTGTAGAGGATTGTGGTATGTCTTCTTCACCTGTCCTCATCATGAATATACTTCGATAACCAAGCATTTTCCTTGTTTTTAGTTTTGGTTCTTCTCTCATCCAAGATTCTAAAACCTCCTCACTATCTGTACTATAGTCATCATCCTCTATCTCCACTTCTCCCTTAGAATTAGGCTCTTCTATTGTATCCTCTGCATCTAGCCTTGTGATTGTATAGAGATTCTTGGCATCCTTATCATCGTATTCATCCTGATTGGTTTCTTCTATATATGCTTCCTCCATTGTTGATCCCAAAGGGATATTGACAACTTTGTTCTCATTGGAAAATGATAACTCTTCTCTTTGGGAGTCTATGACACCATTTGCATCTACAAACCATCTCAAGCCCAAAAGTGCATTGAAAGCTTCTCCTTGATCCTTCATGGCTACCACAATGAAATCTAAGACATGTTTGATCCCCATTAGATTAACTTTCACTTGCTTCCATGTTCCCATTGTTTGCATGTTAGATCCATCAGCCAAGATTATATTGTAAGTCATTTCTAACAACTTAGGTCTTCCTAACTATTCCCATAGCTTCTTTGTTATCATGTTGACATCTGCTCCCAAATCTATCATGACATTCCAGACCTTTTTGTGATTGATGTGAACATTTACCATAATTGGTTTTGTCTTCCATTCTCGATATGTCCTTCCCATCCTCTGGAGTTGACTCTTTTGATTGTGTTCCTTGTTCCAATACTTAGAGAATTGCTTCAGTTTCTCAATGAGTCTGTGTTGTGTCAATTGGGCTAATTGTTTGAGAGCTTCAACTTCTCCTTCAGTGAAAAATTGCTTGTATTGCTTTTCCTTTTCTTGTTCCTTTCTTATAGTTTGTTTAGCCTCATTCACCACTTCTTCATGTCGCTTCTTAGTAGGGACAAATTCTTCATCCTTCTCACTATCTTCCTCTTCAATCTCAATGATATAATGTATTTCGGTAATTGTTCCTTGTCTTGTCACTAGCACAACTTTCTCCTTCCTTTTCCTTTTCTCTTTTCCGCTATATTTTGGTGTGCTTCTCCGGTAGTACTCTTCTTCTTCTATGGATTTAGTTGAAGATGTGTCTATCTCCTCTTTGTTCTTCTAGCAAATTCTTGCTCCTTGATCTTTTGGTGTCCTTCTTATGATCCTTGCTCCTTTTTTATTATTCAAGTTCTATAACTCATCACTCTTAGATTGTGGTTGTGCATTCTGGAAGTATTGTTGTGCTCTCTCACAAGAGAATAAATCATGGTTTGTGTTGTTACAAAATGAACATTGTGTTTTCTTTTCAGCCCAACATTCATTAGCAAAGTGTCCTAACTTACTGCAATTGAAGCATGTTGCATCCTCCCTCCTTCTTTGACTCCTTCTGTGGTCTTTGCCTCCTCTGTAGCCTCCAAACCATTCTCTATCATCATTATTATAGATATTTCCATATGATGGACTACTAGAATTTGAATTTTGTATGGCATTGACATTCCTTTGATTTCTTTAACTTGGCTGCTTATAGTCATGATCAATTGAGTTCCTTTCTTTCATATATTCCTGTTACTGCTCTCCGCACAGTTTATAGTGTTTCCACCATACCATGCTTCATCTTCTTCATCAACAAAGTCTCTTTTCAGGTATGTGCAAGATCATCATGGGCCAAACAATGGCAATAGAAAAACATTGCATTTTTACTTAGCCAAATTCGTGACTTGGCCAACTTTGACTTTCATAGGCATGGAACAAATATCCATTTTGTGCAACCTAAAATGGATATCCATTTTGCAAAACAGATATTCGTTTTGTAAGACATAAAAAGGGAAAAAGATTTCTACTCATTGAAGATGCATCCAAACCTGAGACTTATTCTCCTCAAATTTCTACTCATTGAACATGGGAAACCTAAGACTTATTCTCCTTAGACTCAAATGATCAAAGATGCATCCAAATGTGGGACATTGATATGCATGATGTAATGCAAGAAGACATAATCAGTATTACAAATGGTGACACTAAATTGATTCAAGAGGCTTCGAACTCCTATGAGAAAGAGTGATTGTTCGAGTATGATGCATTATTCATAAAGCTTATGCATTTAAAAGACTTAAAATCCATCACCATGAAATAGAAATAACAATTTGGTGTTGGAATGCACCGGACAACGGAGAGGGGGGGTGAATCAGTTGTCACAAAAACTTAAACACTTCACATACACGTTAATCACTTATCTACAACTATTATGATATAACAATGAATGCATGAAATCAAAAACTTAAACACAGATGCAACATTATACACAAGAGACACTAGATTTTTACGTGGAAAACCCCAAGGTGGGGAAAAACCACGGAGAGGATTAGCTCTCAAAATATATTGCAATCTTTGAAAAATGATGTTTAGGCTTGGTCACTCCATGAGCCCAGAACATACTGGCTCACTGCCATGAAGTATAGCTAGGTCTAGCAGGCTCACTGCCTCAACCCTAAACCTAGAAAGATTATAATAAGGGTTGTTAAACCCTACTGGCAGCTCATTGCCAAAATCACCATCTTCTTCATGTCTGAGATTAAAACATTGAAGTACAATCGGTCCTCTGCTTTACTTTGCCCTGCTCTGCTTTATCTCCTCGCCATTTTCCTTATCTTCCCATTTTCACACAAGGACACCTTTTCCATGAATCAATCAAAAGTATTTATACACTTCATCAACCTTGGAATGATCATCAAGGTCAGCATTACAATCATCAACCATTGGAACAATCTCCAAGGTTAGCATTACAAACATTTACAAAATAGGTCCTAACCTATTACAACATTATGCAAAGGAAATGAAGTAAAGATATATGCAGATCACACCACACCTTAGCTGGTACTCAAACACAATCTTCCATGCCAGAACACGCTTCCACAATCTTCAAGGATTCTCCACAATTACTAGAATTAACCAAGTCGGATAAGACTGGTTACACGCTACATTATCTGGGAACAATCTTCAAACATGATCTCAATTCCTTAACACGGACCAATGTCAAGATAGGAACATGATTAGGAGACATCCACAAGAATGTTATAATCATCAGGAGCAACCACACGAACCTTAACCACTTTTGCCATAGGAATCTTCTCACCGGAACACATGAACTTCATTGTCTTCAACAAACATAAAAGAAAGATAGCTTGCGAACCACCAAAACATGAAACACTTCAATTATAGGCACCTATCACCATCCCAAACTTCTCTCTAGAACTGCAAAGCAAAATACTTTATTGAGAAGGAATGCAGAGCAAAATACTTTCTCCCTATCACCAGAGAATAATCAAAGAAAGCAGGTTTTACTCTGGTGAATGCAACTCTCTTAGTTCTTCACACTGCAGGCTCAAACTCAAGATTTAGCATCTTCAAACATCCCTTTAAATAACTTCCAATTTGCAGACCACGAGATTCAACCAGCGAGAAATGCAAAGCAATCTACCGGACTATTCTTCAGCATACAACTCACTATCTATACTGCACTTCACTGTAACTCACTTGTTCCTTTTGGAGGGGCCAATTTTCTCAATATCCTCAACATACAAAGCTTCTAAACAAGTAATAGAATAGGACATAGTTGACACCAATGACAACAAAGATATGTTGACATCAATGACAACACCAATTAGGCACATACTTGTAGCAATCTCCCCCTTTGTCATTGATGGCAACATATGATGTGAAAAACTGCAACAGCCGTCAAGACATGATTCTCCCCCTATCTCTTTACACATTTGCACTCTTTCTTTCTAACCAAGATTCTCCCCCTTCTTTTTACACATCTGCACTTTCTTTCTGAGTTTTTCACATGACTTCTCTCCCCCATTGACATCAATGGTAAAGGGCACATACTTGCACTCTTCTACTCTGATTCAATTTCTCTTCTGAACTCACTAACTACTCCCCTTGAGAAGTAACCCTAAAAGCATCAAACTAGATCTGAAGAAACACCATAGGACTGATGCACTCTTGTGCATCTTAGTTTAGAGTAGGAGGGGTAATAACCCCTAACTTTTCTCTGAGATACTCAAAAGTATCCTTAGGCAGAGGTTTGGTGAAAATGTCTGCAATTTAGTCTTTTGTAGATACATATTCCAACTTGACTTCATTCTCTGTCACTTTTTCCCTTAGAAAGTGATATTTTATGGATATGTGCTTTGTCCTTGAATGCATTATTGGATTCTTTGATATGTTTATGGCAATTATATTGTCATAAAAGATTTCAATTAGATCTTCATACATAACTCTGATGTCCTTAAAAATCTGCTTCATCCATAATACTTGAGTGCAACTACATGCTGCTGCAATGTATTCTACTTCTACAGTAGACATGGATATTGAATCTTGTTTCTTGCTCAACCAAGATACCAACCTTTTTCCTAAAAAGAATGCACCTCCACTTGTACTTTTCTTGTCATCCACATCTCCGGCCCAATCTGCATCAGTGTATGCTCTGAGAGTGAAATCATTGTGTTTTGGATACCACAAACCATAATCTATTGTGCCTTTCAAATATCTCAGAATTCTCTTGATTGCCATCATATGTGTCTCCTTGGGATTTGCTTGAAATCTTTCCACAAGACAAACTACATGCATTATGTCAGGTCTGGTTTGGGTCAAATAAAGTAATCCTCCAATCATAGATTTGTACCTTTTTTTATCTATCATAGGTGAATCATCATTTTTGCTCAAATTACAACCACTTATCATGGGAGCATTTACCAATTTAGAGTCTTCGATCCCAAACTTCTTTAGCAACTCTTTCACATACTTAGACTAAGAAATGAAGATACCTTTATCTGATTGATTTATTTGTAGACCCAAAAAGAATTTCATCTCACCAAACATAGACATTTCAAATTCATTTCGCATTTCTCTGGCAAAAATTATGCACATACCTTCATTGCCTCCAAAAATAATGTCATCAAGAATGACTACTACAATTAGGATTTGTTCATCATTGATCTTGAAACAGAGATTGTTGTCTGTAGTACCTTTACTGAACCCTATATGTATCATATACCTATCCAATCATGCATACCATGCCCTGGGGGCTTGTTTTAATCCATACAAAGCCTTCTTCAATCTGCATACCATGTCACTCTGATCTGATGACTAGAATCCTTTCAGTTGTTCAATATAGACTTCTTCTTCCAACTCTCCATTCAAGAATGCAGACTTTACATCCATTTGATATACCTTAAAATCTTTGTAGGTTGCAAATGCCAGAAACATTCTTATAGCTTCAATCCTTGCCACCAGTGCAAATGTTTCCTCAAAATCTATTCCTTCAACTTGAGAGTATCCTTTACATACCAACCTTGCTTTGTTTCTTACTACTTCACCATTCTCATTCATCTTATTTCTAAAAACCCACTTGGTGCTAATTACATTTTTGTCTGCTAGTCTGGGAACAAGATCCCAGGTCTGATTCTTCTCTATCTGCATCAATTCTTCTTTCAGATCTTTTACCCAATTTTCATCATTGCAATCTTCATTCACAGTCTTAGGTTCAATCTTGGAAATCATACAGAAATTTACTTGTTCTTCTGCATCTCTTCTTCTGGTTAGGATTCCTTTACTTTTATCTCCTATGATTTGATCTTCAGAATGATTAAGTTTTACATACCTTGGTGTTTTGGCAACACTTTCCGAAGCTTGATTCTCTTCATCTGAGTTGTCTTCATGCTGCACCACTTCTGAAACATCTGGTTTATTTGATTCATATCCACTTGAATCTGGAGACCTTTCCTTGCTTTCATCGACTTTGACATTTGCACTCTCAATGATCTTATTTAGCCTCTTATTATAACACCGGTAGGCCTTGCTCTTGGTTGAGTAACCAGGAAGATTCCTTCATCACACCTAGCATTGAACTTGCCTAGATCTTCTTCTCTTTTGATATAACATTTGCTACCAAAAACTTTGAGATATTTCACAATAGGAATTTTACCATACCACAATTCATAAGGAGTCTTAGAACTGTTACCTTTGACTTGGACTATGTTTAGGACATATACATCAGTGTGAATTGCCTCTCTCCAATATACTTCTGAAAGATCATCTTCCTTCATCATGGTTCTATTGGTGCCTGAATTGACTGTCAGTTTCTGAGCAATTTTTCATGCAGGCACCTTCCCAAAAAATCTAAAAGGTTCTGAGTTTTGGCACCCCTTCATCTTTCCTGAGGAAGGGGTCATCATGTTTTGTCCATCAGCGAAAGTTTTGTTTTTTTGAGTGCTCCGATTGTGTCTTTGAACTTTCGGTTTGAACCTCGCTGGCGAACCTCAGTGTTGAACCTCGCCATTGAACCATCCGCTTGAACCGGTTCAATGGTTCAAAGTTTTTTGTTTTTGGTCTTATCGGAGTGATCGGCATTATCGATAGAAAAGTTTTTTGTTGCTCCGACGGATGGTGGTCTCGCCGAAGACCTTGGGTTGGTGCTCATCAGGATAACATTTGCTATCAGATAGACTGAGGTGAGCTTGCCCACTGGTGTATGTCTCACCGATGAAAGTGGCAGGCCGATGTGTTATCGACAGGAGTTGTTATATCGGCAGAGCGGTTTCTTGCTAGGCCGACAGTGTTGGTCTGGCCGATGGCGAAGGTGCTGTTGGAGAGACTTGGTAGATCGGTGAAGGTTTGGAGGGTCAGCCCGACGGTCTTTCTCTGGCCGATGAAGGGGAATGCGAAGGTAGCAATCGGTGTGACTGTTGAGATCGGAAGGAGTTTTTTTGGAGCGGGCCGATGGTATAGGTTTGGCCGATGGGTTTTGGCGAAGGGTTGTGTGTCGAGCGCGGCAAAACGCTCGACACCTTTTATGCTTGTGGCCATGTTTTTAAACTATTGAAGGCTGTCCGCACCATACATGTGGGACTATTCTTCCTGCACATTTAAACCTGCAAAGTGCATTTTAGCAGGAATTTTCTTTTTGAACGCAGCGACAGTTTTCACGCGGCCGCGGGTGGTTGAGCCTTCAATGGCGACTGTAGTAGGGGTAAGAGAAATGGTACACATGATCAGGTGGCCCGATTTATGGATGAAGACTCCCAGATGGCGGCGCAGGGCTCGAGGCCTCCCTTGTCTGCTGCAGCAATAACTTTTGAGCGCCATTCTTCCTGTGTGATCTGTATCTGGCAGATTTTTGAAAGCCATGTAATTAATTGCTGTGAGGTACACTTTCTGGCCGATATAGGCAGACTGTGTTACCATTGTTTTGGTTGTTGAAAGTTGAACATTTGGCTCTATAATACAATACAGCTGATTTGGTTGCTCTGTATAGCAAAACCTGTGAGTTTATGTATCTCTTGTTGTACGTTTTTGCATGAATCCACTGATTTCATGGTTAATTTTATATGAGAAATGCTATGTTAGCATGTGTTTTGTTAATTCTGTCTCCAGTATTGCATATATCTTTCTTCTGAGTCTGGATATTTAAGCAATGTTTGAGACTCTAGAACATAGAATTCCTATGTTGAATGTCTGATTTTTTAACTTCTGCTCAAGGGGTAGATTAAACTGTTTTCAGATTGAACATTGGGAAGGGTATACTGTAATAGGGATGCCATAAGTATAGATAGCTTAACACTCTGTATTGGGAGATATCTGTAAGGCAGGTATCATATGTATCCCCCTGAAATCTAATTTTAGTTGTTCATGCATATCATTCACAAGTGTATGTCTACTGACTCCAGGCCCTGGATAGGCACCAATCTTGCTTTGTGTTTGCCTTACAACCATGTCCAGCTTTGCATCCAAACTTAAAATCAAAATCAAACTCTAAAACAATCTTTAGGACATTAGAATTAGTTTTAGGATCCTCAGTCCTCCGTCTACAGCTGCAAATAGGCCCAAAGCTAGCCCCTTTGCTCTTATCTTACAGTTTTGGTCACTTACAGGAGGACTTATCTGCTTTCTGTCAGCATCCCAGCCTTGTATGTATATCCTCATGGATGTTGAGTAGGGAATACCCCCTAGGTTTTGCAGAGCCTGAAGAAGAAGAGGAGATAAAATATAGAGTCTATCTCCTACACTGTTGGCCCCTGGCCCAGAGATCCTGTTGATCATTGATGGCTACCTTGTAGGGAAATCTGGGAATAAGCATCCAGTCTGGGAAAAAACCAACAGAAATTGGTGACTCTGCTGGGGAGAGAGAGAGTCAAGTAACCTGAGGGCTGGAAAATCTAGTTTCCAGTGAAGTTGTTGCAGCAAAAAGGAACCATGTGGTGCTCTGCTGGGGTGATGAATCCAGAAAACAAAAGTGCCTTGCTAACATTCTGTCCTCTCTCTGAGAGGTGGCGACTCTGTTGAAAGAACCTATCAATGCTGCAACATATATCCAGGTATTCATCTTTGATTCAAAATGTTGAGTTTAGAACAGCAAGCCTGGTCGTGCTCTCAGAGAAGACCATTCTTTATTGAAAGATATAAAGCCCTAAATTTCACAGGGATATATGGTTACCCAAATATTATTCCCAATAAAATTAGAAGATGTTTGCCAAAATATAGTGGATCAGATTCTGAATCGGTAAACAAACATCTGCAAAGATTTTGTAATTTAATAGAAGATTATGAGGTAGAGGATGAAGATGTAGTAATGAGACTCTTTGTTCAGTCATTGGAAGATGATGCTAGGATATGGTTTTCAGACCTGCCTGTTTGTTCAGTTTCTTCATGGATAGATTTAGAAGTTGCATTCTTAGGGCAGTTTGGTGAAAGGTTTGATGTGGTCTCATTGATCATACATTTTATGAATATCCAAAGGGAAGATGAGGAGCTGGTTCCAGCCTTTAATCTTAGGTTTATTAAATTGCTCAGGTAGATCCCTAAATATATGAGACCTAAGATTGCATTGTGCTTGACAATTTATTTGGCTGCATTTGATGAAGAAATGAGTTATCTGTTGAGAGATAAAGAACCAGTCACACTTCACCAGGCTTTCCAATTTGCTATGGACATAGAAAACAATGAGAAATATGGAATGCCAGTAGGTTTCATGGTTGCAAGTTGTCAAAGCAGTTATCAAAGTGAATATATTTCAGCTCTCCCAGTATGTGCATTGAGAGATGATTGTATAGAGGGAAATATACTTCAGAATAATGTGTGCAGCCATGATGCGATGCATGAAGAAAATGTTGTAGAAAATGTAAGCACATCTTGTAATAATGAAAACAAAGATTGTTATCAGCCTTTAGAAGACAAGCCTGCAGACACAAGGTGCCCTCCAATTGATCAAATGAGAGGCATACATGAAGTTGTGTCTTGCAGCAGTGTGCATATCCCAGTTATGCCTGATTATTTATATGAAGTGGATATGCAAAGCTTCACTCTGAATATAGAAAACATTGATTCAAGGGATGGTAGTGAATATGCTAGTGATTGCCAGCATTCAAATGCATATGTGAGCCTTTCAGATAATGAAATATATTTGGATGTTGATTATGAATGTTTCCTTGAAGATTTTGGCCACCTTCATAGTGCAGAGGTTGAAAACTTTGCTTTTGATTATCAGGGCATTGGTGAAAATAAAAAACAAGGTCACTATTCAGAGGTGGATGGGAAAATTACAGATGTGTGTGCTCATACAGTTGGGGATAGTGTTGATTGCAGGGGTGACTATGAAGCTTTCAGTGTAGGGCTACATTCTGAGTTATTTCTGCCTTCTCTTGAGACATTTCAGGTGGACATTAATGACAAAGCTGCCGTGCATGATGATGATGGATATCTGTATGTTCATCAAGATAAATTTGATTATGAGATGTTGCTTGTGCCTGAATATTACATGTTTGATACAGAGGAGCTCTTATTTTTTGAGGAAGGGCAAAATTCTGATGTGGATTCATTTGTTTCATGTGAGTCTGTTATTTTTCCAAGCAACATCAGTGACTCATATGATGATGACATTCTACAACTGATAATTATATATGCTGATGAAGCTAGCTGTAGATTTGTTGAAGAAAAAGAAATGAGCAGCAGCACAAATAATTACCAAGGGGCTTACTGCAGACAGTTAAATGCTTTTAGGCTTCATTTGAAGAAATCAAAAGAAAATCAGGTGTTTGACAAAGGAAAAGTCTGGTTTTTCCTTTTTGGTGGCCCTGGGCCACCATGTTTATTTTAAAATAATGTGTTTGGTGATGCAGATTGGTGCAAGTTTGACTCTGTGCCCAATGGATAGGGGACTGGTCTGCATCCCAGAGATCTGGGGTTCTCGCTGTAGTCTTGCACCTGCACGTCCCCAATTAGAGCCACTGTTGGTGCTTGAATTAACTGTCAGTTTCTGAGCAATTTTTCATGCAGGCACCTTCCCAAAAAATCCAAAAGGTTCTGAGTTTTGGCACCCCTTCATCTTTCCTGAGGAAGGGGTCATCATGTTTTGTCCATCAGCGAAAGTTTTGTTTTTTTGAGTGCTCCGATTGTGTCTTTGAACTTTCAGTTTGAACCTCGCCGGTGAACCTCAGTGTTGAACCTCGCCATTGAACCATCCGCTTGAATGGGTTCAATGGTTCAAAGTTTTTTGTTTTTGGTCTTATCGGAGTGATCGGCATTATCAGCAGAAAAGTTTTTTGTTGCTTCGACGGATGGTGGTCTCACTGAAGACCTTGGGTTGGTGCTCATCAGGATAACATTTGCTATCGGATAGACTGAGGTGAGCTTGCCCGCTGGTGTATGTCTCACCGATGAAAGTGGTAGGCCGATGTGTCATCGGCAGGAGTTGTTATATCGGCAGAGCGGTTTCTTGCTAGGCCGACAGTGTTGGTCTGGCCGATGGCGAAGGTGCTATCGGAGAGACTTGGTAGATTGGCGAAGGTTTGGAGGGTCGGCCCGACGGTCTTTCTCTGGCCGATGAAGGGGAATGCGAAGGTAGCAGTTGGTGTGACTGTTGAGATCGGAAGGAGTTTTTTTGGAGCGGGCCGATGGTATAGGTTTGGCTGATGGGTTTTGGTGAAGGGTAGTGTGTCGAGCGCGGCAAAATGCTCAACACCTTTTATGCTTGTGGCCATGTTTTTAAACTATTGAAGGCTGTCCGCACCATACATGTGGGACTATTCTTCCTGCACATTTAAACCTGCAAAGTGCATTTTAGCAGGAATTTTCTTTTTGAACGCAGTGACAGTTTTCATGCGGCCGTGGGTGGTTGAGCCTTCAATGGTGACTGTAGCAGGGGTAAGAGAAATGGTACACATGATCAGGTGGCCCGATTTATGGATGAAGACTCCCAAATGGCGGCGCAGGGCTCAAGGCCTCCCTTATCTGCTGCAGCAATAACTTCTGAGCGCCATTCTTCCTGTGTGATCTGTATCTGGTAGATTTTTGAAAGCCATGTAATTAATTGCTGTGAGGTACACTTTCTGGCCGATATAGGCAGACTGTGTTACCATTGTTTTGGTTGTTGAAAGTTGAACATTTGGCTCTGTAATATAATACAGCTAATTTGGTTGCTCTGTACAGCAAAACCTGTGAGTTTATGTATCTCTTGTTGTACGTTTTTGCATGAATCCACTGATTTCATGGTTAATTTTATATGAGAAATGCTATGTTAGCATGTGTTTTGTTAATTCTGTCTCTAGTATTGCATGTATCTTTCTTCTGAGTCTGGATATTTAAGCAATGTTTGAGACTCTAGAACATAGAATTCCTGTGTTGAATGTCTGATCTTTTAACTTCTGCTCAAGGGGTAGATTAAACTGTTTTCAGATTGAACATTGGGAAGGGTATACTGTAATAGGGATGCCATAAGTATAGATAGCTTAACACTCTGTATTGGGAGATATCTGTAAGGCAGGTATCATATGTATCCCCCTGAAATCCAGTTTTATTTGTTCATGCATATCATTCACAGGTGTATGTCTACTGACTCCAGGCCCTGGATAGGCACCAATCTTGCTTTGTGTTTGTGTTACAACCATGTCCAGCTTTGCATCCAAACTTAAAATCAAAATCAAACTCTAAAACAATCTTTAGGACATTAGAATTAGTTTTAGGATCCTCAGTCCTCCGTCTACAACTGCAAATAGGCCCAAAGCTAGCCCCTTTGCTCTTATCTTACAGTTTTGGTCTACTTACAGGAGGACTTATCTGCTTTCTGTCAGCATCCCAGCCTTGTATGTATATCCTCATGGATGTTGAGTAGGGAATACCCCCCTAGGTTTTGCAGAGCCTGAAGAAGAAGAGGAGATAAAATATAGAGTCTATCTCCTACACTGTTGGCCCTTGGCCCAGAGATCCTGTTGATCATTGATGGCTACCTTGTAGGGAAATCTGGGAATAAGCATCCGGTCTGGGAAAAAACCAACAGGTTCTAGCAGCTTCTTGAACTATTTTGTTCTTTCTTTCAATGACTCCATTTTATTGTGGAGTTCTAGGTGCAAATAATTGTCTCTTTATCCCATGTTCTTCACAAAAGAAATCAAATTTATTTTATGTGCACTCTCCTCCTCTATCAGACCTTAAACATTTGATCTTCAAATCCATCTCATTTTCAACCATTGCCTTAAATGCCTTGAACTTATCTAGAGCTTCTAATTTTTCTTTCAAAAAGGTAACCCAAGTCATTCTAGAATAATCATCAATAAGCAACATGAAATACCTGTCTCCTTGCACACTTCTTACTCTGGTAGGTCCACACAAGTCTGTATACACTAGTTCCAGTAATCCATCAACTGATTGGTCCTTGCTTTTGAAACTTATTCTTGTTTGTTTCCCAAATTGACACTCCTTGCAAATACGATTAGCAGGCTTCACAAGCTTGGGTAAATCTCTAATAGCATGTGCAGTACTTATCTTCATACTGTTGTCAAAATTGATGTGACACAACCTTCTATGTCATAGCCAACTTTCATCAGTTTGAGCCAACAAACAATAATTATCAGTTCCTTTCAAGTGATAGATATTACCTCTAGTCTTCTTACCAGTTGCAATGATTGTTATGGAGCTTTCCCTGATCTTGCATCCATTGTCCTTGAAGCTTAGGCCATAACCTTTGTCACACATCTGACCCACACTCAAAAGATTGTGCTTTAATCCTTTCACATACAAGACATCTTCAGTATTATGCTTGCCATCAAAAGAAATAGATCCTTTTCCACAAATTTTATCAGTTGTATCATCTCCAAACCTAACCAGTCCACCATCATATCTTTCCAACTCACAAAATTACTTTTATCACCAGTCGTGTGGTGAGAGAAGCCACTATCAATAACCCATTCATCTTTGTCTTCAACAACCTGAGTAGCCAAAGCACTTTCCACTGGTTTTTCTTTCTTTACACAGCTAGCAGGATTAGTAGACACAAGTTCTTCTTTAATAGTAATAAACAAGCATTCATTACCAGAAGTACTAGCATTATCTAGTTCACCATTATCTAATACTCCTTCATCATCATCAAGATCTTCAACATAATAACATTTCTTTTGGACCCTAGGCATGTTCTCGTATCTTTTCCTATTTCTTTCAATTCTTTCAGGACATCTTGGTGCAGGAGCACCAAGGGCTCAATGCAGCCCTTACATAGCCTTTTTGATTTGTCAATTTTGGGTTTGCAGCATGTGGTTTTGTTTTAGGAGTTTTTTAGTTTTCTTAAAATGCATTGGTGGAAGAAGCCTTTACTTTTGACCGGCCTATCGGCCCAAGTGAAATACAAGTCAAAGAATGTATGTTTGAAGGTGTTCGGAATTGGTTCAACCGATATGCATTGGTCACTTTGTTGAAGGGTTGAACCTCGCTGTTGAACCTCACCGTTGAACCTCGCCGTTGAACCTCGCCGTTGAACCTCGCGTCGAAGTTCAATGGTTCAACAGGTTCATCAATATGGAATGGTGAAGTTGGAATCGGCATGAGAATCATTATCAGTGAGCGAAAAGAAAGCTACACCGATGGTTAAAGTCTAGCCGATAATAGTTATATCAGCGTAAGAAGTATGATCGGGAGAGATGATAAAAGTTTGACTGATAGACATTGTTTGGGCGATGGAAAGTTTACAAAATTCAAAGGCATCGGTGAGAAAGTAACTATCGGGCAGCGAGGATTAACTTATGCTGATAGTCGCCAATTTTTTCGATAGAATATGTCGGAGAGACATCATGGTAAGTCTTACCACCAACCAAGAAAATGCAGAATTGAACTAGGCAGTTAGAATACGAACCGGTCTGGAAACTGTATCGTCCTATAACGGACATGGGATAACTATAAAATGTAGAATTCTTTCTATTAGGGATTCAGAAGAAGAAGAAGAAGAGAAAGATTTTGGGGTTGAAAAGCATTTTGATGTAAGAAACAATTTTCAATAAAAATCCAATTCATTAGTTCGACCAATTTGTGTATTTTTGTACAGTTTTCAGTTTGTTATTCTGAAGTAGATTAGTCATTTCTTTTTCTGCAATTTTGTTCTCTTTTGCAAACCATGACTCTGTATTGATGTTCCTCAAGTTCCTCTGTACAGTATGGAGGCCATCAAGCAGAGTCATGCTTTTTGTTTGTTTTTCTTTTGTGGGTGGTTGGATTGTCGACTAGAGGAAATGCATGCTTGTTCTAGGCGAGCTCAGTAAGGAGTCTGGCTAGATAGACAAGTAGGAGAATAGACTTGCAGGGGTGGAAAACAGGAGGTGAAGAAAGTGAGCACCAAGTAGTCAAGACCCTTGAACAGAGAGAGAAGGGTGGACAACGGGCTCAGAAAAGTTATGTGCCATTGAGGCAGTATCTTGGAAGCAGTGAGGATAAGGTATGTGTCCCACACCAAGTAGAGTGATAGAGTCTTCCATCTCTGCAAAGATGTTGAGGAATTTAGCTGACATTTTTGTGTAGAAAGATGTCATGAGCACTTGAATTGGTAGAGAGGCTAGAGTTGTCCAGAGTCTTGAATTGATTCAAGATAGGTAGAACTGACATTCTAGAGTCCCTCCCTATCAAATTGGTATCAGAGCCATAAGATTTGGGTTATTCCTAGTTTGGAATAGAAGAGTTGTATGTCATCAACCAGTGAATCTATAAATTCAGTAAAGACGATGGTGACTAATGCAGAGTTAGCAAAGAAAGTTGAGGATCAAGAAGAGGAGAATAGGCTCCTACAGGAAAGATTGGCAGCAATGGAAAGTAGACTGGGTATAATGATGGAGAAGACTAAAGAAGTCGGGCAAAAAGTAAACAAGGAAAAATGTGTGTCTATAGAAGATGAAGAGCCCACACCTGATCCTAAGTTGGAAGAAGAACCATTCTTGAAAGCTTTGAAAGCAATGAGTGGTAAAACATTGGAAGGAGTACCACTTTTCAGTGGGAAAATGAACCCAGATTTGGTCATGGAGTGGATAGAAGGACTTGAAAATCACTTTGAATGTGATGGTGTAAGCAAGGCACAGAAAGTAAAGGTGGCCAAATCCAGACTCAGGGGAGCTACCTTAACCTAGTGGAAATTTGTGCAGACTGAAAGAGCAAAAGAAGATAAGAAGCCAATAGCTACTTGGAAGGGAATGGTAGCTAAAATCAAAGAAGCATATATGCTAGAAGATTATGAAATACAGCTGCACAGGAAGAGACAGAATCTGAGACAGAAGGAATTAGATGTCAGTGCATACACTGAAGAATTCCAAAAGCTATGCCTAAGGTCCAAAGTAATGGAGGATGAAAGCATAAAGGTAGCAAGGTACCTTAACGGTCTGAAGTGGAATATACAAGAAGAAATCAGTTTGTTGTGTCCTACAACAGTGCACAAATGCTATCAGCTGGCACTGAAAGTGGAGGAAAAGAACAAGAGGAAACAAGACTCAAATAGCAGAGGAAGAGGAAGAGGCAGAGATAATAGAGGACACAGAGGAGGTTTTGGTGGAAGGAATGCTGACAATAGATCCCAAGCAGAATCAAAACTCACAGAGCAGAGTGGGGAGTCAAGTGGTAGAGGAAACCATAGAGGAAGGGGATCTAACAGAGGAAGGTCAGGAGGATCAGGCAGAGGATCCTATTTCACCACCATGAAGTGTTACAACTGTGGTAATCTAGGTCATCCAGCGTATAGGTGTCCAAAAAAGGCCACATCCTCTTCTTAAGGAGGTGATAAGAGAAATCACTATGTCCAAGATAATGCATCCAGCAGCCAGTCACCTGAGGTCAGTCTGAACTCAGAAGATGGAGAGAACCTGATGATAAGGAGAACCTTGATGAAGGAACCAGTAAAGTCTAAACCAAGCCAGAGGAGAGCACTATTCAAAATCAAATGCAAGATTTTGAATAAGGTATGTAAAATTATCATAGACTCAGGATCTACTGATAATATTATTTCTGATGAGGCGGTTAAGAAACTGAATTTGAAAAGAATAACTCATGCAAACCCATATAGAGTCACATGGTTGGATAAGGGTCAACATGTGGTAGTGAATGAACAAAGTTGGGTAGAGTTTAGTATAGGTGGCTATAAGGATAAGGTATTATGTGATATACTACCCATGGATGCATGCCATCTCTTATTGGGCAGACCATGGCAGTATGACCGAAAGGCAATACATGATGGTGAGAAGAATGCCTATTCTTTTCAGAAGGATGGTGTCACCTATAAGATTCAGTCATTAGAGGATGAAGATGCAGTTTAGACAAAGAGTCCTAATACCTTGGTTGTGAGTGGAAAAGAGTTTCTGAGTACTCTTAAGGAGGATGGTATTGGTTATGCCATCATAGTAAAACCAAAAGAAGGACAGCAAGATAAGAAGACAGAGATTCCCAAAGAGGTGCAGCCTATACTGGAGAAGTATAAAGGCATAATCAGTGATGGTACACCAGCCACATTGCCTCCATAGAGAGTAATAAGCCATCAAATAGAACTGATTCCAAGGGCATCTTTGCCAAACAAGGCACCTTACAAGATGACTCCAGATCAGCACAAAGAGATTTCCAGGCAAGTGCAGGAGTTGCTAGATCAGGGATTGATCAGGAAGAGTATTAGTCCTTGTGCAGTACCCACAGTGTTGGCACCGAAGAAAGGAGGATCATGGAGATTATGCACAGATGCCAAAGCCATAAACAAAATAACTATAAGGTGTAGATTTCCAATTCCCAGAATTGAAGATCTCATGGACTGTATTGGAAAAGCAAAGTACTTCACCAAGATAGACCTAAAGAGTGGTTACCACCAAATAAGAATCAAGGAAGGAGACGAGTGGAAGACAGCCTTCAAGACCACAGAAGGACTGTATGAGTGGCTTGTTATGCCATTCGGTCTATCAAATGCACCTAGCACCTTTATGCGACTCATGAATGAAGTCCTAAAGGATTATATTGGTAAATTCGTAGTTGTTTTTCTAGATGATATTCTAATTTTTAGTCAGACCAAGGAAGAACATCTAGAACATGTAAATACTGTTTTGCAAAAATTACATGATGAACAACTAACCATCAATCTGGAGAAGTGTGAATTCATGAAGCAGGAATTGGTATACCTTGGTTTTGTGGTGTCCCAGGGAGAATTGAAGATGGACAAGTCAAAGGTAGAGGCAATCTTGAGCTGGCCTACTCCCAGAGCAGCCACAGAGGTGAGAAGTTTCCATGGCTTAGCCCAATTTTACAGAAAGTTTATCAGAAATTTCAGTGGGATATGTGCACCCATGTTGGATACAATTAAGGGTGGAATGAAAGCAAAATTTAGATGGACACCAGCTGCAGATAGAAGTTTTGAACGATTGAAGAAAGAGGTAGCAACACAACCTATACTATCGCTGCCTAGTTTTGATAAGCTATTTACTATTGAATGTGATGCAAGTAACATAGCTATAGGAGCAGTGTTAAATCAGGAGGACAGGCCTGTAGCCTTTTTCAGTGAGAGGCTGAATGAAGCAAAAAGTAAGTACTCTTCGTATGACTTAGAGTTGTATGCTCTAGTCCAAGCACTTAGGAAGTGGAGACATTATCTCCTACCTAAGGAATTTGTTGTCTACACAGATAACCAAGCCCTGAGTTTTCTGAACTCACAGGATAAGTTGAGCAGCAGACATATCAAGTGGATGGAGTACCTGTAATCCTACACTTTTATAATTAAGCATAAGAAGGGGCAGCTCAACAAAGTTGCAGATGCTTTGAGCAGGAGGTTGCTCACAGTGCAGGAAGTGCAGTTGAAGAGCATTGGAGTTGAAGACTTCAAGGATCTCTATAGAGATGATGAAGACTTTGCTGAGGCATACAAGGTATGTCAAGATTTTGAGAATCACTTTCACAGTGAGTTTGTAGATTTCACCTTACAGCAGGGATTGCTATTTAAAGGTGGACAATTATGTGTGCCAAGGGGATCTATGAGAGAAAATCTCATACAAGAGAAGCACAATGGTAGTCTGAGTGGCCATTTTGGTATGAACAAAACACTGGAGCTAGTCCAAAGGTTCTATTATTGGCCGAGGATGCACAGAGACATCAGAAGGTATGTAGAGCAGTGTATCGTATGTCAGAAGGCCAAGGGAATCACTTCAAATGCAGGACTGTACCAACCCTTGCCCATTCCTTCTAGGCCATGGGAATGTGTAAGTATGGACTTTGTAGTTGGTTTACCTAAGACTAAGACTGGTTATGATAGCATATATGTAGTTGTGGACAGGTTTAGCAAGATGAGTCATTTCATTCCCTAGAAAGTGACTCATGATGCCAGTCATATAGCACACTTGTTTTTCAGAGAAGTGATAAGGATTCATGGACTTCCAGCAAGCATTGTGTCTGACAGAGATGCTAAGTTCATGGGGCATTTCTAGAAAACTTTGTGGCAGAGATTAGGGACAAATTTATCTTTCAGCTCAGCATACCATCCACAAAAAGATGGTCAGACAGAGGTGGTAAACAGGACACTGGGTAATCTATTAAGATGTATAACCAAGGAATATGGGCAGAGCTGGGATCAAGTCATTCATCAGGCAGAATTTGCCTATAATGACAGTGTGAATAGGACTACTGGTAAGAGTCCATTCGAAATAGTCTGTGGAATGCACCCCAGAGGTGTATGTGAGCTCAGGAATATGGGAAACCTGGAGAACAGAAGTGTTCATGCAGAGGATTTTGCACAATCCATGAAAGAAGTACATGAACAGGTGAAGAAAACCTTGACAGAAAACACAGAAGATCAAGGACAAAGTAGATGTCCATAGGAAGGACATCCAGTTTGAAGTTGGTGATCTCGTTATGGTGCACCTGAACAAAGCCAGACTGCAAAAGGGAATGCCAACCAAACTGCAAATGTGAAGAATTAGTCCTTGCAGAATCCTAAACAAGTATGGTAACAATGCATACAGGGTTGAATTGCCAGAAGACCTGGCAATCTCACCAGTATTTAATGTTCAAGACCTAGTGCAATACTGGGGTCCTCAGTCAGCAGCAAATGGATCCATTTCAGAGAAGGAACAGACAGTCAAAGATGTGACTTTGCCACTAAAACCCAAACTACAGGCAGAGAGAATACTGGATTCGAGAGTATAGAAGCAAACCAAACATAGTGTCTACATGGAGCATTTGGTCAAATGGAAGCAGTTGCCTGAAGCAGAAGCTACCTGGGTTGCAGAGTTAGAATTCAAAAAGAAGGGCATTGATTTTGCCTCATTGTCACCGGAGGTGACCTAGCTTCTTTCTGCACAGGGGGAGTATGGTGCAGGAGCACCAAGGGCTCAATGCAGCCTGTACATAGCCTTTTTGATTTGTCAATTTTGGGTTTGCAGCATGTGGTTTTGTTTTAGGAGTTTTTTAGTTTTCTTAAAATGCATTGGCGAAAGAAGCCTTTACTTTTGATCGGCCTATCGGCCCAAGTGAAATACAAGTCAAAGAATGTATGTTTGAAGGTGTTCGACATTGGTTCAACTGATATGCATTGGTCACTTTGTTGAAGGGTTGAACCTCGCCGTTGAACCTCACCGTTGAACCTCGCGTCGAAGTTCAATGGTTCAACAGGTTCATCAATATGGAATGGTGAAGTTGGAATCAGCTTGAGAATCATTATCGATGAGCGAAAAGAAAGCTACACCGATGGTTAAAGTCTAGCCGATAATAGTTATATCAGCGTAAGAAGTATGATCGGGAGAGATGATAAAAGTCTGACCAATAGACATTGTTTGGGCGATGGAAAGTTTATGAAATTCAAAGGCATCGGTGAGAAAGTAACTATCGGGCAGTGAGGATTAACTTATGCCGATAGTCGTCAGTTTTGCCGATAGAATATGTCGGAGAGACATCATGGTAAGTCTTGCCGCCAACCAAGAAAATGCAGAATTGAACCAGGCAGTTAGAATACGAACCGGTCTGGAAACTGAAGCGTCCTATAACAGACATGGGATAACTATAAAATGTAGAATTCTTTCTATTAGGGATTCAGAAGAAGAAGAAGAAGAGAAAGATTTTAGGGTTGAAAAGCATTTTGATGTAAGAAATAGTTTTGAATAAAAATCTAATTCATTAGTTTGACCAATTTGTGTATTTTTGTACAGTTTTCAGTTTGTTATTCTGAAGTAGATTAGTCATTTCTTTTTCTGCAATTTTGTTCTCTTTTGCAAACCATGACTCTGTATTGATGTTCCTCAAGTTCCTCTATACAGTATGGAGGCCATCAAGCAGAGTCATGCTTTTTGTTTGTTTTTCTTTTGTGGGGTGGTCGGATTGTCGACTAGAGGAAATGCATGCTTGTTCTAGGCGAGCTCAGTAAGGAGTCTGGCTAGATAGACAAGTAGGAGAATAGACTTGCAGGGGTGGAAAACAGGAGGCAAAGAAAGTGAGCACCAGGCAGTCAAGACCCTTGAATAGAGAGAGAAGGGTGGACAATGGGCTCAGAAAAGTTATGTACCATTGAGGCAGTATCTTGGAAGCAATGAGGATAAGGTATGTGTCCCACACCAAGTAGAGTGATAGAGTCTTCCATCTCTGCAAAGATGTTGAGGAATTTAGCTGACATTTTTGTGTAGAAAGATGTCATGAGCACTTGAATTGGTAGAGAGGCTAGAGTTGTCCAGAGTCTTGAATTGATTCAAGATAGGTAGAACTGACATTCTAGAGTCCCTCCCTATCACATCTGGAAGCAAAGTAGCCTACTTTACCATAGGAAAAACATTTGAAAGGTAATTTACCTTTAAACTTACCAGATCCTCTTTGCAGACTATCCACAAAGTTGGCTTCAATTTCATTGAACTCATCATCTGATTCTACCTTGTACTTTTCTGATATGGAGGTTTTCCCAAAAGTACTGGCTTTGAAGGCAGTCTCTACTTTTGGCAGGGCAAGGCAGTCTCTACTTTTGGCAGGGCATCACCAAACTCTCATTTCAAAGGCAGTAATCTTACCAAGCAATTGATCTCTGTCAATATCTTTTACTTGCATAAATTATTCAATTGCAGCTACCTTGTGACTGTAGGACTTTGGCAGTGATTTGAGAATTTTCATTACAACTTCCTTATCATTGAGAGTTCCCCCCATACCTTTTATTCTGGTGAGAAGTTCATCAACTCTTCGCATAAAGGTTGTTATGTTTTCATCTTCAAGCTTTCATATTTCACCTTCAGACTTTGTAGCTTGGCCTCTTTCACAGAATCATCTCCCTCATACATATTTTTTAGTTTTTCCCATACCTCATTTGCAGTTTCAAGATCTACCACTTTTGTCAGTACTGTGTCATTCAATGAACTTAACAGAGCATCTTTTGCTTTAACATCCACTTCATATTCCTTGATTTCGTCTTCAGTCATCAAACCATTTTGAGACAAGGTGTATTTTATTTCTGCAGCTTTCCATACTTTGTAACCAAATCAAAGAAGATGACTTTTCATTCGTGCCTTCCAAAGAGCATAGTTTGTCCCATCAAAATGTGATGCTTCCTTCTTATAAGACATTTTTGGATCTTCCTCAAGCTGTTAGACTTTCTTCATAGGAACCTTGCTTTGATACCAATTGTTGAAATGCACCGAACAATTGAGAGGGGGGGTGAATCAGTTGTCACAAAAACTTAAACACTTCTTCACTTACACATTAATCACTTATCCACAACTATTATGATATAACAATGAATGCATGAAATCAAAAACTTAAACACAGATGCAACATTATACACAAGAGACACTAGATTTTACATGGAAAACCCCAAGGTGGGGAAAAACCACAGAGAGGATTAGCTCTCAAAATATATTACAATCTTTGAAAAATGATGTTCAGGCTTGGTCACTCCACGGGCCCAGAACATACTGGCTCACTGCCATGAAGTATAGCTAGGTCTAGCAGGCTCACTGCCTCAACCCTAAACCTAGAAAGATTACAGTAAGGGTTGTTAAACCCTACTAGAGGCTCACTGCCAAAATCACCATCTTCTTCATGTCTGAGATTAAAACATTAAAATACAATCGGTCCTCTGCTCTGCTCTGCCCTGCTCTACCTTATCTCCTTGCCCTTTTCCTTATCTTCCCATTTTCGCACAAGGACACCTTTTCCATGACTCAATCACAAGTATTTATACACTTCATAAACCTTGGAATGATCATCAATGTTGGCATTATAATCATCAACCATTGGAACAATATCCAAGGTCGGCATTACAAACATTTACAAAATAGGTCCTAACCTATTACAACATTATGCAAAGGAAATGGAGTAAAGATGTATGCGGATCACACCACGCCTTAGCTGGGACTTGTTGATGATGATTGTTAGTCATAACAACACCCATAAAAAATTGCATAACAAACCTTTATTATCTTGTAAAGTACGATCAATTTGAGATAAATTGATGACTCCAAGGTTCTGTTGATCAAGTCATGATCGTCTGACGTTACTCAGAGGTTGATGTGACATGTTGTTTTCCATTTCAAGGGGTCTTACACTGTTTGAATGATCGATTGTATACCTACTTACTGTAAATTCACTTCACAAATGATGTTATTTTCACTATGCTCAACAAATTATGATTATATTCATAAGTTTGATCAATTCTTCTGAGCATTTACTTTCTTAAACCTATATATACTTCTGTACTTTGTATTTAATCAAATGATGTGCCTACAAGTAGATATTCATATGTTTATCATGGATATACATCTGTATTTGTATGATGTTTATCAATTTGACATGCTTTCACTCAAAATATTCTTTGTATTTTCAATTATTTACGAGATATAGGCATATTTCATGTTCATTTGCTTTAAATTGTATGTCATTTGCAATTAAGGAGGTGATTTGTAATGAAATTCAAAGAAAATTAAAGAAATACTTCTAATTTTAGTGAACCTTTAACTATTGAGTCACATACATTCCAGATACAGTCATGAAGAGAAGAAATCAAACCATAATTCACCAGGTTGTTCCACAACTAGGTATGGTTGATGCTAACTTCAAAGGAACAAGGAATGAAAACAACATATGCAGACTGACAAGCACTCCCGAGAACACAGCTAATCAATGCATATATCCAGATTTCACTCACTGATTACTCAAGATTTACAATAATTTGTAATAAAATAGCTTCTCTTTCATTAAGTATGCAAAAACATGTACATTCACAATAACCTTGAAATCAGTCTTGAATTCTTCAACAATCAAATTTCAATTAAGTTTCCAATGTCTAAAAGAGCGCACTCCTCCTTTTATAGAATAAAGAGAGGAGGTGGTTACAAATGACATATGGTCAAGATTCATCCATTCAGATCAATGGTCAACATTCCTTCATTGACTTAGTCAACATCTTCATCCGTGGCACAAGTTGCCATCTGGCAACTATCTAGCAAAACTTACTGCTTATAAGTAGCCTATGCATATGTTTACATTGTGATGCATCTTTACGTACTCTCTATCTCCTTCTTCTTCTTCACTTTCTTCTTCCTCTTCACTCTCTACATCATCTTCATCTTCATTATGACTGTCACTTTGATGCAGATCATCTCTTATATGTACCTTTATTATTGCCCTGATGAACTCATATAACTACACAACTCTATTAATTTCACCTCCATCATGTACTTTGGCTTTTACTACTGCATGCTTATGGGAATGGAATTTAGCCTGGAGGGCTTCCGTCTTGCTTTTCCTACTATTTAGTGTCTCATTATAAGTCTCCCCCCTGACCTTTATTCTCATGACCTTGTTCATCACTTCCTTTGTCAAGTGGTTCAGGGGGTCCTCTGCAACTTGCTTGAAATTATCATCGAAGGCCTTGACAGTGAAATCAACATCTTGGTTTTCAATCTTCCCTTCTACTTTTCCTTCCAACACCTCTAGGGTTTCTGCCTCATGTGCCATCAGGTTATGCAGTTTGACACTTATATCCCTAAGCTTTCCGCTGCATCTCTTCAGTATATCACATTCAAATCCAGTATCTTCATACCAGATACTTAGCAGCTGGGATGTTTTATTATCTAATATATTGTTGGTTACCAGGATATGTGTATCAATCCTCTTCATCTCACCTAGAGCATCTAGGTGTTTCTCCATTTTAAATGACCTCCGACCTACTTCATTTTGCAGTTTGTCTACTTTTCTCTTCAAGGTACTCAAAGAATTCCACCTCTCCAAAGAGGTTCTCACTACATCCTCAGCCTCAAAAATTGATAACATCATCCACTTCTCCATTACCTGTGCTTTATGCCTCATCAAGTTCAATCTAGTAACCTCTTCTTGTGATATAATGGATAGTGGGGTGGCTGGATCACCAGGTGCATGATCAAGGTTAATTAACCCTTTAATAAAAGAATGTAGCTGAGCAATGTGCTCTTTATGTTTTTTATTCTTCTCCTTTTCTCTCTTCACCCTTTGTGTTAGAGAGTCAATGATGTCCTTTCCTTCTTGACCTTCTTGGTCCTCATTTGCAAAACATAAATCAACATTAGTGATCTGAAAATCTTCAAGGCCTATCTTGCCTTTCTCCCTCTCTACTGTAGGTAGGGCTATTTGTGCAGTTCTCTTACCTGTAGTAGGATCCCTTTTGATTGTAGATGTTAGCTTGGCCTTTCTTCTGGGCTTCATCATGCTCCCAACAAATAATGTAGATACATCAAAATCTTGTTCCTCCTCAACCTCTTGCATATGTATCTCTCGTTGCAACCAATGAGGTACATCACCCTTCGGCTCCTAATGATTACCCCCTGTATTTTGGGTGTCCTGTGCTCCTGTGTTAAATTCTGCCCTCGGTGGTGATTGTTCTTTCCTGATTTCTTCCTCATGTACCTTATCATGAGGGGGATCTTCTGGGGTTCCTCCTATTGAGGGACTTCCTTTTGTGGAGGAGGCTCTTGTGAAATATTAACATTTTGGTCTTGTGCCTCCTTTTGCAAGCCCTCTGCAATTTCTTGAGTTTTATCTTTTTTCTCATCTTGTGGTACACCGACCTTTAGGGAAGTTTGTGTATTTTGACCTTGGGGATTACCTTGATCACCCTTGGACACATTTTCTATCTCTTTCTCTGTACCCTCACCTTGTGACAAACCTTGCTCTTTATCTTTAGATGTGTCAGCTTCCTCTGGGTTAGCCTCTTTCTCAACTAATTTTTCCTCTGATGTTGGGTTACTACCTTGATCACCTCCTATAATAGGTGGCAATAAACCACTTTGGTCTTCCTCAGCACCCTTGTCTGGCATATCTTTATCACCCCCACTCTGAAGCTGCACTTTTGATTGTTCTTGTCCCATGGGTGCCTTATTTTGATCCTTGTCTTGATCAGGTGGAGCATTACCCTTCTTGGTATGCTTTGTATCTTTAGGCCTTTTAGGCTCCAGAGGTGGATCATTGTCTTTATTTGGGCTGACATCACCCCTGTATGTTAGGCCTATTGTTGCAGGACTAGTAACCTTCTCAACCAAATTATCCAACCCTATCTGTTGGGCTACTCTTTCAGGGCTCTCCTATTTTGTTTCATCCTTTTCATCCTTTGCCTGGTTGGTTACCATTTGGGCCATTGGGGTCCCATGAGGAGTCATCTTGGTATTGGCAACCAAGGTTTCCATGTGTTGAGCAGCCATGTCTTGGACTACCTCATCATTTTATAATTCTATAGTATCATCTAGAGGGAAAGGGGACTCCCTACTAGCCATATGCACTTTCTTTTCTTTCTGCTCCTCCATCCTTTCAGTCTTAAACTGAATTATCTCAGGAATGGGGACTTCATGCTGTAGCTTTGTCTTGAAGGCCACACCACCCATTCCCATTAACATGATGGGGTTAGTGCTAACAGCTCCCCTCATGGTTGTCCTTTGCTTCTTGGGTGGTGGTGTATGTAGCACCTTCTTTCTTTTCTTACTCGTTATCAACAAGTCATCATCCCTAGGCTCTTTATTCAATTGCTTGCCTTCTAAGGGAGTATCTTCTTCTAATTCATCTTGTAGAGCCTCAACCTCTACCTACCTCTCTGTACTTTCAGTAACAGGCCTCACCATCCTCTTGGTCTTTTGTTTGTCAGGGGGTGGCTGTGATGTGGATGCATGGGCTGATGTGGATGCCCCATCACCTTTAGATGTAATCCTCTTGATGATCACCCCTTTCTGCTCATTTTCCACCTTCTTACCCTTGGAGGGTAGCTTTTGTTCTTTAGCGGGTAATCTCTCTCCATTAGATTTTCTTTTCTCAACAAGAAAATCATCATATTCTTCATCTAACAATTCTTGTCTCTTTTTCTTATTATAGACTGTGAGGGCTATTCCCTTCTTTAATTTGGCAATTTCTGCATCTACCCAACTTTGGGTCAGTTGTGTTAGGTCTCAAAAATGCAGGTTACAAGTCCTAAGAGGATGCCAGGCTCTATGATCAGACTTGTAACATTTTTGAGCTAACGAATGGAGTTAACCTATATGGTTGATGACTCCCAACACTTCAGGTTCTATTAAACCTAGGCGGGTGGACCTTAATAGCTAAAGCAAATTAAGAGTTGTATGACTTGGTTGAATTTATAGATCTATCCACAGTGGCATGAAGTGAAAAAGATGAAGGCTTACTAACTACTCCTACTGTAGTTTGAAATGTGAATGTATGGATAAGATTTTATAAAATTCTAAACTAGAATGGGTATGACTAGTGCCTACTTCTGTTGGGCTAATAGAGTCAAGAGGTGAATGATATATGATTTACTTACTGGCTACAATTCAAATTGCTTGGCACTTGTGATTGTTTGCACCTTGTACAAATGTGCAAGAATGTAACTATTAGACTCTTCTTATTGATCCAAATGATCCTCACCAGGTTGCTGTGATTAATTAATAGGAGAGTTTAATCCCTCTTTGAAGGAACCAGTTAACTAAATCACACAGAAGCAGCAAGTGTGCCCTGACAAATCAAATATACTTATGATTTGAACAACAAAATGGAATCAAACTGGAGATAGTATGATAATTTTATCGATTATAGGGCTCTTCTTTAACTATCCAAGTGATACCTCCAAATTATTGTGATCTATTAAAAGGATATTTAATTCTTCGAAAGAAACCAATTAATGAAACCACACAAGAACAACAAATGTGTTTTGATAAACTGAGTTTCAACACTTCAATTTAAATAATATGAAAGCACCAACTTGGAGACAACCAAATAATCGGATATAAACAACAAGCAATTGACACCAGTGTTGGATCATTAATTTATACATTCTTCTCCATTATATGATTTCAATGGATCTTGCAATACATAGCATATTGTTTTACTGAGACAATTGATCAACTGATGAGTTCCTAACCTACTACCTCTTATCTTGATTTGATTTCATTTGGCATATATCATATCTTCTAGGGTTATGACCCTTTACTCACCATCTTGTGCGTCTCTCCATTTGCCATGAAGGATAACAATTTTATTAATGCAAAATATAAAACATTAGCCTTCAGTCCTTTAAAATTTAATTATCTCCCTTCATTCAGTGAATAATTTTGTCAATATTAATCTCTTGTGGTCACGCTTACTTAATCTTTGGAGTAGAAATATTTCACTCATCAGGGTAACATTATGAAGTTGTATTATTGAAATAATACCCTCGTTAGGGTTTGCCTTCATTCTGCATGTATTTTGATTCTTTATTTAATTAATTATATCCTCATAGATAAAATTAATTAAACTTCTCCGTTATGTTCACCTGCATGTGTTTTCACCTTCATTTGGCAAAAGTATATATTGTGGGTAAAAATAATGACCACTCCTCAATTTATTTGGTTAATATTTCACCTTTTGAAAAATGTTTTTCAATAATTGTCCACTTCACAATTCTGGTGAAAACACGAGATACACTTCATTTATTTTGTTTGCATAATTTATTCTACCGTTTCCTACCATATCCTTTCCAACTATAAAATCATTTTCAGTGATGGTAAGTTATTGATTTTTTCTTGGACTATGCAAATTATCAAAGAACTTCTCACTATTATCTTCGGAGGTAGAAACTTCATGTCCATCTTTTAACTAAATCAATGAATTTAATTGTACCTTACAATCAATAGTAATGCTGTTAATATCATTGATATTGGCGAATTGCCTTCATTTTCAAATATGACATAGGAAATTCCATGTTTCCCTTTCTTCTTTCTAAATTATCATCTTCACATTTGACGAAAATATTTTTACCTTGGGAGTAAGTCATCATTTTCTAAAATTTCATCTATAATGCCGATACTATCTTTTGTGATTTCATTTTCAGAGTAAGATTGACCGCATCCTTTTGCATTTTCTGTAAAATACATGACCACAAGTTCGGCCCTGGTGGCGGCAAAATATTTGTAACAAACCTTTCAACTTTAAAAGTTTCTTGTGTTTTGACATTAGGGTTATATGTTGCCCATCAGTATATCAGTGGGATTCTCACAGGAATCACTTCGATGTATGTAAGTCATGTTGATATTTCATTCGATCTTAGCTATATAATTCTCGGGCCCACATTATCGGCATATCAGGGGGACTCTAAATAACTTCCACCAATATGCCTTGTCTTCCTGATGTGCTTCCTTCATTAATTTATGCATTGGTTTGGCTTTCACCGAAGGCTCTTCATGATCGGTGTAACTCACGAGGTCAGCAAGACCTAAAGCTTATGCTATGATGATACAAGTCTTTCCGATATGTTTTTAATTATCGCTTTATTCTTCGGCAAGACTCTTGGTGAAACCCTTATGATCTTTGTTATCAGTATGACTTATATAATCAAGAAAATCTAATAGATTTACTCTGACAATGTATGTCCTTCCGATGTATCTTTTGTTATTTGCTTCAATGGGATATATCGGCAGGACTCTCACCAAAACCTTTGTGGCTTTTTGTTGTCAGAGTGACTTATACTATCGGAGAGATCTCAAAAGCCCTTTCTAATTATATATTTCTTCCTGATGCAATTGTATTCTACTTTATCAGTGTGACCAGATGTTTTTTCTCCCAAAAAAATCTATTGGTATGACTTTTGCTATCGGTGTATTTTGGAGATTTCGTTCTGACCCCTTTGCTTCTACCGATACATATTTCATTGGTGAGAACTATGTCTTGCCTTGCCAATTGTTCATCCTTGCTATTCTTTTGGGATTCTCATCATTGCGACATCACTTTTCTTTCCCTGGTCATGTCTAAGATGCTTCAATAAGACTTATGACTTATGGGTTGGGAGGACATGCCCTAGGTTTTGTCAAAATGGATAAATTAAGTGTTTTCTATTAACTGAGGTCAGGAAAATGGAATTAATGGTCCGCAGAGGTCATGATATGGATCTTGTCACACAAATTATGGGCTGAGATGGATCTTATGATGATGAATTTTCTGTTGGCAAGAGACACGTTGTGGCTTCATGAGTGTTCTCATTGACGGCAACAAAGTCCATCCCACACATCCACAGGACATGGTGTGTCTATACCAGAAGTTAGATTGAAGAGTATTGTCGTTCGGTAAGCAAGAACAGAGCATGTAGCAAGGTCTGACAGTTAGGTCCGGATCTCTTAGAGGAAGTATCTCAGTAAAGTGTAGACTTGGGGAAGTCAAGAGGAGTACCATGACTAATATATTCCAGAGCTTGAGCCTCCGGTGGTGTAAGAGGGAAAAGATATGAACACCTAAGTGTTGGGTTCCTGTTTAGCAAAGTAGATTGAGGAAGAACTGACCAACAGAGCTTCAGACCTTAATCCAGATGAGATATTGTTGGTAATAAAGTTTCTTAAGGGATCATTCATGATTGGCCGACATGATTGATGACTTCTATAAGAATCTCTTTGATATGCATCACTTGGCAAGCAAGGATTCAGCTGACATACCAGAGTTTGGGAAAATATTGAGTATTCCAGATGCCAACTAGAAAATTGATGAAATCCTTGGTGTGGATATATATACCAGATTAATTTCGGTATGAAGAAGAGTGTAGTGGGTTGTGAAGTGCGTAGATAAGCAGAGAACAGTGTGTAAGTAGTAATACAGGTTCGGTATGTGACAAGATAACAGCACCAAAGAAGAGGAAGAATGAAGTGCAGTAGATCAGTGTATTGAACCTAATCGGAACTGAACTTCAGCATATGTGGATGCTTCTCATTAGTTCAAGTATCTTGTTACCTTCTTGTAACTTGTAGACAGTAAGTCTCTTGTAGGCAGTGAGCCTCTTGTGGGTAGTATGCTTGAGCAATAAGCCCTAATTGGCAAGTACCACTTTGTACTATCTCATTCTTTTAACAGAGAATACAATCTTGGGTTAGTCACCCCGTGTTTTTTCCCTTAATAGGGTTTTCCATGTCAAAATCATTGTGTTATGTGTATTGATATTATTTCTACTTTCACGGTTATGTTTACTTATATGATTTGATGCTGCACTAATGGTTAAAGAAGAACAAAAAGTAGAAGTAATTTAGATAACTGATTCACCCCCCCTCAGTTATCAACAAATGGTATCAGAGCCAAGTTCCTTCAAACAGAGCCTAACAGCTTGAGGAAGATTTGGGAATCTCAATGGATATGTATGGTATGAGGGAACAACTTTAGTCTGCCCTAGATGATCTTGAACAGTCTCACTTTGAAGTAAATAACTTAAGGGAAAGACTCAAACAAGCTGATGACTTCATAAATGAACTCAAGGAGAAACTGAGTATCTCTATGAAAAAGAGAAAGGAACTACTTCAGCAATTAGCAAGTCAGAATGAAGTGAATGACGCAAATGGAGATTTGAATGAGAAAAACAAGTTATGTGAGAAGCTATCAAAAGAGGTCATTATGGTAAGACATGAAATGGAATCAGGGGTTATGAAATTCACCCAAGAAATTGAAGAGAAGAGAAAAACTGAAGATAATCTAAAACAATCTCTCAAAGAGAAATCAGAAGACTGCCACAAAATGGATAGAATAATCAGGCATTTGGAATTTGATCTAGAAGAAGCTAGAGATAATGAAGAACAACTTGAAAATCAGGTTGACACTCTAAAAAGAGATATTCAAACAGCAAATGAATACAAAGAGAAATTCAAGATAAGCTCTGCTCAGCTTGAATTTCTTCTTGAAAGCCAAAAGAGAGTAGATGACAAGCAAGGCTTGAGGTATGAGAAAGGTGAAAGCTCCGGATCTGGTCAGAAGAACTCTGGATTAGGAAATCTAAGGAACAGGCCTAGAAGATCTCTGGTAAGGCAACCTAATGTTCAAAGATATCCATCCTTCAATGGATACTACCACAATTACAATAACTTTGGTCATAAAGCAAATCAGTGCAGAAGAAGAATGAATTAGACTAATTCATCCTTCTCTGGACAGTGTTTTAATTGCAAAAGGTATGGTCACAAATCTCATGAGTGTAGAAATATGCATATGAACAATTCATTCAATGGTAGATGCTTTGCATGCAATAGAATGGGACATATGGCTAATCAGTGTAGATCAAAAGGATATCAGTCAAATATGCAAAGAAATATTGTTTGCTACAATTGCAATAGATCCAGTCATATTGCCAAATTCTGTAGAAGTAAGAATCGAGACAAAAAGGGTCTGGTGCATTATAATCAAAACCAAGACAAAGGAAAAGGAAAAGTAGATGCAGATGAAATTCAAAGGGAGATGAACAAGATTTGGGTAAAGAGGAGTACAAAAAATGTTGGGGATGGATCTGCACTAGAATTTGGTGTTGATATTCCTTCCGGAAACTAAATCGATGAGCTCTGGCTTAGGGGGAGTCTCAAAAGAAAACAAGTTCCCCAATCAGTCAATTGGTGCCTGAAATTGGCACATGGGAAGTTGCGGATTAAAGGGTTCTCAGAGAAACATATAAATGAGCCTTGTTAAAGATATGGAAGATCCGCAAGAAGTTTAGAAGAGGTTAATCTTCCTAGATTGATCCGGTTTAACAGTCATTCGGTAAGAACAAGATTCTCACAGTTAGATTTGGTATGACTCAAATTTGAGGTATCTTGATCTATGGATAAGTAGAATGATTTGGGAAAGATAGATAGACAGCTAATAGTCCATACCAGTGATCCAGAAAGATCTCTCTTAGAACAAGGGAAACAAGGCAACTGGAATAACTTAGGTTGTGCATTTATTACAAAATGGAATTAGGGTTTGCACAGAAATAAAAGGGTCCTTTGGTTCGTCATTTGTACATTTGTATTCGAGAAGAAGAGAAAAGGAGCTCTGCAAACAAATTCTCTCAAACCTCTCAAAGATCAGCCACAGAAGTCAATTCTTCCAACAATCCGATCCAGCTCATTCCGTGAAACCTAGAAGCGTAAAAGGTATTTTTCGTTCTTAAAAATCTTTCTCTAAATCTTTTGAAAGATGGCTACTCTGAATGTTGTGAAGATCAATGATAGGCCACATCCTAAATTCAGGAAACATCCCTACAAATCCCTAGAAGTTGATCCCTTGGGCGCCTTTTCAAGCATTCTGCATGGGGTTTTGCATGTAGAAGATGTTAGGGCATATATTCATGCAAACATTGAGGAATTTGGGGAATCCAAGTTAATGGATATCTATCACAATTAGTTAATAGATGATGCTTTTGAACTGAAACCACAGTACAAGGCTATCCGGGACAAGCACTTTGGACATTGCATCCATTTCCCCTATTTTGCAGAAGATGAATGGGTCCGGTATGTTCTAAGTAGAATGCATGATAAATTTATATGGTTGATGAGGCCATTCAAGATAACCAAGGATGCCATTAGGGCAGTTACCAGATTACACTCATCCGGTGGGATACCTACTCTCAAATCTATCAAGAATCAGACAGTGAGTGAGGCAATCAGATCAAAATTTGACAAGAGAGCAGTGACTATAGAAGATATCACTGATCTGGATATCAAGTTTGCATCTATGATAATTGGCTATAAGATATATCACTCCAGCAGGGAGAATTCAGTATCTGGAATAGCTGTGTATACTACTTATGAAATTCTAAGGAAAAATGCTGACTATGATCTCTATGAACTTCTTCTGAGCCAACTGTTAGAAAACTTACAAAGGATCAAGAAGGACAAGAAAAACTCATTCAAATATGGTGGTTTGATATTGTGCCTATTCTTTTACTTTATGAATGAGCTACTTGGATCTAGTGGTTGGATATGGCAGAATGACAAACCAGTAGCCATACAAATTAGAGATTATATGCATGGACTTGGTGATGCCGAGGCACAGGATACAACACTATGGGATTATTTCAAGAACTTTTAGAGTATGATGCAAGCAAGAGAGAGAATCCCCCAATCTCTAGTTGAAAAGTATAAAGATACAATATGCTTCATGGTAGACACTAATCAATGCCTAATGGAGGCAGTGGAGCCAAGGACAGTCTAGATCATGCCAATGGGGTATGAAGTAGATGAGAAAATTGTAGAGATACATGTTCAGCACATGCTGAATCAGCCCAAGGATCCTAAGGCAGAAAGGTTTGGAACTTACCAAGAGCTAAGTGTAAAAGTTCATGTTGAACTAGATAGCCTAAGATCAAGAGAAAAGTAAGAAGGGAAGTAGAAGAATTTGCCAAAAGGCATGGAATTTCAAAGGAGGCAGTTGATGCCAACATGGAGAAGATGGAAAGGGCAGAGAAAGAAAAGGAAGAAGCAGAAAAAGAAAGTGCTCCGGTAGAAGCCCCCTCCCGGACCAGATCCTTTAAGAGCTCTGCACCTACCATTGCTAAGAGCTCAAAGGCATCAAAACTGGAAGCAAAATCATCCAGTAAAGGAGAAAAGAGAACAAAGACAAAGGCTACAAGATCATACACAAGCCTCAAGGATGATGAAGAGACAGAGACAAATGAGGAAGTAAAGAAAATGAAGAAGAAGAAGAAAACAACCAGTGAACCTTCTACTGGTCAAGGCAAAGAGGAGAAGGCAGAGGAATTTGTTGAAAAACCTACTCTCTGCATTGATGATATCATCAAATCAGTTACTGTGGATGGGAACTTACAACAAATGGTTGAATTTTATGATGAATATAATGAAACTGATCAGAAGATATTGCAATATGCCACAGTCAGGTATCTAAACATCTACAACAAAGCATTCATTGAATTTATATCTCTTATTCCCAAAGGCTTAGAGAAGGAACTTGAAATAAGGAAGAACAATTCCCAAGCAAAAGATCTAGATATCCGGGAGTAGATTGCTATTCAGCTCTATCCGTCCATTACCCCTAAACAAATGAACATTATCTTCAAGGATTGCAAGGATGAGTTCTGGAGCAAAGCTAGAATGAATCAACTTATGCTTGGTGAAACTGATAAAGTGGCAAAGGAAACAAAAGATATCCTCCAGAATGCCTTTAAAAGATTCAATCTTCCTATTATAGAGAACTTAGGTGATGAACCCTCTGCCATGGATGATAAAGGAGAATCTACTGAGACAATGGCAGAAGAGGCAAAGAAGACAAGTGAAGAGAAAACTGAGGATCTAGATTCCTTTGCTCTGGAAGAGGAAGTCCTCAAAGAAGCAAACATCTCTCCTCCGGTTTCCCCAGCAGACTCCAGATCTAGAGGAGAAGAAAGAACAAAAGAGAAAATTAGTCAAGAAGAAGAGGTGAAGGAAAGAGAAGAAGGTCAAACAGAGAAGACCACAAGTGATAGTGCTGAGGTTACTGAAGGGAAGAAAACTCTGTCTCTCGCAAGAGACACTATAGAAGAAGTCAAAGACTTCTTGACAAAAGAAATGATGGAATTAGATGAACCGGAGCTACTTCAAGGACCATTCAATTTTGATTCTCTCTCCCCGGTTCAGACTATGAAGATAGCATCCTTTGCCCATGCAAAGGCAAAAGAAAAACTTTTGAAGTCTCACATGGAAGACTGTGAGCTAATAGAAATTGCATCCGGTGCATTGGAGAAAATCATGCCATCCTTCCAGAAGGATCTTTCAGCCTCTTCATCCGGTAACTTAAAATCTCTTGTCAATTTAATTAGCACACATTTTGATTCTTTGGAGAAGTCAGCTAAAGATAAAGTCCGAAAAGAATTTTTGGGAAAGAGATTCTCTGAGGTGTAGGGTCTAATAATAAATGATAGGAGAGTTATGGATATTGGAATAAAGAGCTTAGAAAATGCTCTTAAAGATGGCGGAGATATATATAAATTTTGTTTATCCTGGCCTAAAGTGACCAAGGATATTGAGAAGAAAGTAAAAGAGCAAGAGGATAAACTGACAAGTTTATCTCAAGGTTTTGATCCTCTCTCCTCTTCCATAGTAAATCAAGAGTGTCAGACTATTGCAATCATAAATGAAATAAAGAAGCTTGAGAAGGAGAAGAAAAATAGAATAAACAGGTTAAGTGAACTTAGAGGGATCATTATCCCTAAGTTAGAAGCCATGCATGAGGCCCTAACTGATGCTCAGGCCACAACCCAGACCAATGATCCAACAGATCTTAAGAAGGCAGAAGCTTTTGCATTCTTGTTGAGTGGTCACATCTCAATTTTGGACAGAATGAAGCAGAGTTGGGTGACAAAAGTTGTACAGTTGAAGAATACTTTTGCAAATATACGTAAGTATATGTAAGTACAACTTGTATATATACTTATGAGAATATGTATAGATTGATTTTTGAAAATTTTGGTGTGTGGATTCTACCCTTTGCCATTGATGTCAAAGGGGGAGGAGGAGCAGTGAAAAATGCGGAATCTAGCTAAGGGGGAGCTCTAGTAAAGTGTACATTAGAATAGAGCATCAGCCAAGGGGGAGTGTAGTGTGACACTTAGTCATTTTTCACTAAGTGTTGCCATCAATGCCAAAGGGGGAGATTGTTGGCAAGAGACACATTGTGGCTTCATGAGTGTTGTCATTGATGGCAACAAAGTCCATCCCACACATCCGCAGGACATGGTGTGTCTATACCGGAAGTCAGATTAAAGAGTATTGTAGTCTGGTAAGCAAGAATAGAGCATGTAGCAAGGTCCGACAGTTAGGTCTGGATCTCTTAGAGGAAGTATCTCAGTAAAGTGCAGACTTGGGGAAGTCAAGAGGAGTACCATGACTAATATATTCCAGAGATTGAGCCTCCGGTGATGTAAGAGGGAAAAGATATGAACACCTAAGTGTTGGGTTCCTGTTTGGCAGAGTAGATTGAGGAAGAACTGACCAGCATAGCTTTAGACCTTAATCCGGATGAGATATTGTTGGTAATAAAGTTTTTTAAGGGATCATTCATGATTGGCCAACATGATTGATGACTTCTATAAGCATCTCTTTGATACGCATCACTTGGTAAGCAAGGATTCAGCTGACAGACCAGAGTTTAGGAAAATATTGAGTATTCCGGATGTCGACTAGAAAATTGA